>JACAXG010000017.1:5703240-6303240 GCA_018881555.1 Amblyornis subalaris | reverse complement strand
TAAGGCCCAGCCAATGCCAGGAAAGCAAATGTCCATACAAATTTTCTGTGGTAAGCGCTCTCCACACTTAATATATCCCTAGAGGCTACTGTTGTCATTACTTCATGTTTCAGTTATTTTGAGTTTTTCCACTTCTATCCACTTCTTCACTAAAGCCCTGTGATTCACTAAAGCCCTGTGAACCCATCTATCCACTGCACAACTTAAAGGGATGTCTGAGGCATAGATACACTGCACACTATAAAATGGGAGGAGCATTATGGGTTTGTTCCTATTAGAGTACAGGTATTTTGCAGAGGAGTGTTTCTAGTCTTGTAGGATTTGCACTAAGCATTTTCCACTCTGTTTTGTTTCAATGATATCTGGAATTCTAATGAATTCCCCTGGCTTTGAAATTGACCATCTTAACTTATTGACCATCTTAATTTTTCACCATCTGTGGCAGCAACATTAAGATTTGCAGAAAATTTTCAACAAAAGGCCATAGGGATAATGTCTAAGCTCTCCTCCAAAATAGGGAACAGCAGCATGTATTGCAGCTACACAGAGAAATAAAAGGGTAGTCAGTTATTTTAATATTGAAAATCTCAAGTTGTTTTTCAAAGGTACATCCATTAATATCAATTGAACACAAGGAAAGATTGTCTAGAAGTTTAAACTTGAGTGTAAAACTGGGGAGACCTGAAGGAATATTTGCAACTAACATGTCTAAGATAAAAAAATCCACTTCATCTGTAATCAAAGAAGCAAAAACTATCTCAGATGGACCTGTCCTCAAACATTTTACACACGTTTCACATGGGAATTGAGAATTGCACTGGAAGTCACATAGAAAGAGTCATCAAAAAGGAAGATACTATGGAGCACTATCACTTACACAAGTGTGATTCAAGACATCTCTACAAAGTCTCTGTGAGTGCCATGGTGTGGCAGCAGCAGAAAMAAGAGCAGATCAAAGCACTCCTTTTCATCCAAAATAGGCATGGTTTCAGTTTACCACAATATGGAGCAAGAGCAGATGCAAACTTGTACCAAGTTTTTTTCACAAATTGTTTTCCAAAAGAGGCAGAATAGTTAGTCTCTTAATTTCACAAATCAGGAACTAAAGTCTAAAGAAGCATTCTCAAAGATATATTTGTACTTAAAATGTCTGATACACACACCAGACGTAGAATGAGATCCCATGCACAAAGAATCCAGTGAGCCCTCACATATAGGATAAATCCTGTAACTTGACAAAACTTACAGTTAGCATAGAGAAAATAGGGCACAAAAATTGTATAAAGAACACCAGTAATAAGAGCTATAACAATTACAGATGTACCTTTGTATGCCTGGAAATAATTGTAACTTTGCCAAAATACTCAAATTTGCAAAAATCAAATGGAGTCCCAGCAGCCCAGCTTCAAAAGCAGGGTTTTCCTTGCTATCACATGTTTCAAATATTATAGAAGAGCAAAATTATTTTCCGTAGGTGTCTGAACCAGAAAAATGTTCCTCAGTCTTTTTTTCTTTTGGATGATCTCCCAGTTCTACCCACACATTGTACTCTCAATCCTGCTGTGCAGTTTAGCTAAGGAGGCCACAGACATTGCATTACATGGGGTGAACTCCAGAATATGTGGGGAAATAAAAGAACCTTGCCATACTGGTGATGTGGGCTTGGACTTAAAATGAAGTTAGTTATTTTGCTGTGGCAGATTTCCTTTTGGCTATCCCTCACAACCATTTAAAAATAGCTTTGTAAGACTCACAGAATCTCTCAATATTTGCTATTTTAAAACAGATGCTTCTCTACACAGGCTGAAGCAAGACCTATTTTTGAAAATACATCATTGTCCTGGACTTTCTTTCTAAAAGTATCTGTCTGCACAAAGGCAGAAATTCTGCCCCCAACAATGTTTATGACTGGGTGTTCAATGGTTAAACCAGGATGAATATCCTCCATATCAGTTTGTAAAAGTATTTTTTTTCACACCATGAACACAACAATCTGGTCAGGTCTAAGGATTTGAATCACAGATATTTGTGCCAAAAAAACATGTTCCCCAAAAAATGGCTTTCAGCTTTTATCTGCCATGAAGCATGCCTACATTGCTCTCTGCAGGCCTGGGTAAGGCAAAGTTTGGCTCTGGACAAAGGCTGGTCAGGACCTTTCATTATCCTCTTGGCCGGGGCAGATGCAACCTCTCCATTAGGCACACGTAGATCAGCAGATGATCCGGAAGCCCACTTCAGATCATAAAAAGATGGTGTGAGTTTTGGAAATGCTTAACACACAATAAACAGCCCAGTAGATTATGAAGAATCTGTCTTAACTACTTCAGCCTGTGAATTTGTGCTAAACCAAGCATGTTCTACTTTCTAACCTAAGCAAGCACCTAATTGACTTGGATGTTTTCAAATAAACCTGGAGCTTGAAAAGGTTAATGATGGACTACTCAGAGAGCAACTTTAGACCATGAATACCTTAGAGATCATTACTATGTCTGTGTTAAACTAGAAAGGATCATGACCATGTCCATCTTAGATGAGAAAACCTTGGGACTGTGACCAGCTCAGATTTAGACCAGCTCTAAAACATAAAAAATAAACGTGTTCACTGTAGCTAATGAATAGCAGACTTCAAAAATACAAGGAAATACAGTCTAGATGTCACAAAATACTTTCTGAGTTTAGGGCTACTTAAGCCCYGGAATAAACTAGAGAGTTAACTATACAATGCAGGGAAAGTGTGATATTAGTGGATCTCAGTGAAAACAAAAACAACAACAAGAACAAAACAACTCCAGAAGCAACTAATCACACTCTGAAATAATGTCTGTCAGTATTTCATTTAAATCCAACCTTTGGGCTACCTGAAACCACAGAACTCCACATCTGGTCCTTAGCAGAAACACTGAGGCTCCTCTGGCACAATCACACAACAGTAATAAACACCTGAACATTTGCAGTAGGCACCCATGCCTCCCACGCGGGGGTTACTGCTGCACAGGTCACTGGAGAAACAGGAAGCAAATAACATAAACAAACTCCATTTAATTTTATGACTCCCAGTTGATGTGTATATTTGGGGTTCAAGATCATTCTCCTTCCAGGTGTGCTCTGTCTCCGGGATCCAACCGAATCTTTGAAGCAAGTGGAGACTTTACCTTTTCCTTGTTTTTCCTTTCCCCCATCCCTGTCTGTTAAGTATTACCCCATGACCTTTCGCTGATTGGCTTCAATTAAGGCCATGGATTTCCTCTTCCTGAACCAAAGTCAGGTTACAGTGCAAGAATAATAAAGGCAAAACGAATGTGTCGCAGTCATCCATGTACAGTCCCCAGACARCATTTGGAGTAAAACTTTACCTGGAACTCCCACATTTCAAGAGCCTCAAGACACAAATTTGCTGATTTTGAGCTCTCCAGTGCTTCTCTGCAGAAAAAACTTCTTGGGTCTTTTTTTTTCTTTTTTTTTAAAGCTATTCTGATGGAGGGGCTACAAGGAAAATCTTATTGGTTTTGCTTAAGCTCAAGCAAAACTGGACAAATTTTGGACCCTTTGATTAATAAGAAGTTTTACAGCATATGCCCTGTACATTGTTATCATCRTGAGGGATTAGTTGTATTTCAGTAGTGCCAAGAGGACCCAGGTGGGATCAGAGCCTTGATTAACTGTCAGCTGCTGAAAAATAAATAAAAACCCTTGCTCCTTCACTGAAAATTATTCTTCACAAAATCTCCCAGCTTTCATTAATTTATTACAAAAATATGTTCTCCTGAAGCAAAAGGTTTTTTCTTTGGAAGACTGTGTTTGTTTTATTCTGGATTCTATTTGTTATGAAGTGGTGGCTGTATTTTGTTGTTGCTGTTGAGATATCAGCTTTTCATTTCATATGAGTTTTTATTTTACTTTCTTTTCTGTTTTTATTTTAGACACATTCTTCCTGGCAGTATTCACCTCGTGGCATGCCACAGTATTCATCCTTAATAAGAAGAATCTTTGGACTACTGCAATTTGTGCAGAGAAAATGCTCATCCACTGAAATGTATGTCAAGAGTAAAATTTGATGAATAGATTTAGCTTGCAGTTCTCAAAACCAAACCCTGCTCACCTTTTAGCATCAAAAGTCAATTTTTGTGCTTCTGAGTACCACTAGGAGATGTGTRTATATAAACCTAAGTGTCTTTTATAAAAATTTTCTTCAGCAATTCATAAAGCAGCTGCACATAAAGGCTCTCAGTCATTCTTTATTTAAGCACCACTCTCAGAATGCCTTTAATATAAGGAAGGTAGGTTTACAGCATAAAACATCACCATGCAGACTTCCTGCAACACTGAAGGTTGACCCAAGCATCACATTTCAGGGCTGAGGGCTAAAGGATTTCATTCATTTTCAAAAGACCATTGCTCCATCTAACTGGAGGGCAACAAAGTTTATACGACTTTCTCAAGTTGAAAGGCACGAGACGTCACAAGCGTCAGTCTGCATCTGACAGCTACTGACATAACCAAAAGGCCTCATGAAAGCAAATCAAACAAATGATGGTTATTTGGAAAAGTGATTTAACTTAATCTTGCTCCACTGTAAAAATTGGATTATGTCCAAGTTGCTGGGGCTATGGTGGGTTCCACAATCACTCTTTTATGGGGCACAATCAACTTATCAAAAATGATCCTAACTAATTATTTATAATACTGGCTTTCAGATGGTGTTGGTTTTCCTTGGGTTTGAAACCCAGCCAACACCTATATTGCTTCCGTCTACCACCAGGCTTCCTCTGCAGAGGGAATTTCATACACTTTTGAATTGAGGAGACAAAGCAGCTTCTCCTGAGCTCAGGAAAGGCCACTGTGTTTTTAGATCAGTCTGCTCCACTTTAAACATTTCATCCAAGAAAATTTAAAGTCTGTCATGAAATTTATGATGTCCTACTGGACAAATATTTTCCTTTACTTCATAAGGCACCGGCTACTGTAATATAACAAAGTGAAAATTGCTTTCCAGGGAAACATGGAGAGATTTATCAGAGATACCTCATTTAATCACATTCCAGTAAGCCAGACTCATTTGGCAAATGGGAGGGTGTGGGTTAAATTATAATTTAAGCCATTATCAGGGCTGTTGTTAAAGAATTTTTGACAATGAAGTATCTGCATCATACCACTTACAGGAAATTATGAAAATATTTATATGAGCTCTCTGTACACCGTGTAAGCATCAGAGCAATTGAAAAATTCAGTGACAACAAAGTGCTGAATAGGTACAGCTCCCTCTGGTTCTCAAGGAGTGTGCATAACTGGGAACTGCTGAACTTCAGCTGTAAAAATATTCTTTTCTGTTACACAGTCAGTTCAATGACCCAGCAAATAACCATATAGATTAAGAAACTCAGGGACCCTCTGTAACCTCAAGCAACAAAGCCCTCTGCACAGCGCAGGAGATCCTTGCACTGACACACCAGACTGACAGCTGAGGGACAGTTTACGCCAACTGACCACTCATTGCAYGTGCTGGCAGGTTGCAGGATGATCAAATACTGAGATGCCTGTGTTAGCTGAGAATGCACTGTCAGGAACAGCATGGGAGGGAAAGACAGGGGCCATTGCCCTTGAGTGTAAAGGTGGCAGCACTAATTGGGCATGAGGATGGGAACAGTGTTTTGGTAGGGAAGTAGTCAAGCTTGTTATTAAGTTCAAATCTTTAATAGCCCACTAATTCTTTTGAGTCTGCAGCCTGCTTTGTAATTACTTTTAAAATCTCTATGCTTCTCTGCCTATTAGAGCAAGACAAACCTGCCAGAGCCACTCTCCCCAGCACACAAGCAAAATCAGCAGTTTTATCAGTTCCGTCTGTAACACCGAACTAAAAAAGAGCAAGGCTGGTTCATTGGCTCAGAGGACAAGCATCACAGCATGACTTCCTCCTACAATGGGAAACTTTCTCCCTTCCAAAACCAGGTCAGCCTCATCCCTAAGGCCCGTGTAAGGAGAGTGTCTGGCCAGGGCGCTGTGTCCAACCCTGCCCGGGAATTGCTAAAGGCACTGGGCAAAGCCCTACTGGGGGGGCATGTGAGCAGGCAGAAAGGATGGTCCCGCTGAGAGCTCAAACCCCACCTTAGGAGAGGCATATGGATGCACTCCCGGGCTCTGGGATGTACCTTTGCTTCCCAGCGCAGGAAACTAGCAAGGGCAGCTCCCCCCTCGGCAGACAGGCAGCTCTCGGCCCGCCCAGGTGTGCCTGCACCAACACAACCAGCAGCGCTGGCACCTTTGGGCTGTGTTGGGGGGATCAACACAGCCCTGGACATATGTTAGAGGACCTGGAGTGCCACCTTCCGGCACCGTGTCCCTGCACATTCCTGGAATGAGCACGAATGTAGCCAGATATGGGGGGCAGCTGGGGAACACACACACACACCCAGCAACGTCCCCACCAGGCTTCTGCCTCTGTGCCGGCCCTGTCTGGGTGCAAAGTCACTCTCTAGCCCAAGGAACCCCGTCTGCCTGCATGCAGAATGAAATAGAGAACAGCCCTCAGACACTCCGGAATACAAAGAACGAGCTTGCCTTGTCTGCTCAGGTTCACACGCCCCTGACATAGGTGTCAAAGCAAGCAACTTTGCAGAAAACTACAGAAATTTTCCCATAAAAGAAAGACAAAAAGGACCCAAACCTCAAAGCTATGAAAAGGAGAGAACAAYCATTCAAAATATTCAGGCCTTTCCCTACATTTCATAGAAAATTGGCATAATTCCATCTCTTTTCCAGTCACTGTAAGCGCAAGGCAATAGATGCTCTGTGCAGATAATCCATTTGTGGAAAATAATCTGTGATGCACAGCTTTGTGCTCTGTGTGAACTCCTAAGCAACATATTACAGGAGCATTGACAGCTACCCACAACATGTAGTCATCTCCCTAATAATACTTCATCCAGCTATGATCCCAGCAACCTATAGTTAACATAATGTGAATGGTCTGTACCACACACAGTTCCTGAGAGAACAGGGTAAAAATGCACCACAGAAAAAGATGAGCAATGACAAACAAAAGAGCAAATTCTTATGGACATTTCCTTCATCTTCCCACCGCTGATCTGGGGAACAAGCCAGATGCAAAGAGGCACACACAATTTCAGTTGTCAGATGTGAAGAAATTTTATGCCAACACCAAGATATCTAATACGATAAGCTTTTATCTACTTCTAGTGTAACAATTGGCTGTCGTGTAGCTCTCCCAAGCTGTGTGTGCAGACTGGACTCTGAAGCCATAGACTTTGCTTCCTGCCACATTCAGGGAATTCAGGTCTATAGTGGAACTTGCTACGGTTCACAGGAACCTGTTACTGGCACTTTCTACTGCAACTGATGTACAGAAAAGACAGTTAACACAACAGAGGACAGCTGCTGGAGATTCTGGCTTTGTTCCCGAAGGGACTCAGCTCGGTTCTCAGCTCTCTCACAGCTGTGTTAAGCTGAACAAGTTACTGAGGATGGCATTTGTCTGCTGTTGTGTAGGAGAGTCACGTATCTTCCTGGTAGGCTCAAAGCTGAAATGGTGATGCCCATGGTGATGTACAAAGTGGACCTGCATCTTCTCACCACTGGCTGCTAGGAGAATCCACACAGCCAGGTCATCCTGAAGATGATTGAAGGGATAGAGCATCTCTCCTATGTGGAAAGGCTGAGTTGGGGCTGTTCAGCCTGGAGAAGAGAAGGCTTCCAAAAGACCTCATTGCAGGGTTTATAAGTAAGATGGAGAGAGACTTTTTAGCAGGGCCTGTTGCAACAGGACAAGAGGTAATGGCTTTAAACTAAAAATCATTTAGTTTAGATCAATTCAGATTAGATATAAGGAAGAAGTTTTTTTAAAATGAAGGTGGTAAAACATTGAAATAGGTTGTCCAAGGAGGTGGTGAATGCCCCATCCCTGGAAATATTCAGGGTCAAGCTTGATAGGCTCTGAGCAACCTTCGCTAGTTGAAGATATCCCTGCTTATTGGAGGGACATTGGACTAGATGACCTTTAAAGGTCCCTTCCAACCCAAACTATTCTGTGATTCTATGATTATATGGTAGGGCACCCCACTTGTGGGTATCTACAAAAACATGAGGTGAATATCACCTTATGTATCCATTCCACATCTATCCTGGGTGAAGAATCATCCCTTCTTTTATCTTTTCTAGTTGATTATAAACTTAGTGGCAGCCAAAAGGTTCTCCAAGCAGACACACAGATGGAGAGGCAGCCACAGAGGTGGGGTGGATGCCTCCCACTGCCAGAAAATGAATAACCATGGGCTTGTTCTTAACTTGCAGACTTTAGTCACAGCCCTTCAATGCAGTTAGTTTGCATGAGTAAACTTGAAAGTGTCATGTAAGATTCTGGGTTTGACAAAGCCTGAGCATTGTGGATGTTAACTTGTAGAAACTAAATATCCTCCATCAATTCACAGGAACTGATAAGAACAGTCAGAGACATCTGATAAAGTCTGTGAAATACCTTACATCTTAGCTCTCCTTTTAAGAAAACAGGAATACTACTACGTCTACCCTGGCACACTGTCCGCCTTCCAGACCTCCTAGAAAAGCCATGCTTATAAAACATGGCTATTTCTGTGTGAAAAGACAGAAATCTTCACTAAAGGCCCTAACCTGCCAAATGCTGAAGGCCTTCACATCTCACTGACAGCAGATTGTACTCTGGGAAATGGCTAAAACTTCCAGTGATACCATGAAATACTCTCCCACTGCCTCTTCCCTTGCATCTTTTCAACACCTGCATCTTTATTCAGTCTTTGACAATGATCCATGTAATGGTGCAAGCAGTAGAAACTGCTCAGGTCCTAGGCGAAGGCGCGGGCGCTCAGCCCTGGTACTCTAATGCAGGCACAGAGRTATAACTGCTTGTTCACCACTGCTTGTGGAAACTCTACTCTCCCCCGTTCAGCATCCTGCAGGCCCTTGTTGTTATGGCAACCTGGTTTCCCCCTCCCTGTTCTATGTATGAGTTTATGAATAGTTATTTCCCCTTGTTAATATGTAATATATTCCAGAAAGTTCTGTTTAGTTCGACGCCCCAGTGGTTCCTTCCCAAAACTCCTCCCTTGCCCTGTCCCCATTGGTCCCTGTGTGGCATCCCCGCCTTGTCTCCTCCCCCTTGCCCTTAGATGACTGGTCCCGATGCTCTCTCCGCCCCTATCCGGTCCCGTATAAAACCTTGTGTCACTCCCCCCCCCCATTTTCGGGGCTCTTAGTCCCTGACCCTTTCACCCTCAATAAACCTTGTTGGTGGAAACCACACGAAGAGTCCTCCCTCCTTCTCTACCTCCGCTGGTGCATCCTCAACAYCAGCCCTAGGAGGCTTCACAGAGTGGGGAGTCTAGCTCCAGCTGTAGCCACAGTGGGCAGGGGAGCCGCCAGCAAGAGCCCAGAGTCTGGTCGGGCTGCTGCTCTCAAGCGGGGCAAAGGCGTGAACCCCCGAGCCATCCCAGGCGGGCATTGCGCAGCGGCTCYTGGAAGGGACACTGCCGCACATTCACTGCTCCCAGTTCAAGTAACCAATATTCTATAGCTGTGTCTGGCTTTAGTCGACAGCCCTTAAAAATTTAACAGCAAGGTACTGACATGCTTTGGATTGTCCTGTCCATAAAATGAAGAGTGCTCTGTTTGCCTTGTCCAGTTGCATCAGTTGATCTAATATCAGATATTGCCTGTCCTTGCAGTTGAAAGAGACCTATTCATCATAAAATAGTGTTAATTTTAATAATTGCCTGCAGAATTTTACCCAAATTTCTTACCTAGCAATAAAAGCTCACAGGATTTCAGTGGCACTTCTATTTACCAGCGATGTAAAGAACATCTTTTTCTTAGTAGATTGAAAAGATGCCTGCCTCTATGTTTTTATACTGCAAGCAACTCTGCAAACACCAGCCCACCCTAGAGAAATTTGGGGAGTATTGGAAACCTCACAGCCTTTCACAGCAGTTCAGCACAATGCTATTTTACTCACCCTTTCCTGTCATTTGATACAGGGTAAATATTCTGTGTTCAGTGGCCTCCACACATTTCCACCTGTGTGGCAGCCCAGTGCTCGCCTGCTGGTTTATAACATAAAACATGTGAGGATACTAAAGGTCTCGAGAGGTCTGTCTTACACTTCCTGTTCTTTATTTACCTTGCTGTGTTCAGTTTGTTTTTCCATTTATATTTAGCACAGATAAAAGCGGGGCAACCAAGCTCATGTGTCTTAGTGAAATAATGGGAAGAGCTGAACACGAAAGCCATCAAAAGGCAGGATGAGGCACCTCCACCACCCGAACAAAGGACAAAACTTTAAGCCAGCTTTGAACCATAATGCGTACAACCAAGTGCTTTTCTCCAAGCCTGCATAAGCAGGTGAAAATCTCTCATGCATTCACTCCTCACAGGTTGAATAGGTTTGTTATTTTCAGTCAAAGTGTTGGAACTGCATGATTAGGAGACCACTTTGATCACTCCATGCAAAATCCTGCTCTCAGGGCTGGGCAATTACAGACTGCCCCTTGCAGAGGACTCGAGGCAAAGCTACCTGCAAGCCCCCTCATATGTCCATTCAGGGCCAGAATCAGGACTAGCTCTAGTTCAATTTGTCCAAATGAAGTATGACGGGACTATTAAAGGCCTTTTGTCTGCGTTTGCATAATCCGTGTACTCATTATTTCACAACTCTATCCACATGTAAAGCCACGCCGCCTTCCACCGTGCTCTCTCTCCTCCACACTACAAACACTGGCCCCAGATGGTGAACAGACTTGGGATGAAAATGACGAAAGTTTTGAAAAGAAGCACAACAAAGCCTGAACCTGTATGTTCAAAAAGCACATCAGTGGAACAGCATAGACCCATGCATATTCAACTGAACACATACACCAGGCTCACTGAGACACTTGTAAATTTGATAAGTCTCTAAAACGCTAGAATATGGAGCATAAAAACCCCAAACAAACATACAACTCAGCTAACTCTTTAGAAAAGCTCAAAAAAYGCCTGAAAAACTGTAAAAAATAAAGTGAGGGAAAGCATTTCTCAATTCAAAAATGCAGTTCTTAGAGACACCAAATTAATGCTCCCAGACACTCTCCACGAGACAAACAAAACAAGATGACAATGTTTGATTTACTTCCACTGTTGTAACAATGACGCTTTGGAATCATACATTCATTTTCCCAAAATAAGCACAGTGGTCTGGCAGAACTTCAAGACTGCAATCATAAATGTCAATGTAAACATATATTTGTGTAAGGCTGGTAGACAAGAGGCACTTATTTTGAGGACCTTATGCGTGAGGATTCATCAGGAGTTGGTATGATCTTGTGACACTGCAGGTCTCTCCTGTGATCATAAATAGCTCTGCAACAGCTTAGCGTACCTGCCCAATAAAAGCAAAGCTGGGCTGACAGTGAGACTCTGTAGGATGGATCAAAGCCTGAGGCTGCCACAAGACCCTGGTTTACAATACTCCAGCCCAACAGTCTCTTGGGCAACTGCAGGAGTGGGTGTAATCACGAAGGGGACGGATCCAAGATGCCATCATACATCACAGAAACCACAACAGGGGCTGCTGATCAGAAGTGGGAACAAACAGCCCCAAAAGCAATGTTTACTCTGGTGCATACCATGTTGTGATGTACTTCTACCACGACAAAAATCAATTGTGTGTTTTTAGAATGCATTTTTGTGTGTTGGCTACCTGCCCATAACCATTTCGTGAACAACTTCTTCTCTAGTTACCATTTCTTTACATAAGAGTGGGAGTATGAGACTTTAATTAAGAGAGGGACTTTGTTTGACAGAGCACAAGGTGGACACAAAGGGAAAAACTACCATGAGAAACTGGTAGCCAAACGTGGCACAGGATGGGGTGTAACAAACCCAAGCAGCAGTGATAGGGACAGTGAACTACAATGGTAAAACACCCAGAATTAGCTATGCACACAGCACAGTGACTTTCCTTCACCTCTGTATCTTTTTCAAAGGAAATTAATACCTTTCAAGAGGATGCGTATTTCTGACAAATAACGTAAAGGATTTCTCCACAAGCCAGAATTAACCACTAACATCTTCCTGAGACTACCATAGAATTATTGACCAGAAGGTAAAATGAATAAGAATAGGTCCCAAGTAAAAAGATGGCTGAGCACCACTGAAACAGTAAATATCCCGAGAGTACCAAGTTGTGTAGGTGCAAAGCTTTATGAGAAAGCCCTGACAACTTAAAAGAAAACTCTACCACTTGAAGAAGACCTCRGTGACAACCATGGTTCTACTTTGCCCCACAAGTCCCCTATGACAGTTTCTACCCCTTAGGGCCTGTGAAACCAGGGGCAGATTTGCCCACTAACTTCAGTTTCTTTTTGAGCTTTTCTTTGTCACCATATTCAGCACTTCAGCTTTTGGTGATGGTCACACCCAAAGACACAACCCATGTGCAGTGAAGATTATTTGGTAGGGTATTTACTTTGAGGACATTCCTATCCCAGCTATCACCAGAGGTAGTTCTATGGTGTTTCATGAATAGAGCAGAATGGGGCTTTTTACAAAGTGTGTGTTGGCTTTCTATCAAACCCTGACTGTGCCATTCCTTTACTGGGGCAAGGGGAAAATGTGCTAAATCCTAGAGCACTATAACTTATAGATCTGTCTGTGCCTTCCGTGGAGGGTAAAGTGCAATCAAGAGTTTTTTGTGGTGGGCAGAGATCCCACAACTCTCAGATCTCCCCGTAGTGTTGCCCTATCCTGAGGCACAGCACATCAAATATGTGCACTGCCATGGGAAAGTAGGCATTTGGGAGGTTTGATCCCTGCTCCTCTCCTCACCTTCTGAAGAACCTGGAATGACTCTTTCAGGTCAGCCACATTGGTTTTGCTGTGCCCAACAAGCCTCTACCAAGGAGCATGGCCATGCAGTAGGAGTCAGCAGATGATGTGGTGAGGACCAAGAATGTCTACTGGCAATGCACATGGCAAGACCCATGCACGCAGGCTCTGGTTCTGGGGTTCAATTGTCTAACTCCAGAAAATCCAGTCCAAGGGAAAATTCCATGTTCACAACCTCATCCAGCAGCAACCGCTTGGCTGAGAGAGCATTTCACTCCTGGGTTCACACGTGTTTGCTGTGAGACATGTTAATGACTGCAGAAGTCACCAGAGAAAAGGCTTTGTGTGCCACCAACACAAATGATTTTCATAAATGTGTTGTCTCATCCACATGGTACCCCGGTGTGAACACACAGCAAGGAGCGATTCTGCCCGTGCTGCAGGTCCCTGCTTGTGAACCAGGGCTGGCACAGCAGCTGCTCAGGGGCTTCATAAAGTGGAGTGGAGCACAGGGCCATGGGGACTTGCTCTGAACCCCCAAGTCACGCTACACTTGGCTCAAGTCAGTGACTCACTCCAGTAAACGCTAAAGTCATTCATGATTTCTTTTTCTTAAACAATAAAAGTAACATTTTATGTGTCCAGAAAGGGTAATAAAATGTAATGGACACTCTGTGAGCCTAAATCAAAATGCAGTGAAGGCAATGGAAGGAGCTCTGTGGCTTCCACACGCTTTCAATCACGCTTCCTTTAGTTTTACTTCAAGAGACCTTTCCATTTAGCAAGAAGGAAAGATCTTTCTTTTGCAGCAGTAATCTTCACCTCTCCTTGGAGCAGTCTCATTTGACACAGTGCTCTTTAGAACAAGAAGAAAAAAAGAAAAAAAGATTGATTCCTTCTTTTCCTCTTAATGTAAAATGCAGTAATATCTTAACTCTGCGCGTCAAAATATTGTACTAACATCACCAAGGGGTCTTAGGGAAAAAAAAAACAGATCCAAACTTGTAGGAGGTAAAGATTATCCCAGGCCTGGAAGAGGAAAAGTCTTTATCTTCGTGACAAAGGGTTCTTCCAATCAGTGATGTTTACACATTATTAAGTGTAGGACATTTTTACCTTCTTTTGGCATGTCACATACAAAAAAAATCCCCCAGAGTTAGCAAAAAAGGAACATTAAAGGCTCATGAGTACAGTCAGGTCTGAATGAGTTATCCAAGTAATTGTTATTTATACCATTTTTTAAAGCTGTCAGTAAGCACTTGGGGCCAAAGCTTCCCTTACGGTAAATAGGAAAGTTGTGCAGCAGTCCAAGATGTCCCTGACTAACACATATGTGCCAGATATGCCTCAGCCAAGTTTCTTGCATAGACAAATATAACTTTTCAGACAACCTATACATTAAAAAAAAATCTCTTTTTATGAACACCATTTCTAAAAGGAATGAGATATATAAATGTCTGAGAAAAAAAACCCACGGCTTTGAGACTTAAGTCCTTCAATTTGGAGAGGAGCTGCTAAAGTCATAACTGAGCAGCACTAGATGCTACCAACACACTTCTCTGTTCAGTCTCATCTTGCTGCAATCCAGGTATTTTCAGTCAGGGCTGGAATTTCAGAGACTTCTACAGGATGTGAAGAAGTGATTAATATTTAACAAACTGTAATGAGTGGGAGGTGCCTGCATCCTGCTTCAGAAGGCTTACTCTGTCTAAGCCAGCAGGACAGAGTAAGTGAACCCCTTCCAAAATGTGGCTTTGTGAGAGCCACAGTCATTTACACACCTACTCCGGAATGTCTCTTACTCACAAGTTGTGCACGTTACAGCTTTCTCCTTCAGCTCTGAAAGAAGGTTAGTGCTGGTTAGCTATCCCTAACTTCATATTAACTACTCTTTGAGCTATGTTCCTTATTCATCTAGGTCAAGCCAATCTTGGGTTAACAAGTTTCTAATTAAAATGTAACATCATTATACATAATTAGAGTCAACCCCAGTTTCTGACCCAGCCTTGAATCCATGACTCCGGTTGGCAGCCTTAAAAAGGATTATTCCCTTTTCTTCAGGAGATGTCCCTCTTTTTTTTTTTTCTTTAAAGCTGGGTTTTATCAGGGCAGCTTTCCAGTCTGTGTGGCTTCCCTTCCAGACCTTTTTTCAAAACAGCTCTTTAGTCCCTTGCTCTGTGGTTTCTTTCACATTTAAGACAAGCGCTGTTCTAAAACCCACATGTTAGAATTTGGGATTAAAAATAGCCATTGCAGACTGGTTAGCATGAAGCAGCCATTCATGGCACACAAAAGCCACGGCCGCAGCCCGAGCCAGTTCTCAGCACAGCTCCAGCAGTGGACACAGTGCTGGGCCAGTGCCTTTCCCAGGCAGCCTCAGCCCTTCTGTCTCTTCCAATCTGACAGCTTGCAAAGCTCACAGAGTGTGTCTGCTCTTCCAGAGGAGAGCCACAGCACTCAGAAATCTCAACGAGGTTTGTGTTCAATAACCACTAGTAAAYGTCTAGGTTAAGTTCCTCGAGCCAGCATTAAACACTGACTGGCAGTGTGCATAATCTGATAATACAGTATATTTCACAAGATCCCTGTGAAACTCTGCAACATGCCATTACGTATAAATAGTTCTAGCAAATTTAGACAAACATCTATAATTACTAAAAACTGATGTGCAAAAGAACAAAAGTCCTCCTTTCCAATTGCCATAAATACTATTTGAAGCTGGAAAGCCTTTTACACACCTTAAACCCTTCAATTTTCTCATATGATTGTTGCAGAGTAGTGGTTTTCCTATTTATGCCTCATGCACACCCCACCTCTTTATAGCTATGCCTCATCTGTATACTTAATCTATTTCCCTGGCCACATCTCATCCCCTTCACCTCATTGCCTCTCCCACCTTACCCTGCCTCTTCTCCTGCTTCAAAAGCCATTAGCACTTCAGTACTACTTAGTCTCCCAGCATGACAATAACGTAATTTTAGAGTCATTTTACATGTCAGCAAAAGCAACAGCAAAAAGTTCAGTTGGACTAAAAGGTGACACTGGGAAAGCCTCTAGTCCTTCACCTGGCAGGGCCTTACTACTCACTTCAGTAAGTGCAAGATCAAAACCCAGCTCCTAAGCAGGTCCCTAACCCAGCTTTCCTGTCAAAGCACAGCTACTGCTAATGCTAGGTCAGGTGTGCTACAGCTTCAAAACCTCCAGGGATGGTGCTGCCTGGGTCCCTGCTCCAGTGCCCCACTGTTTTCCTGCTGAAGAGTCTTTTGCTCACAACCAATGTGAGCTCCTCCAAAGGCTGTGTTGGGCATTGCCCAGCTGTTTCTCCTGTTGTGCCAGAGAGCAGTTTGGCTCTGTCACCCCTGTAGCTCCTCATGGAGCGGCTGTTGTCTGCTGGCTGATTGTCTTGAAGCCACCTCTTCACCACAGYAAACAAGCTCAGCTCTCATGGGTCCCAGCCTCTCCTCAAGGCCTCTGAACACCTTGGGAGCTCTGCTCTGGAGCCTCTCCAATTCATCCACATCCCTTTCGAGCTGGGGAGCCCACAGCTTGGTGTCCAGTGCTAAACAAATGGGAACGTAGACTGCCCTTGATCTGCTGGCCACACTAGCTCTGACAGAGCCCAGCAGACAGCTTGCCTTGTTTCCTGTGTAAGTGCAATTTTGGCTGGTAAATTCTCTGTGGTGTCCATCACAGCCGTGGGTCCTTTCTCGCAGGGTGGCTTTTCATACAGTCGGGTCAACTGGTACAGGGGATCATCCTGCTCTGTGTCCAGAGCTTTCCACCCGTCTGTTGAACTGTGTCAAGACAAGCTTCACCATCACTTGCATTCTTTTTGAATCTTCTCCATTTAGCAAATCAACCCCTCCTTCTAATTTAGCACTATCTCCATGCTTTCTAAAACTGCACTCCATTTCCTCATGCAGAGCTCAGAAAATATGACCAGTGTTGGGGTCAGTGTGAATCCCCAAGTTGCTTGTGTGAAGTCCTTCATGTTTTATTAATCATGTCTATGCTTCATGTCTTATCAACAAAATTAACTTTGAGCCATGTGTGCCTGGTGGTCCATCATTTTTTCACCCGTCCAACAGTACATTTTTTCATCTGGAAACAGGTAGACCCTGTTTTCCCTTAGTTTCATTCTCTCTGCAGGTCTTTTGTCAGGCAGAGCAAAAGAAGGGCTTTCAGTAATATGATGCTATGCATTTTAGTCAAAATTACTAGTTCCCATAAGCCCAGAATTGAAGAATTTAAAAGATAAGAGCACAGTGAAAATTGATGCTTTTGTCACTACATTAAGTTGCATCCACTGAGATTGTCTTGGTTTGACTAAAGCTAGGAAACATCTTTTACATTTCACAGAGAGGAGGGAGTTGGCAACACAGAGCCTGAGAAGAGCCAATCCTCCTGCTCCCACAAGCTACACAGCAATAGCTTCATATGGCTCAAAGCCATCAGGCACAAAACACCATACACAGACTTGCAGAAGTCAAAACTCTTAGAGGAGGTCATAGGCAGGAGGCACCAGGACCCTGTCAGAGACCCACCACTCCATTACAGAGCAGAACTGGCTTCCAGCTGGCTTCCAGGGAGAGCTGGCTCTATCTCCCTCCAGTTAAGCAATTTTCTGATTTCATTGTTGAAATCTTTGCCCCTCATTTTGAAGTAATAGTTCTATTCACTTAACTTTACTTTTACAGTGGAATAATAAACTTCTGGGGGAAAAGCCAAGCATTTCAGTCTCTACTGCACAAAACATAAAAATAAAATAACAGTGTGTTACTGTTCTTTAGTGGCTTTTAAATTCTCAGGAAACGAGCTCTCCATGTGCAGGTGAGGTAGGGGGTTTTGATGTCTTATGTCGTCTTATGAATCAGAYGACACATGAGGGAAGCAAGGGAAAGGGAGAAAAATATTCTCATAATTTGTTCTCAAACAAATTGTTGAAATGTGCTCCTGCTGAAGCCAAGTATTTTACAAATTAAATGGCTGGGCACAAATCCGATTCCAGTGAGAACTGACAGCATGTGAACCCCTGAGAGCTGAAATACAGTGGACAGTACCAGGAACCAGCACTGGATCTCTCCCATAGCCATCATCCAGGCGAGAACAAATGMGCCAGCACGATGAGACTCTGTACCTTCTTCTGCTCACACAAACAAGCTTCCAAAAATCAAATTCCAAAAAGCCAGTTAGTGGTAGAAGACCTCAGTTGCCAAAGCAAAAAGATCAAATTCAGAACACTTGTCTTTTTCTGCAATGACAAGGGACATTGAACTCATGCTACAATAGTAAGGTGGCCTTGACACACCATAGATACTAAAAAGATTAAATTAATATCCAGGTATTATAAAAGAATTGGCAAAAAAACCCCAAACAACTCATTTAAGGGTCTGGCCGCTAACCTTCCACAGGAGAAATTTCCCAGGTGCAAGGCCACTTCCCACAGGACTTGTGGACCCTGCAAGTGACTTCAGTGACCCAGGGGACCGGGGAGGGAAGAAC
Source organism: Amblyornis subalaris (assembly GCA_018881555.1). NCBI lineage: Eukaryota > Metazoa > Chordata > Aves > Passeriformes > Ptilonorhynchidae > Amblyornis > Amblyornis subalaris. Next base: position 6,284,895 of record JACAXG010000017.1, on the reverse strand, counting down.
CCTCACCCTTCTGCAGTTGGTGGCTGAACATTTCCTAAGCTCACATGGACCAGAACTCCCAAAAGCAACAGCTGTGGAGGGGCACAGGACCATCATGAGGTGTCACAATTCTGTGCACCATCCTGTGGGTCCCCAAGCACCTTCCATCTCATGCTGGGCTCCCACAACATACACAGGCTTCACCTCATCGTAAATAATACCTGGACTAGCAAATGGCACCACATCAACTTGTGACCTGCAGGTTGCAGCTCTGTCCAGGCAGTGTTTGTTGTTCAGCATTGCAATGCACATATCTGTACAGCAGTAGAAGCTCACAGCGATGAAATATTAAAACTAAGAAAACATTTTCTGCATGAGGTTTCCTCAGATAAATAACATAGGTACAACAGAAACACCTTCAGAGCTGGATCSCACAATGCTTTCTCAGGCCACCGGAAGTCACTGAGAGTTTTCTCTGGTTTAATTTCCTTCCCTCCTTCAGAACATTACTACACTCTGTCTATAAGCACTCATTCATTTCATTTTCATTCATGCCTATCTGTGAGCACAAAGATACAGAGAACAGTTCATGAGAAGACATGAATACTAAAATCAGGTTCAATTCCTTTGGTGTGGCTTCAGAAGTGAAAAATTGAAGCCTCCCTTTGGGAAATTTTCATGGTGATTATTGTTATAATAAATGATTAGGTGATGGAGTGGTTATTTGATACTTATGGAGACAGAATCCATCTGTCAGATTGCCTGCTAAAACGGTGGACTTTTTTGAGATATAAATGTGTCTTCACGGGCACTGAGCTTCAAACATCCCTGAAGTGCAATAACCACGTGATTTATGGCAGCACAGAGCTGCCTAGCAGGGGAGACTTTGTTGACATTTGAGATCAGCTATGCAAAGAAAAGTTCTTCTAACATAAATTGGAGTTAGTGTTTAAAAGAGATGCCAAAACTGAGAGAATGTACAGTTCTTAAAATCCTACCTGATCTTCCACTGTGTAACAGGGACTTTAATGATTATGACAGAAATTTTCCTGAGAGAAATAATTTGATTTGTTCTGTAAATCTGCTCACTTGATTCATAATCCCTCAGATATCTCTCAGATGAGGGACCTCCCAGAGGCAGCACTGTGCTTTTGTTTGCCCTGCTGTTTGAACTGACAGCCCAACTGAGAGTTAGTAGTAAAATGGTAAAAAGATCTTATTTCCACTCTAACAGAAAAGTATTTCACCATGTGATAAGAATAAAATAATAGAAATATCATAGGCTTTTTAAACCTTTTGTAAAAAGGCCTACCTTAAAAAATTGTTTTGTAATTCCCTTAAACCCTTCTGCAGTCCTGTAGTACAGATAAAATAATTTTTAATCTTTCTAGGTATTGAAATCCTCCAGGAAAAAAATCACAGACCATTACGCTCAAATCAGCTTTCCTTTTTTCCTCACACCACTGATTTGTGTTTGGACATTGCTCTGCTGTTCACTGAAGAGGAGGACACCACGAGAACAACAGAAAGCTGATGATGTTTTTATTGGCTCACTCAGCACAAACTGACAAGCTGAGAGTTTACCCTCTTGATGGTTGATACTGGTATGAAAAATGACCTTTTATTTTTCAATTAAAATAATTTGGCATCAGTCATCCAGTGCCAGGCTGATAATAACAATGCAGGAAATAGCCTTCCCCAGATGCTGCCAGCGTGCCCCAGCTCTGTCCAAGAGGTGGCCCAGCCACTCCTGATTGTTTTTCAAAGGAAAGTGTCAGTCAGGACAAATGTCTGTAAGACTCTGCAAGAAAATATGCAAGACCAAAGAAAATGTTTGAATATCACGTTGTCACAGCTGAACTAGATCTCCCAAAGCGGTCCGATAGCAATCATTTCTTCTTTTTTGTTTTTATCAGTATTGAAGATAGGCAGGTAATTGGCCCAGATGGCACAGAAAACATGGTGAGATCCACCAAAGAGATGCAGCGTGATTTTCTCTAACTGGCAATTACAAATGCATTAGATTCAGAATACTACATCAGTTGCTGCTGTCTCTGGGCTATTTGCAGGCAGTTTTCAACCTGCATTACTCATATTTTACTCCATGACCTCCCACCAGCTGCCTTCCCACAGCCTTTGGTTATCTCACACAAGAAGCATTTGAGACCACCACCAGTGGTGAGATAAAGTAAAGGTTATACTGATTTCAGGCTCACTGCTGCCTGGAAATACTATAATCAGTGGCATGAATTAAATCTCCAAGGAGTACAGAAGATGCTCCAGGGTTGCTTGTTTGCCCTTTTCCTCCAAGTAGTGTTGGCCAAGTTCTTTACACCATTGCCCTGTGTTTGCCTCTGGTGGACACCTGACTCTTGCCAGCTCCAAGTGAGCTCACCTGTTCCCAGTGAATGAGAGCCAGTAGGACCACTCATATTTCTGGGTAGCTGAATGTTAGCCAGGTGTCATTTTAGCCTGTAAGCATGAAAAAAACACCCGAGTCTCCCTTAAATTTGCCTTACAAATAGTTGGAAGGCAACTTAAATAACTATCCCGAGAGGCTCATGTTGAAACAAGATTTTGCAAAAGCTACACTTTTTTCAAAAAGGCAGGTTTTTACTGTGTATTCACTAATAATAACTTCCTCGCTGGGGTATTTTACAGGGAAGACTAATCACCCTGTGTTGCTTGAAGCTTTTCCTGGCTTTATGTATCTTTCACGAGTGAGCAGACAAATCTACTGTTGTGAGCTGTGTCAAGAGTTTGCAGAAACACTCGCTGCACAGGCTCTTCACTATTATCTGGTTGCCACAGCAAAATGATGCAGAGGTTTTCCCAGAGGGAGCTCTGAAAATCATACAGTATGCAGCACGATTTGGGGTTGTTACTGTGAGTTTCTTAAGTTTTTGTAAGGGAACAAAATCACATTGTGAAACACAGAGCCTTTCTTACTGAACCCCAGCAAACCCTTCATTTTGGAACTGCTCCGAGAACTATCTCATCAGCTCTAGAAAGCAAAAGAAACAATTGCTAAACATAACAACCCAGAACTGCATAGCGCTGCTCTCCTTTCTACAAGATGGATTTTCCAAGCACATCATGAAACTGCAGGTGGATATGATGGGGTCTTGATGAACTACTAATCTGGATGCCATTAACACCAGCCATTCTGGGAGGTCCTCTCAGTTGAGGGGCAGCACACCCAGGCATTCTCTATCCACACCAATCTTAGCTTTTCTATTACAACTGTCTGCAAAAAAAATTGGGCACAGGTAAAATAATCCTTCTTGGCATAGAAAAATTACTGCAAAATCATCTGGGAGATAAAAATAAGTAAAAATTTACTTGAGAGATGCAGCAAAGCCTAACTTGCAGCAAAAGGGAAGAGAATGAATACATTTGTGTGGAAATTCCTATTCCAACAGAAGGTTATGAACAGTAGCAGGCAGATTATGGACAAAAAGATCAGGAAGGAAGCTTATATCACTGAGCTAAAGCAAAGAAGAATGCAAAAGGGGTGTCTTAATTTTATAATTAATTGAATAGTTTAAAATATTTTGTTCATTTTTCGAATGCATGTTTGTCCTTTTATACACGAGAAAAGCAATGTCAGGGAACTTTGTGCTTGGAACATAGCCTGGTGAGGGATGTGGTTGTCATCTGTGTTCACAGAGCTGATTTTACAATTTGGACAGCCCATTAAACAATTGTGTCTCCTGAGTTTTACCAAGAGCTCATGTAGATCACAGAGGTTTTTTCCAGAGTTTCTAGGATAAATTGGTCAATATACTTTTAAATAACGTAATCCTTATGGCTTGAATTATGGCAATACTGTACAAGAGAGGAAGGAACATAATGTTGTGAACTATTTTTCTCTTACTAGTATAGCTTTTTCGCAATCAGGTTGGATTCATCTCACTTACCTTGGAAGAGACAGATACCTTTTAGACCTCTGAAGTTGGGTGAGGCATTGAAAGTGCAATTACTTTTGTCAATAATGACATCTTTGCAGTCAATAACATGCATCCTGTATGACTTTTTTTTTTTTTGGTCTGAGTGAAATCACAGAAGAAAATGCAGGAAACATCTCAGGGAAGAGTTAGGAAGAAAAAATAGAAGAAAAGGGAAGGAAAAAATTATAGAAACTGAGGACAGAAAGAGCAGCAGCTTCTGACTCCTAACTGCTTGTGAGACAGCATGTTTGAAGAGGGAGCAGGAGACAGCCTTTAGGAAGACCAGTGTCTTGGAGACAACATTAGCCAACAGTACGTTATGCAAAAACACAAATTTACAAAAGAAGAGCCAGGTAAAGTGTGATTTTGATTGAGGGAAAAGAAATTTTGCCTTGAAGAAGGATCAGAGCCAGGATGGCCAGACAGAAGAGGGAATGGGAGAGATTGAGAGCAGCAGTAGGAAAGGTTACACAAGTCGTTTAGACGAGGGGGAAAGTGTATAGTAAAAAGCACATGACAGGGAGAAAGGAACAGCAGGCACAAGAGAACAGTCCCAAAAGGAGGTAAGGTATCAGTGAAAATAGTAAGCATATGTATGTCTATCTGCTGCATGCAGACTAAATCTGGGTGTGTTTATGATCCTGGAGATAGGGATGAACAAAAATGTAAAAGCTGAAGTTTTGAACAAAGACTATAAAGAGAATGTCCAGGTATAATCTACATTTTGAAATGCACATTTCTTTGAATTCCTTCCTTCTCAGTTTAAAGTTCACCAATTAGCCGGTATGCATTGATATTTGCAGTCTGACAGTATAACCAGCTGTGTTTTATCAATTCAAAAGGGAGAAATCCAYGTTAAACCTTGTGGAGAAGGAAAAGCAATGAGCAAATCACAGCATAGGAGCCAAAGAAGGGAAAATGCTTTCCTTTTTTTGGCTTTAAAGGGACCCAGATATTATGAACACAAAATGTTCACTAAGCATATTTAGAAAGTGAAAAAATACCAGTAAGGAATATTCCACTTGTTAAGTCTATACAAAGTGTTTAGAAGATGTCATATGTTACTGGACAGATTAGCCCATTTTGGAAAATACAAATTAAGGGAAACCTTGTTTGAGTAGATAGCAAATCTGCAGAGCAACATTTTGGTCATCTGAAGAATTCTGCGTCTGGAGACATGTTGATATTTCCTTCATTAATTTTGCTTCTCACCTAAAATTGCAAGGAGATGTAATTTTTACGTCAGATGAGGTTCAGATTTAGTACCCAAATTTATCCCATCACGATTTTTTTTACGAGGAGGAGAAGCTAAGAAACAATGCTGCAGTTGGTACATAGCACTCATACACACTCATGGTGAGGGCACTCTGTCAGAGGCCAACTGAAGAGCAATCCTGTGTTGGCAGGGTGTGTACAAGCTGCCATTTAATGTCACTGCATAATTAAGCACAAGTACAGATTAATCACTGGTAATGATGGCCAGCAGTATTGCAGATTATTTTGGGTTTTATTTTTAGATAAGGTAAATGTTATCCATCATTCTTTCCTTGTATCACACAGTTTATACACACTTTTCAACTAAATTAGTCATAATTCTTGACATAGTCTTCAGAAATGCATCAAACTTAAGGGGAAAAAACCCCAGGAATTGTGTTCATTATTGTTCTGATTGACTTGGCAGCTTTCAAAGATATAAAAAACATGTTCTCGACTTATGTTTATATTTTCATTTGACAAACAGTCTTTTATCCAACCCTTTGCCGGTGCAGATAGCAGCATTGTATAAACCATTTCAGAAACTGCCAGCTCCATCCAAAAGTCATACAGGTTTTTAATGATTTCTCAGAGTTCAGCACCTCTTGGGGTTAGGAATTCATTCCGATTTTCCAGGAAAAATGTATTCATCGTATTCACTTGACCCCCATTTTCATGCTTCTAACAGAGCTGTTTAAGGGTTTTTTTTTCGCTTTCTCTTATGGATTGTCCTCTCCCAAGCTTTCAAAGTTTTATATTAAGTAGGATAATTTCTTTTAGCTTTTTTTGCATCAGATGCCCCTTTTCTCAATCATCTTTATCAATCCTCCTCTACAGCTCAGCTCTGAATGTCCACAGCCAGAAGTGAGCATCCCACCCAGAAAATATTTCCTCTAATGCCTTTTAGGACAAGTTTCCTTTTTTTTTTTTTTTTGTTTAACAGATCAGCTGTACATGAGCATCCCATAACTGATCTATGAACCCACATGTCACAAATTCCCAGCTTATTAGCAGGAGTTTCAATTAGTTTGCAGAGGTTTGAATTTTGTCTAGTTGAGTAGCTGAGTGTCACCTCTTCTGTAACTCTAGTCTGCCAGGGCACCCAGCTCTTCTTAAAGGTAACAGCATGCCCTATAACACTGGACATACCTCTCAGTTTCAAGAAACTRCAAAATGTCACCAGCACATCCTTGTTTTTTATCTTGTCATCATTAATATAAACACATTGTCACTGCCTAGACACTGCCCCTTCCATGAGTGCTGCCTCCTCCCTTGCCTGAGTGGGTGCTCACTCACCCTGGAAACCCTCTGTTCRTCCCTCCATCCTGCAGCATGCCTGTTTCCCATACAGATCTCTAAGAAACTTGAAGTCTGGGACATAKTGCATTTCTTCTTTCTTAGATAGGAGCCCATCCATTTACACAGCTGGTACACACCTTTGCCAAACCCACCCTGCATTTTCTCCCATCCTCAGTATTATTAGAGCTGYAGCTTATTAGTAGTAAAACTCCTCTGGTTTTCTTTCCCATTGGCTGTCATGACTTTACCTCATCATCAGTGCCATAGCTGTTATTGAAAACTGAATCCCAGAAATCATTTAATTTTGGTGTCACATTTTTGTATCCTTAACCCTTACGAAATTCTCACTGCATAGCAGACTCATTTCTCTTCCTATATGACTAAAGAACTTTCTGTTATTTGTTTTAATATCCTTTGCTGGTGTATCACAGTTAGGTGTTTGGCAATTTGCACTTCCTTCCAGCCCATTTTGACCTCTGTGACTGCTGATGGCCCTTTTCCCACTCTTTGAAATCTCTCTCCTCTATAGTCTTCTTAAGGCAGTTATTTATCTCACTGGACCTGGAGAGTTTCTCTGTAAGATTTTCCTCATGTCTGGAATAGAAAATTCAGTCACTTCAACAGAGAAATTTGTGGCCACTCACACCCTGGAATATGAGGGTGCTGCTGTCATCAGTACCACTTGTCCTTCAGCCCACTCCAGACGAATTAGGGTATCTCATACTGCTTAACACAATCCCCAGTAATCTGCATCTCCTTAACACTGTTACAATATCTCCCCATACCTCTTGCTGTCCCTGATACCCTTCTCTCACCCTTAAGATCCAGGGGTAAGGCTAATTAAAGATCCCTTTTAATCACAGTTGATATTTAGGAACACTAAAGTCAAGCTCCTTCCAAAGGCAGGGTTTGTTCTTCATTTGCTTTTGCTCCAACTTGGTACTTGCTCTGGTACATCCCTCCTTTGACATTCCTTTTTTTTCCTCTGTTGTCTATATATCTTCTGTATGGTCTCTGCAGTCATTTCACTTCCTTTCCTTGTGGCCTTTCCTGTGCTATTGTGGTCTACAAAACCTAGTAACATTTAACATTTCTATAATGCTCAACACATGCACAGCATTCACACATACATGAACAGAATTCTATCAGGAAACACGGATTCGATTTTAAATTACCATATGCCAGGCATTCTCATAATTTTTCCATTCCATTACTTCATCTAAAGAAATAACAAGACAGCATTTTAATTCTGCAACAAAGCAAATATAAAACATGGTTATTTCACTGAGACAATCAAAAAATATTGCCACTATGGAACACAAGCCAAAACTCATGGAAGAAATTTAATTTCTATAATATGCCAACTACTCTTCTCACAACAAGAAACCCTCCTCCAACACATGAACTGCCACTGTATTTTTACAAAACTCTCAACAAAGCAGCCCGATTCCAAAGTTACCAGAGCACTTTTGAACAGAACAATGGTTTCATCTTTCAATTCCCCTATAGCTGCAGCTGAGAAAATGAGGAATTTAAAAACAAAAAAAAAGGAAAACTTATGAGAATTACATCATCTTTTTAAAGAGACAGTAATAATCTCAGTCATATTCCCTGGATAAATTAGCATAGAATCTCCCCTCCTTCCTTCATTTTCTTCACTTGACACCTCTTCACAATGCTGATTTCACCATCTGGCTGTGGTTTTTTAATCATGTCTTATGTTAAAAACACAAAAATGAACAAGGAGTGGGAGACCCCAGTATAAAGAACTCCGGGATTTCTGAAGCAACACCACTTTATTTTTTTCATTGGCTCCTTTATTTTTCCCTGTAGGAAAGCTTTCTTATCTAAACTTTATTATTTCCATACCCCTACAGGTAACCTAGAAGTTGTAAGCACCACTTTGAAGTGTGCCCATTTCCCCAGAAGCTGCCTGTGCCTCCAGGCACTGTTCTTTTTGCTGCTGAGCACACTCCTATCTCTCACCCAGAGTTGCTCAGGCAGGACTGAACCCCAACAACAGCTACCCGCAAGCTGTGCCCTTTGCATCCCAAAGGAGATGTTTCTCTGGCCAGGAAGTAACAGCTCCTCACCCTGCCTGATTTTTCCTCCTTCCTTGTGTTTCTCTGGAGAGCAAATGTAAGTGCCCTTCATCTCCTACAAGCCTAGAAGCAAATTTAAGCAAGACCTGAAGGCAAATTTACAGGAATTGCAAGGAAGGAATAAAGTATAGCTACATTAATTATTCTGAAAAAAATTTAAAATAGTTGTAAACATATTATTTTTACTACTGGGATAACAGCTCCAAGAACAGATCTGGAAAACTGTCTGAAAAATTGAAAAAAATAATCTTCAGATACAGACTTGAGCAAGGGAGAAAGCTCACACAGCTTCCTGTTCCCAGACAACTGTGTATGGGCACCATGAACTTCAACAGTGATTCCCAAAGACTTTGGACTTCCAGGTGCCCCAGACCGATGGCCATTTTTTAGGATGATCATGAGGTCTGAGTACAGCTTCTTCAAGGCTTGGATGTTTAAGAAATTTGGCAGGACTTACTTTCACCTTTAAAGGTAGTTCTGAAATTAGTGCAGGAGTTCACTCCTGTCACCCCCCTTGCCCTTCTGTATAGGCCACAACTGCTCAAACTGCCAAATCCAGCAGGAATAAGAGCAGCAACAGCATGTTCCCATTTCTCTAAGCTCTGGTGGTTACAAGCCTCTTAAGAAATCAAACAAAACACCTTAAAAATATGTACTGAGCATGCAAGTTTGAAAAAAACTTAAAAAAGGAGATGGGTGGGACAATCCTTTGGTACAGAGTGAATATCATCCGAGTAATGCAGGAGACTTGCACTATGTAATATACCCAAAGACAGAAAATGTAGACATGAACTGATACCCACCCCTACCAGGTGCAACTTTGGAGGAGTCTTGGGACCATGCAGGATAGAGCTTTAGCTGTTCAGTTCATTAAAGTGATAATTTAATTGCATTAGTAAYAATCTCCATGAGGAACAAGAGCAGATGATGGAAACCTCTGATAACTTGAATCTTGCTAGACAAGTTGGAAAATAAAGACATAGATTTTTCACCAAAAAGGCAAGTAGCTATCGAAAACTTAAACACAGTATACTGKTTTTTTTTTTTTTTTTCTCCTGGGAACATTTCCATCATGATTTGTCTTTCCCTAAAGAAATGAGGGGAAAATGAGAATGAATTCAGGGAAGTCCTGCAATGTGTGTTACATAGGACATTGGTCTAGATTAGCACTACAGTGCCTTCCAAACTTGTAACCTATGRATCTCCAGGAAAAAAGTGAAAAAGAAAAGACACTCTCAACAGTCACTCTGACTTTCTGACAAACATAGTTAGCAACACTTCCAAACAAATAGAGCCAGTTGTTCTTTCCTGCCCTGGAAAAGCTCATTAAGCTGTTATTTGTTTGTGCAACCAAGAGCCCTAGTGACCTGAAGCACTCAGCTGTTTCATTTTGCTGCATGGAGGTCCAGTGGAGACATCAGCTGTAGGCATGCCCCTCTCAGACCAATGCCAGAGAAAATACGATTGGAAAAGCACTGAGATCATCCATTCTCCTGAGGCCCTGGTTGGATTACATCATGTGTGCTGTGTATAAAGGTGACTACAGTAGAGATGTGATAGGGAAAAGTTGAGAGATTGAAGCTGGTGACATAACTCCCAAATTCCATCCCCTTCAGTTACGTTTTCTCCTTCTCCTAACTGTCAAACTGACTACTTACAAAACCTTTTGTAATCTTCCCCCTCCTATTTTAATATATTTTTATCTGAAACCCACCATGGAGAAATATTTGTTGACACTCTTATAGGTGGCTTTGTGGCACTTTACTGCTGACCAAAATGACAGGGCTGCAACTTAGACAATCCAGGAAATTACACACACACAAAATAAAAGAAGATTAATATAATAAATTTTGTTGGAAGGGACATCTGCAGATCATTTAGTCCAACACCTGGCTGAAAAGCAGGGCTAACTTCAAATTTTAATTCAGACACCTCTCCAGTCAAGTTCTGAATATCTCCAGAGGATGGAAAACCCACAGTGTCTCTAGAGTCTACATCTTTCAAAGCCACCACATATTTGCAGTAACTTCTCCTTCAGGGTGTGCACATTTCCATCTGACATACCACTTCTTGGGAATCCCTGTGCTGGCTCGGCATCAGCTTGTGATCCTCATTAAAATAGTTCCTCAGCCCTTGACCATTTGGCCCACATCACTTCCTGAGTTATTGGAAATCAGGAAGAAAAGCTGGACACAGAATCAGTAGTTTCTGTCTTCAGGCAGGAGGCAATCACATGTTACTGATTGGATCATAGGTTTTGGAAGTCTTCCATGGAAATCTCACGGCACAGCAGATTGTTCTGGCATCTTACGATCTCAGCCTTTCTGAATCAATGCCTAGCTTTCTTCTATGAAATATTTTCCAGAAAAACCTTATTAAAATTTTTAAAGTATGATTTCAAAAACTTTACCACATGCATCCCATTTGCACCATGGCACAACCCTTTCTAGCTATACCAGCCCCCCCATTTGCTCTGTCCATGAAGCAATTGTGGCAGCTCATAAAGTTTTTGGTAGATTTGAATTGTCTGCTAGTGGGGTAAAGCAGGTTTCTAGTTCATACTGCAGACAGATTTTTCTTTTTTCACCCTGATGAAAAGTTGTTAGGATGATAGTTACAGGAAAATGTACAGCACTTGGGCAGCTGAAAGAAGGTGATGAGGAAAACCGAGTAGAAAGCTAAAGTTCTGAAAGCGACAGCAATCTTCTGGTTTCCTTGTTGGGACAGAACTGGAAATAATAAATTCTATGCCATGATTTTAGCATGAGTTTAGCATCAGACTCATGACACTGGCAGCTGGAATACGCCTAACTATCAGACTGTGTGAAATAAAACAATGTTTTGGCCAGAATTTTAAATATAGACACTCAGCACACACATACGTCTTCCTTTAGATCTATGCATGTAGGTAAAACTCTCTCTTTTTCTTAGGAACTGAGCACTCAAAACCATCAACCCTAAACACAGCTGCTGGGAGCCATTCAGCATTTTTTCATACTTATTTATTTATTAGCCTAAATAAAAATGTCAGAGCCTAATATTAATCTCCTGGTTATGGAAACTTTTGGCTTGTGCCTGTTTCATTTTGTTAGTATCTCAACAAAGATATAAATCAGTCTGACAACTCAGGTCTTTCTGATTGTATCAGAATTGGGATACCACCAAGTAACAGGGAAAAACAGTTTGAAAGGAAACCCGAACACAGGATCATGTGTGGGAAACCACTGTCAGCTCCAGCAGAGACAAAGACTATGCATTGTCAGGTAGAGGAAAATACAGCAGTGTATTTATTTTCAAAGTACAGGCAGTGAGGACTGGGAGACTCCTTCCAAATTTCCACAAAACTTTGAATAACGTTTTGTTTGTTTGCAGGAGTCAGCTGAAGTGCAACTGGTGCCAAAGGGAACCAGCTTTAAAAATCAGTAATGGCTTGATGCCTTACTCGTATGGAACAGAGTTCAAGCAGAGAATTAGACAGGAGAGTGAATGCCAACTGGAAGCAGGAACCCATACAAAACATTGCTAGAATTCATTCACTGATTGTTACAGCCCTGGCACCTCCACTAAACTGACAAGTGTTCATTGTCTGAAATGGCCCAGGTTGCACAAGTCATTAGATGATGCTGGTTTTATAATATCTTCTTGGAAAAACCAGAATCTCTGTACCAGATGCAGGAAAATATTTATCCTATTATAGAAGAGAAGGTATTATATAACATAAGGAAAAGGGAAAATAGAGAGAGAAAAATTAGCTGTTCTCCCTATTTTGTCTTTCCCTCATCACATCCTTTCTGGTATTTCTACACTTAYTTTGAGTAAAAATGTCCTTAAGGTACTTAATTTCACCTGCTCATATTCACTGATGTGCTAAAGAGCTTACAGACTGTATTTCCACCCTAAATCTCAGCTCCATGCCTTTTTTTTCTGCAACAACTCTCAGACGGAACCAGCATTGCTGCCAGTGCTCTGACACCTCTCAGTCCATACCTGCCACTTTGCTACCCAGGTGCTGCCAGGCAGAAAAGACCATGACTGATCTTTCCAGATTTTATCTGGATCAAATCAGCTTGTGACTTCAGGAATTACAGAGACAGACAGTGTAATTACACAGCCTTTTACTCTTTGGAAACTATGATAACAACTTGCACAGAATACTTTCAAAAAACAAAAATAACCTCAGATCTCAAAAAATCCTCTTGGATAATCAGACAGCTTGTAGCTAACTCTCAAATTGTTTGTGGACGAAGAAGATGCAAGCACCTGGCATAAAGGTGATTGCATGCTAGAACTACAAAGACTTAGGTGATTTAGCAAATTTTCTGTAAGCTGTGCCTGCTGTGAGGAGGTTTCAGGATGTTGTACCCAAAAGGCTGCTTTTGCTTCAGCCAGAGCATTAATCCTCTGTGAAGAGAAATGTGAAATCTACGGCTTTCTGGTGCCTTCAAGGTACTGGTTAGAGCTAGTTCTGCTTCAGCACCAAACCCCCATGAAATAAACTACTGGCAGCACCATCCTGATGGATGGTACATGCACCTCATAAAGCCAGATATACTTGACTGGAAGCATCTTATGGAGTACCTCTCTCCCCATCCCTCCTGTGTTTACAGTTGTGCCCCACTCCAGCGGGGTTTGGCACATGAAAAAATCAAGCTAATTCAAATCACCAAGCAGGAGCCAGAAGGAACAATTTTCTTCCCCTTGCAGAGCTACCCAAACAGCAAGCAAAACCACCTGGCACCATTCCAGTTGCAGCTCTTAGACAGATCTCCAGGCTCTCTTTTCATACTCCTTTCATGTGCACACAGTAGCCAGAATTTGTCACCTTGCAGGCATGTAATAGTTATCCATTCTCACAATACCTTCCTATGAATGTTTTTCATTTGTTCTTCTACAATTCAATATATCTACAAAATATGGTCAAAAACAGGGCGTTCTTCRGAGGTTTTCTCTGAAAAATAATAATAATAAAAAAGCAATGAGTTATGGTTATTAAAATAAGATGTAGTACTGCCTTGCAGACAATCTCTGACTTTGTTATTTCAGGCACTCAGCCAACACAGAGGAGAAGCAATGAGCAAAGCTGCAGAGTGCAAAGTCTAATTTGAAGAATAATTATTATCATTATATTGTGAGACCATATTCCCTCACTGGGACCTGCATGAGAAGTTTCAGTCTCCAACTAACATTTGGCAGTAGGTTCAGAAGGTAAAGATCTGCAAGGCTCTTGCAAAATTTACCAGTTGCAAAAGAGACAGAGCAGAAGGAGGGAGATCTCTGGCTTTCACACAGTATGTGGAGGACACTGCAGGCCACCCTGTCTCCAAGGAGCATGAAAAATGAGAGCTGTCACTGGAGCAGGGCAAGAGCAGAGGGTGTTTACGGAAACGGTGATAGTCCATATTCCGCCTCCAGGCAAGTCTGGCAAAATACTCACTAACATTGTAAAACTGCAGTTTCATCCTGCTAAATCTCCCTCAGATTTTCTGTTTGTAAAGGGGAAGGACTTCAAATCCACTTAAGCACCACTTCTGCAAGGGGTCCTGGGTCCAGACTGGGCACACTGTCTTGTGCCACCACCCTCCATCCTGGGCAATGCCACACTGCCAGAGGACAATCCCGAGAGTGATACCCAAAATCAGTGCTGAGCACTCAGATGGCCCCTCTAAGGCTGGGTATCTAGGCATGTCAGAGAACACCCTCAAAAGCTGATAGGAGGCGTTAAATTTAGGGCATGAAATGAATGAATCCCTCCCTCCCACTCCCGTGTGGAGCAGTCAGGGGCTTGAGTCCTTTCTAAGACCTGAAACACTGCGGACCTGATTTTCAAAGCTGTGTTATAAGCAGTAGGAGTCAAGTTTTGGGTGCATTTGGAAATCCAGTCAATTTAGGCACTCAGCCCTAAGTGACAGAGACATTTAGGTGAGTCTGACACTTGCAGCCTGCAACTTTTGCAGAGTGCCCTGAGACCCTTTGTCGACATCACAGGATTCATTTAAATTGTATTTAAAACCCTCCAAATAAGAACGCCAATCCTTGTGCACGGAGGTCTCCTGTTGTTTTAAAGTCTGACAAAAGTAACACCCGAGGAAAAGAAGAGAGCAATCCCACAAAGCAGTTCAGTATGATTCTGTAGTGAGACAGCAACTCATCTGTATCAACAGCTGATAGGAAAAAAGATAAATATTGGCCACAAACATCAGAAGTTACCAGACCAGAAGCCTCAAGAAAAAAAGCAACAACAAACAACAACAAAAACAATTAAAAAATAATAATAATTTTTAAAAATAAATCTTCTAAATGATAAGAGCCACAGCAGGAGTGCAGTAATATTCCTATTTAACACTGATCAGGACAGATACAAGTTTTAAATAAAATAATTTCAGGAGCCTGGTCTGAGCTGCCCCACTGAGCCCAGCTCAGATGCACAGAAGGGCAGTGTCCAGGAAGTGGATCACTTTGGGAAGGCTTGTGCTCTGTAGAAGTGTCCATGAGCTTTGACATATCCTTGACACATGTCTACACATCCTCAAAGCACCTGGGCAGAGACAAACATATGGCTCTGAAATCTCCCAGTGACCTCATTATCTGAGGGTCACTGACTGGGGCGGCTCTCGCAGCTCCTGTCTGCCTGGGGAGGTTTTAACCCATGACTGCTCATGTGGTCTGAAATGTTGAAGACAAAGGATTCCTCTCAGGCATTTAATTGAAAGCAGTCAAAGGCAGAAGCTTTGAGATTTTCGCTTGTTCTGAATGAAGTAGTATGAATGGGCGAAGCCAAAAAATTTGCAATATAGCTGTTCCAGCACAGAGAGTGGGAGAGCAAAACTTGCCACCCCACTGCCTGAGCAGTGGGGCAGTGGGACTCCTGCATTTCACTCCTTATGGCACTTTCATCTTTGGCCTTAAGCCGCCCTAAGCCACCTATTATCAGTGACTAAGGGGAGAGCATAGCATGCTGATGAGAAACCACAAAACACAGCAGCTCCTGGGAAAACAGCGTGCTCAGTGAGGCCAGCTCCCTTCCGAAGTGGAAGAGGCAATGGTTCACCTTGGGCAGCTGACAGGTGATAAGCAGCAGGCGGGAGGAAAGAGGGCAACCTCCTCCCGTGCCCAACACTTCTGCTGAGAGGTGCTGGCAGAACTTGTGGAGACAGGGACAGAAATAGCTGTGTCCAACTGCAGCAAAACCTGCAGGACACCGAGGTTTGTGTTGGCACGTCGATGCTGAGGCAGAGAGCTCACCAGCACAGCAGGCCGAACCACAGCCACCAAGGCAAGGTCTGGCCCTCACTGGCAACCTGCTTTAGTGAAGAAATCTGTAGAAAGGCTGAATGAATCAAAAAACAAACCAAAGCCAGGAATTGCACTAAATCACATGCTCTTGTTTCCCTTGGTTGGCAAAGGTGAGTACTCACCTTCCTGTGAGCTGCAGAGCAGCCTGCTGACCAGCTCCTTCTTCCAGCATCCCTTGTTCATTTCTCCTTCCCCCTAAGCAGCTATAGCATTTGATTACTTTCAAAAATAATATTATTTTATATTAATATATATAAAAATCCAGAGAAAAATCACTGTAATGGTCCTCTTGATGGGCTTATCTAGCCCATTAATTTCAGTAGTTTCCCCAAAGCTGGACTTTAGAGGATAAGTCTCCACTTTTTCTGCACTTCCACATCTGAAATTTGCATGATATCTCGCGGTTTGTCATTGGTTTCCCCTGAACTTGCTGCCATCTGTAAATTGAATGCTATTGGGATTCATGGACCCAAAATGTCTGTGAGACAGTAAGGCTGCACCAGACCATGGAGAGGTGGTCCCTGGCAGGTGGAGTAGGATGACAGCTGTCAGTGAAGGTCCTCACCTAAAGCCTGGTTCAGCAGTGGGGTCTGAGCAGTGGCAATAACCTAGAAGGATTGTCAATAAAAAACAAGTGTCAAAGAAAGAAAAATGCTCAAGTTACCAATGTACCTGACTATATTCTGCAAAATTTTTTCCTGTGTTTCTGTAAGAAATAATATAATTCTGAAGGCAACACTATGCTACCATATCCTGGGCTGACAGTGGCATCAGCCCAAGCAAAAGGACACAGTTAAGATCTTCCAGAAAACTGACAAAGTTACTCTGGCACAGCCTGCAAGTGAATTCCTATCCAAAGTTACAACAAGATTTGCTATTAACCTCATCCAGGCCAAAGTTTTACCCAATATTTTGATGATGAAGTCCTCCTTTATTGCAGTATTCTGAATATACCATTACTTTATCTTGGCTTCTGGGCCCCACAAAATCCTGTTATAATTAATCTTACTTCTACAATAACTCTGGCTCAAAGGATGCTGTCATAATGACCATGAATATAATTGCCTCACCATGCTGCAAGCTGTAGTAAATCATCAGCCACCATAGAAAAGATCAAAGCAGGCTAATTAAACTGTATCCTCAGCTGTCTGCTGCAGACATTTCAAACCGCTTTGGCTCCCAGCTGGAAATCAGTGCTTCACAAGAGCTAAAGCAACTCTGAACAAAGACCAAGAAAAATATATACTTGTACTTAAACAGCTGTTGAGTCTGTCAAACTGTAACACAATGCTGAAAAGGCAACTGGTAGATAATGAGTAATACAGCATCTATAAGAATCATCAGACTAGTGAGAAACAGGAACGTATGTACATAATGTATTGAATGACCTTTCGATTTCAGCCATGTAGAAACAGCACACCTTAATTTTCTTAATTAGAAAAGTATAAAACATAGAAGTTCTTGGCAAGTCTTTTGGGTTATCCACAAATATAACCAGTTTTCCAAAGAAGAAATGATAGTGTTTGCTAAGGACATTTATTAATTTTAGAACAACTGGGACTGTATTAAGGAGCTGATCCTTGATTCCTCCATCTGGAGTTAGGAGTCAGATAAACTCAAAGGAAATTATCCCTCTCTCCCAAAGACTTCCTAAATTAACAAAATTTTGCAGCATGGGGCATAAATGAAGAGCGGATAAATGCATATTTTTAACTCATTCACAAAGAGACTTGGATTTCAAAAGTGAGTTATCTGAATCATGAAATTTATTCCATGTCAATGTACAACATCTGATGTTTCTAAGGGATTAAGATCCAGCACTAAGATGCTCTTTGGGCTTTTCTGTGTTGACTTGAATCCTGGCTGGCCATCACAAAGTGTGATGGGTTGGCCCTGGCCTGTTTCTTACAAAATATGTTTCCAAGTGGTATCAGTGACTGGTGCAGATAAAGCTGCCCTGACTGACTCACCAGAGTTCAGTATAAACCTCAAAAGGCCTGTGGGATTTTGAGAACTGTTGTTATTCTGCATTTCTTCACAGAAAAATGAAGGCGGTTCACCACTTCATTACTGCAGAAAGAACCACTGTTGAGGTATGATAGGAATAATCTTTTGCACAGACTCCTGCTCAGCCCCAGAAAGAGCTGTGCTGCTTTCCCCATTATTAAAAGTGTAAGAGAAGCCCCTGCTATGACTGAGGACATAAAAATGGAGCTAGGGAAAAAAAGGGAAAAATGCATACTTCTGAAATAGTGATAAAAGAATTAAATACTTTGGTGAAGAACGAACACTTTATTTACAAAAGCAGGCTTGATGTACCTTGATCATCTTCCTATGAATTTCTTTTAATACCATGTTTTCCTACATGCAAAACAGCCTCCATCACTCACAGTGACCTTCTTCCTCCCCTCTTCAGATTCAGGAGGCAATGCCATGGACCTTGCAGCGAGTGGTGAAGAAAAAGAGAGCCCAGCAGGGGAGCTCAGCTCAAAAAGAAAGGAAAAACTACACATTGCAGCTACAAAATCTGACAGGACAACAAAGCAGCATTCCTAAATCAATGTATTTCTGGGTTTGGAAATAACCCAAAATACTTTTTTTTCCCCCAGGAAGTGGAATTTATTATAAAGTTGTTTTCTAGAAAACACATCTTTTAAAAATTGTGTAAAAAATATTTCCAATCCAAAGATAAACCCATCTTCTTTCCAGAGTTGAATTTGTTTACTCTAAAAATTCTAGAGGAATTTCATAAGACATCAGCAAAACTAATTTTAGGCAAATTTTATTTTACTTATACAACCAAAATATTGCTTTTTGTGTTGACAGAAAGATTCAAAATACGTCAAGAACAGCTGTTACACTACAGCTCCATTTCCATAGGCAGAACCAGAAAACCCAGGGAAAAGTTGCTGTCATCAGCTGATCTCAACTCTTAAAAATCCTTCCAGACCTTCACCCTTATCCCTCAGAGCTGTGGGCTTGCAGGGGCTCCTGAACGACAATTAAAACATCCACATATGAAGTAGGGCAAAAAGAAGGCATCAAGGACATCACATGTTTGCAGATGGGTTTTAGAGGTGATCTCTGGTCCCCARTATGGCAATCTATTTAACAGCAGAAGCAAAAGCAGAAAAGAAAATGTTACCGTTGTAATCACAACTATTTCCCACAGCAGTAGGAAAATGAATGTTGAAAGGCAAGTAATAGGTTGGGACTTTTTTTTCTATTTGGTGTGATGATTAAGCCCAGATAAGCACTTCAATGTGGCTCAGCCCAAATACTATTTTACTGTTATTAGGAGAAATGAAATTAGAAAAGTGAGATCTGGGCCTAGTGAAAAGAATTGCTCAGCCTAAATTAGAACATTGTTTTCCTTTCATGCTATTTCACTCCTTTTATAAACCTCTTTCTATACATGTTTCTTTTGAAATGGAAATACTGCCTGAAAATGGCAAGTTCAAAAAATCAAATTTTCAACACACGGGAAGGAATCTTGATGCCATTTTCCATGACCATTTTCTCTTGCCTCTCCCTACTTTTACCATGTCCAATCCACACTGTTGACTTCAGTCCTCAGAGGAGGGATTTCTCTGGCCAAACTGTAGGCACCCCTCAGGCAGACTTCTCCATCTCCGTAAGTCTCAACTCAGCAGAAAAATGGGAAGTACCTTGGACAAATCACACCTCAGAAGCATCTATTTCTCACATTGACTACAAAAGGCCTCTAAGCAACTAGCTGAGGTGGCTCCTTCCAACATGCCAATGTTTCAAGGTAGGAGAGCTAAATACCACCCCTGTAGCCTGCCCTTCCTACAGAATTTGTGTTTCAGCACCAAGAGGATTTGCCCAGCTGCACTGCAGCACCTTTGAGCAGTGGGTGACATGTATGGCCTTTGTGGTCTGGGTTATTTCAGATTTATTTCCATTCCAACCAAACAGACCTCTTTAGTTCAGCTCTAGTTATTTCAGTTTTGGCCATAAAAAAAGAGTGTCCCTTAAGTGGCCCTTTGTTCTTTACACAGCATTAGTAATAAGAGCTGTGCTTATTAACTCTTTGGAAGAAGTATTCCAGGCTGAGTTATTCAAGGCTGAGTACAATATTCAGAGCTGTTAGGTAGGAAATGCTTTCCAAGTTATCAGTAAAACAAAGTATTATTCTTTTGTAACTGATTAAAACAACATCTAGATGTTTTGCCAAGCAGAATAACCTCAGAGAGTATCCTAGGAGTAAAAGACAAAAAATACACACTATCTGTACTTTAGTAAAGTCTGTCCATCAATTCTCACCTGTCCTCATGTCCCACTCTCTACATTTTCTGTGTGACATGTACAGGACAGTTGGACCTGGGAGGGTGAGAAGGAGAAGGAGCAGTATCCAGGGCCAGGTGGAAATGGAGGAGTAACACCTGGGGCCATAGGCAGTATTGGAGTACAAGAAATTTCCTTTGGAGTGCAGTGCTTTGCTTGCAGCAGCAGTAAYAGAGGATGCTGCTAGGAAAAGTTCTGGACACTTTCTGCAGTCCACTGCTCTTGTACCCTACCAGTGTCCGAGGTCACTGGATTAGGGACAATGSAAGATAACAACCCTGACCATTCCCTGTAACATCCATTTTCTCCATGAACCCATCTAAGCCTTTACTGTGCTTGCAGACACTGTGTGCCCTCCAATGGCAGCATGTACCAGAGGTTCGTCACACAGCCTGTAAAATTTGCCTCCTTATTTTTGTTCCAAGTGGTAGGTCAGATTCATCAAATGCCAGAAATGTTCCTTTATCTCCATTGACTTTAAAGGGCACTTACATGCATCATTCAGATGACTAAGGAAGGTGAGTCCGTGTCCATTTCTTAAAGACATTTCTTAAGCTTGTGATTGCATACAATAATATTTTTGTTTCTTTTTGATTTCTAGTTATAATTAAAAGCCAAAAATTCCTACATATATATTTATAGACCTATGTAGGGAGACATGTTTTCCTCTTTGTGTTTTTACCAGAGCTTACACAAGACATGTCCTTCGTCCTATATCAGGCACATAAGAATCTCTGTGTCCAGAAGTTTTTTTTGCATATGACAATTTAATCCAACCTCCCATCTCCCAGTCCACAAATCTCAATTAACTTTCCAGAACTTCTTAAGGAGATTGCTAGCACTAAGCTCAGGGAGTGCATGGATGACTGTGGTGGTTCAACTAGGGCTGACTGCACGGGGCCACCCAGCTGTTCTCTCACTCCCCCTCCTCAGCAGGGCAGGAGGAGATTTAAAGATTAAAAATCTCATGGCTTGAGATAAGGACAGGGAAATCATTTACCAATTATTGTCACATTAAAAAAAAAAAAAAAACAACCAACACCGCAGACTAAATTTGGGGGGAAATAGCTTAATACAGTGCCAATTAAAAAATAGAGGATAGTGAGTAACAAAAGCAAAACTAAAAACACCTTTCTCCTTGCTCCCCTTCTTCTAGACTCAACTTCATTCCTTTATTCCCAACTCTTCTGCTTCCTCCTCAAAAGGGCTCTGTCAGTCTTATAAAGCACTTGACTGCATTTCAGTTCATGGTTTTTGCATTTCAAATCCATAAATCTCATGTATGACACTTCAAGACAGTCCTTGACAGTTTCACTCATGCTGAACAGAACTTTCTCATAGCTACATTAACAGGCCTGTTTGAGTAAGCTCTTTATGAGTGGTGAGAAGAGTCAGAAGAGACCTGCTGGCTTTTAAACTGAGACTTCAAGTCAGAGAAAAGCAGTCCCACTCTTCTCCCCACCTCAAATAAATACAACTACAACAGGAAAAAAAAAAGCAGATTCCTACAGTTTGAAGATGAGAATCCCTTTAACCTCTTAATGGACTGCATCCTGAGGTCTGTCAGTAGCATTACACACACATCCCTATTATACACCATGAAAGATCAAGCAGAGAATGGGGGAGAGAATTGATTTCCTGTCCACGGAATGGCAGCTCCAGCACAAGTCAATGTTATCTGGAGCACTAAAGTAGAGCAGGGCACTTTAGGATAAAGGCTTAATGCTTTATCTGCTCACACAAATACTTTCAGATAAAAGAAATTGGATTTAAATAACATTCCAACTGTGACACCAACTGACAGGAGTCAGGGAGTGCCCAAGATAAGGCTACATCCTGTACCCTCCACAAAAAAAGGAGAGAAAAGGCCCTGTGCAAGTTAAGACTGAAACGTCAGCTTCGTCTGTGAGTTATCACTCCGTGAGCATCATGTCCAGATCCACATGGACATGTGGAGGCAGGAGGCAGATTCACTGGAAGAGTCATGTTTGAACACCATAGAATTTTGTTGAACATCAGCTCTTCCTTCAAAGACATCAGCGTAGGTACCTGTTCAGCAAGATACCTGCGCAGGCCCTTCAGATGCTCTGCTGTGTGCAGATTTTGTGAAACCATGCTCATCACCTCTGAGTTTTGACTAGAGGAATGGGCTCTTCTTCTTTCAGGTTTGCCCCTTCAGGAGCCTCTCTGTCAGCGTGGTTCCATTTCTCCTCCCACTGCCCATTTCACTCAGACAAATCTGTGTGAGTCCAGCTCCTGTTGGCAAAATTTCCAGCTGGCTTCACTTGAGTTTTTTTGTCTTGAAAAGAAGGAACAGATCCCCAGTTCTTATCCCTGCATCATCTGGAAAATGTCAAATTGTTGTTCGCTGAGAATTTGCACAAAGGAAGATTTTATTGAGCTGAAATGAGAAAAAGGAAGAACACATCAATTTATTCCCTAAACTTACCACGGATTTTGGCTGGTTGTTGTGAAATTCTGCTAGCCTTGACCTCACAGAACAAGAAAAGAAAACTCAAAAGATGCAGCAGGTAGGGATAACGGTAAAAGCACGAGGGTAGAGAGGACCTTGCTTTGAACACTCTTTTGTGATCAAATACCAGGGATGCAGGCAGCCAGAGGTAGGACAAATTGCCTTACATAGTGTGGTACATACACACATAGGGATCTGACTTAGATATAATCGTAAGTCATTTCCAGTAGTTCCCATAGGCTGTCCCTGACTGTTCTCCAAGCAAGGACTGATTCAGAAGAACATCTGAGCACATGCATAACTCCTAGCAGGTGTCTGGTCCTGTTGAAAAATATACAACTAAATAACGTTAGTGAATTGGAATTCAGTAGCTGTGTAAAATAAATGGGGAATGCTCATAACCAGCAAGCACTACAGCAAATAAACCCTGAAACAACCCAGACAATTTGTCTGACTTCTCTTACATTTGAAAGGCATAAAGTTTATCGCTGCGAGATAAATGCTGCATTTCTAAGACTACATCCTGATCCTGTCAAATCAACATGAAAAATGGGTGCAGACAAAAATTAAAACAGAAGGAGGGACTTGATACAAATTGCAAGTGTATAGTATCTCAGCTAAGTACTTTGTGACTCAGAGTTACCGCTGTTTCACAACATTAACAAAGGTTCCACTCAAATATTTTTAAAATAAATGCAGTCATGTTGTTTTCATTTCATCAATGGGGGAAAAAAAAGTAATCCAAATCACAAAGATAACATTCCCTTTAAATGTTATTTTTTTCCTGGAACATGAAAAAGAGCAAACCCTTGCACAACAGATAGATTATGGGCAGTCCAGCTTCTTACAGTGCCTGGCACCCTCAGTTCACGACCATCTACACCTGAAATACAAATTTTAAATACTAGTATAAATAATATCAACACACGTGTTTGTTAAGGCATCGGCTGGCTACAGTATGTTAATAAATGGCTTTCATCCACTTAGGTATGGACTGAAATAAGTAAACTCAAGTTCACAAATAGAATAGAAAAATTTATAGAAAACAGGTTCATAAAGTGAAAGGGATTAACCAGGATATTAAAAGGACTCGACTTATATGGTCTCCCAATAAACGATCTTCCCTGCCACTGCTGGAGACAAAATACTAGACTAGAATGACCATTGGTCTAAACAGTGTGGTATTTCTCATGTTATCATTTATAACTATTCATGGTTAGTCAAGCCTAGCAAAACAGTTCCATGCTGCCAAAACCTCTGTCCTCAAAAGTTTGTCTAGGGAAAGGCAGCAGCATGCACATGCAYACACTATGATGTCTAAAATTTCAGTACAAGTTTTGTAAATGCTTCAAAATGTGGAGCCCTCCTGAATCTCCAGTATTGATGCAGACCATTTCAAATTCTCACATACCTGCTCAGTTTCTGGCATACATATACATGTTTTGCTAAGTCATCTTTTGCAGACCTCTCAGGACCAATCTACAGATTACCGTGTGCTTCAGATTGACAAACAGCACATCTTGGGAGAATGAGGCTCAAAAACTGACTCTCTGGGCAAGTTGCAGTTCAAGAGTGAGACACCAGACATCTGAATACAGATACCTACTTGTGAGCCAGTAATTTCATTATAGTCACTGGGAAAACGGTTATCAGTTCAGCTGCCTAAACATTGGGGGTTTCTGCCATCAGAGGTGCCTATATCTGGGACCATGTGGACTTGGAGAGTCAACACAAAGTTTATAGGAGACTCATACTCTCTCGGAGCAACAGATGGAGACCAGTAAAAGTCAGGACGCCCGAGGCCGTGTTAAACAATACTGAATGCCTAAAACAACCGAGTCAATTTAGGGAACAGTTTACCTTACCAGTAAGAGACTGACCAGATAGCTGAATCGTGCCTGAAAGTTTAAGGACAGAGTTGAGTTAGTTGGTGATTCAGTTGCCCAGGCAGAAGTATCTGGTGCCGTTGGAGTTGTCCCAGAGTGTCTGAGACATCCACACAGGGCTGATGAACAGATACATGTCTATCCAGAGTACCAGCCATACACCAAGGGTGCCCCAGACGTCTCAGCAACAGTGACCAAAGGCCTTGATAATGAGTTCACCTCTGCTGTTCCTAAATGTAACGTGTGTCTTCACAGTGTATTTTAAATGTGGTGATTACAGGCAATAAAGCACTGCCTCCATCTCACAAAGGCACCTTACATTGGCAGCATCAATTGGTAAATAAGATGGGAAGGAGATAACACCATCATGGGAGCAGATTTCCGTGCATATAGAAGAATGGATGCATATTTATCACTAGTGTCTAATCAGTCTGACTGATTGCACTGAGTTAGTGTACTGCATCTTTATTTTTGGCCTGTGCTGCCACTACAGCTGTAAGCTGCCACTGCAGAGCAGTTCCTATTTCAGGTTAAACACAATTTAGTCACAGACAAATATTTCAGGATAATTTCGGTAGAAGATTTAGAGCCAAATTCTATCATAGGAGATCAAGCCTAGATCCATAATATATAAACCAAGGCCCAGCCTTTACCATATGAAGTATCATTCAGAGTATGATCAGTTTAGCAAAGATTGTCACTCTTCACAATCTTATCCTTTTCTGTTGATTCCATTGACTGTGGCTTTGTAGCTGAAGGCTCAGCTGCCCTGATTTTTTTTTGCACTTTTCTGGTTCCRTTAGCTGCTTCTCCAGAGATACAACTTAGCCTAACACAGCAATACCTTTTGTTTTACATCCGTTTCCTGCTAGAAATATTGTCTGTGGAAAACAAATGAGAGTTTTCTATCAAAGGGGATGAACACTGCACACCATGTTCCAGCATCTTTAAAATAGGTCACAATTTCTGATGGTCTCTGTCTYGTCTCTTTCATGGCATTGTTCCATGGGAAGAGAAACAGAGGGAAGATTGACCTTGCAAGGCTCCAAATGCAAGATTKTTTGTAGAAAAGGAGCAGTTGCTTATTATGACTTTCCTGCTCTGCCGGAGAAGAGCACATGGTCAGAACAAGAGAAGTCTGGCCAGGCAATAAATATGGAGTGAAAAAATACATTAACACACTCACTTACCACACACAATGTCACATAAATCACGTGGAATATGATTCTCTCTGGCTGAACTGTAACTGAGTGTGGTGAGTTTAGCTTTCTAGTCCTTAAGACTGTTTGCATGCCTAAGAGCCTGTTAAGAGCTGAGATGTGAGGTTGACCTTTTTTCTATACAGATCTCTGCTGAGGGCAGAAACAGCCATATTTTTACCCAGTGCTGTGCAGAGTGTTGCAGACAAGACATGCTTAAATGCTGAGCTCTCATTTGCACATCATACCCTATTTTTTAGATTTGTTTCTTCCTATATGATAATTTATGTAGGTTGAAAATAATTATTTATTCTTTCTGTTTATGGAAACTCAGCACCAAGACTCTGCAAACACTGCTTCTTTCTGACCTTAGAAGGAAGTAAGAGTCAGTGGGCTTAAGAAAGTGAGAAAGCTTCCCTTGCTAGTGCTTGGAAGTGAACTTGACATCTGACTATGGCTCCAGCCAGAATCCTTATTTCATTCACAACTACAATTATTTTCTATTTTTAATTCTCCTTCCCTTTTTTTTTTTTTTCCCACTGAACAAGTCAGACCTACTGTTCATTCTTTCTTTGAACAGAGAAAAGAATGGCTGAAGCTTCCTTTTTCCTGACATCTCTACTATAGCTTTATACCCTCTCTGTAAAATACCCTTGTGGTRCATCAACAGACACTTCCCATCTTATGGACGAAAGCATCCTTAAAAACTAGAATCAGATAACTGCTAGTGTCAATGAGCCATGAGAGCACTCTCAAAAATATACAGTGATATACATGGACATTACAAATGAAACACAATGCCCTAGAGCTTCTGCTTGTTCTGAGAATATTAACCTTCCCTCTGTGGTTAAATCCTACTAAGCCACCATCTGCCACATACGGTTTTGTTTCTGACTTCTCTATGGGGAAATTTGGAAAAAGTCACCTGGAATTAAGTTCTTTCTTATGTTCAGTGCAAGTATAAAAGCCAAAGAAAAGCAATAGAACTATGAGTAAGATAAGATTAAAATTGCTTTAGTGACATTTTTCTCCAGGGTGAAGGGAAGTTGAGAGGAAAAGAAGCTCTGGCAATTCATTTTGGCTTGCACCCTGCTCTTATTTATACATAACCTGAATTTCTGGGGGAATACAGAAGTGTGCTGTTAAGAACATAAAGGTRCACTCAGAAAAAAAAGCATGGGCCACCATTAAGATTCATGCAGCCTCTGCTTCCTGATATTCTTCATCTCCAATCTGAACCAATGCAAATGCTATTTGCATTCCCAAAGCATAATCCTACTCTTTTTACACATAAATTATGCTGGGGTGAGTTATTATTACACAAATGAATGAGGCTTCCAGGAATATGTCTTAAAAAATCATAGTAACTGTATTGTGGCACATGCATAATACCATGCTATTTAGTGATAGACCATAATCCTCATTCCAAACCATTATGGTCTGTCGTATCAATAGAACTTTAAAACCTTGGGAATGGAGAAACCACAGCAGTTTCCCTGGAGCCAGTCTGTAGTACTGCAAAATACAGCTGTTACATGGAGACAACTTCAGGCCAGAGATTCATAATTGCTGAAATTTTTTTGGAAAGAAGTCACTGAAAAAAATATAGTAAGCATCTTTGTGAAAGAATAACTGCATATTTTTACATAAACACATCACTGCAATAGTCTACTTCATGGAATATTGGGATTTCACACTCATAAAATCCAAAGGATATTTGCTGCAATTTTTTTGTGTAGGTATCCAAATTATACTCGAATGCAGTTTCTCTTGCAAGTCAAAAATTTGGGGCCCAATTTTGATATTTGGCAGGATTTCATGGCACAGCTTTATAAAGTGTTGTAAGTGCTTGCTTATCCTAAGGGATGAGGACAGCCTTAATTTTGCAAGGCAAAATAGCCCTGCATGCAATCATTGTAAAAGTGAGTTTGGCAATTATACTTTAAAAACAGAAATGTGATGATTAAATCTGATGATTGATCACTCTACCCAGATGTTTGGATCAGTAAAATCGAATTCTAAAATTCATAGATTTTTCTCATGGAACTCACAACAATACCCCATTGTTACAATACATCAAGGATTAACAGAGGTTTTTAGGTTGAGCACAGCTGTACATGTGTGTTAATATGTGCAACCCTGAAACTTAAATTCATCTTGACCATTGATCCATCAGTGACAGAACACACAGAATTTAAGATTTCTTTTTCCCTAGTAAAGTCATTATTGTTACACTTCAACTGCTTATTAAGCAAATGCCATGTAACACTGCATCCTAGCACTTCAAGAGTCCTTCTGTTTCCTAATGAGTTGTCCATATTCCTGGTAACTACAGTCCTTGTGATTGTGCCAGGAGCATGTCTTGTGGTGAGGCACCCTGGCCAGGCTTTGTTTTGCAAAGAAATTTATTTCCTCATTTTACAGCCTTATGCATCATTCTTCATTTTACAAGCAGGGTGGAGACCCCCATGAAGATGAGACGGGCATCTCAGGAGGCTCTCCACATGAGCAGTGTTTGCAAATAAATAAATCACCCTGGAGCTCAGAGGTTTGCTTTACAGAAACACAAGTGCACACACACATGCTCACAGCTCCTCCTTCCACCTAAGGCTTTCTTTGTTCTCCATCATTTCTCAAGGAGTGCAGCATATCTATTCAGTACCTACTCAGGCTTTGCAGCCACTAAATCATGAGAAGTTGTTTTCTCTCGACCTTGGGGAACCTCCTTCCTTTATCTTTTTAGTAGGTTTAGTGGACTTTTTACTGTTCACAACCAAAGACAAGAGTGTACGGTAATGAAACAGAAATCAAAGAAAGGCAACATTCACCATTAAAAAACACAGCTTTTACTATAGTTACAAACCAAAACCAAACCTGTCAGTATGCTCATACTTAATGTGTTAATTTAGGCCCATTTTCCTAAACTTGGCTSTTCCGTATCTACGTATTTTACCTAGAAAAATGGCAATGAGCTCCCAAGTTCCCCAAAGGAAAGCCCCAGGCACACCTACTGGTTTCCTTTCACACAGACTGTGTAACTTGGGCACCACAGGCCCATCACAGCCCCACCCCTGGCAGATATGTGGACCTTCTGTCTTCCCATGCATGACAGAAGTGCTGGATTCTGAGTTAACACTTGTCTGACAGCAGAGTAGACTATGAATAAGGGTATGAATATCCAAGAGGAAGAAAGTACTGCTTATTTCTCACATTGCAATCACTTCAGGGTGCCTAAGGAAGCCAGCAAGCACCAGGCTTAAAACAAACCCAAAAAAAGGACCTTTCACCTTGAGCAAAAGCACAGTGTGGGATTCCTTCCAAAGAGCACTGTGGAGCCTAAAAGCAGCCTAACTGGATCTTCGAAAGAACCCCTTCAAACTTCCTGGATCTATCCATGACTGCTGAAATCCATCCTTTCCTGGATGGGGGAAAACTCCAAACTGCTGGTCATGAGAAGCTGGGAGGATAAACTATGGAAATAATCACAGAAAGGAATAGTCAGGAACTTACTTGCTCTAGTGCAGCAGCTGCTTCTGTCATCAATGGTGGTGGGAAATACATGTTCCATGTTATTTTTAATCCTTTTATTTCCAGCAAAATCCCAAAAATTTAAAATCAAGTTATGGCTGGTAAGTAGAGGCACAGTTTCAGTTACTTAGCTTTTAAGTCTTTTAACAGAACGTATTTTACTTCAGTTGTGAAATCCCTAAAAAAATCCCCACATAATAGTAATCTCCAACAGAACAATTTATCAACAACAGTTTAAGAACTTTATTTATGTGTGTATATGCCTTTTTTACAAAGATTTTAGAACCAAAATGTTATTTCTCTTAGCATTAGCTCTTAGAGTAATAACTAATACTTTACTAAGTTTATTAGACTAATAACTTATAGAGATCTCTGAGAAAAAAAATAGCATCAACAAGAACAAAAAGTCTGTGAAAATTTTTGTCAGGAATCTTTTTCTTTCTGATTGTATTTCTTGGTCCAATAAAATTTTTCGCACTGGCTAGCTTAGCATAATTCCTGTCTTCATTTTCATACTTGGGTTTGTTTAGCTGTCATGTGCTTCCCATTTTCTGAAATATGATTAATGAGTGAAAAGTATTGCTTTCATACTACAGCATACATCATTTGAACCACAAAAATATGAAAATATCRCTGACCAAGATCTCAGAGAGACTCTACAGCTAATCAGACTTTCCCTGCCCTGGAGGTGGGCCCAAACCAAAATCTCAGCTTCAGACAATATGAGACTTTTGGAAATTTGAAATGCAGAGTTAAGCACCAGCATTTAAACTCATTTCTAATTATAAAAACATGGATTTATAATGCAAATGTACTGTATATGCTGAATCTACACCGCACAGAGTCAATGGCAAAACTCTCACTGACTGATCCAGCATCATCTTCAGAATGGAATCAGCAAAAACAGTTACACATTTGTGCTTATTTTCATTTAAGTGAAAACCTGCTCTCCTTGCAGCGTTGAAAATGCTTTCTGTTTCCTTTTGAAGTAAAAGATTTTTAATACATAAGCAATCCTGTAGTTCTTAATCCACAAATAGTAGCAATGCTAAAAATCTGCAGCTTCCTTTTACTGCAATAACATTTTCCTTCTACATTTCAGTTCCTGCATGAGGCTTGTTTCACTTCTTCTGAGCTCTAGAAGATGCCTTGGCATTTGCTATTACAAACAAGTCCCGTAACAAGCTGCTTGGATATGAGCATTCTTACGGCCATGCAATCATCCCCACATTGATTTTGTTAGTCTGCTGTAACWACATGGCTGTAGGGAAAGTAGAAGGTCTTCTGAGCTCAGGAAAAGCCTCAGATGCACTTAGTTGCTAACTCTCAGTGTCCACATTTATTTCAATCCATATGCCAATGTCTGGGGCATGAGTCTATCATACCACTGAATTCCCATTCTCTTTCCTGGCTTCTCAGTCTTTACAGTATCYCCCAAATAAGTAGATTTTACCCATTCTTTTAAGAAGCCCACAGTATATATGGAAAATACACATCATTTTCCAGTATAAAAATGTCCCAGCACACAAGCCAAGAAATGTACATCTTGAAGCCTTAAAGGATTAAATCTGTTTTGACAGTTACTGTAAATACAAAGGAATTCCACAAAATTTACAACCGCAGTGCAGTTTAACAAGCCTTCAGGTTAAGATCATGTTCCCTCCTTTCAGTTCAGACTGTGTGATCCTTTCAAGAGGGAAAAATGATTTGCAAAAATCATGTAGCAAAATTTTGTTCACAAACCGAGTGATAAGCATGAGATTACTAACTGTCTGTAAAGCATCTTCAGTATTCCTAAATGAACATGTACCTTCTCATAGTTCCAAAGTAGAGTGACTAAACCGAATGGGAAGAAGAAGTCTAGACCCATGAACGCTGGGTTTGTAGCTGGCTGCTGGAAATTGGGTTGGAGGATTTGTAAAATATTGATGCAAAGGTTTTCGTACTTGAAGTTTGAAAGTCTTCATGAAATTACATCAGCCTTTCTTAATAATTATCACATTCTGAATGTTGAGGTTGGGGAGAATATATCTGACCTAAAATTCACAGGGATGAATTCTGTAAGAAACTGCAAAAGAGGAGGTTGCGGCCTCAAAGAGCACATGGAAAGTAGGTTGAATTGAGTAGAATAATAACGATATAGTATATCAGAGCTTTACAGCCTTGAGTAGGGAAATAACGTCTTCCCATTGGAGAAAGTGGAGTTCTGCAAAGGTGGAACACCTCCTGACACCACGGTTTAAAATTCATCTGTAAACCCACCGTGTGTCCAGGGTTACACAGTAACTGTGCTGGAAGAAACCAAAACCAAAGACACTGAAAGTGAGAGAAGAATGAGACCTAGTGTTGAGACCAAATTGGTGGCTGATTTTCCATAGGGAAAATCCATTTTGGCATGTGCTATTGTAATAGGCAATCATGTCAGCAGTGAATTTATGGCAAATTTTAAAGACATCTAACATACTTGCCAAGTACTGAAGCACAGGGGTTTGCAGCTAAATTCAAGATATAATTAGTTGGCAAAAACAATTGGAAAAATTTCTCTGTAATTATAACAGCTTCTTTCAGCATTTTCTGATTAGCCTTTTTTAACTCTTTATTGTTGAATATTCTTTTAATTCCAGCAATAGCCTAAATTTTTTTCACAGGTTTTTGAAGAAGGGAAAACCCAGGAGGGTTTCTTATATACTCCGTGTTTGCCATAATCCATATATTTWTTTAAAAAAAAAAAAAAAACTAAAAAGATATGGGCATAGCAATGAGATAAAAAAAAATACAGTCAAAATTCAGTGATTTACACATCTCAGTCAATAGCAAGATTACCACTTAGGGACCTAGTTCATCCAGACTCAGGTGTCAGTGCCTGACCAGAAGTATAGCAGTGGTTCTAAGTAATTTTAATTGGGATTACTCAACCTTTAGCATTATACACATAGTGAAGAAATTTTCTTTGAAAGAAAAAATATTCAGAAAATATAATTAGACTTAGGAAATTGAGCTCCTTTGGTACTTTTAATTACTGATTTTGGAAAGATACAATCCACCTTAATTAATACACGTTGGAAATTTTCCACTCCTTCCAGGTATATCACAGCAGAGGGAAAAAACTAAATCAAAAACCAAAACCAACAAAACAAGCAAACAAACAAATAGAAAAAACCCAAAACACAACAAAACACCTCAGGCATTACCTCAAATTGCTCAAATTGGAAGGAAAAAGTGGAACATTGCAAAATCAGGAAGTTGAAAGCACAGCTTTAAATTTGCCTCCTACTGCCTACAGCTCATAAAATAGCTTTTGTTTTTAGATCATTCTAAGGTCAATATCAACTCATGCAGGATTGAATTGGCTTAAAAACTTTGCATGCTGCTAATTTATATTTAAAAACACTAGCAAATAACAACAATAACTTCTAATTCAGCCTGAATGGCTAGACTAGCCAACTTTTAATTATTTTTTTCACCGCTATCAATCAATAATTTTTCCAGGATTTTGTGGATTGCTCTGTTGAAATCAATGGACTTTTTCACCATAGGCAAAGGCTCCTGTGTGGCACTTCCATGGCCAAGTTTTGTGAATGGCTCTGATATGACATTTTTGTGAGGAACACACAAGAAAATTCTTATTAGCATATAAAAGGGACATTTCACAACTGGTTGAAGAAGTTAATTCAAATGCTCCAAAAAACATACTATTTGGCCAACCTTTGGTGTGTATTCYCATGGCTAGAAAGGCACAAGCTATTCAAGGTAGAATAAACCTTTTCCAAGATCCCTGCAAGAGGATGAAATGGCATTTTACTTTCCTTGGTTTTCTTTCTAGGCACCTGAACTTGTGGTGGAGAAAGAGCAATGAGTTTGAGGCACAAATATTAGCCCTCTGCCTTCTTCCTGTTGGGACATCAAAGCTGCACAAATATCCCTGGGTTTAAATTGCTCTTTCAGGCAGTGGTTTTTAAGTCTTTTGCACTAGTCTAATGCCCATAAGAAAACCTGTTCTTCTGCATCATGTGGGTTATACCCATCTGGGGTAAATGGGAGAGGAAATTTACTCGTCAGCCCTGTCTTCCCTCTCTTTTCTCTCTCTTTTTCCCAGGTCCTGCTTGTAGCTCCTATTGAACTCTCCTGGCCCTGAGATGCCTTGTTGCTTCCATCTGTGATTTTGTGCAGCAGCTCTGGAGGCACGGAGATTATCCAAAGGTTGTCTGTGAGTGCAGGTTATGTGATGACTTCTTTTCAATTGTAGGCCCTTTAGAAGAGGGGGAATTATCTGAAGGCTGGATCATCTGCAGTGTCTGGTCCACACCCTGGTGAAGTCAAAAACCTTTGATTTCCTATCTGAAAGCTGCAGCTCTCCAAAATACTTTTATCTGCCTTCCTGTTAGTTCAGTTTTTAGTTCAGTTTCTAGTTCATGCCAATGCTGCATCTTTGATGTATGCATAAGGACTGTCTCCAGGTCAGAAAACAGGAGATTTGGGAATTAAAGCCACGACTGTACAAGGGATATGAGCACAGGAAAAAGAAATGGTCCCTGCTCCACTTGCTTCCTTGGTTCTTTTTCGGAGATAATGAAGTACTCTGCTAGCCACGGCAGTGGTGGAGCAGGCAGGAGCCCCTTGGTACAGCCCTGCACCCCCGGGGTAAACTGCCATTAAAAGGAGGCTTAAAAATTACACTGAGCATTTTGACATCTGTTAAGGACTAAGTGAGCAACCAGGTCAGAGTTTGAGAAGCAGCAGCCTTCCTCTTCGGGTGGCCTAATTTAGCTTCTGGCTAAATTTAAAAGTCACAAGAGGAGAAGGAGGAGTCTCCCTCTCAAAGGCAGTGCTGCAGATATTGTTAATAAACCACCTCTAAAATAATGTTGTTTCTTCTTTCTTGGGAGGGCCAGCTCAGATGCCTGGCTGAGTTCTCTTTCCTTCAGCTTAGATTTCTAAAGAAAACAAGGCAATTCTCTTTGAACCAAGAGGGTAAGGATCGACACGGTTGTCATTTAATCAGTACGACTGGAAAGAGGCATTCCAACCGTACTTCAGATGCATAAATATAGAGATACAGAGAAAAAGAGCAACCATGTTGGTTGGTTCTGCCTGTACCTAGTCCCATCTTTGATGACTCTCCACCAGCCTAGGGATAGGGGTGCTTCATGCAGGGCTGCTGTGTGATCCCACAGAGAGCTCTCTCACGCAGGCTTACGTGGCACTTGTCAGCCATCTCACAATCCATTTGCGAGGGAGAGCTCTCCCTCCCGCCATCCCTCCCTCTGCCTTCTCACCCCAAGGACCTCCTGCTGTGCTGGAGCAACCCATCACTGGTCACCTCTATGCATTGTCTGAAGGCCCCTCACCATCTGGACCACCTAGGAGAAAATGTTTTCTTAAAGAGGGGAAGATTAAGGAACAGGGATTTACACCTCTGTCCCCAAGGTAATTACCAGATGGCAAATGGCTTGTTTTCACTCGATGAATCAGAGCAACTGAATCAAGCCTACTGAGCAGCTTGGATTTTGTTTCTAACCAACCTTTTTGCTTTACAAGCTGAAGAATTTTTTTTCTCACCCTTTAGATAATGATTTTAAGGTAAAGCTAACATTAAAGCAAAAGCCTGCCATTAGGCGAGTGGATTTCAGTGTCCTGGGACTTCAGCCATACCATTTCTCACAACATCTTAACCCTTTGCTGACCACTGGTGGGTCTTGCCAGGAGCTCATGGCAAGAGTTTACGCATCTGAGTAAGCAAAGTAAAATAAAGCCATGTCTCCCAGGGCTTCAGAAACCTGAGGACTGTCATCAGTCTTTCACTTCAAACATTCTGATATGGTAAGAAAGATTAAATTAAAGCCATTGCCTTTCGAGGAATTAAATCTTTGCTTTTTTATTTTCCTTTTCAAAAACAGATGTAGAAAGCAGCAGTATTTGGACTGAACACTGGCAATACAAAAAGTAACAGAACAAACATATTCAATGGAAATTTATAGTCTGTGCTTTGTTTTGTTTCCTTCAAAAAATAGAGAGCAAGAAATTTAAACAAACCTAAAATTAATGTTCTATTTAAGGTCTTCTTGTAAATATATGCTCCCACTCCTACATTGAAGTAATATGACATTTAAACGTCATCTTCAAAACACTAAAGCCAACTAAACTACAAATTTAGTGTCTAACTTGGCATTCATAATGTTCCTAAATCTTCTGCTGACTTTCTGTATATTAGCTTGAATAAAAAGCAAGGTTTGCTTTGTTTGGTGGGTTTTTTCTTGATTTCTATTCAAAGAGTTTTCTGAAATTAACAACAAACCCAGGCAATCAGTTAACAAGGCCAAGTAGGCCTGGGACCCTCTTTAGTTTCACCTTGCAGAGTTTCCTTGTGAATTTGCTGTAGCAATTGTCATAGCCATTTACCCAATTGTTCTATGGCCTTTTCTCATTCACTATCTTGCCTCATAGCTATGGAAAAATGGGGTTATATTATGGGTTTCTTACTTTACTCTGGTTTACAGGGTTCATTTTCTCTCTTTGATGGATTTTGTTTCTATCAATGTCTCTGTTTTAATTTCAAGATTTCAGACTGCCTTTTTTCATGTGCTGGAATGTTCCTAGTACCCTATCTTCTCCATGGAAGCTTATGTCCTGCTCAAAAAAAATACTTTATGCTGAATGAAAACACTGCCTTTTCTTTCATATCCATTTCTAAGTATAGCTCTGCCTATAGAATGATATTTTTAATCAACAGTAGTCTCTAAATCCAAAGAATAACTGAGAAAGACCTCTTCAATTCTGGCCCTAAAATAAGTTTTTATTTTCGTTGTATGGTCTGACACCTCACAGTTGTTTGTAGCAGAATAGAAGGCATGGGAAAGCCTTTAACAAGAAAATGGTTTAACAGTGGTATGGCATCCAGATAGCACCCAGCAAACTGTAAGCAGGTCCTTTGCTTGTAAAAGGTTTAGGGTTAGGTGGACCAGCAAAAGGACCCAATCCGCCTAACCCTAAGCCTTGCAAGACTAGGAGGACTAAATGATGATTCCTTGTAAAGAGGGACTCCCTGCTGGGTGAGACAGGGCCACCCGTCCTTTGACTGACCACTCCTCTGGAGAGGTCTGGTGCCTGCTGGGAGACAGACAGCATTTGAGACGATGTGGAGACACTCTAGGATCCACTTGGGAGAGACGGGATCTACCTCACCAAGCAGGGCAAAGCTGTTTTCACCAACAGGATGGCTGACCTATGCAGGACTTTAAGTCAGAAATTATGGGGGAGGCAAAGAGTAACCAGCGGTCCTGTGAGGGAGTGTCGGGATCTCTGAGTGAAGGGCATAGAACAATGACAGGAAGGGATCACAAAATCAACAAAATGGGGCTTTAGTGGGGTGACCTCCACCACTTGTACATAAGTAAGCAACTGCCTATAATGCACCATTATGGAGAAAAACCCCAAACTCTCTCTGGGAACTCAGCATGTCAAGGCACCTCTCTAGAGTGTCTGCATCCTAATGCACACCGTATGGGGAAAAAATACAATGAGTAAAAGGTCTGTGAGCAGTTGTAGGGCTATGATGTTGTTGGGAAAGGTGATATTATAGAGAATGTCTGCTATAAGCTACCTGACCAGGAAGATCAGGCTGGTCTGGGCAGATAGGAGCAGCGTGACGTTCACAGGCTCTGCACCTCATGGGGAACTTCAACCACCTTGATACCTGCTGGAGGGACACAGCAGGACAGAAGCAATCCAGGATTGATAATAACTTCCTTCTCCAAGTGACAGAGGAGCCAACAAGGAGAGATGTTCCACTGAACCTCATACTTAACAACAACAAGGAGCTTGTCTGTAGTGTTAAAGTCAAAGGCAGCCTTGGCTGCAGTGACCATGGTGGAGTTCAGGATCCTGAGGGCAGTGAGGAGGATGAAAAGCAACCTCACAGCTCTGGACCTCAGGGGAGCAAAATTTGGTCTCTTCAAAGACCTGCTTGAAACAGTCTGTGGGATAAGGCATAGGAGGGAAGAAGGGACCCTAAGAAACTGCTTGATATTCAAGAATCACCTTCTCCAAGCTCAAGAAAGTTCCATCCCAATGAGCAGGAAATCAGACAAAAATAATAGGAGGCCTGTGAGGATGACAAGCTCAAACACAAAGAGGGTGGAAGAAAGGACAAGTAACCTCAATGGAATACTGAAAAATTGTCCAAGCATCCATAAAGTTAGATAAAGTTAGGAAAGATAAAGCCTAAATGAAATTGAATATGGCAAAGGAAGTTAAAGACAGAAAGAGGTTCGTAAGTGACAAAAGGAAGACTAGAAAAAATTTGGGGCCACTGCTGAACAAAACAGTGGACTTGGTTACTCAGGACATAGAGCAGGTGGAAGTACTGAATGCCTTCTTTGCCTCAGTCTTTACTAGCAAGAATCCCAGGTCCCAAAAACCAGGACAAAGGCTGGAGCAAGTAGGATGTACCCTTGGGAGAAGACATTGGGTCAGGACACGCTTAAGCAAACTGGACATACATAATGCCATGGGCACTGATAAGATGCATCCATGAATACTAAGGGAGGTGGCAGATGTCACTGTGAGGTCACTTTCAATAATCTTTGGCTAATCATAGTGATTGGGAGTGCCCAAAGACTGGAGGAAAACAGATGTCACTCCTATCTTCAGGAAGTGCAAGAAGGAGGACCCAAGGAAGTACAGGCCAGTTAGTCTCAGCTCTATGCCTGGGAAGGTGATGGAGCAACCATCTCCAAGCACATTAAGGGCAATAAAACCCTCAGTAATGGTCAGCACGGCTTCACAAGGAAAAGTGATGTTTGGCCAACTTGATAAACTTACAGCAAAATGACTGGTCTGATAGATGAGAGGAGAGCAGTGAATATTGTCTATCTGGTCTTCAGTAAGGCCTTTGACACTGTCTCCCATAAGATCCTCATAGAGGAGCTGTTGATGTATGGGCTGGATAAGCGGTGAGCTGGATTGAAAACCAGCTTAAAAACCAGTCCCAGGAGGTGGCTGAGGGTCTAGTTGGAGGCCAGTAGGTAGAGGTATACTCCAGGGAACAATACAAGGTGCAGTGCTATTTAAAATCCTCATTAATGRTCTGGAGGATGGGGCAGAGTAGCCCCAGAGTTTGCTGATGATACCAAACTGGGAGCAATGGCTGATACATCAGAGGGTCGTGTTGTCATCTGGAGGGACCTTGACAGGCTGGAGAAATGAGCTGACAGAAACCTCACGGAGATCCAAAGAAATGAAAAGCTATGCAACCCAAGGTACATTTTTATTAATCACTGAAGTGTGGCCTTCACTCAGCTTTACTGAAACAAACTCTTGAGCTGTGGGAGAGTAACAGAAAGCCATGCAAGATAAGTAGAATTAATGATGGGGAAGAAATATCTGGGCTTGTGACAGGAAAGAAAGTATAAAGCACCAATAAAAGAGCAAATAAATGATGAATAAATGATACCTGGATAACAGCAACCCAAAAAGCTGGTATCTGGGTTCAGCAGAGCACAATACATTCCTCCCACCTCTATGAGCATGGCATAAATCATCCTGTAGAGGTGATAACTGGACTGGAAAGTTGGACTGAGCACCTACCATGTAGGTGATCAAATTTAGATTAAATTAATCTCATAYACAGATGTACAGGAAATTGTAGTTCTAGCTAGCATCTTTATTAAGCTGTGCCTCTTTACACTTGCCAGTCAAATGTGGGATTGATGCAAATCAGATAAATCTTCTATTCCATTTACATCCTCAGGAGACCAATGTGAAAGGGTATTACACTGCAGTGATAGTTTAATCTTATCCATCACAAGCCAAGTGGGCAGAACAATACTGATTATGGTAATCTGTTAGTAAAACATAGATCATATGCTATTATTGATGGAGTTCTGCTTCAGGTACAAGTTTGATTATACCAGACTGCTCATGGCATGTGGGAATGTCTTGGCAACAGAATTTGTTCCAGGTTTGTTTGACAAAAAATGTGGTATTCCACCTAGTTTCATGTAGTACCACATAACACTGTGATTGAGGAAGTCAAAAAAGAGCTTGGCCCATGCCCCACTGATTGCAACTGTCTGCTTCTTAGGCATCAAAAGCTACATCTAAACAAATTAAAACAATGCACAAGGGCTGTTTTCTGGCATTGCACACAGTAGCATAACACAGTTTGCATCCATATGTCTACAGTGTTTTTCCYAAAAAAAAAATAAAAAGAGAGGAGAAATTAATCCAAATTTCCCATTAGAAAGAGTGCTTGACCCGTTCCTGAACCACACCAGGGTTCTGTCTGGGAGAATATTAGCTTGCATGGGCCAACACCATGCCATCAAGCATGCCAACAAATACACAATATAAGCTATTGTAGGACAGTGCTCATCCTACGCCCCAGTCTTGTTTAGTTTAGTTACTATTATAGACACAGACAAAATAGCCAGAATATAAGGCAATGACTTTCCCTAAACTCAAAAGCTGAAAAATTCAACTCAGCCTCTGTTTGTAGACCATATTATTTGCGGGGTCTTTCACATCCCCTAGCAACAGACACTAGGAAGACTGGTTGAAACTTAGAAATAATAGGAGCAGCATATACTGGCGGGGAGAAAGCAGCAATGATAAAGCATGTCTCTCCATCTTGCTCCTACTTGTCAAGAGCTGCCCAGCCCTGAAGTTAATGCCCTCYGTAGCATGACCTTTAGGCAGGCACCACAGGCTTGTCAGCCTCTGAAGAGCACCCTTGGGGCTCCTCAGGGCTCACACAAAAGTGTGATTTTTTTTCTTTTTTTTTTACTCTGTCCTTGTCAAAAAAACATGCCCCTGCACATGCAACAATACTGCACAGCTATATCTCATAATGTGAAACATGCCAAACACTGAATGGTGCTAATGGGACTCTCACTGGGACAGCACCACCAACAGTAGAAAGCTCCTCAGTTAGGCAGAAGAGATATGGTGAGATCTGATACTTTGCAGACAAAGTCAGGACTAGTAAATATTATGATAGTACAGACAATGATAAYGTAAAGAACATGCAAGTCCTTCCCATTGTTTCCATGCCTTTACAAAGAAGGGTGGTATGATAATGTCTAATATAAGTTTAATTGTTTCTATGCCTTTTAGGAATACCTCTTATTGTACATACATTATTTATTTAGGTATGAAAATTAACTGCCCCAAGCCCACTGGACCAAGGAAGAAGACTGTGGCAGAAACTGGGGCCCTGACGGCAATATCTTCATTTGGCAATGGAAAACAGCAATATTCATTCTGGATTTGAAGAATGACCTCTAATGAATCTTGGTTTTGCTAATGACAGACACTTTGGAGGCTTTCAAAAGTCAGGGATTATTCTGCTATCCAAAACAAATAATCAGAAACCACATCTTTTGAAAATAACACTGATGTATTAAACAGAAAGGAGTAATTTATCAAGTGCTGCATACGTGGATGGTTTCTTCCTCCAGTTTAGAGGAAAGCTGAAGTTCAGAACTTGAAGTTTACCTTCTTGCTGCAAATCTCTCTGTTATCTACATTTGTCTCACAGTTCTCGCTGGAAATCAAGCCTGCACAAATTGGCTATCAGTGCACTGCAACATTGTTCATTGTAGTTCATCGAATTTAGGCAATGGTTATTTTAGACTGACTTATACTATGATATTATCACCTATTGTCCTTCATAATTTATGAGTCTGAAAGCCAAATTGCACAGAAGGAAAGAAATCTCCAAACTGCTCCATTCCTACAATATTCATGTGACTACACATCATGCCCCCACAATGGTGTCACCTGACCCACTGCCAACAGATACCACAGGGAGCAGCCCGTGATTAGTATTACTGTGTCAGGGGACATTAACAGTAGTTTGACTGTGGAGTTCAGAGCAGAAGATGAGTGTGAGAGTTGTCTTTTTTACAGTCTGTTGCATAACAGCCCACATCCCCCATCCTGTGAACTCCCTTTGACCACCTGCAGTCCCCTTAAAGAGTCCCCATTGGTCTTTGTTAGACCTCAGCCTTTGTCACATGGTACGTGAGCAACTTTGTGAATACACAARGTGAGTTGAATAAGATCTGCTTGGTTCCCTGGCAGTYTAGAGCTCAGCTGAGATGCTTGCATGATACTTTCACAGYTAGATTTGATTTCTTACAAATCTGTAAGGACACAACTGGTCTTCACTTCTTAGCTCTTTCATTTTGAAAAATAGCATGGTAACTTTTTGCCCCCTTATAAAATATTAAATCCATTTTTAAAAAGTTCCAGTCATATTCTAGTGTTTCTTTTCTCAAATGGCACTTCTGTATTTAGGGACATTTGGACAAAGGTTCACCTCCATTAAATGGGATCAGGCTGCCCGGGACACTGAGGTGCTGCTGCCACATCCTATGATCATTGGAGCTTTTTCAGATTGTGGGTATTAGTTACTTGAGACAGAATAAATTGCCAAACACAGTAGTGAAAATAATTATATTTCCTATTGATCTTGATGCATGTTCACTGTTCTTCATGAATCTAAAATAATCTTGTATTTCTGGACAAATATGTCCACTCACTATCAGTAGGGCTCAGTAGGAAAACAGCCTTACTAAAGTCAGGAGTGCAAGCCTTGTTGCCAGCTGTGTAATACCACTGCCTCCTGCAAAAACCACTTCATGACTAGGATGCAGAAGTCAAAGGCAAAGATGCATTTCAAAGTTTATTCCTGTAGCTATTACTTACAGAACCAGACCTGTCTGGACCAACAATATACCAAAAGTCTTGGGTAGACTTTGACTTTATGCTTCATTAGGAAACTTAGAATGGAAGGAAAGAGACTTGGAATTCACAGGGGATTCAGTCCATGAGGAACCTAGCTATATGCTCGAAGCACTTTGTATACACAGGGGAAGCTGAATCCAGCCCCAAAACTACTTTTGTTTGAGTTGTAAGAATACAGTGCAGCTTAAATCCTAATAYACAATTTACAGTGCAGTTTCCATGACCTGAGTCTTGGATATCTGAAACATCTTTTTTCAGATGGCACTAGATCATGTTCTGTACTGCCTGTTAATCACTCTAAAGGATCTCAGCCTTTTTTAAATATTTAATTGTCTGAATTCATATCAGCTTCTCTTAGAGATTTGGTTAATATGGTTTGCACCACATACTAGTTATTATCAGTTTGTATACTGAAAGTGCAGCGCAAGCTAATGATGATAATGAATCTCAGGCAAGTTTTGTGTTTGCTGTTTCTTCTCCCCTGCTGGTTCACCCAGATCAAAACCTTACAATACATAATACCATTCCTTAGAGTAAACATATTGTAACTCGATTTTCTTCCCCCAAGCAAGCGACCAGATGAATGGTCTTGGTGGATTATTCTGTAACAGAAACACTAATAAGGGGTCTGTGATAAGCAAGTGAATGGAAATGGAGTAGTGCACTGTTTAAAATCATCTAAACATTTTCTCTTAACATGAAACATTTGAAAATGTGTAGCTTAGTGTTTGATGAAACACAGTACCCTGTTGTCTGTAGCCCAGTTCTAGTCCCTTCTTTAAATGTAATCTTTTATCCAAGTCACATGTGTTTTCAATAACTTCACATGTGGATGCAGTTACACCAGAAAACTGATTCACAAGTGCTTTAGAGGCTCCTCTATCTTTCAGACCCACCTAAAGTTTCTTTCCWTTTTTTTAAATATTTTTTTAGTAAGCATACGAAGGGAAATAATCAGTTTTGCTTGCTTACAACACAACCACCCTGGTCTGAATCATAAGTACAGCATTGTTCAAAGGAACAGCTGGTACCAACTCCAAAAGTTTAAGCATTCCCCTCCAAACAAAAAACTCTGTTGAGTCTGTTAGTCATCATCTCCCACAAGTATTGATTCAAGGCTACAGTTCTGCCTATTCCTGCCATGGCTAAAAAGATTAGTTGCAAGGTTTACGGAAAGGAGTATTTTCATGCACAAGCAAACCTACAACTATTTCTTTCTTGTCTGCTAATGTCCATGATTATTGTACCTTTTTGAAAGGTTTTTAACCACATAAAGGGCAATCACACTTTAATGACAGCAATAGAGCACTATGAAGTTGTTTCTGCAGAAGAGCACATACAAAGATAGTTTTGCCCTCAAGAACTGAAACTATATAAACAGACAACCTTGCTATAAATCTGAATCAGTTCTGCCAGCTTTTTCTATCAGGAAACACAATTTTAGGGATAGGATCTGTTTGAAATATATTCTCAGGAACTGAACTCCTATTGAGCCAGACTTTCAAAGAAAACTWAATGCAGGTCACCTCCTCATTTCCAGGAGTCTGATTCTACTGCTCCTTCTAAGGTATGCTAAGCTATGCTTTAGAGGTGGGAGCTCTAAAAAGCACTTTAATCACTTTGGGAACTGTACTTATATTGTGCTTTCAAGGAATTTCTGCTAACAGCCAAATGGTAAACTTTGAACTTCCTTGACTGTTTCCTAGGACATCTCCTTGACAGTCAGGAGTTTGTATTCAGTTATGGTACATATTGCCTTCATTCATATCAGAGTCCATTTTGTCCTGAAATATGCAGGTATTCAAGCACAGCAGTTTGCATACAAATCTCTCCATAGTCTGTGAACTGGTGGCTTGAGCCTAGATACCAAAGTAATGTAACTGTTTCAATTTAGCACAGGAACCTCCAACACCATAGGGAAATCAAGCAGAAAATGAGGATTTAGATGCCACACTTACAAGGACAGGATTTGGTT
This sequence comes from Amblyornis subalaris, assembly GCA_018881555.1. NCBI lineage: Eukaryota > Metazoa > Chordata > Aves > Passeriformes > Ptilonorhynchidae > Amblyornis > Amblyornis subalaris. The sequence goes on along the minus strand of JACAXG010000017.1, from coordinate 6,240,902 downwards.
GGACCAGAATATTTCATCTGCAACTGAGAATGAGAAGCTGTAAGGGATGGGGAGCTTTAGGAATAGATTTTGAGTTCCAGCCACCTTGCTGCAATTAGGGATATTTCCTAGAGAAAGTGGAAGGAATTATTGATGGTAGGTACAGGAAAGTTGGAGTTGAATCTTTTCAGTCAGAGAGCTGTATTWGCAGATTATGTCTGGACTTGAAAAAAAGGTATTCTTAGATCTTTGGCCTTTCTACTATAAAATAGCAGGCAAATAAATGCAAAGATGTTTCAAATGTGCATTTAACACGTCGGTGTCAGGATCATCYGGATCTTTTCTCCTCGGTGAGAACACTCCCTCGTTCCCATGACATTCAACGCCAAGCAAAAGGYTGTCTCTCACAGACTGTGGATTGAGATTTACTGCCTGGCTGTGCCTCTGGGCAGCTCTGGGTATGGCAGCAGGACACCACGTCGTTCAACACCACAACACCAGGGCACAGATGGGGAAAGTTCAGCCCTGACCACTGCATTTTTCTGGCTCTTTAGCAGCCTGTGTAAAGCCCGTGTATGGTCTCACACATGATCAATGTGRTACAGAAGAATGAAGTGTGGCTGTCCTTTCAGCAGACTGAGTCTCCACAGTCCACATCATCCTCACTGACCTCTCCTGAGTGACTCATGCCAGAAGCTGAGGCTCATCACAGCTAAAGTTGTATCAACTGCAAGCATGGTGATTCACTAATGATAGAATACAGGTTCAGACTTTCAAAGTCTGAGCATTGTGGGTCAGATCCAGGAAAACGCTTAAATGCATGTRTACATTTTATTCATGTGGAATCAATGGGACAAAAAAATGTTGTGCAAGTTAAAGTATGAACCTCATCAAGGACAAAGTGTCTGTGCTTTGGAGGATCAGGTTTTACATAGCAAAGCCTTGCTCCCAAAGCTACAGATATACCTTACAGCAAGAAATAGAGAAAGCACAGCATGATGGCAGGGTCAGGATAAAAAGCTAGGGACAAACCCTCCAGAATAAGGGACACAGAAACCATAMTCCTCACAATGGGCTGAGGCCGAAGAGGGCTGTCAGCCGATCATCTTTACCAGAAATAGTTTGTGCTTAGACTGTTAATTAGTCTTAGAGTGTTTATTCTGTTGTCCAAGGCTTTCTTCACTTGTTGAGAAAATTAGAAACTTYTAAAATATAGGTGTTACCTTAAAATATGCCTGCCTGAATTAGTCTAACTGAATCTGACTTTAGCTAAGTGCATTTACATGAAGAATTAATGGGGAACAGTTTTATAAAATTACAAAGTTAATCAAAAGTTAACTGCAGCTTTCTCTCACACAGTTCTGTTGGACATTTCAGGGAGGTTTAAACATTTGATCAGATAATTTTATTTTTTGAGGAATGACAGTGGTAGAAACTATCTGAATGTCCTTGTCTTTCGTTGCATGTAACCTATGCTTCCTCTTAGTTGAAGACCCCACTCTGTTCAAATGTAAAGTTTCTATACAATTGTATTCATTTCATGAARTTCAGAAGACGCAACATAAGTCTGCCTATTATAATCAATGAATAATGAGCAAAATCTACATAACAGTAACCCTGAGGTCTATTAGAAACCAGCTTCCAAAACTTGTGCCTTAAAATATCAGCATCAGACTMTAAATTCATTTTACCTGACTTTTAAAAGATTTGTAACCACAGTGGTTATTTGGTGGAGTAAATCTTCACAATAAATTTCTTTACAGTCATATTCAACTTACTAGTTATTCCAGTGCAAATCCAGAATACTTCCAGTGAATCACAAATTTTATAGATGTGGATGCAGATATAAAATATTAGGGTTTCAGTGCAAGTGCTGTGGTTTTAAACTGAAATAACAAAATAAAATCTGGTCTGGAGAACACAACTCCCATGGAAATCTTTATGATGAATTCAGAAGGAGTATAGGTTACATGTTAAGTATAGGTTGATCAGAAATGGTATAAGTGCTGAAGTAGTGATAAGCAGGATCTTGAGCTAATTTATCTCCCAGTGACTGAAAAAAAAGCAGGTTGAGGAACATAAAGTAGAAACTAAAATGAGAAATTAGGATAAAGTAAGCCAGTCTGCTGTCTTGGTTGAAATTCTTCTTATTCTTCAGATGAGGAGATATTGACTTCATTGCAGAGACTGAGCCTTTTCTCATTCCATGCTACTCAGCAGCCATGGTGGTACATAAAGGGAAACTGTTGCCTTACAGTGTRAAAACAGCTTCACTGTCTCAGTGTCCTATTACTCTTCACACATTAGAAGCAATCAGAGGGTAGGACTTTCTGGCAGGGACTTCAGCTGCAAGAACAATTCATCCTCTGGGGAGAAAAATAAAAGAATCTTACATAAACCTTTATCAAGGGAAATACTTCCAAAAATGGGGAAGACTGTCAAAATGTGAGCATGTCTACTTGTAAAGGGAGGTCAGAAGTACAGAAAACTGGAAAAATATTGTGTGGTCTCAACAGTAATTTAGTTCTTATGGGGAAAGTTGGGTGAACTCTTCCTCTTCCCTTCTCAGTCTCAACCATGTCTGGTTCTCTGGTTTAAAATTCAGTTTAGTACCTCCCAGACAGGGAATATGATTTCCTCCCTTCTTTATAGATTTCTCTGGTTTGCATTACCATTCAATAAATTTATTACAAAATGTTATTTGCCTCTGTCCACAGCTTTTGAGTAGTTGCAGTGATCTTAAAGATATCACAAATTAAATTACTGGATCCCACTCCAAACGCATCAGGGCACACTGGGGGAGAGAAAAATCGAGCAACCTCATTGCATCTGGAGCTCAGTGTTTCTGCATTTCAGCAACACACATTCCATTGTGTTAATACCCTTCTTGAAAAGAATCAGTGAGAAAGAAACTGTCCAGTTAACTTCATGGACCAGTGCTGTTATCCCAGCCAACACTCTGCTTGAGGGATTTTAGTGTACACAGACATGTTTTTGATTTGGGGACCTTCATTTTTAGCAGGAACTTCTTCTGAAGTCGGTCCATGTAAATGACCAGAATCTGGAATGAAATCTAAGAACTGTATGCATTATTGTGTCCAAGATCAGTAGTGAATTCAAACTAGGGTAGCTGGAGAAAAGGGATAACCTCATATATGAAGGTATTTTCAAGGTTAAGCATATCCTGCAGAAGCAAATAAAGAAAATCAATTCAGTATTTATTGTCAGCAGGCACTTAGGAGCAGCAYTGACTGCACAAGGACTGTGCCAATGCTGAACCAAGTCTACTGAGACACTTTGGGAATCAAATCACCCCCTAAATGATACACACAAACAAAAAAATGTGTCCACTGTAGCAACATTCCTTTACTGCATTTGTGTTTCTACCACAGTGCAGATACTCCAGGGCCAGAACTATGTGAGCCATGAAAATGTTCCTGACTGGGATGATGGTGGGTGTGAAAGCAGCACAAGAACATCAGGAGGAACCTTCCCACGCTGGTGGTGGCAGGGCTGTGGGCAGGGAGCTGCATCCTCAGTGCTCACACCCACACTCTGCTCACACGTGCACTCACGGGGCCAAGGCAGCAGAGCTTCACACTAAAGTACTGCTGCTTTGGCACTGGCCTTGTCTCAGGCTCTCTCAGGGGACAGTGGGTCTGGCAGCATCTCCACACCAAGAGCTGCCCCCCTGAAACTACTCTGATGACTGACACTTCCTCCTGACTGGAGCCCATGGAAACACAAATCAGACTCCAGCACCCTTCCAGTGGCTTCTGAAGCTTCTTGCTCCACGGGAAGTATGTTCACCTGCAAGTGGTGAAAACTGCTAAAAATAAATGGATATTAGAGCAGGGTCAGAAGCAAATGCACTCTTACAACCATTTGGGCCTCTCCGAGGGAGCTCAGGCATCCATTTGGACTCAATCATTTCACCCAATTTTCCCATGACCCATCCCAAGGTTGGGATGGGARTGTGAAATATGAAAATTTTTATTGGAGAGTGATCTGAAATATTTGAAAATTAAGATCTTTTTATTTGAATGGGATTTCTCATGAGATCAATGCAGGTAGACTCACTGACTTTACCAAAGAATTTTCCAGGAAGATCATTTTCCGAGGATTAGCACTAAAAAAACAAACTGCATTAGTTAAAAGGAGACCAGTTGTATTCTATTACATTTGTTTATTTCTGTGAGTACATTTAAAATAACAAGCATCTCCTTTCTTCATACTATTGTTCTAGTTCAAATGTCCATCTGTAGTCCTTGTTTCTTCACCAAGCACAAGCTTTGTCTCCTTGCTTTGAAAGTTCTCCAAAGCATTGTCCTGTCCTACAAAGGCGATCCATTACTGCAAGGTCAACTGAAACTGGGCTTGGCCAACACCAACAGCCCCATCACCATTTTCTCCAGGAAGCCCTTTAGTGCACCAGTACATTGAGGTGTTCAGAACCACTACCCCTAATGATCCTATTTCTGTGCAAAGGCATAAAAATAATTCCGTGACCACTTGGGTCATAAAYTCCCTATCTTGTGTACTCTCCCACCCTGCCACTAACAAGCATGGAAAGTGTGCAATCAAAATGTGCAATGTAATCCCAACCATCCCTCCAGCAAGCACCCAGCAGCCTTTAACCTGGTAWGCAGGTGTGCAGAGCTGAGGAACAGAACTGCTATTAAAGCAGTCAGAGTTTTGTGCATCCTGTTAGACTTATCTAATGATTTGTTTCCCAAATCCCAGGCCAGATAATCTGCTTGATCCAGCTATTGCAATTAATCTCTTATCTGGGAAAGCCTCTGTGGATGGCATTTGTCAACACCAGCACAAATAAACTTGCTTAACTGAAATGTTAACGCACCATCAAAGTACATAGGATCTTAGACTTCTAGGAGAATTCGTGTTGGAAGGGACTTTAGCAGGCTTCTAGCCCAAACTCCTGCTCAAAGCAGGGACACACATAAGACCAGATCAGGTTGCTCAGTGTTTTATCCAGCCTGGAGGTGGCACAACCTCTCTGGTAAACCTGCTCCCATGTCTGATTGTCCTCAYGCTGCAAATATTTTTCTCTTATTCAAGTCAGAACCTCAGTGTTTCAACTTTWGTGTTCCTTTAATGAAAATAAATATGGTATTTATATATAATTACTATTTTTAAGTATTAATATTATGTAATGATGCAGGGCTTTTCACCTTTGCCCTCAAAACTCACAGGGTAGATAAATTTCTAAGCCCATTTTAGGAGTACACCAGCTGTTGCTTGTTTAATGTCTTGGGGAACAACTAATATACTTTCAGAGCTATTCTATAACCAGATATGATATCTTGCATTTCAATGTTCTTTACAGCAAAATAGATCCCCACGTACTTAAACATATATCAAATAACCCTACATTAGCCAGCGGTTGCTTCTTTGGTAAAGCCTGGCAGCTGCTTAACCACAAGCAGAAAATAAGGGAAAAGTAGTTCAGGATAAGACATGGGAAGTACTGCAGGAATTTGGCTTGTCCTTATGTGTTGACATTTCACTAGGAAGAGTCGTCGTCAGCGTTTCTGTCAGAAAAGGTTGCCTGGAAAGAAACCCTTAATTCACTCCAGTACACCTAAATAGCACAGCTCAGCAACTTCAAGTGATGTTACTAGAAACTCTTGGTTTCTCAATGTGATTGAGAAGCAGGAAAATTTCTTTTAGTTAATGAAATCTGTATTTAGACACCTTATAGGAAGTTCCTGTAATTCAAAAATTTCTTTATTCCATTTTAAGTCCTGAACACTCTGGCACATCACCAAACTGAACAGGGACTACACAACAAAACAAAATACAGTAAAGCACCACCTGCTTCTTGAATTGGTGTCTGACATGATGTCCCTTGCAATTCACCTCAGGATATCTCCATTGCCAGGAGTGATGAAAAACACAGCCCTGCACCACTTCCATAGCAGTCACACTCCCTGGACACARTCAGAGCTAAAATGTTTTAACCCACTGATGACCCATCAGCAGCAAGGATTGTTCTTTGCTTGTCTGCAGAGGATGTTCAGATGCTTGTCTCGCAAACACGACTTTCCAGTGCTTGCTAAGTTATCTCAACCTCTGCTAAAGGAAAACAATAGGGACAGCAAATGGTAAACAAACCACAAGCTCTGTTTCACCTCCACAGTATCTGGATGAGCAATAACAACATTTGTCCTGCCTGGGATTTTTTAATTCTACAGATTATAGCTCATATTTTCTGGCAAGATATTCAGCTGCTATTGAGCACTTTGGGAACAAGAACCAATGTTCTACAACTCGTCAGCACCTTTCTCTACCAACCCTAGACAGTGTGCTGGAAGAGGAAATCAGTGCAACAGTTTTAGATGGGATTTTTTTACTTTTACGGACAATTTATCACAATRAGAGAGAGAGAGAGAGAAATGGAAACAATCAACATCAACTTGGACATAAATAGCACAGAGAATCAGCCTGGTGACAGGATCAGCAGAGAGGCTTCAACGATTTTGCTTTGACATTTCAGGTTAATTGCTCTCCAAGGGTGGAAGAGACAATTTTGTCTTCAGACCAATTTGCAGCACTCACTAAATAATACAATAACATCAGCATGTTACCAATCTCTTTCAGGAGTGAACCCATGCTCCCCACCAAACTGACAACACCACTACATTGACTGTGAGGGAGAATCTCCATTGTCCATGGCTCACAGACTTCTCTGGCCAACCTTCAGAGGGCTGGGCCATTGATTAAGGCAACAGAGTGGTGCAAAAGTCAGGTTCTTCCACAACTCTTKTGCCTGAGAGATGCGACCTACCCATGCTTGTTCAAGATGCTTTGACCCTCCTGCCATGACTGGAATGGTGTGAAATGTTCACAAAAATCTTTGCCAAAATTATCCACATTCCTCAAGAACAAAGATCAACATGGCATCTGCCAGATATTCCACCTTCATTCCACTCATAAATAGCAGCCATTTGGCTTTTTTCCYCTCATTGAACAAAGCAAAACTGCAAACATAGGCTTTTGTGTCCAGATGAAAAGAGTAATATAATAATAATAATATTAAATGGATACACTATAGTGAGCACACAAGGAAAAGTGTTTCTTGCTGGTAAGACTAATGCACCAATCCAGCAGCGGCCTCCAGACACCARTTTCAGGGAAGCTCCCCATTGCACAGCATCTCAGGCTTGTGATCCTGAAAACAACCTGCAAAGAGGTGAACCCAGTGGGGAGGAGACCATAAAATGTCAGTAGCCTTTATAGGGACATTTAGGGGTGATCCAAATATTCATTGCAGAGCATTTAAGGAGCAGATTTGCATCTTCAGTTTAAAARTTCTTTCCTGTCTCCCGTAAGTGATTTTTATTTCTTCTCTGCTTGATATAGATTAGTGTTTCACAAATAAAAGGGTACCTTAGGACCAAAGTTAAATCATATAATCAGGAACACAGAAAATATTTCAGTAGGCAAAAACCTAATTCTGCTAATACCCCATGAAGGAAATGTTATCTGTCAATTAAAGAGGAAATACTTCCTCTTCTTTTTGATGCCAGAGAGCAGAATTAATGCCACAGCCCAACTTCTATCATACAATGTAATAACACAATTATGAAGCTGAGAAAATCCTAAAACTTATTTTCCTTGGCTTCCAGCCTGACAATTTTCAGAACCGTATGCAATGCACGGATTTGTTTCCCATTAAAAAATTATTTGCTAAGCTTCGTTCATTCAACATGCAGGAAAAGACAACTCARTGGCTTATCAATTTAATCTGAACATCACTTGACTTTTCTGCTTGGCCTGCACTCACATTACAGTTTCCCTAAGTAGTTTCGACAGCCTGTATTGAAATAGAGCCTTATACCAGATGACAATAAATTACAGGCCTGTCCAGTGTCTTGTGCCAGGCATGGTACTCCCACAGCCTTCCCTCCACAGCCGGGCYGTTCCCTTGGATGTCTTCTGTGCAGTATCATACCAAGCTGACTCAGCCTGYGCCCTGCTAATCCACTTCATCTAGCACAAATGAGGAGATTCAGCTCCAAACTGGAACACCTAAAGATAAATGTCCCCCTGTGGCTACAGGTACACTAGATATCTTCAGTCAGGGATGACCTAGGGCTCAGTTTGGTGCCATCGGAAATGCCCTAGGGGATCCCACATGACCTTCACGCACCACTGCAGAACAGCCTGAGTCTCTCCTATCACCATATTTTGCAGATCCATCCAAACATCTTGAGTACTCAAAAGTACCTCACACGTTATGAAACCAAGCTTTGCCCTTCACCTTGACTTAATCCCATGCAGAAGCATGGAGGATCAGAGCTTTTCGGCTGGAGAAGGAATCCAAACTGCACCTGGCCTTGCACATTTCCCTCCCAGCAGTGTTAGATTCTTTACACCTCATTGGACTGTGTTCATACACAAGAGAGAGAGCAAGAGAGAGCTAAAAAAGAAGGGGCTTATGCTGTAAGCTAGTCACATTCAGAGCTGGCTCAACATTTGGAACTCTTCAAGATTGAAGTCTGTATGGATCTCGAATGCTGTCTCACTCCCATGGAAAGATGGGGTCTTTTGGAAAACCAGAAATAAGCTGTAGATTCATAATACCGCTAAAATTGTGGGAATGTTGGAATATAACGATTGGGTCTGGTCTGTTTCCCAGTATTATAAAATATTTGAGACAGAATTCATAAACAGAAAAATCTGTACAATGAAGCGCATAGAAAATGAGTAATAATAAATCAGCTGCTGTATTTGAAATGGCTCAATTTTTTTTCCAAAGTTGCTCAGTTTATCTTCATTTTGGCTGCTGTGCTGCCCCATAGAGTGTGCTTTCTGATTAGAGCTGCTTGTGATACTTGTCTTCAGGCCAACACTTCTGGTGTGGCCATTTATAGTACAGCTTATTTTCATTGACACATGGACCCCAACACTGGCTTAAACCAAACAGACAGTGAGCAGGGAAGAACTTGTCAGCAAAGACTTTAACTGGGGGAGCAGGGTGGGTTATGGGGAAAAGTAGCAGTCAGGCCACAGCCCCCCAGGCAACAGGAACCTCCACGGGGCCAAGGCCACATTGGGATTTCAGGGCACAGGCTGGGGTCAGGACCAGAAGCAGGACCAGTGAGGCAAACCAGGGTCGACACAGCTCTGGAATGGCTGGGCAGGGTCATGGGTATGGGAATGGGCTCCATTGGGTCCATGGGCAGAGAAGGGCAGGGCTGTTGCAAAGGTGGAGACCAGCATCCTCCAGCACTGATGTAGGATCAGCCCCTATCTAGACCTCAATTCAGCTGCCTACACACAGGGATCTTGGAATAAGGGAGTCGCCATGGAACACAAGASATGTCTGCAAACTGCTAGCAGATGTGATATAGGACCAACCGTGAAGAGGCAGATGAAGACTGGGAGCAATTCCCTGAAGTATCAGGTGCCTCTCAAGAGCTGCCAGAAGAGAGGTCTTGACAACATACTTGGTAGAGTGATTCAGTTCAACAGACAGTGGGTGCTGAATTTAAAGTATAGAGAATCATTGGTTCTTGGAGAAGAAAGAACCCCTGTGAGCCAGAATGCAGTGACACTTGAGCACAGCTGAACAAGCAGGGTCACAGGAAAAGGTATTAAGCAAAAGAAAACAATACATGGCTATTCTGTTTAAGGAGGCCTGATCTATCACAGACTTGGGTGGATGTCAGAAGATAGATGGTGTCAAGGCAAAAGTAGGACATGGTAAAAATATCCAAAGAATTTTACCAGTGGCAGCCAAAAAACACCTGGAGCTGATATGAAGGCATAAAAGCCAGCTGATATGAAGGCAGCAGATGTTTAGGTTGCTCTTTCTTTTTCCCTCTCTCCATACCTCTCATGGATTTCCTCAGTAAATCAGAGTGGGGGGCTTGCTGACTGCTCAGTACACATCCACAGTCACGAATGGTGTGTCAATGTCTTTGTTTGAAGAGCAATACTCTTCAAATGTAACATCCAACCACAGATTGGTGGCTGATCCTTACTAGCAGTTCTTTTTTTGTTTCCCTTCTGGTTTGCATTTATTTGGCCTAATTGATATTCAGTCTGAGGAGTTCGCTTTTCACTTACTCCGAAAAAATGAAGCAGAAATCAGAGCAATGAGGGCTGTTTTTACGTATTCAGTCACGGATCTTCAAATGTGCATGTCCTGCTATCTCCGGTGAGAGATGGCTCATCTATCAGAGGGGGTGAAGTACCACCACTTCTGGGTCCATTGCAAGGTGCTGCATGGGCATAGATCACAAACCATTTTTTTGAAATGAAGAATTCACTTTCCAAGGACAGGCATAGGAGAATCTGGGAATCTGGCTTCAATTCCTAGTTCTGCACCATGGTGGGCATTGAGCTGCTGTTCCTACATCTTCCAGCTCATCTTCACCTGCACATGTCCATAGGCTAAGGTGCTTAGCAAAAATTTGGCCAGATTTGGTCATGAGGTAACATTAGCCCCATCTAAACACTGCTCCAGATGTTTTAGTCCTTGTCTGACGCAGGGCCAGCAGCATGGATGCTCCCTGGATTCATAACACTGCCCTTAGTAGGCTTGCTGCCCTGGCACCTTGGATAACACCAGAAAGTGGCCCCAGTGCTCCCTTCTTCCCTCCTGCATCCCATAATCCTGGGATCAGGGAAGCACAGTTTTCAGTTTTCTCAAGCAGCAGGAAGACCTGATCCCCAGAATACCACCCCCTGGCAAACAACCAGCCATCTCTGACACCAGCAGCAGGGCCACTTCCCTCCACTGCAGAAAGCTCAGCTCAGTGCCACATATGTTTGGAACCTAGGCAAGAGTCCAAATCTTCAGGGTGGTATTCGAGTGCATTGAACATCAGGCCACACTTTCTCTGAAATCTCTTTATTTGCTCCTTCCACACCTTCCAAATTTTGCAGCTAATGAGGCTGGGACCCTACAGACAATAGCCTTAGTCCCACACCATCTCAATATTTTTCAACCGACACACTGCATGGACCGAGGACTCTGTGAAAGAAATAATATACCATAGGGTATAATCTTTTTTCTGCTAACTATCCCTATCCCAAGATGGATTAGTTCTCCTTTATTATGGGTCCTTTGTCAGCCAGCCCGGAGAACAATTGCTTTATTACTGTGAATTTAAATAATTATGTGTGTCTATCCTAATAAGAGAAAACATGATTTGTATTTTGCAAAAGATGATCTCGAAGACTTCAAGCCTGCTATGTCACTGCAGTTGGCCATAATTCTCAAACTGACTAGTTTTATTATAAACTTAAATTACTAAAATCTCATTAAATTCTGAGCTTTCACTGTGACACATGCATCTTATAGATCTTATTTACTTGTTAGTCACATTTCTACAGGGCTAATCATGAGAATATCCTCCTGATCAAAGTACATGCTGTCATTCCAGGTAGCAAAGCACTGCAATGCCAGACAAAACTTTATCAAATCAAACATATTTCCTAGGCTGGAGGAAGGAGAATGCCTCCTCCATCATCCAAAGGCTGGCAACATTAGCACTGAGCTGGTACTTCCTACAGACTTAAGAGGTCAGCTCTCTCAAAGAGGAGATTGGACTGTTCTTACTCTACTAAAATATGGAAAATGCCTCTGGCAATGTCTGGGTTGGAAGATTAGTGCTTTTAAAGTGATTTAATGACTGTGGTTTAATCTATGGAAATTTCTGGAGAAATAGGAAGTGCATGTACAATGCTTAATTGATCTAAGCACACAGAGTTAAACATTTGGGTTGAGCCGACTGCTTTGAGCCTGATCATTTTCAGGGGAAAAGTAATAGATGTGAAAACTGGGATACTTTCAGAGCTTTAGAGGTACTCATGAGCTGAGTAAAGTCCTGAACTATTGTTGCTGAATCTCATTTCTCTTTGGTACCTTGTAATTGAGTGATTGCAAAGGTTTTCAATAACCAACATACTGTAGCAYAATACAAGTCCATAAAATTGCTTTATTTTCCTGCCAATTATGTGGTGAGAAATATATGGCTGACATGTCTTGCCACATAGGGGGAAAAAAATCATTTCCCAATTATCTTTGTATATTTTTGGCTAAGAAGTTTTCTCATGAGTTACAAATCATTTTCTCATGGCATCAGTAGCCTTATTACATATGCAACTAATTTCATTCTGTAATCTAAAGCAGCAACAAAATGAAAATTTCTGATATCTCTCCCGGCATTCAGTTATGAGAAGATGCAATGATTTGTCTTTGTCTCTGAATAGCAGTAGGTAAAAGGGATCTCAAAAACAGGAATACCATTGAGCTTTCAGTTGGCAATGAGGAATATAATGAACAGCATATACAATGGTCCTGACCTCAGCACATCACTCATCATTGACTATTTTCTGTCARAGCTTCAAAACAATGCCAACTCAAAAACCATTTTCACAGCACTCTTCTTCTACTCATTTATCACATGGAATTAATATTGGCCTCATCCTATTCTCAGTGAGATCAAGAGAAAGTTCTAAATTGATTTCGACAAAGGAGAAATTAAAGATTCCTTTTTCACTTGCTGACCCRTGAAAAAGAGACAATCCTAGTAACCACATTAAATAAAAGCCAACATAACTACTTGGCAATCAACAACATGATAAATATAAAATGTTTCATTTTGATGAACATCAGAAAATCCAAACGCAATGATTCCTCCTTGCTTGCTTCTTTCGAGTTTGTCTACCTCCCCCAAGAAGTGATCTTGCTCTGCTCCGTGAGAGATCATCCACTGTGAAAACAGTGAGGTTTACCATAGGATATACATTTTTAGAAATAAAACCACTTAACAACAGAGCTTGTGTTATTAACCGGATATTTCAATGTTGAAGTCTTTGTCATGAGAGTGTCTTGAGTTGCTGCTCTTTCCATGGTCCAATGGTTTTGAATCTTCCCTGCCGTAAGAAGATGTCTGATGCAACCTAAATATTTTTTTTTAAAAAACAGCCCAACTCCTGACCATGACAAAAATGCTCCATAGTGTCAAAACAATCACAGGTATGTTGAAGTTGCTGTACGAAACMTTCAAAGATCTAGAGTTTTGAGACAAAGGCAAATTATCCTAAAAATCTTGGAAAACTTCTCATCACTGCAGCCTGCAAATGAAAAAGCAGCATGACTATTTCACTATGCAAATTACTCCAAAGATTTAACTCATGACATGGACTTAAGTARGAATAACTCACCTCAATCCTCCCAAATCTTTAAACATCTCAATACACTCTTCTTTCAGCAGAAACCTTTGAGTGGATTAGTGATAAATATTTTCAGCTCCGCTTCTGAGATGCTACAGAAGGCTAGAGACAGAGTATCTCAGATATTATGTTCRGGGTGGAGAGAAGGCACTAGCCAAGTCAGAGAGAGCCCTGCCTTGTTGAATTACACTACATTGCACAGGAGGCCACAACCTCAGCTTTCACCCCATACACCCAGTGCCTCTGTCAGCCTCCAACTACACTTTCATGTGTAAGAACTGACCCATAGGACACACCAAATGAGTTCTTCATGTTGTCTTTCCTGCATGTCTGTCAGCTGTTTTAGCAAGGATCTGTGAATGCTAATCTGCATAATTAGGTGCAGACTCTTTCCGCAATCCCCCTTGGGTTTACACTKACCCAGCAAGGGCAGCGATGGACACAGATATACAGGAACATATGCTCATCTATGAGAAACCCAGGCTTCAGCACGGACATGGCTCTTGAGAAAATCTTGCTTTTTAACAATTTTTCTTCTTTTAAAAGGGATATTTTTTTCCTCTTCCCTTTTGGAGACTGCTGTTCTTTGCACAGCATCTGAAAAGACTCTGCAGACAGAGACAGTCACCAGCACCATCAGTTCCTCCACTCTCTCTCCTGCCCAGGTCAGCAAAGCTGGTAGCAGGGACCTACTGGTGAGGACAGGAACTGAGACAGTCCAACTGCAAGTGAAGTGTTTTGCTGTAAGATCAGGCCAGACCAATCCTAGCACACTAGCTAGGACTGTGCCAATACCAAATTGTACYAATACCAAGAGGCTCTGCAGATCTGGGGGGTCGTTAGGAACAATGAGCCCCATCCCAAAACCACTAATAATGTGCTTGTTTTTACTGGTGAGGAATCAGTCTGTCTGTACATCTGTGACTGCTAAGTTCAAATTCTTCTGCAAACCAGCATACTTTCAGAAATTAAAAAAGAAAAAAAGGAAAAATTAACAGAGGCAGGAACCAGTTTTAAGGTAGGTATGCCTCAAAAGGAGAATTCGCTCTTGTTGCTTGGAGGTATTTCAGCTCTGCCAGTTTTTTGCAAAGCCCTGGCTAYTAAAGATTTTCCAAGCTCACCTGGCTTCCAGACACTGGTGAGTTTCAAGCAAGAATATGCTGCAAATCAGAGGGTTTTCTTATCGAGCATCCACCCAAGTCCACATTATAGCACTTACAGTCACTGATGGCTCAGTCCCAAGCAGTGACAAAGCTGAGGGCCTGTTTCATCTTAACCAACTCACACGGACTAGCTTTAACTACCTCTTATGGATTGACCTTACAGCTCTCCAGCTGTACTTCTGCCAAGTTTGTTCATTTCAATGTTTTTCTTTCAAGTGTCTCAAGAGCATAGTTCATACAACTCAACATAAATCTTCAAATTTACAGCATGTCCAAGTTATACACAAGATGGTCAGGAAATTATGTCTAATAGAAAACTGTCAGCAGCACATTATGAGAGAAGTGTGTGGGACAGGTAATGATAAGGCAGAAGAGAAATACAAAGACCTGCAGGAAAACAAAAGAAGAAGCAGTGAGTCTGGGTACTGAGGCCCRGCATTTTTGCCAGTTAAACCACATAACTGGTTATCACGCTTTTACAGCATTTTTCTATTGGCAAAAGCAGTCTTACCGGCATCAAAACATTATATATTCCTTTGCTCCACGAATTTAGAAAAACTGCACAAACCCTAAATGCCTGTTTAGTTGATTCAATCTACCTCTAAATCCAGAGTTTACTAAATCAGCCACCCCACCAGTCCTTCCCTGATGGAGGGATGAGGTCTGAATGTCAGCAGAGAAGAACAGGAATTGCATAAAGGCACTGCCCATCGTCCTTCCTTCAGAGTGCTCCAGCATTTTCAGTCTGAGTTTGTCTGTGGCTGAGGACGTGGCAGGTGAAAATGGGCATGGTGGATCCATGCCTGACCATAGGGTAGATGTGCTTGAGCCTCCCTCCCTCTCTCCCTTTACAGCCTCTGTAACACTGGCCAGAGCACCCTCCTACTCTTCAGTTGTAGTTCCCACCCGAGTTCATTTCTCTGACMTGCCAAGATGGAGAGAAAGGAGGGTTGGTTTTAATAACACGGCAGACAGGAAGGACATTGCCCAGAGGACATATTTCTAGCAACCTTTGACACCTTCCCCTTTTAACCTTGATAAGAGGTGAGAAGAAGAGGACTAAGTGACTGAATAGAGAAGTTTTTGCTGGAGGAGTGCAGGAGGAAACCTGCCAGTGACAGAAGAGGGAGAAAGGGACAGATGTGAGCCCGGCAATTCAGGAAAGCACATCCAGAGGGACACAACAAAACACCAGTTCAAATAGCCGTTGCTTTAAAGTCCAGCTGCCTGCYCCCCTCCCATCCTGCTTGCTCAGGTGGCCAGTCATTAAACCCAGAGTGTTTTGTTCCAAGCCTCCTCCAATGAAACCGTTTCCAAGCAGGATTATGTCTTAAGGGAAAACCCTGAGCAGTCCTGCTGGACCAGGACAAATGGTCACAGCTTTCTGCAGCCAAACTGGTTGTGCAGCCCAGGCAGTGATAAAACTTTGTTCCTCTATTAAAAACTTGTGTAGTTGGAGCCAGTGGGTGCATAAGGTTAAGCCACACTCATGTGTTTAGCTATTTTTTTTTCCAAGTGAGGAAAAAAAAAAGGAAACTCAGCTTTTTGATATAGGTTTTGTCTCATCCTTCCTTAGTATGTAGTTCTCCAGAAAGAACATTTATTCAGCTGACTTGAAGCTAATCAGCAGTGTTGTGAAGTTAAAGCAGGCTTTGTTAGTCAATCTTGTTTATTTGGGGCGAAGGAGAGTTAATCCTATGCTTTTACCACTATGAGACCAAAAAACATCAGCTATTGTCTTTTTCTCTTCAGCTTTTTTTTTTCCTTTGCCTTTTTTTCCAAAGGTCTGGGATAGAAGATCCATATCCCCATCCCTCTGAGCTTTTGTTTCTAGTAGGTTGCAAACACTCACTGAAGAGCAGCAATTTTTTATTCCCATCCCCTCAGMTGAATCAGAAATCATGTTCTGCTGTCATCTGGCAGAAAAGAGCAGCATCATGGAGCCACAGCAGAGAGGTCACTGATAAAACGGACCCAGAAAATGAAATATGCACTGCCCAGGAAAGGACACACTCTGAGTAATGGTCAAGGCTTTTCTTTGGCTTGCAGCTGCTTTAGTTGTTAATATTTGAGATACTCAAGCCTTGAAAACCRGTTCTGAAATAGGGATCTCAGGCGCTTGAATTGTCTGAGCATTTTCAGCTCAGACACAATGAATGGTGAATCAAGTCCTTAAGACAAATACCAGCAAGCAGAAAATGCTCTCTCATTCGATGCTGATATACTTGACCCCAGACACTTTTCCCCAGMTGCTAAATTAGAGCTTTTATTTGCATTTGGGTCCCTCTAGTGGAAAAAGAAAGAAGCCCGAGGATGGCTGYAAAACTTGGATGGGACCTGCTGTGTTACAGAACTGCACGATCTGCAACCGACAGCGTTTCTGCACTTTTGCTTCACCATTTAACACCAGGTCACACCGACGCTTTGTACAGATTAAGCTGTTGTGATGATAGAAGCCAAGTATCAGCCCTCCATGCTGTGAGGGGCATTATTCCTYGCAGCCTCCTGGACACACCAGGATATTTATTCCACTTCTCTTCCATCATTCAGGTGTGCGGGGATGGAGCAGCCCCACGCAGCTGTACAGACTGGGGGACACCTGGCTTGGGAGCAGCTCTGCAGGAAAGGACGCAGGATCCTGGTGAACACCAAGTGAATCCAAGTCAGCAGTGCACCCTTCCCAACTTCATTCGGAGCTGCTGCAAGACTGAAGCCTGCAGGTTAAGGAAGAGATCCCTCCCCTCTCTTCAGCACTGGTGTAGTCACAGCTAGAAAACTGTGGCCAGCTTTGGGCTTCCAAACACAATGCAGACATTGACAGACCAGAAGAAGTCCCACAGAGGGCCACCAATATGGCTGGGGATTACAGCACGCCAGCCCCTCCTCACAGGAGGAGAAACTGAGTGAGATAGACTTGTTCAGCCAGAAGCAGCAGCTCRGGGAAGATGTTACTGCTGTCCACAACTATCTAATGGAGAGAAAGTGCAGTCCATCTCCTCTCAGAGGTGGACAGTGAAGAGACACAAGGCAACAGACACAAGCCAGAACAAGGGAAATTCTAAAGAGATACAGGTAAAAAATATTTCACTGTGAGCACATTGCAGCAGTGGAGAAAGTATCCAGAGAGGGTGGGGAATCTCCAGTGCTGGAGATATTCAATACTTGGTTGGACAAGTTCCTGAGCAACAGGCTCTGATTTCAAAGTCAACTCTGCTTGGAAGAAGAGATTGGGCCAGGTGAAGTCTAGAGGTTTCTCCCAATCCAAATTATTCTGCTTTGTATCTCTCACCCACTGAATAACTCATCTGGGCCCTGGCTTTGGTGAAGATGATTTTGAAAAGGAGTGGTGACTATAAGAGAAAATAGCCAAATAGAGTAACCCAACATATGAGATTGTGAAACAGAACTGGTATCTGAAGGACAGCTGTCAGTCTGCATTCATCCCACCCAGCCTCAGATACCTGCATCAGGAGTATGGCCATCCAGTCTCGACCCATTCTGAATCACCTTCTACCTCTCCATCACTGAAGGACGAAGCTAAAACACAGAAGAAATCAGTGACACATTCTCATCAGCAACTCAGGAGCTCTGGAGAACAATTCTTATGTGCTTCAAATCAAAGCACACTGCTGTTGAGATACACAGGATGGTTTGGGTAGGAAAAGACCCTAAAGATCATCTAATTTGTATTTTAAGCTAATTCTGCTCACTAAAAACTTGCCATGCAGCCCTGATTCTTTCAGCTTCATGGTAAGGGGTGGAAGGCAGCATACGGACCTTGCTGGTAACCAGGCATGTTATTGGTTTCAAACACTATTATGAGCCTCAGTTAAAGAGAGAGGCACAATTGCATGGTGTCCATCTCTGATTTTTCGGCAGCTGCTTGCACAGCTGGGCCCCAGCACACCTATTCCACAATGGCTGTCTTCTTGCTTACCTCCCACCCACAACTAACATACATCAGGTTCACAGTGGTCAGGGCAACCTTGCATTCGCACTGCAGGGTATCTTCCTTGGCAGGACTTCCCCAGCCCRAGGTTTTGCTGTCTGGAAGTAACTGCTCCATCCCTCAACCTCTGCCACTGCTTATCTCTGTGGGATCTCCACAGTGGCACTGCTTTTTCCCATGATGGTGAGTGATCAAGAAAGGCTCAGCAGCCTYTGCTCCTTTGAGGGGATGACTTATCCACTCTTCCCTATGTACAACAGTCCAGCTGGGAGTGCCCCGGCAAAATCCTCCTGCGCAAAGGAGACAACTGGCATGCTGGAGCTGTGTAATGAGTCCTTATGGCCAAGGGGTGGTGTCCAATATGACAAAGTTTAAACGAAATTCATGTTAAACACTGCCAAATTCCRCCATAGGAACTCTCATCCCAGGGATCTAATGCTGTGCTAAGCACCTTGGGCTGCCCTCAGCTACCCCTTACTGACCAAAACACCACCTCCCAGCCAGCAAAAACCAAAATGCCAGACTGGGGAGCTGTAGAGATGCCTTAGCTAGGCTGGGACAGGGACTTCAACCACATTAGCAGGAAACTCTTCTATGCAGAGCTCTCTGCTACTGTGAGTTTTGGAAATAATTACCAACAATAGGGGTTTCAGGACTATATTACACCAGGTTCTACAAGGGGTGTCCACAGGTGCATAAAATATATGTCTCTCATTACTCCATGTCTGCTATTACTAAAAGCTGAAAGGTTGGGCTACAYAGAGCCATAACAACCTCGGGCAGCTGGTAAAGCGGCAGATAATTAAATTAAGAAAAAATTATACTTTCACCAAATTTGGCTGTAATTCCTGAGAACAAATTAGGGCAAATCATGATCTTAAGATGACCTTACTGTGCTTTTGCGTGCTTTCTCCCACTACAAGAAATAGCCAAGTTTCAGCAAAACAATTTTATAAAAACTTTGATATGAACAAAGCAATATTTAACCCCCAAATTTAGACTGCAACTGAATGAAATTTCCTTCCAGAAATCACAGTCCAAGGAAGCAGGAGAACTGAAGAATTTCAGCCAAAGCATTCTAAGTTTCAAGGAGTTTCAAGTAAGAGAAGCAGGCCTTAGAGTGGCAAACTGTTTGGCAATAGGGGCATACAACTTCTACCAGCTCCGCCTATAACATGTTCAAATTCGTGTATACTCCACAGTCCCTAGTAAAAAGTAGATTAGTTAGCCCAAGAGTTTCCACTATTATTTGCATTGATACTTGCCATGAGAATAGCCATGTTTCATCTGTGAATAAAAACATCAAGTCTAAGCCTTTCTGGCGCTACATATAATGCTTCTCTTTTCTCCCACATGTTAACATGGAGATTCACAGGCAACACGCCAAGAAGACCAGAGAAGCTAAATTCACTGTATAAATAATTCAGGATCAAAACCACTGGTGGTAAATCTGGAAAGTCACCATCTGACCTACCATATGTGGTTACTATGGAAATCACTTTCTCCTTTAACTTAATGTACTCAGTAGTGGGAACCATTTCCTCATGATTCACATGAATCTCTGGCATGTGCTCCACTGCTAAGTGCCAGTGAGAAGCTGTTTGTTGCAGTGATATTATAATACCTTGACAGGACTACAGGACTGGAAACTGCCACAAACTGGGCCTGAGCTAACCAGAGTGAAGCTGGAATACCTGCAAGCAAAAGCAAAATCAGAAGAGGGCCTGGCACCCAGTATTGCCATGTGGTCATGCCGAATGCCAGTAATATCAGTCCCAAGTCAATAATAAAACCATAGCTCACAATGAATAGGCACAGCTTGTTTCCAACACAGAGATGAGGTTTACGGCCACCTGCTTATATTCTTGTTTGGATTAAAAAGGATGGGCTTGTCATATAAAGGATTAAGCACGGTGTAAAAATTCAAGAACTCAGGACTTCCTACCTGCCCCTGTTAGTTCTGTGTTGTCTGCAGAAGTAATTTCACTTGTCTATGCCTGAATAATTGAAATCCTTAATTTATTCCCCTTGCACACATCAAGGTGTTTTAACAGATTGGATATCCTGGTGATTATAGCATCAGTCAGGATGAAAAGCAGTTCCCAGGCTCCTGAACAGAGGCCTTGCCTGGCCCAGATGTGGGTGCACATTTCTGGTCCTTCCAGCAGCTGGCTGTAGAAATCTGTGTTTTGCACATTGCAGTGGGCTAGGAGGATTCACCCTGATAGGAGCTGTGAATCTCCAGATGAGAAGGTGTTGGGGGGCTGCAACTTTCGAGAACCACACAGCTCTTGAATGACAGCAGTTGTGATTCTTATTACTTTTAATAACTGCTTTTCATTATTATTTAATTTGTTTAGATACCTCAGTTGTAGCCAAAATGAGGAGCAACAGTGCCTTTACTGAGAGTTTTCAGCACTGTTCAAGGTCCTTCATGTCTAGATACTATCAAGTGTAACACACTTTTTTCTGAAATTCAAAATCTTTACCCCCCAACAGTCAGCTAGTTATAATAGAGGATTAAAAGGCTAGAAAATGGATCACTAGTTCTTTCCAGAGCCTGGCCCAGTTCTGCAGTACAGAGACCATCACCATCTAAGATTTACACCCCATTACCTGCAGCACCAATGTGCATTTTTCAAACCTGGGCAAATGGAGTTTGATCACACCTCTTAAAACATTGTCAGCAACAAGCATCACGAAGTAACTAAAAGGTCTTCACTGTGGATAACAGTGATGAGAAAACTTCTGATTTTGGTCTCATCTTAGCATTGCCCTTTCCCAAAGTGCAACACACAGCACACTGCATTTTGGAGTCAGCATGCAGATTCCCTGCATTCATCCTGAAAACAACATTTATTAAGTGATAGCAAGGACACTGTGTGCCACCAACATTTATTGGGCATGAGYCTGATTGTAAGGGGCAATGCAGAGCTCACACAGTCAAGCAGAAGAGCTCAAAACAGAGGACCCTGGAAGGGCACTTTGCTCTCCACCTCCACTCCTGGAGCAGGTTGGCTGCTCTGCCCTCCCCGAGCACATAGATGAAGGATGRTCCCAAAGTGCTAGAAGCCTCCTAAGAGGAAAGGCCCCTGCATCTTCAAACATGGGACAGCTGTACTGGGGACATGACTAAGAGCTGCACTCAGCAACTGTCTCRGACTGGCCAGATGCACTAAATGGCTCTTTTGGTTGATCAGTCATAACTAAGACATATAATTAATCAAGTGAAGTGTAAAAATCTGAAACAGAAGCTTCAACCWTGTAGCTATATGTGTGTTGAGGCATAATAGTCATAGAAGTAAAATTTTTATTCTTCCAGGGCAGCTAAGTCCCAGGTACTGCCTCAGGGGTRTGGGAGCAATCTCAGCCCTGGACCTACCCCTAAGCCTGAGCAGAGACTTACCTGGCACATGATAAGTGAGGCGCACCTCTCCACGCTGAGGTAGCCTGGCTGTCCCTGCACCTCACCCCCACAAGCTCTGCCTTCCTCCTTCATCTGGTGCTGGTGTGCCTGCATCTGGTCCTGCATTATCCTCGGGATGCACTGGAGTGCACGCAGGGAGACCAAGAGCAGCGCTCCCAGGGCTCATGACCTCCACGTCTGCATGGGGCACGCACGGCTAACCCGCTCCCCAGACTGACTCAAACCTGCAAACCCCATCCCCACGCACACACAGCCCTGCTCTTTGCATTAGTAAGCTCCACCAGCCCACCACTCCCGTGGGAATGGCACTGCACTCCCAGCAGACTGCTGGGCCATCTGCCTCAGCACTTTGGATGGCAAAGACCTCTCCTTACCAGGCAGGCAGATAAACCTCTGGTAATTAAGTAGTGAGCCCCAGCACCTTTCATTATCTTGCAATCACATACTACTATGCTGACTCCCCTTCCTTAACTTTCAGGTGAGAACTGCTCAGATGTTTAATTCTGAAAATGGTGGATGATCTCTAAATGGGCAAAGAATCTCCATTTCCTCCCATACAATTAATACTGTCTGGCTTAGGCAGACCAGAGATACCTGAGAGCTCGGCACATAAAGTTATCCTTTACTTCTGCCCACTGAAATTCAGAAGTCATCTCTGCTTGTCCAAAATGAAAAAGAAACTGAGAAGTTTTGCATCCAAGGCAAATCTTTCAGTTAAGTAAAGGAATTTGCCTGGTTAGCAATTAATTATTTATGTCARGCAAACTCTGAACTCACAGTTGTTGCCAGGTTATCTGTTTGCATGACCATGTCCACCCATTTCTGTAGAGAATGCATAGGAATCTGCATTATTAGGAAATCCAAATGTTTGTACTGTCAAAAATAGTCCAGAGAAAGATTATTTTGTTTCACACAAAAAGATTCTGGTTTCATCCACTGAAACAAGGGAAATTTTTGGCCCTCAACCCAAATCACAGGCAAAAACATTTGGGCCCACAGTTATCA
This sequence comes from Amblyornis subalaris, assembly GCA_018881555.1. Lineage (NCBI taxonomy): Eukaryota > Metazoa > Chordata > Aves > Passeriformes > Ptilonorhynchidae > Amblyornis > Amblyornis subalaris. Next base: position 6,218,167 of record JACAXG010000017.1, on the reverse strand, counting down.
TGAACCAAACAGAAATAATTATTTGGCCTTTAATGGTTTTGTTTGTTTGTTTGTTTCAATAAAACCAAGAATTTTCCTCATCAGTTTTTATTTTGACAATAATGTGATTACTTTTCAAGCAGTATTTCCAAAGGAATATTCCAACTGGCTTTAGCTGCTCACATTTTTGTCCAACAAAGAAAGGGAGAAATGTCAGTGTAAGACGCAAAAACYCCAGAGTCAGACAAAGGTGACCAGTTGTGAGGAATGCTTTTTACTTTGCTTTTCCCAAAAATCTGTTCCTCAGTAAATAATTCTGAGTTCTTGTTCATCTACAGATTTCAAATAACATTTCTAAGAGAAGCCTTTATCCTTAAAATAAAAATTCACTCTTTACACATGCTTTTCAGAAAAGGGATGCACATACACTTCACATGCAAAATTATTTCTAGCCACCCACACTAGCTTCAGTAACCACATATTCCAATTTCCATAACCCATTTTCTTCCCCACACTCTCTTCTCGCTGAACTGTCAAATCCTTCATTGCACTGTAATCTCCTTTTCCATGCAATTTCCTTTCAAGAACCTAATTTATTTTCAGGTGCTATAAAATAAATAATCATTTTCTAAATAGATCACCAAAGCTAAAATCTGGTCTTGCTGCTGCTGTCATTCTACTTGTAGTTCACATACACACGTGCACAAACATTAAGTAAATTAGGAAAAGTCTGCCACTAAAATACAAAACTCATGGAATTCCAGGACCTATACTCTTGAATTTTACGTACTCCTAAGGCTATGTTCATACTTGAAGCAGTAGAAATTCACTCTTTTCACAAAAAGAAGCCGTCAAGTTGCACACTTCCATCTCAAGACTTCAACCTACCTGAAACACCATATCTGACAGAGTCCTGATCATGTTCATCCAGCTGACCTAAACCCCATTTTCCTGTTTCCCAGACTCGTACTGGCTTCTGACGTGCAGTTTGAGGTACTCGGTACTAAAGTCCCTGTAAGAAGTTATACAGAGAGAACATCATCTATCACATGCAACACCACAATAATAGACACAGCATACTCGATTAGAAACTGCATTATTCATTCTCTTACTTAAGTTTTCTATCTCCATTCTTCAATAAAAATGAAGTTGCTATAGAATCTCTAYTCCACTGCAGCCATATAAGTTGGTTCAGGAAGTTACAAGAGGGAACTGGAGAATGACAGTCCCAAAAACAAAAATTGAAAAGTAGAATCCAGCCTTCACAGCAACTGAAAACAGCTTTAAACTCTCCTTTAAAACAGTGGGGTTTTTCCAAAGTCTCCCAGTCTGATGTAACTCTGCTACTTTTTTCTTGCTTTGACATCAGGATCAAGCTCTCCAGGTGCATTTGGCAAGCACATTCTAGAAGGTCTGCCCAGATATTCAGCCCAAGGGTACACTTACAGTTGCAGCTGCTTAATAAGATCTCATTAAAGTATTTTGGGGGCCAAAAAAATATCTGGGTTTGTCACAATTTATGCATTTTCAAAAGACTCTTTATTCTGATAGCATTTGCCCTAGAAAGAAATTGAACAACACATTGTGAAGTTCATGTATCCTATTTGGTCTTTTTGGAATGGCAGTTTTTAGTTTATTTCTCCTGAAATGGACTGTTGAACAAAATTCAGTTACTAAAGTTACAAAAGACTTAAATTCAGACCAAACATTTTGTCTCATCTGCTTTCCTGGAATTTCACTTGGAAAGGGTGGTTTTTCCTTTCCAGTTGGGGAAGGAAAAACAGAGTTTCCTTGCAGCAGAAGATCTAATCTCCACCSGTGCTACTTGCCATCAAATGTACTTATAAATCCTGGGAAGGGATTTTCAAATAATCAAAACCAAACAAAAAATACTCAGAAGTTCTCATGTGTTACACAGAGGAAACAGTGCTGTGGTCACTGTGAGCAGGCTGAGTCCCACAGTGGATGACATGGATCCAAATGTGAGGTCTCTCCCAGTGCCTTGCTCCATTAGAAGACTCCAAGATTAACCAACATATAAGAAAGTAACACCCAGCTGTCACAGAGGTTAGGCATGAAATGATTGATCACAAACAACACTGGCAGGAGAGGGTAGCAGCTTTTGCAAATAGTGAGCTTTTGTGTGATGAAACTTTGACCCAACTCAGAAGGACACACTTCTGAAAGTCACTTTTACCATAACCCTGGAAGTAGAGTTACTAATGATACCATTTCTAAAACCCAATAGCATAGAAGGTTGAATTTGTCACACAAATAAGTCAATGAACTCACACTGGTTGACTTCAGATCACACAGTGCCAAAACCCTGCGGTCTCAATCTTCCCTAATAGTTGTCCTACCAAATGACGTGATTGGAATTTTTTTTCCATCCCTGAATAATTACAAAGAAGATGCAAATTTGCCACTGGGAGAAGATTAATGAGTGTGTAGTACACTGAGAGGGGTGTTACCACACCCAAAACAAATGAATCATGGGACAACACTTTGAAGAACATCACATTTTATGACATGAGATTCCCGCATCATTCTGGAGTTTTTTAGGACAACAAAAATGTACCTGTGATGTCACCAGTCCTGTTGGTTACTTTCAATCTGGGCTTGTGCTGCCAAGTATTCCTGGAGCAGTGATTTAATTTTGGCTGTGTCACTACTGCTGTGTCAGCTGAACTGCTGCGAATGCAGCTCTCATATGTTCCCAGCTAGGCTGTTGCTGTCCTTCAAAACCCTTGTCATGTGTGACACTACAAATGGACAAGTCAGCAAGGTAATAGTCACAATAATAAATTCTAATTGCATGTATGGGGAAGATTGGTAACACATTACTGCAGACAGTCAAGCCTGGGACTAACAAAACTAAACAGCAGCCTGAATAAAATGAGTTTTTTGCAGACTTATGCTAGCCAGGTGTGTAAATGTTTGCCTGCTCCTGACCCTGGTAGAGTGGCTCAATGAGGAAAGGCCATTGGTGGGGTTTTCTGCCTGGGAGAGTGCTGCAGATCCTCCTAAACCAGAGGGAAGCTTATTTCTACTCCAGGAACTAAAAATACAGACGAAGCAGGACCTCCTGTGACATGATGTACATAGAAATACTACAGCATGACAGCTTTTCCCTGAAGCAGGAGCACAGTAATTCTCCCTTGGAAGTTCCAGTGAGATGGAGCAGTTTCTATCCCCACATGGAATTGGGGGCTCTCTGTGGCAACCATCTCCTTAGCTCTGGACCGTTTCTCCTCCAGAGCTTTACAAGCACATTGTGACTGTTCCTCAGGCCTCCAACTGCATTTTGAAAGAAAAGTGAGGAACAAACAGATAGTGTTCATTCTGAAAGACCGATACATATTGAGTGAAGCATAAAATTATAAATGGAGAAGTAGAACCAGTGCTGGAAAGAAAGCAGTTTGACAACAAAACCAAAGAGGAACCATGTGGATGGATACAGACATCCCATGAAAGRGTCCCCTTTCATCTGCTTAATAGCTCTTTCCCTGCAGGGATATGTGAAAACTTAACCACTGGCCATGCAGCAAGCTGACACACATTTTTTTTAGCTTGCACAAATCGTCTGACATCATTAAGCTYCCCAGTGGGTGAAATGGAGCTGTGAACCCCTCAGAGACAAGACCTCAAGACTGCATCCCAGCAGCTCACATTGCAGCCTGTCATTCAGGGGTCTGGATTCAGGGGTCTGGACCACCTAGATCATCCAGACTAGCACCAAGCCAGGACCCGCTGTCCCACCTCCATGCCACAATATAGACACAAGCTCCTGAGGTTCCCTGGGGACAGATCTTCACCTGCCTGAGACTCCAGAATATGGAATCCAAATACCATGTGATGACAGACTGCATGTTGCCATGCCCAGCTGAGCTGTTCAGAGTTTCCACATGTACAGCCCACAGACAGTGCTGTAGACAGTACAACCACGCTTTGCCCTCATTAATCTTTTCCAGCAGCAGATAAACCACCAAGCAGCAGAAAACTGCCATATCAAACACAGGTCTCTTGCAGTTTCTCATTGTACTGGGGAAAATGGTGTCCAGAAAGAAGAAACCAGAAGCAGCAGCCTCCAGGTCTCTCCTTTTCTGCAGTTCATGGGAACCAGGAGGTAACACAAGACAGAAACCACCACATGATAAGTCAAGAGCAAGAAAATCAGTCATGCTATCCTGATGAGGAAAAGGTGGAAGATCTCACTAGGAACAAAAATATCAATTGCAYATCCACCAAAGCCTGCTGAGGGTCAACCCTCCACTTACACACTGACCTTACAAAAGTAAATTCAATGAGAATTTCTCCACTGACTAAAATGTCAGTATAAAGTCTTTCCAGCCTTAAGAGACCCATTTGCACTGCAATAGTAGAGACAAATCTAAAAYCGTGAACTTGTGTATGGAATTCAAAGACAGGAAAGCCATGTTGTAGCTGTCAGCCGACCCCTGCACACATGTCTGCAGGACAAAATGTACTGGTCCATTTTGGGTAACATACACATTACTGGGCAAGATCTGAATAGCACACAGTTAAGAAGCTAAGTCAGTTAAAGAGGTTGATTTATGCCCCCAATAAAACACAGGTAACCACCAAGGCAACAGTGAAAACGTAACCACACAAGGTACAAGTGGCAAACCAGAATGAGCACCTGCTTTATAGCATATTTTATTGGAAGGATGGCTTGTTACTCACTGTGTTTCCTAAATAAATGAACTAGAAGGTCAAACCCATTCTTGAACTGGGGCTGGGATCAAAGACGACAAAGTGAGGCAGGGTGTCCTGGCTGAAGGTGACAATGACTATCAAACGATCAATATTAACAGAGGAAGAACCAGTCCTGACATAATCAAAAGCTTATTGCTATCACTAACTGTTGGATCCTCCTTCTGCAGTTGGTGATTTCTCTGATTAGGCTGGAGGGACAGTGATTTTCTCCCTGGATAATTTCAAGAATAATTTCCCTCTCCCAGAATTTTAATAGATTAAAATTAATGTACTTCGGGAGACTTCCAAAAGGTCTCTGGAGMTACATGATGACAAATTCCCTCGCTGCTGCAGTCTGCTTTTGAACTGATCCTGAATGTTGGGACTTTCCTCTTGCTCATCCCAAGGGCTCAAGGAAGCTCTTTCACAGGCGTAAATCAGGACAAATCACTGATTTCAGTTCCTGAAGAGAATTAGCTAGGTTACCATTTTTAATCCTCTAAGATTTCAGGGCAAAGAAAATTGTTTTAAATGAGTCAGAGAAAAATCCATCATCCCTTCAGCACTACAGTCCATATTTCTAGTCTGTAATTTGAACTTTGGAAATTCCAGCAATGTCAATCAGAGCAAACTGAGAGTCCCAAGGAATAATGAAATAAAACAAAATATCCACTCTTACATCCAGCACARATTAGGAACTATGTAAAAAATTAAGTGGAACCTCTAAAAAACTCTGAGAAAGGTTTGCATTTTGTAGTATCAGCAAAGCCAGAATAATCATCCTTCCCTACAGAGAAATTCACAAAGAACTGTAAACACCTACAGTATAGCTAAGAGCTGTGACCACTTCTTAAACTGAACGTGTTGAAGGGGTTTTGTTGCAAATCCCAAGATACTCTCAGTATTATTGTATTTTATTATACTACTTAAATAAGCTTTAGAATGTATGCACTGTACTAAGCATATTAGGTGTATTAACTTCCATAAGTGCTTCAATCCAGCAAAGAATTTACAAAAGAAGAAACTTAATAAATTTTTATATTGCTTTATATTTCAATAAAACAGCCAATATCAAACATTTAAAGCTTGGTATTATGTGTTAGATTAAAAAGTCTGTGGAAACAATTCCATGATCTTCTGGGAGTTTTAAGAAAAAAAGCTAGACTCTTCTATATGAAGGGATAGCTGAAATGATAGCCACTGCCAGCCCAATAATAGCACATGCCATCACCCAAAAGAGAAACACTTACAAAAGGCAAAAGGGTTTTACTTGCTATTCTTCTGTAASCATGCATATTTAAGCAACAAACAGAGAGATCAAAGGAAACAGAAATGCAAAGGATACAAGTTGAAAAAACATCACCAGCATGACAAGGTAAAAGGGAAAGCAGAAGTGCCAGCGAAAGGGTACAAGGCCTGCAGAAAAAGTCACTGCCTCTTGTCATCAAATCATACACAGAATCCGAATGAATGACAGGATGGGTTGGAAGGGACCTTAAAGATCATCTAGTTGCAGTTCCCTTTCCAAAAGCTCCCAAGTCTTCAAAGTTCAGAAAAAATGGATTTTGCATGTTACTTAAAAAGCACCCCTGCCTGAAATGAGGACTACGTTACTTCCTCAGTTTCTCCTCTTCACAAGAGCCCATTGCTACTTGCTGCTGCCCAGCACTTGCCTGGAGACCCCCATGTCCAGGCAAGTCCCCTGTATGCAGTGCGTCCCCTGAGGCAATAGAATCCTTAGGCAAAGCTCAGACCATGAGGTCGAAGTGTTCTCAGGCTCAGCATGAGATTCCTGGTAGCTTCCAGGGTGCTCAGCATGAAACAGCCCTGCTGATTTCAGTGTGTCTGCCCACATTTGTGCTCTTGCTCACAGGTCCCCTGGATGTTGCATGCTCATGTCCTAATTTGAATAATCAAAAACAATATCATCAGTGTGGGGTTATGATTGCGGGAGTATAACATGAAGGAGAAAGTGGTGTAAGAAAAGAGAACTGGACCAGTATACTGAAGTATTGAAACAAGAGACTACTGGAAAAAATGACAAAAATAGTATGCTATTGTAAATCTTCAAGTCCAGTGGCAGTAAAATGAAAGAAAATTTAGTGTTTAATTCAATTATTATTCATTAAATATCAAGACTGTGATAGGACTTAGAAACCAACTGTGTTGGCCTTCACTGGGTTATCACTCTGGGGGCTCCACCACCACCAGACACCCCAATTCAAAGAAATACCACAGTTGAAAAACTCTTGCAGACTGCAGAGAGTCACTTTCCCAGGGAGGCTTAGGGAACCCAGGAGACACAATACTGAAGTAGAAGGAATCCTGCATAAGAAGGCTCCCTGCTCATCTTTCTGTGACCTATTTGTGAAAATTCCCCAATGAAGAAAGCTCCCCAGGCACACTGTTTCACTGTTCTTACAGGGGTGTGTCATCCAAACCAATTGCTACTGCAGGTTTGCAGCATCCCACATCAGATGCAGTGTGTCAYGACTTGGTTAAACACGGATTTTTGCTGGAGTTTTTATTATTAATATTATAAAAGTTAGCATGAAAAAATTATCAGGTGAAACTGTGTAAATATTCCAATTGCATTAGTTTTGTTTTCCACACCCTTTTATTTAAGACATAATTGTTTATTGGTATATTAATACTGGTACCTGTTAATTTGGAAGGTTTGTCTGGAGAGTGAGATTTAGTTTATTGACTTGTTTTGTTACTTTTATGTCTGCAGTGTCTGTTTCATTGGAGTCTCTCCACTAACACACACCTTACTTCCAAGGCTCCAGACCAGTGTTAGACCCCATGCAAAATGCTGTGAACCAAATGCAGATGATGTTGGTCTTTTCCGTCTGCTGTGTGCCAGCCAAAGTGACAGACAGACTACACAGCCACATACAAATCACATTTTTATATTAAGCTATAATTGTGATATACAAAGGATTTCAGTGGGCTTGTCCTAGGGCTGCTGTCACGGCTCAGAGCAGTGATCCATTAGCTCACTGTGACATCCCACTTCTAAGGGGAAAGGAGGACACAAGATTCGTAGATGCTCACGGGCAAAAGGAACAACAAAACTCAGAGGATCCACARAAGCTTATGAAGTTCTATTAGTAAATTACACATTTGGCATGGATACATTAGTCTYTGATCTATATGAGAACACAGCAGTGGGTTTTGGATAACAGGGTAGGGTGAAATGGAAGAGAGAGAGAGACAGAGAGAAAGAGATGTATTAAAAACTAGGAGAGAGAAAGAAAATAAGAAAGAGAGAAAAAGAGATMACCAGCTGTGGCTCCAGCACAATCCCGCTGGGGTGTCCAGCGTCTTGGGGCACACACATGGAGCAAGTGCTCTGGACTTTGTGGGGGTACCTTTGTATGGACAAGTTTTCCCCACCCAGAAATAAGTTTTTTGCTTTCTATGCAAAAGAGTTACCTTGTGCAGTCTGTTCTTCCAGACCTTTCCAGAAATGGGTTGGTGGGCTTTGAGGTCTTTGTTGGTCTTGAACCCCCTACAGTCCGTGCCTATTTCTCAACCTCATTATTGTGTTCTGTTTATCCCCAGGAGCCATATCAAGGACTTTTGTCCCAGAAAAGTGCTGCCCCATCTCCAAATGGCCCTTTCTCCAACCACATCCTGTTCTTCCTCACAGTGTGCTATTATCTACAATCCTTGTTTGTTATTACCTACAATCCTTGGTTGGGCCCACAGCCATTCAGCTATCAGCATTTGAGACATACACATTAGCTCCCTTATCTTCTAGGCTTCTACACTCACTATCCTGGCTTTTTTAGCACAGCAAGTATCATGCACTTCAGAAGAAACCTTTTAAAATATCACACAATAGTCAGATATGGATTGCGCTAAGCTGTGTGCTAAATCTCAGTTTTAAACCTAATTTTAATGACTGGATTATCCCAAAAGAGCAAGATTTAGTAATAAACTGCTAAAATCTGAGAGAGAAAAAAATGTAAAAACAGCTTAAATGTAGAAACTAATTTAGTAGTGATGGATAAAAACAGTATTAGCAAGAGATAGGTAAGCTCCAGCTGTCACCCTTTCTGATCTCAGATTCAGATCCAAAGAAGCATTTGCATTACTAACTGCTCTGTAGATACAGAAATCTCAGTGAAATCAGCAGGATCTCAGAACCCAAGTGGAAGCCAGGCACAGCCTTGCTCCTTCTACACCAGTTCATGGAAGTCTTATGTTGCGCTTGGGCTTTTATGAATCCTGATTCAGAAACTATTCATGCAGGTACCCAATTTTAGGCCTCAGCTGTACTGACCCCACTGCAGGCTGGCAGAGTCCAGTTCTGTGTGACAACTGGATCCCAGAATCACAGGACTGCTGAGGTTGGAAGGGACCTCTGAGAGTCATCTGCCCAATGCTCCTGCTCAACCAGGGCTACAAATAGTGCCTCTGTCTTCATTGAGAGCCCTTCCCAGGTATGAAGCTAACTAGTCATACATACCTTTTCATGTAAGAGCCTCCAGCAGATCCTAAGGGAGGATTTCTGTTCTTACTGTAARACGTTTAATTTAGAACGGACAAATAGTCTCGACTGTGGGAGTTTTTCAATGAGTCACCACCCAAGAATGACTGCAGGCATCTCTCCAGTGGAATGGATATGTCAGCAATGCTACATTGCACTGAGCTCTACTAGCAACGAGACACCTTCTGAAGCAAGATCAGTGTGAGGATGTCAATTGTACCTGACCCTAAATAATAACCATCTGTGACAGAGATTGGAAATTAGAGGTACCTAACTTTTGGAGTGGAATTCACCTCCAGATTCATAGGCAGAAATTTAGCTGTCCACATGTGCACTAGTACTGCTCTCACACAGGAGTCAGCTCCAGGACTCGATTTTGCTGAACAAATATAACTGTGCAATGTTTGATGTGTTCCAGGGCACCCAAGAGGTCCACACAGGGCTGGATGACATGACACTGCACCTATGAGATGTCCAGTTCCTGCCTGAGCAGTGTCAGAGGTCAAGCATGATCTCCTAAGCTGATATCCCAGAGCACCTCGGACCAGTYAATGTAGGCTGTCCTGATACAGCCACGTAACACAGGCACCGAGTGCCACCTGAGCTGCCTGTCTCCACGTATAGTTCCAAAAGGTTACAGTTCTCTTTTATGTCCTACACCACATCTGCCAGCCCCCTGCAGGTGTTGCCAAATGCACCACAGCATCTCAAATGGCACTTGGTGCAAAAGTGTGGACAAATGATATCCCTTTATAGCCACTAGAGAGAAAACAGTTCAYACCAACTACTTTAGACAGCTTCTTTGTGATCACATGAATTGCATCATGGATGTGTCTGTTGCCACTTGTTGGGTTTAAAGAGGCTCTTGATGATGAGCTTAGACACAGATATTAATGTGATGTACATCTTCACCTGATCAGATGAGAAGCACTCCAAGGAGCACAGTTCCTCATATTGCAGGGGTTTCCTGGGAGATTTTGTTCTTACTGTATAAAACAAAAAATTGTTCTTTTTGCATGGCTGGTTTTAACATTAATATTCTTAATAATAAAAAAGTTGTGAATACCTTTCAATCTGCAGAATGCTTTCTTAACAGTAAAGAATAGAGCAGTTCATTTCAAGAGTGAAAGTCTTAAATTTTTTCACAAAATACAGCATGAGAATTTACTAAATTAAGTTAGAATCATGGGTGAAGGAGAATTGGCATTATTAGATCGCTTAAACTGCAGAAACAGTTTAAGGGATGAACATAAATAGAATTACAGGCCTCCTCACAGCCTCTGCCAATGAACATTCTATCCATTCARAGTGAATACAAGCTTGATAGGATCAAGCAAATATGTTATGAGTGGGGTGGCTAATTATTAAATGGAAGGTTGGCAGTGGAACAACTAATGACATCTCATTACTAACTCATTAAAATGGGCATCTCAATGTTGAACAGAAATCTGTAAAGAAAAAATTTAGGACACTTTAACAAATCCTACATTCCAGGAAGTGAATTCAACATAGGTACCTAAYGCTTATTGCAAGACCCACTTTTTATGTTTTTGCAAGTGGGAGATGTTTTAAGAGAAAAAGTCTTTTGGTCATTAAGGGAATCACAAAATTCAGTTCACATTATGCTTCTCTCATCTGCCTGTGTGAGTTTGGCATTGGCCTTTATATGCTGCAAATGTGTGTGTTTATGTACTTCTAAGGGTCAAGACATAATTACCAAGGAGAATGATAAGTTAACCATTGTTTAAATTTAATGAATAACATTAATTTTACTGAGCAGAATAGCAACAAAATACAGAGAGAGGGATTCTTTTTAAACTTCTAAATCAGAAAGATGCACTCTTATCACACCAGACAATTGCCTGGTAAAGAAAAATCCAGGAGGAGATGAGCTTGTTCAGTTTGATGAGAAGGAGTCTATGGGACCATCTAACAGGGGTCAGCAGCTACCTGACTGGGTAGTTACAAGGGTGACAGGCTTGGGAGAATCAGGTTGGACTGTGTAGGCAGCATGGAGAACACTGCTCAGAAAGGTTTTGTACTTGGAGGTTTTCAATATTCAGGCAAAACCACAGGTGACCTGGACTAAAGTTGTCCTGCTTTGAGAAGGAKCTTGGACTACAGACTTCCAGAACTTCATGCCATCATCTTGCCTGGGATTCCTTGCTTCGATGGCTGCTCAGCCAGATGATTCTTCCAGCCTGATCCTCTGCCCAGCTCACTGGTTAACTGGGGCCCAGGGGAATGAGAGTAGGGGTAGTAGGATATTTGAAAAAAAAAACTCCATGGATAGATCCAGGTTTCCCTCATTACTGGAAGAGATGGTAACAACTCTCTTTGCATCCACAGCCTCCCTAAACTAGCATACATAGAGAGAAAAGCAGTACCACTCCTCTTAAGTCATTTGTCTCCACAGTTGCAAGTAATACAAGCTTGCAATATTTGTGTTTGTGTTTCTCTGGAAGAAAAGGCAGGGGAAGGACTGRCAATCAGAAAAACAGCTGCTCTGGAATCAGTGGGAAAGCACCACATAGCTTTAGTCTTTTCACCAAATTGATCTTTCTAGGAAAGTGTACCTAGTGACAGCTTGAAGTTATGTCTTTGAAAGGGAAAAGTAACTGTAAGTATGTGGGCATGAGAAAAAGAACAATTAAATAGTGTTCTTGCCTCATTCACACCTGCAAAGTGCTCAGAGAAATACACTTCACTCTTTCCCCTTCCTCAGGTGAAATGTCTCCAGATGCACATTAAAGAACAACATTCTCATGTAACTGCTGCAAGACACAGAGCAGACAGCAAAGACAGTTTCCAGTGTTCAGAAAATCTTACACTTTGGTATCTGGCCCTTTTGAGTCAGTGCTTTCTTCATTGATGCTCAAAAGTCAATAGAAAGGGAGACACACTGTACATGCAGAGCACCAGTCAAAACTGTTCACGGTCTGCCCTGGTTATTTTGTAGGTGCACAGATTTGAGACTTCAGATGATGATAAAAATCATCTGATCCAACTTGCAGCACTGCAGGACASCAGGAATCTCCTTGCCTTTTGCAAAGCCTATTGGTTAATCCAGGGTGGAGCCGTGTGATAGCCCCTGCTTTCTTTGTTGTGTAGAAAGAGAAGGCACCAGCCACGCACAAATGCTGGAGAGTAGTAAGTGCTCTGTTCTTAATCTCCCCCACGTGTATGAGAATGCAAACGAAAGCCAAGTAAAGAAAATGGGACACAGAGGGCCATATTTTCATAGCACAGCTCTTAAGCTGTCACCCATTACAAGCCCTGTGCACATTAGACCCATTTATGTCACATTTGCACTTGCAGATTGAAGGCCCCAGGYGCAATAATCGTTCATTTTACACCAGCAGAGCCTTCACACCTGAGGCCAACGTAGCCCTGCGAGGAGCAGAGACAGCTGTGTGAAAGTCAGGTTTGTTTTCACAAGAATTGAACCACAGCCCTCTGTTTATCAGACAAGATCCCCTTGCTGTACACAAGATGTTTGTCCACTCATCAGGAAAACGATTCCTGCAGTTCTGGTGGGTCAGGGCTCTGCTGTATCAGTAGGCTTTTTCCCTCTCGCAGCTATGGCACGTGCAGGCAGCTGCACTGCGGAGCTGGGGAAGAAGCAGGACCACCTCTCCTGCTGGCAAACCACAGAACAAACAAGAAGCCCCAGCAGCTGCTTCGCAAGCTGTTGAGCAGGAATTACCATTTGCAACACAGGGTACTAGAGTAAAATGGCTTCAGTTTCAGGAATCTTTAGTATATCAGGCTGTCATTCATGGCAGTTCATCTGCTGCTGCATGGATGGCTCAGCCATCCCTGCAAAAAGTGTTGGGAGTCTTTCCAAATRTTTGAAAATAAGCTGGACACCAGAAGGGTCAGTGTTGCCCTATGCCAAAAAGCCAAGATGATACATCTTCCTGCACAAACTCAAATTTCAGACACAGAGAGTGACTGGGGGAAAAGAATCAGAGATTTATATTGGGAAACAAAGGAAAATATGTAACAACCATGATCAGAGTTACCAGGTCTGTACGTGTCCCAGATGGCAGAAGGCAAAGCCTATGTGCGTTAAAGGAAAAAGTGCTTGGATTACAGATATTTTTAGTTGAAAATTTAGACCATGGAAAGAATAATCTTGGCCATATTTTGCCCATTAAGCTCAGTGAAGTGCTCTGGGATAAGGAAATGAGTGAGAGAATCCCTGGCTAGATTCCACCTTGGCTTCTATTTACTGCAACCAACTTTGCAGCTAATTCTTGTGCACCCCTCGCTCCATCAGAGCATTTACTAAATAACTKTAAGTACATCCAACTCCCATTTAGGCATTAAACTAACACTCAAGTTTTGCTGRCTCAGAGCCCATAGTGAGTAAGAATACTCATGGATATAGCAGTAGTCAAAAGAATCAACACCTAATTCTTTGCAGCAGGGCCTCTAGCATGAAGGGCTCTTCTTCAGAGTGAGACCAGGAGAAGGGTTTGCTCAGACCTCACCAAGCTCTCAGGCACAATGGTGGGATTCAGTTCACCTAATGGCAGCTAGTTCCAATACAGCTGTTGATATCTGCTCATCACCTCCTACTCCTTTTATAGGAAGTGGAGAGAAATAATATCTTCTTGTTCTTCATCTGATCATCTAGGATCTGTCCAGGGGATTCATCATACACCTGTTGAGTAGCACTCAGTTGACCATGTAAGGGCCACCTCCAGATAGATATGTTCTCTTTAGGGAATGAATCCTTCCACCTATCYGCAAAAGGCACGGACTATCCATCCCCCCAGGTCCTACTAGAGGAGCTGAGACTGAGCCCAGCTGTGAGGGTCAATAAGGAACCCTGGCCTGGCCCATTAAGACTGCAGCCGCCACGCCACTTTCTGGGGAGCAACCTAAGCAAAAATCCCTGCCTCTCAAAAAAAAGCCACTCTGAAGCTCAAAGGAAGCCAGTGAGCCCTGTCCCAAACAGGAGCTAATCCTGTCCGTGGATGAGCAAGGCAAATGCTCCACAAGAGGGCCCCCAGGCAACAGCAGAGCCTGGGAGACACCTCTGCCCCTTGTACTGCCCACCCAGTGCTAAGCTGGGGAACCCTCCTCCTGTCTCCTTTCCTCAGCCCTGGGCCCTGTGGCAGTCCTAGAAACTGTYTCCACTAGCCCCATCTGACAGAAAAACAACAAATGATGTCACCTGGTGTCACAGCACTGCGTTTTGAGGTACACATCCTGAGGAGGTGCTGGGCTGGCTTTGTATAACTAACTTCACACGGAGGAGACAGAGAAAGTACATCCCAAGAGCACTCGGTCAGGAATGGCAAAATCAGTGAGTTACTCCCAAGGAYGCCCACACCTCAAACCAGCCCCTGAGAGAGGGCGATGAACCCCCCGCCAGCCCCATTCATTAGCAGGATGCAGTGCTGAATGCAATGACAATGCCCTGGGAGAGGATACAAAAAACAGCAAGGAAATGAAGAGTTTAGCCATGGTTTTCCTACATCACAAGGATTGCTTCTGTGATTGCCAGAGCTCCAAGCTGGAGACAAGTGAGCCAGATGTGCATGTTCACAGCTCGGGTGACATCTTGACCAACGGAGATGCCCCAACAGGAATTGTTTGACAGCCCTAAAGAGACATATCTTTAATGCTGGCAATGCTGTGGGTTTAGTCCATCAAACCTCTTGCTGACTTCCTGCTTTCAGGTGAGCTTATTCTGTTCTAACTTTTGTGTTTACCCTTCTATACTGAAGTTGGTTTTTTTTAAGATGATTTAACTTGTTGCAGATTTTGTTCCCACAGTAAGGATTGGATCTCCTCAGGTATGGTAAAATGCCCATTGCAAAACTCAAAGTGCAAACAGCTGAGGCAGAGGGCACTATTCCTCTCTTCTCTTATGGCTAGAGACCCAAGGTCCAGAGACGAGTTAGCCAGTGTCACATGTGAAGTCTGCAGCAGGAGGCATAACATATTCCCCCTGACCTGTATCCTCACAGCATCCTACCTAGAGCAAGGACTGCCACCCACCTGGTTTCCACTTGGCTTGCAAAGTTTTGTGCTTCTTGGGGGAAAGAGCTGAATCTCCTGGTTGGAGCTGTGTTGCCAGCTTGGACTACATTGGAGTTATTGCCAGTTTTAACCAGATGTGTATGCACCTATGCTGTGTCCACTAGAAACTGGTTTGTCGTGGGTCCCAGCTTGGTTACGAGGTTCTTCGTCAAGTCATGCTGAACACCCTCAGTGCACACTATTTAACAGCTGCTGGGTTTAGATGTAATCTAGCTCAGAGGCTATGGAGATGTGCAAGAAGTCCATGAAGCTTGTAAAGGGAAGCAGATACTGTGTTTTACTCAGGWCAGCACAAAATTCACTCCTCGTCCAAAGCAGCTGCAAACAGAGCTGGTGAAAGGCTTCTGGAGAGCAAGTGCTCCACTGACAACTTCCAGATATCTCCCCAGTGAGTAGAGAGGCCCATATCAAGCATCAGTGGCACATGTGAATAGCTGTAACGGGAGGAAAACGCTCAAGTTATGACGTTTGTTTTCAATTCTTTCCCCAAACTCAGCTCCATATGTTGTTTCATTTTTCCAGCCTCTGCGGAGTGATTCATGTGGCATGTTGCCTAACACTGCACTGTGTGCCCATACGAGGTCTCACAAGCACACGGGGAGAGCTCTGCACTTAGGCAGGTCCCACCTCACCAAGGGCAGGACCCACATCACTGCCTGTAGTGCTCCTGCCCTTTTTGAGCTAAATATCGGAGATGAGCTCCTGCATTTCCCAGCCTGCAGTGCCTCAGGGCAAAATATGTTTGAAGTTCCTGTCCCTCCTGCAGCTTCAGTCGTGCTGTTGCATCCAGTTGAGAGAAGATGCTGTAACTCTGGCAGCAAACTCTGTCCTCTTGGCCATAGAAGTCCTGCAAATAACCCTCTGGTGTCTCTGACCCACCGCCATACCTGATGCTCCCACACAGATCTCTTTGTCCAACATTTACACGGCACCATGAATGTAAACAGCATCTTCTATCCATAAACGTAACTGCAAACTCTCGATTGATTTTGTGCCAAAAAGATATACCATGAAACTCAAGTGGGCTATTAATGAGAAGGACATTAGCAATAAAAACCCATATTAGTCTGCACATAAACATGAGTGAGCATTATGAGAGCAGAACACACACAGGCAAACCCTGCATGCTGTTTTCTTGAGGTGATTTTGAGATTTGAGCTTTGAGCTCTGGTGTAATAACCTTTCACATAAATAATGCAGGACTTCACTACATAATTATTCCATCTTGAATGTCATCATCTGTATTTCCCCCAGAATACAAGTGGTTTGGATAATTGGAGGGAATATTTGGGAGTCAGGCACTCAGTACCAGGTTCAATTGCTTTTACAGCAACATGAGCATATGTTGGAGGTATGTCAGCTCCAGGGGAGACAGGGAGATGGAAAGAATTTGATCCCCACTAACACCACATCCTGGAAGATGGAGGGAGTGCAATGCAAAGCTGACTGAATTTAGGTATAAGCCAAACTATGCCTGAGTTAGTATAGATCTGCTTTCCGTGATGAGGCAACCAGCATTCTGGACAAGGAGAGAGCAGTGTTGTTGCACCCCTTAACTTCTGACACAGCCTCCCATGTGTCTTCAATATCAGAGTGGTGGAATGTGGACTAGATAAGAGAACAATAAGGTGGGTGGGAAATGGGCTGTGACACCAGACTGAGAGAGGTGTGATCAGCAGTGCAAAGTGCAGCTGTTAGCCAGGAAGTGGACACATCCCCCAAACCAGTGCTGGGACCAGTACAGCTTCTTGTCCCCCCAGTGGGCTGCCTGATGAGACTGGGGACATTCTCCGCAAGGATGAAGTCACCAAACCAGGGATAGGGATACACTGGAGGGCAGGCTGCTATTCAGAAGGACCTGGAGAGTCTGGAAATTGGGCTGAAATTTGGGATTTAGAGGTTAGGGGCCCCTCCCCAAGATGCAGGTTTGCATGTGATCCCCAAAGATCCTGCTCAAGTGCTTAAACAAAAAGTTTTAACTGTCTTGTGTGCCAAAGCCCTTCCCTCCTAAGCACAGCATAATTGATAAGAAGTCATCCTTCATTCTGGGCTTTGGGACTCTGAATAACTTTGAGAGTCTCAAGCTGAGACGCTTGGCCTGAGGGCCTTTGGTTTTAACCGGCATGAGTGTTGGACCTGGGACAGCCCTCTCTGGGGCAGCTGGAAGGATTTGGCCCTGACTGAATAGTGACAGAAAAAAAGAAGTGGAAAAACCAATGCAGAGAGGGAAATCAAGAGGCTGTTCTGCACCTACAAGAAGCCCTGAGCCTGACTGGTTTTTTCCTCACCTCAGAAAGTCATTTTGGGTATAGATTTGTAAGAAATGAGAGCTTCTAATCTACTTCTTCTAACAGCAGTGTCTAACACTCAGGTATTCCTGGCACACATCTTTTGCCTCAACTGTGACACTCAGCCCCTAAATAGTCCCAAAATGGGGATGTAGTTCCATAGGGGACTTTCAGTCCAGAAGTCGCCCCCACTTTTTGCATCTTCAAGGTGTGTTTCAGCAAAAAACAAAATGCCATGTGCAAGCAGATGGAGGGCATGTGGACATCCAACTTCAGCAGGGAAAACAAGGCTGCCTCAAAGACCACTGATCTGTGCTTGCCTTGGGAATGTGATTGGGCAGACAAGAAGAAACAGGGACCAGAGCCTTTGTGCCTCCAAAGAGCACCCTGTGCACGTCAGGAAAAGGGATGAGCCCTTTCCCACTCACAGCTAGGAACTACAAGAAGAAAGAGGCTTCACAGAAGAACATGACACCAGGGCATTGCCCCTCGCCTGGGCAGACGTCTGTCAATGCCAGCCTTAGGCTCCCACTGCTGCTGTAAATTCCCACATGGGAGGTTTGAGTTCACAGGACAACAGGTCACCTAAACACAAGGCTCACAGGTACACAGTGATGCAGCATTTGAGTCATGGCATTGAACCTGAAGATTTCTGTCTTGATGCATCCATCTACAAAGGGACACTAAGGTATTCACACACCTCCATAAAGCTCCTGAGACAACATGGGGCTTTAGGCCAGGGAGAGCTGCCCACATCTTTCCCACATATCAGGCAGCAGGTCCTGCTAGGGGAGTTTTAGGTTCCGAGTCAAGATTAGGAGGAAGGAAACTAAAGACTCCCCCTTTGCCCTCTCCAAATCACAGCATTCTTTTTTTTTAATTTTCCTGTTTTCAGTGATGAATTCTCAAAGAAACTACTTGTTTAAGGCAACAAGCTGAGGCATTTAATTACAGTGATGCCATTCATAACATGACAGTTCAGCATCTGTTGGCTTTTTTTATAGTATAGTCTTCATTCCATACCAAGAAAAAAACCTCGGGGTTAATCTGGGTGAGGAGTCCTGACCCCAGACCCCAGGAACAGCAAATCCCCTGCTCCAGTAACTCAAATTTGTCCTCTGTGCACCACATACAGTTTGCATGATCATCCACAGCTTTGAGATTCTGTAGGGGAAGTCAAACACCAAAGAGGCTGTCATTACATATCACTTGTTTTCCTCACATCTGGTGATTTAGGCCATAGCCCAGTGACAGCCTAATCCAAAGCTTTTCAAACTTTCTGTACTACTGGACATCCAAGTGGGCTTCACTCATCCCCACCCMCTGCTTCCACCACCATGGGCTTTCTCATCTCAGCTTTTCTCAGCCTTTCAATGGGAAATGGCTAAAAGTGATGTGGTTCTGCAGGTTAGCTGGATCCCTTATAATGGTCTTACAGAGGGCACAGTTTAGGAAAATTAAATGAGTGCCAAGACCAAATCATATGGACAACCACAGCTCTCAAATGTCACCACATTTCCACCATGCTCTTCTGCCCTTGTTGAATACTTTCAGAAAGAAGTTCTAAGAGAATAATCATTGCAAGAGTCATCCAACATATTGCACGGTGAGACTGCACTGATAATGCTTTAAYGAAGCATCAAAACCTGCTGAAATCAGCTGCTTCACTGTGCAGGTAAGACAAGTTGCAAAACATGCAGAGAGTTAGCAGAGACCTCGCCAGATACACCACATAGCCCTGTCCACCAAATAACCAGCTCTGCCTTAGAAACTGCGTGACAGATGTTCACAGCCTCTCCCTCCTCCACACAGGTAGCACCCATGTAACTTGTGGCCCCAGGGCAGGGCGGCACAGCAGCTCCAGGAGCAGCAGTGGCAGTCCCGGATGGCACACACCTCTCCTGCTCCTGTCTGCAGTCCCCACTTTACAGACAAGATTTTCAGGTAGCAAGAGACTATGAGTGACTTACGAAAACCAATATGAGGTGGGGTTATTATTTTCGGAGCTCAATTCTCCAAGGTCTTGTGCCAACATTTTATCTTAACTGTTAGACCACAAATTAATTCAAAAAGCCACTAACCTCCACCAGGTCCATCCCTACACCTCCACCACGGTGATGTACCTGTAAAAAGAGTATCGTCCTTTAACAAGCAATTTTTCCTTGACCAACTAAAAATACGTATTTGTGAAATGCACCTTCATTTATTTTAAATATTTTATGTGCTTTCTGAAGAGATCTGCTCAAGCTGTAGTGTGATCTGGAAGTTTACAGAGATGCAAACCAAAAAAAAAATCTGCTCCTCAAAATGAATCAGCAAAAGACAACTGGGTTGGCCACTGCTSCCTGGGACCGTGCACGGCTCACAGGAGCCAGAATTTCACTCTCAGCAGCAGAATGGCTTAGTGAATACATACTCTGGGAAACATTCACTGAAAAGTCCAAGTCAAAGTTCAGCTATTTTGGAATTGTTAATGTGAAAAATAATACTTTATTATAGGAAAAATCCTTGGAGACTTCCTCACATATATTCATCACTCGGCGCAGCTACAAGGAGGTTATTCAAACTTTCCATCCTCACATTAATCACAGCAGCACCTTGGAGTGAGTCCCTGCAAGAAGGAAAGCCGAACTGCAGTGGACACTTTGCATGTATTCAATAAAGGAGACAGTCTGTTCTCTTGGAGTTTACAATGAAGTAGATAACAGAAATAAATAGATGAGCATTGAAAGAGCAAGCAGCATAGAAAGCACCAGGAGAAATTATAACACTTTGAGTAAGCTGCGAATGCATGGAAATTGCTTTCTAAATGACATTTTTCTGAAACCTAAACCATACTGCTTGCCTTCAAGTGGACAGAGCAGTATTGCAAAAACCTTCAGTACATTCAGCACAAGCTTGACAGCTACCAATTAATCCATCCATTAACTGAACAGCTGAAGGAAGAAAAAACTAGCCAGGGCATCATGATTCTTATTGTTATTGTGCTGATTGAAGTCCCTGTAAATTATGGCTGTGTCACCTGTAACAGTCTTCTTGCCTACAGTTTCCTTGCTGTTTTTAGGTTCTAAGAGAATAATTTTCCAATGATATTAGAATTCTAAAAAAAAAAAATCTTCCTTCTTCAGTAGGCACAGGAGGCTCTTCAGTTCACACATACCAGCAAAACAAAGCAGGTTTTTGAGGAACAGATGCCTGCTTTTGTGCCATTTGCTCTACTGTGATGAGGCTGAAGTTTGCATTTTCCACCTGAGGTCAATGAGAGTTCTCTAGTGGGTCTCACTGCACACAGCTTTATAAAGCAATAGTGTCTTCAGTCTTAGTTTTGAAAAATCTGTATTGCTGAGTCCTGGATTCACTTGGACACACTGATTCCTAGATCCACATGCAAAGCCTTGCATGCAAGTTCTCCAGCTCATGAAGAGCAGTTATAAAGACTGCGCATGCACTTTCGGTGGGAGAAGGTATCATAAGAAAGAAGGGAGAAAAGATGAGGGAGGAATTTACGTTCCTCTATTTTATTCTGTAGAACTACAGAAAACAAAGGAAGAGAAGAAACTTGACAAGGATCAATTTCAGAAGGAAAGGATATTTCTCAGAGGAAAAGCAGACATAGTCAGAACAGCAGAGGGGAGTGAGAAGCAAGCATGCAGCACAGAGGACCAGGGTGCATCTCCTTGGACAAATGACCATCCCACAATAGGTCTGCAAGGTGGCCCAAAACGCACTGTAGAGCATGTCTGGGGCATTCCCCATGGATACCAGCTGGGTCTCTCAAGAACCAGATCCAAGAGCATCCCAGCAGTAGGGAGTCCAGAATCAGTACACTTACTATCAACAGTCATTCTTTTCTACCTTGCAAGTATATCCAGACATGCCAGAGAAGAGGTCAGAGCTTCTCACTACTCCAAGTCCCACAAGACAAATG
The DNA here is from genome assembly GCA_018881555.1 of Amblyornis subalaris. Lineage (NCBI taxonomy): Eukaryota > Metazoa > Chordata > Aves > Passeriformes > Ptilonorhynchidae > Amblyornis > Amblyornis subalaris. The sequence continues at coordinate 6,196,701 of JACAXG010000017.1, read as the reverse complement.
TAACATGCTCCAGAACTACTCACCAACATGGTGGGTGCAACACTACCAGCCTGGTTCACTGGGAGAAGTCCATAAAACACAGGAGAGGGAAGTTATGTTGGGAGGTTATGGATTTGCACCCATGATGTTATCTGTAGAAGTGCTATGCATTTACTACCACTCCCAGAGTTCAAAGGGAACTGACAGTTCTAAGGGCTTTCTAAAAAACACAGTATAGGATTTTAATTTGCTTTTCTTGATTCAGAGCATGTGAGAATCTCTCATCATTTCATGGATGGGGAAGAAAGTGCAACCTTTTCAATGTTTTGGCAGAAAAACAGAAACCTAAGTTAAAATGTATAAATCAAGATTTTATTAGAAAGTCTTCAGTACAAAAACCTCCAAAACTGTATCATTTTAGAGACGTTGGTCACAAGGAAAGGGCATTGCTTGCTTGCTTGCCTTTTTTAAGCACATTAAAAATGGATGAAAATGAGCACACAGCCCTCTAGCAGCTCCCAGCCTGCCCACCCTCTGGGGTTCAGTTGGAAAATTGTGCTTGGAAAACATCTACAAAAATGTTGGCAAATGTATATCAGCTTTTCCCCAAAAGACCTAACAGGCTTTTATTATCCAAACATATCAGATGGCTTGGAAAATCCACATCTGTACTGAGCTGCTGAATGGGAAATGAGATCAAAATGTGAAACTAAGAACTTCCGATACTTTCTTCATAAGTGACATTAAAACCACAGAGAGGAGAATGAGGTTTAGCTTCTCCATTCCCCCTCATTCCTTCATCTCCTGAAGCCCCAGCCGAAGGAGGCTGTCAGTGATGGAGCTCCCCATGGGGCCAGCGAGCCCCTTCTCAGCTGAATACATGGGAGAGAAATGAAGAGCTGTTATTTCAAGGGGCCAGCGAGCCCCTTCTCAGCTGAATACATGGGAGAGAAATGAAGAGCTGTTATTTCAAGGGGCCAGCCCTGGCGATGGTCTCAGTACCAGCATTATACCTGAACAGATGAATCCATCCTTGAAACCCAGAGAGAGAGAAAAATACGAACAAAGAAATTTCTGCTGGTGTTTTTTTAAACCAGAGACAATACTTTTAATATACTTTTAATATAAGGCCTGTTTTCATCAATTTAGATTAATTTTTTTAATACAACATCAGGGCTTACTAGAAGGAATGTTAAGATTAAACTCAGCACACAAGTTTCTCTGCTCATAGTTTTTCCCTCTCTGGATGATACAAAAAAAATCGCACACTTCCTTTTTTGCTCTGGTAGTGACTGCTGTAGTTATTGTTTTCCTCCCTCTCTGCTGATGATGCCAGTTGAGCATGGAAAGACACAGGAACGGAGAAAATTGACAGGAGAAAATCGACAGGAGAAAAGGCTTTTGGAGTGAAAGTCGCCTTACATCACCTAAAGTTGCTAGGATTAGCTCATTTGAACTCCTATGGAGTTGGGAGATGTGGTGTTCAGAGATAAATTCAGTTTTTCTTCAGTGATATGGTTCATCCACTATAACAAAGTTTCTGCCAGGATGAATTTGAGTTTAGCTTTAGGCTTCCTAGTTCCTTTTGTTGTATGCCAGCACAGAGTGCTGCTCTGTGCAAGCCTCTATGTTTCCTCAGCACTCAAGAAGGCAGGTCAGCACTCAAGCTGAATCCTCCCAAAATATATACAGAGAGACCTTTTCTAGGATACGAAAAAATTAGACACATGCAGCCTAGGGCAATAAAAAATAATGTGAAGTGGGAGTTTTTCTGTGCAAACAACTGACTATTGAGATGGAAAAGCCTCATTAAAGGAATATAAAACTTATAACTAAATGGGATCCACATAATTATTCAGATCTGCAAGTCAAGACAGTCCTGAGATAAGATTTCTGTATAGTTCCCTTCTGATGTGGAGCTGTGATAAAGCACTTGGAGCAAATGATCACCTTATTCCCAGACGCAGATAACAGGACATACACAAATATTTATCTTCACCCAGTTATCAGCAGCAATGCCAATAAATGCTTGATGTATTCGTCATTCCACTCTCCCAATGTCTGGGTCTTTTAGGGAATGGGCAGGCTTGTAGCCGAGCTATAGAAACAGCAAAAATGTCACACTTGTACCCCACCCCAATGCTGGTGGGCGGGGGAGTTGGCAAAGAGGAAACATCTTGYAGATGTAAAAACTTGTCTACTAAAACCCAGGCAGGCACATCTGAACTATGTTGTAGAGACAGAAGACAGCATTTAATCAGGATGGACTTGAACCTGTATTTGGGCTGAGCTACACAGAGCTCCCAAGCCTTATTCATCCCCTCAGTGATCTAAAGGTAAGCTGAGTCAGCCGATAGACTGTGCTCCCATGCTTTATATAAAATATGTGGATTTGCCATGACCTCATGTCTTTACGTGACGTTTGGGTGTGTAGGTTCAGAGTTTAGCCAGCGCAGCGGGCTAGTGTGTCATTCTATCCAAGAATAATCTCCTGTCCCACTGGAGCCAATGAGATATTTGCCATTTTGCTTCACTGGGACCAGGATTTCAGGCAAAAGTGCCTATGAAAGTATGCAGTAAGTTGGAAGAGAGGAAAAAGTGTGATCTGGACAGCCCAGGCTCTACCTGTCTATGGGCAAAAAAGGAAAGTTGTAGTTCCTGTGTTACAACTGTAGCTGAAACTGCTAAGCTCTGTGGGCAGAAACTGTGCTGTCCTTTATCTCGTGAAACCTCAACGTTCCCCCTTTCTCCCATGACCTGTGCAAATGCTGCAGATTTCATATAGTGAAAAAAGTCCATGCTACACTTTGATGATATGGTCACCAGATGTACCACATTTGCAGTGGTCCTCAGATGAAAACATCACTAGAGTTTCTGGTAAGACTCAGGTCAGCTGTCACTGGAGTGGTGACACTCTTTTGACCCATCTGTGTGTGTTTCCAGCATCTGGCACACTCAGATCCACTTTCTTCAAATTCCCAAGGTGAGAACCTACCAGGAGTAAGCAAGACGGAACTGGGCAGGAGCAGTGCCAGGGGCCCTTCTCAAACCTCTCACATACTCCATATCCAGCAAACATTTCTTTTAACCGTGGCACACATCACTAGCTAAGACAACAGGGAATTCCCTCCTAACCATCTTGTTGCTTCTTACCTTCAGCATCTGCTCCATCATCTTCTCATGTTAACTTCTCTCCAGCAATTAATTCACAAAAACCCACTTTGGCACCAGTTTTGATGTTTTAATCGTCCAAAGTTCAGATGAAATTCAGGAGCACCTTCTCAGCCTGCAAGATCCACTGCTGTGCTCTTGGCCTTTTCCCTGTCCATATTGTGTCAGATGAAATAAACCAAGACTCTCACCATCGCCTGCACTTCTTATCAGCTGGTTTGCTTTATTTTTTTCTCTAGGCTGAGTTTTTCATCATGGTTTGCTACCTCAAGTGCAGTCTCAAACTCACATGGTCACTCAGTTTTCAAATGATGGTGTACCCAAGCATGGCCAGTTTGGTGCCCAGGCAGTGAGACCCCACCCATGCCCATCCTGCTGAGTCAGCATTGCTGTATCCCAAAGATGCCCCTCACCAAACTCAACTCTGATGTCAGCTGGGGCCTCTGGGCTTTCTCATAAGGCAAATATTTCTCCATGTGAGATCTGCTGGGACCACAGATGAAGGTGGACTGCGTTAGGCATCTGTTTTCCATTGCAACCAAGCTGTTTTGAAATCACTTACATTTTTTGCGGAAGCATCAGTGTTTTACCATCAGCTTCAATGGGAATTTCTATGCCAGAGTAGCAGATGAGGCAGTCCACCACTCTGCCCCCCCTTTTTTATTTTTTTTATTTTTACAGTACACACAAATATTAACATATCCTGATAAAGCTTTGTTTACTGGCATGGCGCCAGCCCCTCTGCAGTGCCTCCTGCTTGGCAGCCTAATCTCCTGAAGTTCGAGGGATGCAGTCCAAATCTCTTAGCAACATTAAATCTCATTCAATTAACTTTGTTGGGGGACAAAATCATTTTGTTACCGCTGTTTGCCAGTCTGCCATTACACAATGAGCCATCCAGCAGTTGGGCCATCCAGCCTTTAGATACGGCAAGGAGGCACAGCAACTCCAGCACAGAAGCTCTGGCTAGACTAGACATCCTGAGCTGCAAAGCAATCCGTTAGCCAAAAACTCCAAGTCCTCAGAAAGGTCCACAGTGGCAACAGGTCCAAGCCACTGCTTGGGTTTTAATGGCTTCTATTGATGCCATTGTGGTCTCCATGCAGCAGAGACTCCTGCTCCAAGCATCATTGCTCCCTCTTGGGATTCATATGCCATCCTTGGTTTGAGAGATGCTGGTGCAGCATCCACCAAAGAGATGTCCCAACACAGCATGGCTCTGCACTGGAGCCAGAGAGTGCCATACACTAAGTGTATGAATGTACATCTCTTCTGGCACTGGTCTATGAATAAAAGGCCAAAGGATGGCCTCCAAGAGATGTTCTCTTGTATCTCTAAGAAAGCAGGGAAATGCATGAGGATATCTTCCAAGTCCCCAGAGAAGAAAAGGAAATTACCACTGAACTCAACTAGAAGATGCTGGGTGCTGTACCCTCTGGGGAGTGGTGGGTTAACACCATAGGCCTCTCCTCTGTACGATTTTACACAGTATTTATGCTTAACTTATTCATGCAACATGTGAATCTTTAATTACAAGTCTAAGACATTAAAGGGAAATTAACTTAGTCCAAATTCATTTTCTTTCCAGAACTAGTCAAAAACAACCAAAGAAACAGTAATTTGATTCCACCACACAGCAGGTGGCATTATATCCTTCATTAAATCATACAGATATGACTAATATTAATCTTCATTTGTATCACTATGCATCAAATTTGGTATCCATCACACCATCTTTAGCATATTAATTATTTTTAAATGTATTTCATTAATGTGCTAAGACATAAGTAAAAGCAGTGATTAGGACCCAGACAGGAATTGACCCCTCTCCCACCTCCCCTCCAGACAGCAGATCCCAGCACTTCTCTGCACCGATATTAGAGCATTAAGGAAAACTTATAGAAAATCTGCACTTATTTTTCATTCTATTGCTGACTTTCAAAAACTCTTGGAAATAAATTCAACATGTTGGGGAAGAGAGTTCCCTTATCTTCATATATTTTTTAATATTGAAAAGAGTCATTCTGAAACCAGATTGCATTTTACAGTTCATAGGCAGCAAAATGCATGCCCATGCCTTTATAAAACTACATACCTTTATCAGTTACCCTCTTAGTGTGTCTCCTCTCTGCCTTTTCCAAGCTTCCCCCTGAATTACCACCCAACTATTGAAAAGCTAAATCCCATCCTGTCTGCTCAGTCCTGGATGAAACACAGTTGTTGGCAGCATGATGTTAAATTTAATTTGTGTCTTGTAATGTAAATGCACCCAGAGGTTGAAGCAATAGGCACATGGATTTTATAAATCAAGTTTTACATACAGTATCTTTTTTTCCTCCAGACACTCTCAAAGTGCAGGAAAATCAGTATTTTACAGGGAGCACATCGAGTTGAGTTTAACCATCTCTGTTGAAAAATGTCACAATAAATTTGTCACTGATCTAGAGTGACATTTAAGGTGGCTACTGTGACAAAATATTTTGCACTGAGAAAGCTGCCTTTTTGGGATTTTCAAGATCAGAAAAACACATTTCCCTTTAGTTGTAGCAAATACCCATAGCCTAACCTGTAATTTACCATGTTATCCAGCAGCTAGCTTTGCAAATCCAGCTTTCCAAAACTTAGAGGAGCTATTACTAGCATGGCCTTGCAGCAAAACAAAACCCCAGAGCTAACCCAGCATGCAGGGAAAATCTATGCACTGAGGACCTAAGGGCTGGTCTGTTAGTTAGAAGATGATACAAACTCTTGGCTGAGCCCCAGTAGGATAAAGACTCCAATTTGTTTTTGTGAGCACTGTGATACTGCTTTTATATTTCTGATAGTGGTATAGGTGCATTTTTCTGTGAAAGCAGGAAAATTCCTACTGCCACTGCTGAGATCCAGGTCAATCTTATAAATATTTACTGCAACATGGAGCAAGCCCAGCTAAGCCTTCCTCCTGGTGTCAGCGCCAGGGTGAATGATGTGCAGCATGGCTGAGCCAGTGGGTTTAGACTCCAGGGATCTGGCTGTGCCACAGGTCCCCTGCATGGGGTTGCCAAAAGTCCCAAGAGCCCCAATGCTGGCATTGACTTTTATGAATGCTTGGCCACAGCCAAAGCTGTTGGAGACCTTGTCTCCAGTTTCCTCAAGCCCTGATTTCCCACCAATAAATTGGGATAACCATAGGAGCTGATAATATGAGTGTGGTGTAAAGGTTATGAAGTTAATATTATAAGTACCTTAAGACCCTGGTTTAGACAGAGCTACAGACGGGTTGTTATTTTTGAGCCTGCACAGCCAAAGACCAGTAAACTGATAACATGCACCTACAGAAAAGAGATTTTTATCTTCTCACATTAAACCTGACCAGGACAAACATGCTTCTGTCCTCCTGCTGTTGAAATATGTTGCCATAAGTGTTTAGTGTAACATTCGACCTGTTTCTCTTGAATCTTCCCAGATGATGGTCAAGTCATTTGCACTTCAATAGTTAAGGGGCTGTACTGCAATTTCTGGGGCTGGAAAGTAGCTCAGCTGTAAAAACTTGCTGGAGGCTGTAAAATGGCATAAAGAGGCTAAGCCAGGGAGTATTTTTAAAGACAATTTTGGAGGGAGAAAATCATTATTTTGATTCCTTGAGTCCTCCCCCCTCTGTTCCCCTTTTGGTTGTGAGCCTAAAAACTATGGAGGTCTTCAAGGTTGTCTTTCCAAAATGGCTTAAAGACAAAGCTACAGCAACCATTTGCCAGCTCTCTCACTCAACAGGTAAAGCAGAGTCATCAGTGCAAAATTAAATCCTGATCAATAATGCACTGGGGTTATATAAATCCTATACATTCAGAAAGGGACAGGGGAGGAATAGATGTGTGAGGACTGTAAGCCTTATGCACCAGCTCTGCCATAAGGGACAGGGGAACCTATAGCAATAAAGGGCTGTGTGCTCTTCTGTCACCATACAGACCCTGGCACGGCAGAGCCACTGTGGTTCCCTAGATAGTACCATCTGCCCACAAAGTCTTCATACTTAGAAGTCTAATACTGTGAAAGTCTAATACTTCTCCTCTGCAGAGTGTGCCACTTGGAATTACATCATTTTCCCCAGATTCCCTCCTCCCCTTCCTAAAACACCTCTCAGCTTTGCTAATACTTATAATTCAACAGCCATGTATTGTTTAAATCCTCATAAACAGCACCAAATAGAATAGAGAAACTAGGCTGCCTGTTAACTTTCCAGGTCTCCAGAGAGGTGGCAAATTTTATCACCAGTCCCTCTAGAACTGCCAAATATCCCCATCAATTCTGTTTGCACCACCAGTCTAAAGATGCTATATTCTACTCTAAGGGACAGATAAAGACACATTCTGAAACACATTCTACAGTACAGATAAATATACAAGCTGTCTCGGTGAATTAGTTACATGTGCAAATAGCTTCCTGAAGAGCAGGCTCAGTTTGACGGTTAAAATCTGATCCAAAATCAGCAGGAGTCACCAAAAAAAATTAAAACAAAAATCCCCTGCTTTGAACCAGGGGCTCCAAACCAGGTCTTCGGTTAATTGGAAATGGATAACATTGGATATGACACCTGCTGGGCAGTCTTTGGTCACTAATCCACTCCAGTTGTCCACAAAGGCTTGCGATGTTGTCACCCTTCACGCCAGGCTCAGCGGGGAGGTGAGAGATGAATGCCTCAGAAAGTCAAACGATTCACCCCAGCCTGTTATCTTCTGGATGGGGTCGGGGCAAGCCACGGGGGAGCATAGGTGAAGTATGCATTGCCACCAGCCATGCAGCACCTGCCTCCAAATAGGAAAAAGAGATGTCAGTCTCCAGCAGTATGGATAAACAGGGAGAAAAAAAACAGGACAAAAAAGTCTTAAAAATTCAAAGAACTTCTACTGGAATAGTACCATAAACTGGTGGAAAAGACTTCTCAAAGAAAGTAACTTTCTTTACGGAAACAAATACATGATTTCTCAAGTGGATGGACCCCCAAGCCCTAGCACTGAAATCCTGTAAAAAGCTCCAGAGAGGGATTTAGCCCAGCTTTTAGGCCAGACAAATCCCATCGGCTTGTAGCCGAGGTACCACTTTTGTTAATACAGAAGTTGCTTTTTATTCCTTCTGCCAGAGCAACCCGGCCTGCCTGGTCCCGCAGTGAGGTCATAACTCAGGGCTGATCACATCACAGCACGTTGCCATGGCAATGCTTGAACTGTCACAAAGGATGTGCGCTGTGATTTCACAGCAGATGGGCTGTGAGGGAGGAAGCCCTCATTTAAATTTTAAAAATTGCTTTAGTAATTAGCAAGAGCAATAGAAAAAAAAAAAACATTGAAAGAAGAAAAATCCCCAAACTGTCACTCTCAGCAAAGGTTATACGATTCATGGGGGATCTGCAGGCCATCCACAGGGAAGGCCAAGCTGCTGCTCCAAGTTCACTGAGCTTGTCAGGTCACCGATAGGTCCATAAAAGTCTGGAACCTGCCCAGCTACAGGAGGCCCAGGGCAGCAGTGGGTGAGCAAAGCCCCCCTGGTGCATTGGTGCATTTCAAAGCCAGCCGCTCTTCGCAGGGACTTGATAGGAATGGCAGGGGGCAGGCAGAGGCTGCCACAGGCTTTATTAAAACTCTAACTGCCTCACACAAGCAGAGGTACAGTGGCCTGACTTCAGAAGTTTTTAGAAAGGAGCTGGCTCAGTTACTTCTATGGCCCTTCTTAATAAAGCACGAGGAGCACAGAGTCACACAGATGTGCTTGCATTCTTTCAGAGACAAGGTGGAGTTTTACCCCTCAAAGGTAAGAGTGAAACACCTTGTCTCCCTAGTTTTCACAGCCCAACAGCAGTGACTCACAGCAGTCTACACTGGCCTTGTCCTGCATCCTCAGCATCTCTCTCACAGTGATAACCCATTCCCACCTATTGCCCTGGCACTTGGCAACTCAGGTCAACAGTAAACTGTGGAGGCAGAGCAGATGGTGTCAAGCTTTCCAGATAGCCATGGTGCAGCCCTGCTCCCTCCTTGGGCTCTTCTGTCCCTGGCAGAGGTGACCTTGAGGAAGCAAAGCCTCGGGTCCCCATCCTCATGGCCACCACAGCCCATTGCAGAGACGCCAGCGTCCCCCAGCTCGCCACAGCAGCTCTCTTCCACATGACAGCAGCTCAGCAACCTCAAGGCAGAATTAAATCGCTCTCTCTTCTGCCTGCAGCATGCAAAGCACGTGGTGTTTCAGGGACCTTGGGCTGAGTCCTCATATTTAATGGGGAGAGCAGACTTCAATGCAGCTTGTTCCTCATTCATTCAGTGACTAACTGTTGATCTCTCTAAGAATAAGCCAGATGGTTCCCGTGATAAGTGATCAGCTCTCCTGGAGTTTTTGAAACAGAAAAAGACAGATGCCTGTGTGCCTCTTGCCAGGACCCATCTTAAGCTCAGGCGATGAGCGCAAATGCTTAGGGAGGTTGTGTTCAGGGGATTCTCTCCATCCAGGCTTAGCAACTGATCTTCTCCATCAGCCCTTCGTCCTGGAGAGGAGGCATCTTGCTTTCTAACAGCTTCCCCCAGCTTAAGGGCACTACAAATCACAAGATCAGACCTTATAATTGGATCAGACTTTGATATTGTTTTCCTTTTCTGTGCATTTATATTAACATTTCATTTTGCAGACAGCACATCTGATCGGTGCTTACTACTTCAGCTTGTATTTGCACACCCCGGTGATTGAGAACACTGATAGGAACGACAAAGCATTTTAGCAAAGGAGAAAGCTTGTTCTGGGAAGCGGTTTTGCTGGGGTGGGAAAAAAAACAAACCCTGCAGGTTGGGGAATGTGTGGCAAACACACAAGGCTAAAGAGTTCTGTTTTAGCCATTGATGTGCACACCACCAGTCAAGCACCGCTTCCTGCTCTTAGTGCAGAAATCAAGGTCTCCACAAGCGAGGGAAAAAAGGCAGCAGTGTTTGTCTGCTGACTTCTTTTTAATTTGTTTTTACCTTAATTTCTACTTCTGGTTGTACAGGAAGCCTGATTCCACTACTGAGCTGGCATTAAAAACACAGAGCCAGTGAATCACTATACCCATGTAGGGTCAGAAGAATCGGGTGGAAGAGGAGAGAGGAGCAAGGTGTAAAATTAGCAACAGAAGCTGACCTTGGTTCTTCCCAAAACCAGCTCTAAGGCAGTAGCTTGGCCCACCAGCCTAGGGCTGATTCACCGTCCCTGGGAGAAGCAAACATCCATCCCAAAGCCCACAGCCTACCCATTTGCTGCTATGCCTTGTAGGCAAAACTCCACTTGATCTCACAGTTAGGCCAGCATAAAAATAAGTAACATGTAGCCATGCACTCAACAGAAAACAGTTATTTTATTTGCATGCCTCTGTTGTGGCTCTTAGAGGATGTACATTCCCTTTGAGGATATTTATGAAGACTCTTCAGAGCAAAATTCGGAGCTGCACCTTCAAGACAGGGAATTAGATCTGTAATGCTGACTCAGCCTGCAATTTCACAGGATTAAACAGTCCGAAAGAAAACATTAAACTGAAAAAGACTGAAATGTATGTGACAATACATATGTCAGACACTCCTCACCATAAGAAAAATATGTATACATATCAGTACACAGTTCATAATGTCTGACCGAGGTACTACCACACAGACGAGATTGCAACTTCATCTGAGGGCTTTATGGAGCAGATGTCACTTTAAATCCAGAGACAGTGCACAGAAGGAACAGAGAGGGCACTAGATTTAAAGCAAGCAAGTACTCCGCCCTCACTTTCCTGGGAAGTTGCGCATGCATGTTCACTGTGCTTTGTAATCAGTGTAGTTTTCATCGTGTTATTAATTAAAAAGAGAGGCCTTATGCAAAAGAAATTTAAAATTGCAAATTTCCTTTAGCATATTCTGCAAAAAGCAATTTCCATTTTGTTATGTTACCCTGCATCATGTTAATGTTAGGTTTTTATAAATGAATTACATACTGAGACTTAGTAAGAGTATTCACATTGCATTCATCACCGATACTTTTTACTTGCGTGATTTCCCAAGGAATCAAGGCTTTTGTAATTATAAACTCTAATCTTAAACACAGTTCTCCCATCCCTCAGTAAACCTTTGATCATTTCACTTAACTTCAATTAAATTTGACAGAATTGGAGCTAATCGACCAACTACAAGTTTCCTAAAAGACAGCATCTAGGTAGAGATGCCACACAACCTGTTTGTCCCACTGCTCAGGATTCAGAGGAGGAATTGGATGACCAAGTCAAAAAACATTCACAAAACCAATCTGTGTGCACTATATTTTGCACCTCAATGCGGGAAAATGCCAGGCAGGTCACACACAAGCAGGTATTCTTAGAGTTAGATTACGCAGTGTGGGCAGGTTCTCTGGCGGTAACATCGAATATACAGGTGCTCAAAAAGTTGTCCTTAGTTTATTCATTCCGGACAGTAACAACAATTGCTCCAATTTTACACCCACATCCTCCTCATCTTAAATACAGTAAATTATGCCTCATTTTTAATGACCTTTCAGCTCCTTATTTGTGTGGCACCATCCACGATTTCAGGGAAGGCGGCTGAGCCTCACTGCGGGCCTTACCTGGTTCAGGGATCTCTTTGGCCTCAGGTTAGAACTGTCTTTGTTACAAGCCGGGCTTAAGGTCTGAAATCCCGCACCCGGCTCCCAATGACAGCCCTTTTTTGCACTTGAAAGGCAGCATTAGCTGCCATATCACCTAATCAGTCAAAGAGCCTTCTGCATTTGGAAATGMAAAAAAAGCCAAACAGGCCTTAAAGTACGTGTCAATTAGGACAAGAGCAAGCAGATGATTTTTCACCTGCTTTTATGTTGACCTGCCTTTTCAAGAATATTTTATACTCAAAAGTATAGTAGTCTTATTAAAACACTTTGGGGTTTCTTTTTTCCCAGATCACAGAAAAGGAATTTAAGACAGTAAGAAAAAAGTGTATCCTGGGAGGAAATCTTTGTGCCCTAAAATAACTTTTTTTTTGCACCCGAGGACTCACAATTCAGAAACATTTTCAGGGCTGGATAGCTACTGAAGAGTTAAAGAAAATATATTCAGTAATATTTAAAAGAAAAAGAAATTTCCATTAAAAAAAATCAAAAACACTAACAGCTCTAGGGACAAAAAACAGAGTTTGATGAACATCAGTGAGCTCTAATGGGCATCCTCTGTGCACTCCACAAGTGCAGACAGGATGCCCAAGCTTGTCCCTGCCTAACAGCTTCAATACGGAAAGAAGAGGAAAAGTTAGCAGAAATCTCGGTGGCAGCAAGGAAGGAATCCATCCTGTTATCAAATACTTACAGAGAGAGACTATACTCAGTCAGGCAGTCAAAAACACGCCTACTCAGATAAGGGTATCCCTGCAAAGAAATCTCTTGACACTGCTTTGACATATTTACGTTCTTCCGTGATTATACAGATGCAATAACTTAGAGCTCCTCGTCTGACACTCAAACACGAGCCAGTCCCCAGTCCCCAGTCCCCAGTCCCCAGTCCCCAGTCCCCAGCCTTACATGGGGAAGGGAAACAAAACGTTGCTCAGAGAAGTTACTCAGCTGGGTTAAGGGCTGCAGCCCGGCCGCCCACAGTGGTGACATGGGGCAGGGCGAGAGCCGACGCAAACCGAGATTTAAAGCCTGTAGAGCACTAACTATACAATTAAAAGATTAATCTAATGCGATCTAATCAAAGATACCGCATCTAGATAGCACACCCCTGAAGTTATAGTGAGATTATGCTACTCTTAAGTCTTATTAGCCTGAACTTGTTGGAAGATCTGCTATGTAGTAGCAAGATACAATCGGTAAATTATTTCTTTAATTAATTCATTGAAGTAAACAGAAAATAGCCTGGGTCCTATCTGTCTGCTCTTTTTGGAAGAACGGCAAAGAGTTCAACGACAGTTTTAAACTAGGGAAAGGATTCCTGCGATGCAGCAGAGGAGCAGAGATTGCAGTAGCATCCCTCGGAAATACACACCACCTTCTTCAAAGCAACAACCAACCACCGCCTGAAGCCCACCCAAAAGAGTGTGGCTTGGAAAACCTCTGTCACAAGCCGAAGATGAAGAAGTGCCTCCCATCTCCCCAGGTAATCTGCCCCGCTTCCGAGGGGCAATCTCACGGCAACGGCACAGCCTTATCCAGACCCTCAGGATGCCACCGCCGTCCCTACAGCGAGGGTCCAGCCCCCGCCGTCTCTATGGCAGGGATGCGATGCAGAGATGGTGGTCCCGTCCCCACGTCCTAGAACGAGGGTCCAGCCGCTGCCATCCCCACACGGGGAGGTCCGGCCCACGTGATACCGGACCGAGGGTCCTCACTCCCAGCCCCTCTCCCAAGGGTGCATAACCCCCCGGCGTCGTCACCGCTCGCACCGCCCGGGGCCGGGGCGGGGAGGAGGGGTCCCTCGCTGCCAGCCCCAGCTCCACCCGGATGATCGGGAGGTCCGTGTGGTTCCGCCCGCGAAGCGGGACAGGGAGCGCGGCGGGGACGGGCGAAGCGCCCGGCGATGCCACGGGCCGGGCCGGGCACGGCCGGCGGTGTCACCACGGGGGCAGCGGAGCGCCCGGCAGAGCCCACGCTCGGGGCAGGGGGCGGGGGGTGCGTGGAGAATTGGTGGGGCTGAGCCGCGGGAGGCGCGGCCGGGCCGGGCGGGCCATGGGGGGGGCACGGCCCCGCGCGCAACTTTCCGCCACGCCGAGGGACCCCGGCGGCCGCGCCGGCGGTGGTATCGTATGCAAATACGCAGGCTGACGTCAGAGATCATGTGGGGTTTGGCGTAGATCCCCGCCGATCGAGGGCTCTTTTTTTTTTTTTTTTCCCTTTTTTTTTTCCTTTTTTTTTTTCTCCCCTTTTTTTTTCCGCGGCGGGGCCGGGCCGGTGCGTGCGCGCGTGGCGGGGCGCGCGTGTTCCCCGCGGGCCGGCGCGGCGGGGGCGGGGGGCGCGGGGTCCCGCGGCCGCGGGCGGCGCGCGGAGCGGCGCGGAGCGGAGCCCCGGTGCCGCTCCGCCCGGGACAGTCGGTGCCGCCGCCCTGGGCGCAGGTAGGAAACTTCCCAGGCGGGGCCCCCTCCCCCGGTGCGCGGCGCTCCCCAGCCGCCCCCTCCCTGCGCACGGACGCTCGCCGGCGCTCCCGCCCCGACCGCTCGCACCCAACTTTTCCTCCTGCAAGAAACTGTCCGRTTCCCTGGACTTCGGCGGGGGCCGGGGGGGGGGGGCAGGGGAGACCGCTGGGGGTGGGAGCCGGGAGGGCTGTTCGGGGTGGGCTCTGAATTTTTTTAGCGATATTTTTCATTTTTGGCCATGCAGCCTTCCTCCCCTCGCCCTTCTCCCGCTCCCCGCCGCCTCCCGATCGCAAGTTTGGGTGAAGGGGGAAAAGCAGGAGGAGGGGGGGGGGAACATGTCTACGTTTGTCTATGTCGACATCAGCAACACAAAATATGGCGTCCGCTTTCGACAGGGCGTTACGTAGAGGCGAGCAGGGGATTTTGTCAGCGCGGTCCCTGACGAGGAGCCGCGGGCTCCCGGGCCGGAGGGGCAGAGCCGCCGCGGGGCGCGGGAGGGGCCCGGCGCCGCCGCCGCGCGTGGCTCCGCGCCCGCGGCTGCACTTGGCAGCCGTGTCTTCTGGTTTAATTTTTGATCTTTTTTTTTTTTCGTGCCCTGCCTCCCCTCTCTCGCAGCCCACCTCACGCCCGTGACGCCGTGGTCGTGGCGCGGGGCTCAGTGCCGGTAACTGCGGAGAGCGGCGAGGCGGAGCGGCGGCACCGAGCCGGGACCGCGGCGGGGCAGAGCCGGGCGCCCCGCTCCATCCCTCCTCCACCCTCGGCGAAAGGCTCTGCCTTCTCGTGGCGTTTAATTTTCTCCGGAGTGGGGAGATTTAGGGAAACTAGGGCTTTGGCACGTTGTACCCACTTGTTGTTTTTTTTTTTAATGAGGGGTGAGTTTCCCGTTTGTTTTAGCCGGTTTCCAGAGACAGCACAGAGCCGTCTCCTTTTTTTCCCCCCTTCTCTCTCTCCTTCTGGGATGAAGGCGACAGGAAAGGACACTGATTTTTTTTCCCCCCCCTCTCTTCGCTAGGAATTGAACTTGGAAATGATATAGGGATGTACCTGTCTGATTTTGGGGTATCCGTATGCCCAGCTCTTTCCTGAGCACTTTTGTTCGCTTAGAGCCTGGGAATCCCTGAGGAAGACGGCCGGGGGGGGCGGGGCATGGCTCTGATTTCCTCCCCCCTTTGGCTGCCCAAGCACCTCTCCGATGGCCGYTCCCCATCCTGTCTCAGGGCAGGTGCTCCTTTGAAACACTGTGAACTTGCCACGGTCCTGCCGTGCAGGGGAGCACAGCAAAAGTTTTGGGTTGGAACGTGGAGAGCAAAAGAGGGGAAAACATCCAAAGCAGTAGGAATGGAAGAGGAGGACTCTTGGCTCGGTGGGAAGGTGACATGATGATCAGGATTGCTGGGCATCAGCAGCTCCTGCCCACCGGGTCCCACAGCAGCAGAGCGGGGAGCAGTGGGTGAGCGTGGCAGTGTGCAGTGCCTGGAGAAGCTGCACCTCTGGCAGCACAGGGCATCTTCTGCAGCAATAGCAGGGTCACAGCACAAGGCTGTCAGTGAGTTGCCTTTTTTTTTTAAACTACAGATTAAACTTTGTGCAGGGTTTGTCCCTCCTGACTGAGACTGCGGTGGTCGTGCAGGCGCAGATGTGACTAGAGGAGGTCTGATGTCTCTAGCAGAAACCTCGTGCATGCAGCCTTACTGGGAAATGGCATGTGAAGTAAGAGTGGTATGTGCTGCCGTGGTTTTATTAGATCAGTAGATGAGTAATATTGCTGTTTAAGAGGTATCTGTGACCGAAGTGCTTTGCCAGTGTGATATATTTCTGTCCTGGTGAAGCCCTTCTAATGTAGATGTGACTTCAGTGTGTTGTATGAACTCAGCAGCTCTTTGAAACACAGAATTGCAAATCTCCAGATCAGGGAAAGCAAGGTACTGGCCAGTAATTGGGAAGAATATAAATGTTAAGAATTGGCTGGTCCTTATTTTACTTTGTACCCGAATGCGTGTACCCCTCAGGCTTCTGCAGAAAGAAATGGCCAAGAGCTCTCCTATGTTTACCCTCTCTTCTTGTATCCGTGATGAACTCAGTGCCAGAAAGCGTGGATAGGGGTGTATAGCTCAGTTATCAGCCCAAAGACCGTGTGGTTACTCACCTTCATAAAATGACATTTTTCCTGCCTGCCCACCTCAAGAGTTCACCTGTCAAGAGTTTTGTCACACAGGACATTTCCTGCTGTCAGTGTTTGAAAGCAGCACACTCCTTCCAGTYGCTTTCTCTCAAAGTACTGCTTTTTTTTTCTGTAGTTACAATCAACTATTTCTGGACAGTGTCTGTAAAATGAACAATCCATTATATGAAACAGTGCAAGTTTGTAGTGTCACGTTTTGGTTCTTTCTTGTTGTGGGGGGAAAGTTTTATTGTGTTTTTATTAAAAGTCAAAGACAACATTAAATATAGTAAAGTTAATGACTCCTTTTTGTATTTTCAAACCAGTTTCAGACTGCTTCAGGCTGGAATGAGAACACAGCAGGTTTTGCTCATCCTCGTAAAAGACAAAGATTTTAATGCCAGGCATGACATCACTGTATTTGCATGTGCGACATCTTCGGGTTTTATTCCTTTTTTGCTTTGCCCTAACTTGGATGATCCTCAGAAATACTATTTGAAGTCTCTTCTGGTTGGGATGTTTTGATCCACATCTAAATTGTTTTTGTCCAGTTAAGGAATGGAGACATCTACTGAAAATAAATCAAAAGAGTATTTTAATTAGAATTTTTTCAGAAACAGGCAATGTCCCTACTGAATTCCCTGAGATTTCAACGTGGCTGTCAGGTAAAGCTGCGTTTACATTTTGTGTAGAGTGTAACTGTAGTTTGACTTTCTTTCAAATGTGAGGGTAATTCAGCAAGTGTGTTCTTTTCCTAAGAGTTACTGCATATCTGCATGATGGTATCAGTCCATACTGAAAGTAAGTAAT
The DNA here is from genome assembly GCA_018881555.1 of Amblyornis subalaris. Taxonomy (NCBI): domain Eukaryota; kingdom Metazoa; phylum Chordata; class Aves; order Passeriformes; family Ptilonorhynchidae; genus Amblyornis; species Amblyornis subalaris. Next base: position 6,179,493 of record JACAXG010000017.1, on the reverse strand, counting down.
AAACAAAAGCCAGCATTAAAATAATGTTTAAAGGCTTTAACATAAAGCCGTTAAAATAGTTGCTACTCTTCTGTCAAGGTGTGTTTACATGTGTCACATCAGCTGGAACTAATATTTGTGATTAGTTTATTTTATCAACCCGTCAAAAATAGATCTGAAGTTTACTGGATGTCATGATGCAGTTTAGTCCCAGGGTAGCAGTAAGCTGTTTATTTTTCTGAAAAGCTGTTGATTTCCAGAACGTTTCAAATACTTTTCTTATGGGGTAATATTTGAGAGTTTGGTTTGTGAAGGTGTAGCAAAATGGAAATAAGTTGGGCGCTTGGAAGGTGAAGGAGAGGTCAATTCCAGCCTTGCCTTCCAGAGACAGTTCAGAAATCACTAAGCCAGCCCTCTCCCCAAAAATGCCATGCCTTTGCAAGGCAAAAGGGCTGTTTGGTTGGTTGTTTTAAAAAATATGTACTTGGGGTTGTTGCAAGAAATGTTGTGAGCTTGAAAATAAGACAATGTATTTGGCAAGCTTTTCTCGGAACCATGAGACCCCAAACAGGTTTCTAAAGTGAAAACTGAATTTTCTATAAGGTGAGTTGATGTAGGATGACGGGTATTGTGAGTCTGCTGGTGAAACTGGGAGATCCAGTGGAACTGAGGGAGAGGTGTGAAATGATTTTGTGTATTTAGCACTGCAGAAAGCTCAGATGGCTGGGTTTTGTCAGTGAGCAGAGAGAACGACACAGGAAGGCAGAGAAGGTTTAGGTGTTGGCAGGGGACTTGAAAAAAAAACCAGGAGGGGACTTGCAAAAGTCATCCTGGGGGATTCTGATAGCTGAGGAGATAGGTTGTGGGGCAACATTCCCTTGAATTCGTGCATGAGACTGCATGCGCGTGGCTTGCGGTGGGCAGTGCCCCAAGTGGGGTTGGCGGTGGGAAGGCTCATGTCAGTGCTTGATAGAGGGAAGCATTTGCCATCTGGATGCCAGCAGAGAGGGGAGGAAGGGTTGGGAAGCAAATGGGGATGAAGGTGATTTGGAACACCTGCACGGTTGGAAATGGCACATCGGGAGCAGAGGGGGTACGATTTCAGTGAGTTTTGACAACCTCTTGTGAGTTGGCCGGGGCACGGGCACATGCTGGGTGCTGAAAGCAGGTGCAGGCAGGGAATTCAGGTTTGCTCTGTGAACAAGCCTCCCCAGCAACATCTGCAGTTTATATCTTCTCCGGGTTGTTGTCCAGCAGGGACCTGATCTAGCATAGCGAAGCCTGCTCACCGCTTGCTTGCCTCTCAAACTAACTTTTACAGACTTCTTGGGAGGAATTTGCAGATCTCCACAACCCCCACCCACATGGACTACAGGTTAAACAGGGCCATGGTCCAGGCTCACTCTTGGATTCAGTTTCCATCTACATGGTTCACAGGCTCTGAAATCATGTAGGTCTCCGTCGCATGCTGCCCTTTGTCTTGCAGCTGGGGCTGCCCAGCCTGAAGCTTGAAAGGGACCTTTACATTTTCCTTATGTCCAATCTAAACCTACACTCTTTCAGTTTAAAACCATTGCTCCTTGTCCCATCACTACAGGCTTCGGTAAAAAGTGACAATGCATGTGTTTTAAACTGCTTAATACCTTGTTAGGCAGGGTACCCAGAGCCTTGGAGCACACAAGCGCTTTGTTCTGGTCAGCATCCCACGAGCACATCAAGAACTTTCTCCTTGGGTGAATGTGCAGATAGTGGGTTTATCATCCCTACCCTGTCTCGATAAGCAGCATTGGCAAAAATGTCCCTTTGCTGGTGTAACAGCCTTTCTGCTTCGGGTTTTGCCAGCACAGCTGCTTCAGTGACATGTCCTGCCCTGGGCTGATACAACCGCATGGTAAGCGTTAGTGCGACAGCCCTGACATGAGATGTGCCCATGCAGAGGTGCCTGCTGTCACGTGCTTGTTCAGCTCTTGATGTCTGCACATCAACCGTCCCCTCTGGGAAACCCTTGTTACTGCTGGAGTTAAGCCCAGACACTCCTGTAGGTACAGGCAGTGGAGGCTCTGGATCACAGGAATGGGCACATCCTGGCAAATGCAAGTGCCTCTGTGCAAGCCACGGAGTTTCCTCAAGACTGGTGTTATCTGACCATGGTGTATTTCAGTTCGCTTGGGAAACTTCCAGAGACTGAAATTCATCTTCTCTCCTGGAAAAAATGTTGCAAGATGAAAAGTAAAGTTACTTGGCTTGTTACTCTGCTTAGCAAACCCTTAGCTTTGGGTTTGCACAGAAACAGCCCTGTGCTTCTCTCTTTCCTTTCTCAAGTGACATGTAGAGATATATATCTTTAGTGTTAGTTTTTAACCTGTAGCATTTCAATGCTGTGATTTATGGTGTGATCCCAGTTGGCACTGGTGGAGGGGACGATTAATTTCGTGTGAGCAGTGGGAGGGGTGAGATGAGAATGTCTTGCACTGCTTTTCATGCCCCATTACAGGCCTGAAGTCATGGTTTTCCTTCCCTTTTTTTCCCATTCTTCCTGTCCTGACCTTATTTCCCCTCTTAAATATTTTTTTAAACTTGCAACTTCAAATTACCTGTTGATTTTGGCTTCTCTTTTGTAGTTAATTGTAAGTTGTTCCCACAATTTTCTAATAAGTGTTAAAACTGCATATTTCACGCGCTGGAGCTTAAAATAAACAAAACTAACAACCGACAAACAAATGGAAAGAGATTTTCTTGCTTCTTTTGATTCAATGACCATAACTAAGGAAGCCTCAGATTCAGTGTTAATTAATGTCTTGTCCAGTTTGATGAATGGAGGAAGAAGTCCTGTGAGCAAGACTGTATGGGGAAGAATGTGGTTCCTTTGTTTTTAAGCAGAATCTTGCTATTTGTGGTTTGGGTTTTTTTTTTTTAAGTAGCACCCATAAAAAGCAGATTCTGAGCTGCTGCTGAAGGCACCCTCAGAGGGTTTTAGTAAAGTCCCAGTATGTCTCAAGAGCTGTGTGCCTTTTCCCTTGCTTCTGATGTGTGTGTTCCTTTTTCTCACTCCAGGGTTTGGCCATTTATTTTTTACATTTCTCAACCTAATTTCATGCTTATTAGTTTCAGTTACTTTATGTTACACTTTGCTTAGATAGCAGAAGTGGGAAAATACTTGTTCTTTTTCTTAAATCTTACTAACAAGATGAAAATCTAAGAGGATACCAGTTGGAAGCAGTTAAGTTTTGCAGAGTTTCAAAGAGTGCTGGAATGGTGGCCTGGGAAGTGGTGTGGCGAGGTTTTGCCTCCTCCCAGGCTGGTGGAAGCCAGTATGAAGCAGACAGTGGCAGCATCTCTGAGCTTTGCTGCCAGGCTGGCAGAGTGCTGCTGATTTACTTTTGCACAAAATGAAGGAAAGTCCGGATGGTTCTGGCCTCAAGTGTTTCTGAGGATATGCCTTTCCCGCCCCTCTTCCTACCGCCCACCTCAAAAGCAAATATGTCTTGTTGTGGGGTTTTTTTTCAGCATCCTCGTGAGCGCAAACTGTCAGGCACCAAAGGGAGTTTTTCCTTGTCTTTTGTCTCTCCAGAAACTGATTTATTTAAATGATATGCTGGGAGCGCACTGCTGTTAAAGGCATTGGTGCTTGTTGTCTTCCAGGCTTCAGTACAGTTTTCCTGAAAATTGTGGAAGATGGGGTTATCCCAAAGAATCACAGTTTCCTCTGAAGCTGTTTTTTTCTGCATTTTTCCAAGGAGATTGCCCTTCCAGGTCTTCTGTGAAGAGTGGTGTTGGGTCAGACCTACTTATTTCCATGTGATTGAAAGGCGAGGAAGTTGATGAGTGCTCAGCTCCCTCCTGGAGAGAGCACTTGGCTGCCTGGCTGGAAGTCCACATGACTTTCACTGCTCCCACCCATGGGACCACTGCACCAGCACCCTCCTTTTGCTCAGCCAGAGGTAGTTACAGAGTACTTTATCGCTCATGTGTTTACCATCTGGCATCCCCATGTCATCTTTTGCAGCCTGTCACTGTTACGATTCTGCTTTTCATTACCGTCACGTAATATTTGGTACCAGGAGTCATGACCTTGCAGTTGCAGATTTTTGGGATCTGTTCCTCATCTCTTAAGACTTTGCATCCATTTTTTTTTTTGAGTGAGAGACAGAAGCCTTTTTACCTGGGCTTTTTTGACATAAGGCACAGGTCCTCCCAACCTGTGCTTGGGTAAGAGCATCTTGCCAGGAAGGTACCAGTTCCACTGTGTTAACATTTTGAGGGCTGGGTTTAGTTTTCTTTGGGAAGGCAGCTGGAAAAGCTGGCTGATGGTGCCAAAAAAGCTTCATGTGGGGTTTTCAAACCAGGGAAGGTACCTGAGGTTGCTGCACAGAAGAGTTGGCAAATGTGTCAGAGTCCCTGGCACACCCATGCCAGGCAGCTGAGGGCAGGGTGTGGTGGCCACTGAGGACTGGTGGGATTTTGCCCTATTACTGTGGGTAGGAAGTTTCTGGGTACAATTTCTGGTGATGAATAAATTCACAGGAAAGTGCTGCCTTAGGAAGCCTTTACTTCCCTCTGCCTGTCTGGGATTCTTCAGCATAAGAGAGGAGTGAGCTCCTTGTGTGTTTTAAAACAACTGGAGTGACAAGGAAGAAGGATGTGTTTGAAGGGAACTGTTTTCTTAACTGCTTTTAAATTGGCATCTCTTTCTTTAGAGTTAGAGCATCCTCACAATTTTACTATTGCTAAAACAGTTTTCACAGGATGCCCATCCTCTGTGTATCTGCTGGCATCTTGTCTGTGTGCTGTGGTGATGTCAAGGGGGCGAGGTGGTTTGGGAAATACTGCTCAAGGCGAACACAAGTTTCAAGATCCACACTTAATCAGATACAGGAAGAAAAGTGTTAGCTCTCTGAAGGATTTTGCTTTCAACCCTACATGTACTTGAAGTGTCTTAGATTCTGTTTGCTTGTCCTGTTATTCTGGATCTTAGCCTTATCTGTAAATACCCTGCTTTCATGTTTTACCTTATTTTTATGCGTTTACTCTCTATATAATGGTCCAGGAGAGCGTGTGAACACTTGGTTTGTGTCCAGGCCAGGAGAGGAGTGTCACAATATATTATTTATGCTGAAAGAGCTTGTACATAGGAATGATCTTAGCTCTGGCCCCATCTCTTCTCCAGCAGCAAATCAGAGCACTGAGTTGGTGGATTTAAAGTTAATCTCATGAAATGTGAACTCCTTTTTGCCTGCTCTCTTYTTCATGGCAAGCAGTGGACAGTCTTATTCTCACCACAAAGTGCTGAAGAGTGAGTGCTTTCAACTTCGGGTTATACAGCCCTAGGGTGCAGGGGGTGACCAGGCACCAGACACACTTTGACAGCTGACCCCAATTCTATGCTGAGCCCTCTGCACCTCTCCCACAAAATTTCTGGGGGACTTAAAGATAGGGTACTTCCAAATGAAAAAAAAAGGTCCAAAAATCCCTGTCTGCACCCTGTGCCCACTTCAGGAGGAAGATCATTGCTGAGCACACGGTTTGCATTTTTAATTTCTTTGTGGTACCCTCTTCCTTCACCTCTTCCTCTATCTGGCTGTTCCCACACGGACATTTTTTTGGAGGGCTCCATCCACATCCCAACAGTGAGCCTGCTATGGCAGGGTGCTTGCAGGACAAGGAAAGCACCTTTCCATCTGCAGGGAAAGCACTGTTGTGGTGCTTGATGGAGTGAGTGATCTGCTTTGGAATGTACTATTGGATGGGAAGCACTCTGTGAAAAGTGTGCAAGGTACTTTGCAAGGAGATAATTGGGTATTGGGTGTTCAACACAAGCACTCCTGCATCCCGAAATTGGTGCTGATGGAGATGGTATGCAGTACTTAATGGCAAAGGATTTGTGGCTGTTCGCAGGCTGCTTTACTTACAGAAGGTAGCAGATAGCGAGAAAGGATGGGAATTACCACCTGGGCTCTGCCACACTTTTAACTTTTAGGTATTTTGTGTGGAGTGGTATGAGGTGTAGTTTGATGCATTTTGAATGGAGTATTTGCACAGGGAAGCTGAATTCATACCTGAGTCTCCTCTCTGTATTCATTTCTGCAGCCAAGGCTGGAGTTTGATCATACTTTTCAGTTAGCTGCCTTGGACTCAAGAATTCCTTTCCTATTTGTCTCTCACTGGCACAAGCAGTAGGACCACTTATGCTGGTTTGTGTTTTCATGTAACATGCTTTTGTTATTTTATTTTTTAATCTGCCTGTATTTTGTTCATCCCTGTGTAAATAGATAGGGATTTTATTTGTTCCTTCTCTCTTGTCCTGACCCTTTTACTGAGTCTCAGGGTAGAGGCTGCTACCGTGTGTTACAAGGTCATTGTTTGGTTTGTGTATCTAGGCCCTGCTGTAGCATCTTCCAGAGGAGTTCCCATGGTGAGCTGCAGATTGGCAGAGATTGGCTGAGGGACCCTTCTTCTGCTCAAATTTGTGATTGCTGGTCTGCACAGCAGCGGAAAAAGACTGTGATTTGCCACCCTTTATTGTTGGTCTTTGCAGCCTACAGATACTCATTTTGAAACACTCTTCAATTTCCACTGTGGCCACTTGGCTTGTTTGGGGTTGCGGCTTGATTAATTTTTGGCTAGTGCATGAATGGCTCTTTGCTGTGTTGTAAAATGAGTAAAAAATAAATTCTCAAAGGGTTGGAAACAGAAAAAAACACACACTTAGCACTGAAAGTTTTGCAGTGTAGCTGGAGGAGAAGGTAGAATATCAACTTTTTCTTCTTTTTTAAATGAAACAAGTAGCTAATAGGAAGTTGATTAAGAAACATTTGAGGGTTGGGTAGGTTTTTTTGGTCATTAAACTTTTTTTATTTAGCTTGTCTTCTGCTTTAAAATATCTGTTCTTAAATTATGTAAAATAAATGGTGTAAGAGTGAGGAACAGCCCAATGCACATCTGGATTTACCAGGGTTCCTCCTATGTGGAGTTTCATCCTTAATGTCATTTAAATAGTTCAAGGTATTAAGGTCTTTAAATGAATGTTTATAACAACTTTAAGATGCTCCCCACTCAAAACATGAAGGAGTGTTACATGCTATGGGTTTTAAAAAGAAGCACTGTACATTCATTGCTAGTTAAGTACTTTATTATTAAGTCTGAGGTGTAATTTTTTTTTCCAGAGCATGTTTGGCAAATGATAGTTTTTAATCAATTTACAGAATAAAATAATTACTTGAAATTTAACACAATTTATTTTATAGGGCTTAGCACAGTAAGGATCTAAGGTCACCCTTGATCTTCACTGAAAGCGACAGGCAGAGTCATGTTTGAAGGTGAGAAAAGTCCAGGACCAGTTTTGTTAAAAACTAGAGGATGATTATCCCAGGAGGTGCTGTAGGAAGCTCAGTGCTTAGGTGAGAGTGGGCTGTTGGTGGGGAAGTCTTTTGTCTCTTCAGTGAGAACTGCAGATAGATTAGGCAAATCGTAGTTAATTATTGAACAAAGGGCCCAGTGCTGCAGTTGCCTTTGACTCCTGCACTACTAAAACATCTCTGGTTTGGAGGGTGGAATTAAGACTGTAACTTTGAGATTAAGCTTTTCTTTTCCTATTCCTCTTCCCTTTGAATGCAAGGCTCTTGACTGCCAGCCCTGAACGGCTGGAACAGATGAACTTTTGCACTCTGTGCTAAGGACACTTACATAAAAGGGAGATCTCAGATTGCATCCAAACCCTCCTCAGTTTGCTGTCGAAGAAGGGTCTGTGCTGTACGTGTCCACCTGGGGGTCTTCAGGGAGCCTCTCTGCTACCAATCCTTGGTTTTTGTGCAGACACCTATCAAAAAAACACAGAAAAAGCTTAATATGTGATAAGCCAGATGTAATGTGAGCTGAAAACGAGGAGACTGATTATTCCTGGGGCCGATGCAAACCACTTTGTGTGTGTTTGATATGTGATGTTGGATTTCTGCGTGCACTGGGTCAGGCTAACCACTCTCCAGAGCATGAGTGGTGGGGGTCTCCCCACGTGCTATCTGTTTTCATTAAACCAGTCAGAAGCTACTGTGCTGGGATTGATAGACCCACATACACATGAAAGTGGAGGCAGATGAAACAAACCTCACAAATCCTTTAAAGATCGGTGATACTGGCGGGGATAAAATGAAGGAAATTGAGTTTGGCAGTGTCCAAACTTATACCCAATTCTTCTTGACATCCCCTTTTGTTTTGCCCCTGCATGGGCTGTAGGGCTGCAGTTGCTCCCGACAGCCTGGCCAGTGGTGCCCTTCCTCGGTAAAGCTCCTGGCACGTAGAGTTGCCAAAAGGAGACATGCTTTTCCTGTCTGCAGACATACAGACAAGATGGGCAAAAGTAAGTACAGCAAAAACACCTTTTCACAAGAGTCCTCGCTGCATCTGAGGCTGAAATCACAGAAGCTGTTCTTTGAAGTTGGCTGGCCAATTGTATTGTGAATTTGGCTTTCAAAGTGCAGCTTTGAACAAACAGTTGAGACCTTTAAAAGGCCCCAGCCCCCACTCTTTTTATTGGCATGTTTGCATATGTATGGCTATGGGGTACCCACATGCACGTGCACATAGGCATTGCATGGTCCTACCTGGTTATGTGTTTGGAATATTACACTTGTATTTAAGAGACAGCACTGAGGCCTTTTCAGTCCTGCAGATGTGCCCAGAGCATCAGGACAGTTGGTTCAGACCACTTCCAGCAGTCTCCATCCCTGCTGGGTGACAGCAGTGGGGCACGGGGTTGCTTGTGATTCCACTGGAAGTCCTGTGGTCAGCTTCTGGGTCTTGCTGTGACGGGGAGAATTTGATAGAAGGATCAAGCCATTCCTTCACACTATCACATTGTAGTGAATGGGCAAACACTACTGTTCTCGTCTTGCCTTTACCTCTGAGATCACCAACAGCTGGTTTATTAATTATTAATTGCCTGCTCATTAATGCTGTAAAAGGCTAGGACCAATCTTGCAAATTTTCTGGACTCTTCCCCTGAAATATTTATGACTTGCTCACTGTGCAAAAGGGCAAGAGCAACAGCAGAGAACATGCCTCCAAGTTTTGTTGAGCATTATTAAAGAGCTCATGAATATGAAGAAGCTAGCAGCTTCTTTCTGTTTTTTGGCTTTCTGAGCTGGTGCTGCACATCTGGCTCTAGGAGTCGAGTGGGCTGGTGGTTTGCTGAAGCATAGGTGGCAGAGTCTTGGATGCTTTATTGATGATCTCTAATTCCTGTAGTGCTTTCCTTTGCATCCTCCTCTACAAGCACCAAGGTGTAATTGATACCTCCAGGGGAGGTTTTATTACTCTTTTCTAAGATGTAGGGAAACTGAGGCACAAAACGTGAACAATTTGCCTGGAGCTGAGCAACAGAAAGCCAGCAGAGGATGGAAATGTTTTGCCCAGAACTGTAACGCTACTTTTGATTGAAGTCTGGTTAGTATGAAACAGGGSGACACTCACTAAGCCTCATCTGAAGCCATTGCTGCGATTTCTATCTATGACATGATCACAAGAGAGGAGCATTGCACAGAAAGGAGGAGTGCTTTCCCTGGGAAGGTGCCAGTTATTTTAGTTCTCTCTGGTACCAAGAAGCAGCAGGGAAGCTATTTTACCCCTCCATCCAGATTTTGGAGATAAAACTCTGTTCTTCTCATCACTAAAATCTACCAGCAATAAAGAATCTGTCCAGTGAATCCTAACTACAGCTCAGCTGGTGGTGCATCAGAAAGATTAAAATCTCTGTTTCTTTCCCACAGCCATCTGTGGAGTGAACGCTGGTGTAAATACATGCGGGAGGCATTTTTTGGTAAAGTAGGGAGAGATATGCTTTAAAGAGAACAGGTATGACTCCAGGAATGAGGACCAATCTGTACAGTGTTTAACATCTTTTCCATATGCAGCTGGCCTTCAGAGTAAAAAAGGTCCTCTGTTGGAAAGATGCAGGATGTTTCAGGAATGATCAGCCTTTAATACTGTTTGAGCTTCTGGAGTTGCAAGTAGTGCTGAAGTGGAGCCAGTGGCAAAATAAATCCATATCAGAAGTATTCCCTGGTACAACTTTCTCATTATTTCTTACACAGTGTGAATATTTTATCCCACATTAGATCAAATTGCAAGGGGTGCTTGATTTCTCTCCTGAAGCCATTCCTTTTAGTTGCTGGAACAAGGTTAGGGTGGATCCAAGGGAGAAATTCAAAGCCCTTCTCTGAAACAATGTTTTAAGGTTTATCTTAACAGCTTTATTTCACACTGCTATGGCAAGGTGAATGTGGTAGCCACAACTTAGTGGTCATGCTGTGCTCTGTATGATTTCAGTAGGTTCTGATGGAACTCCCTTGTCATGCTGATCTCCAGGAATATTCCAGCAGCATACTGAATGCCATCTGGTTTTGCCCTCAAAACTCGCATAAGTGTTTCTGGGGAAGACTTCTGGGACTCTGCAGCTACCAGAATAACATCCAGATCTGAAGCTACTTTTGTGACTCTTTATTGAGGCAATTCCTCCAAAAGCTGGAAAATGGTAGATGCAAGCATTGAGTCCATGTCTGTTGACTGGTGCAGCTTTTCTAGAGACAGCTGCAGTGGAGGCTGCAGAGCAGATCATTGGTGGTTTTTAGTTACCATTGGCGCCGTTGCCTCCTTTTGCAGAGCTGCTCCCTTCCTCGAGGAAGATACGCCCCTCAGCAAGGGCACGAAGCTCCACTTAAGTTTTGGAGGCCCTTTCCTCACCTTTTCCTTGGGAGTTAGAAGGAGTCTGCCATCCAAAACAGACAGCATTCCTCCTCTCTGAGTTTGGGGCTGAATCACAGGTGAGAGATGTTGTAAAATCTCTTCCTCAGTAGAGGGAAGATGAATGTAATTCAAAATGTTGGAGGCCATATCTTATTACTGCCAAAGGCATCAATGATCAAGTGTCAATTATGTGAGAAAACACAGTGATAATTAACACTTTCAGTAAGTAAAAACTTACTGTATCCTAAGAAATAACTGGAAGAAGGATGGGTTCTCTGCAGAAACAATAACTTTCAGTTCTTGGTATCATAGCATGAAGTAAAACAGCGGCTGGCAGCAGAGAAATTCCAGATGTATCTTCTGCATGCTGCTCAGCTGCAAGTTACGTTTCCAAGGAAAAGGCATGTCTGTTTGCAGTCTTGGGCAAATTCCTGATTTCAACACTTGCAGACTGAGAACTGGACCGTACTTGATGCTACAACTCATTATTCATTTTCCTTTTCTGGCAATGTAGTTGTGTCAAGATAAAAATGATTGTTTGCATTTATGAAAAGTGGTTTCTAAAGTCTAACCTTTAAAGTTATGTCTTGGTGTCTAAGTGGTCCGTGGGGTACTGGGAGTTCATTGGGACTTGTGGGTCTCCAGCATTTTTGGTAGAACCAGCTGTTCGTTAGCTGTATCTGTGTTTGCCTGTGTCCTCAGGGGTCATACACAGGATTGGAAGTGGTAGCTTAAGTTTTCATGTGTGTTTAGATTGTTGGGTACTCCAGTGAGCAGCTGTATTTGGTTATAGTAAATTCTGACTCAGGAAAATGTTATCCAAGCCTAAAATTAAGAGAAGAAAGGGCAAAACAAGTTTATGGGCAGAAATGGGGGAACGGGTCAGCCAGCCAAATAAAACAGCTCCTGGTTGAGTCTGGGATGAGGCTGTCCTGGGACACCTGCTAAACCTGGCCTGTTCAGAAGAGTTTAATCGTCCTTTGAGATGTGCTAGTTTCTCATTTTTTCCACTGATGCTGTTTATGCGTTGTGCTTGCCTCGGCTTGAAGGAGTACAAATTGGCCTTTTGACTGCCCTGCTTGTGTAGGTGGGTCCTTCTGCACTAACCTGACATGAATGGGCCCAAAACACCACTCATCTAGAGTTTGTGTATCAATGAAAACTGTCCTGTCGTGGGATTATAAAACCATTTATTTCATGGCATCAGCATCTCGGCTCTTAGTTGACAGCATCCAATGGTCTCCGCCTCCAGTGCACTGAGCAGCTCTGTGTGGAAAGGCACAAAGACTGGATTCTGTATTACGACACAGGCTGTACTGTATGCTGGGAAGTTAGCTCGCATCCCGCCTTCTGCTCAAAATAGCTTGGGGTTAAGCTGTGCCTACACTCCAGACTCCTGCCAGCAGAGCTGTCCTGGCCAAGCGCGTGGAGAGGTGTGATTCCTGAGTGCCGCGGCGGTGCTGGCACAGCCCCGAGGCACAGCGTGCCTGCGCTGGGGAAGCCACTCTCCTCCAGCCTGCGAGGGACACGGGCTGGGCTCCTGCAGACCAGGGCTCTGCCTCAATAGCCCTGCCCATTGTGCAGCATTTTGGCGAGGTCAAGTCGGTGTTCTGCTGCTGCTGGAGTTCTTCTGGGGTCTTAGTTCCTGTAAGTTTTTGAAGGTGTGTTTTCAGATCCTCCTAAGTAAAACAGAGGTGAGAGATGAATTTTAATGTTGCAGGTCCTCTCTTACCCTCCTTCTTTGCAGGGTGGTTCCAGTGTTCCTGCTATGCTCCCGAGCAGGGCATGGTGGCTGTTACTCCAGCTATGTGCTATCTGGTGCTGGATAACATTGCGAGATCCAAAAATAAAAGGCGGAAAAATATGCAGACAGAGGAAACAAGGTACAACTTTACCTCTTGGGCAGAGCAACTCCCTTCCCTCTTCCTAGCACAGCTTCACCCCTTGAGCCTGGAAAGATGGATACTGTTGTATTTTTACTACCTACTCTGTCTTTCCACACTGACTTTTAATCCTTGGCTCCCTTCAAGAGATCATGTTGTTACACTGCTACTACAGGTCCTTTGATGAAATACTGCTCTTCTCTTCCTCCCCAGCTTTTTAGAGTTACACATTTCTTTGCTTGAGAAGAACACTTCAAGGTTATCCCCAGCCTCACTGGAGAAGCAGAGAGAAGAGTGGTTTATTGGTGCTTATTTGATCTCATATTTCTTAAAATAAAAGCACCTGGTATCCTCTTGGGTATTTTCCATCCCAGTATTTGTAATACAGAAAATTTTTGTTACAAGAACTAAGTGAAGAAGCTCTGAGGAATTAAACTGATTTACACAAGGTCAGGCAGGGAATTAAAACCTTCTCGTAGCCTGGCTGGAATCATACCCTCTTGCCCTCTCCTTTTCTTCTGGTCTACTCATGTCTCTGGGTCATGAGTTGCTGCCTGAGTGGCTCAGCTTCTCCGTACAGTAGAGGACCACTGATTTCCAAACAGATACCTAAGGATGTGTCAGCTGATGCCACATCAGACCTGCAAGTTTCTTGTTTATGTGTTTGCTGGTATGTTGAAAGTCACTTACTGCTTTTTGCAAAACTAATGCAATCATTCAATCTATTGAAAATGCCTGATGAAGTCTCAGATAAGATAAAAGTCTACTGAGATGTGATTATCAACAAGAAATCATCAAGATGGCCAACTTGGCCTCCCTTAGGAATGTGAGTTCTGACTTGAAACCAGTACATGGCAAGGCTGTGATTTTGGCTTGGTTTTCTCCCAAAATAAGTATGGGAAGTGCCTCATCCTTTGTGTCTTTGAGTCTTTACCCCTCCCCCCCTCAGTGAAACTTGGCATTTTCGCTTCCTGCAAAGGGCACCCAGAAAATTATTTGGTAGAGTCGAGTCCCCAGTTTAGATGCAGACATGCAATGGAGAAGCAGAGCTTGAAGTGATAACTGCTCTCCAGCAAGTTTCATATGCATATATATATATATACATATATATATATACACATATATATATATGCCAGTTCTCTTAAAAGTCRTGGAAAACGGGGATGTCCGACTTCCAAGAGCATAAAGCTCTCACATTTAGCCTGTTCCCTTAGATAGTAGGAGATGCAACCTCAGTATAATTTCTTTAATTACACGACCATTTCTTGTTCCCTTCTTCCACATTCTCCCTGCAGCCACGAAATCACAGTTACTGTAGGAATTCACACTGGTGTCCCAATGTTCAAAAACAACACTTGCTGTTTCTACCTGTTTCTTGGAGTTTGTTTTTTTTGGAAGCAAAATGCTAAAGACAAATAAAAGAAGTCAATAAGCCAAGCATTTGAATGACTGTGCAGTCGTTATAACTGATATCAGGGCAAAGGAATGCAAACAGGCCAGTCTATGGCTTCATGCCTCTAGCTCCTGTCCCTCTGTTTTGTTTTTCATTTTGAGCACAGGAAGGGGCCAGTATATGACCATATGCTTACAAAATGCTGGTTCCATGTCTTCCAAACACTGTTGTCATAGTAATGATATGACATGTATATGTCACATATTGTCACACTACGAATGTACCTGTGTAACTCCAAACCGTACTGTTTCCTTCTCCTGTTCTTTATCACCAGTAATAACAATTGTTTCCAAGAAACTTAATGCATCCATTCCGAATAAATTGGAAATGTGATTTCACTTCTTTCCGTGACAGTGGGAATTTCATACGCTGGGAACTTTGCAAGGGTATTGCAGGGGAAATATTAAGCATGTACTTAATTAAGCATCCTTGATGTTGATCAAGTTAGGTCTGCTTTAAAACCTTAGGAGCTATTGTCTCTTTCCAAGCATTGGTGTTACTGGATGGTTCTGAAAGAAGGAGAATTGCTCTCTCCCCTTTCAAATTCCTAAAGATGGAATTGCACCTGAAGGGAAGAAGTAGTCAGCAGAAGTTGATGCTGATATGGCTTGAACATTACCTTGGCCATACCTTTTCATTTTCCAAAGATAAGATCTTTTCAGCATGATCTAAAGATTCCTTCGATTTTCAAATGTTGGGGCTTTTTTTTTCCCCTCTTGTGATTTGTTTTCCCTTATTTTTCTTGTCATGTAATCGCCTTTGCAGGTTTAACAAGGTTTTGAAGTTAACACTACTTTGAGGCAGTGATATCTAGGCCGAAGAGGTTCACACCTCTTTGGTGTGAGTGAGTTCCTGTGATTTTTGTGGAGGGAGGTCTTGTGATGAGAACGTGGAGGAGCAGGGCCTAAGTCCAGATTTGATCTCTGTGACTTTTCCCCCTGCGAGCCTTTGGCAAATGAGAGATGAATGCAGGCTCCATATAACCATCTTTAAAATAGATATCCCTCGGGGAGAGTATGGATTAATTAACATTTCAGAGATGCTTTGAGTTTCTTTGATAGGTGTTGCAGAAATGCAAAAGGGTTTTTTTCTTGCTAGACATAGGCTGTCGAAAGGATGAATTTTAAGGATGTTGGTTTACCTCCTAAGTGCTCTTTTTTCAAATGGAAGACTATTTAACTTCTTTTGTATGAACCAGTACGGCGTTTTACTGCCAGTTTAAGCCAAATAAAATATGGTGTCTGGACTAAGACTGGATTTGGTACCCTCACCTCATGAAAGCTCATGCTGATAATTTGCCAGTAGCCTCAGGTCTTCGATAGTAATTTGCCAGATGCTATACTGAACCTAATTTGCATCTGTATTTGCATAAATGCTTTAATTAAAATGATATGCACCAGTCTAAGATAGATGAACAGCACTGCCTGCTATTTGTTTACATTCCCTGACAATAAAACCCTGCCTTGGCTGCTTCTTGCTGATTGTATGACTTGACAAGGCTATTTGAAGTGCGGACTAAAAACTTAACAGGTCTCAAGTTACACTCCGCTGCAAACTGAGGGGCAACAAGAAGCTTTCAGGACAAAATTCTGCCTTTATTTTGGCAGCAGAGGAGATCTGAGCAACTTGATTCAAGGGGTCAAATTTAGTCCGTATCCAATCCTAAAGCTCTACTTTTAGGGTAGTCTTGTGCAGTCAGGATTTATAGTTTCTTGCACACGATGTCTGTTTTGTCACATATCCAAAATGTGAAACCCCACTGAGGACATTAGAAAAACTTTTTAAATACAGCCTCCATCAAGAATAAAATTTTTGAGCACTGTTCATCTTTGAACAGAGCATTATAGAGCTCCTTGTAACAGGGCAGAGTGCTCTAAGGGATTTTGGGGCGCAAGTGGGGTCCTGGTTGTTTCAGTGGGACATGGGAGAGCATACGGCTGAGTTTGGATGAAGGCAGTAAAGACTCTGGATGTGTTTTTTGCTTAGACCCCGCATTTCATCTGGAAAACACAACCATATAAATACAAATTAAATCCAAACTGTGCAGTTTGCCTTTCGACAGTGGGGGATGTTCCGGTTGATGCTGCTGTGCTACTTCCCAGTTATTCGGAAGCTGGCGTAATGTTGCAAGGGACAAGTGGCAAAGTTATGACTGATTGCACAGACCGCTTTGAAGATCCATGAGGGACAGGCTAAACAGAGCTGTAACTACCCTGCCTGAATTTGGAGGGTTGCTAAGCTTTGTTTAAAGGTGTTACTTAACTTGCTTTATAGGAGATTCTTTAGAGCCACTGTTTCCTTCACTGAGAGGTTGTGTATATGTAGAGGATTGGACTAAGGTCCATTTTAATTATAATTAATTCATAATTAAAGGTTCCTTCCAACCCAAACTATTCTATGATTCTGGATAAATTTAAGCATTACGAGTCACTTTCTCTGGTGGCCTCTGACTATATTTCCTGTAGTGATTTTTGAATCTCATTTGAGACAGTCCATTTAGGTTCAGCATATTTGTACATTAGCATTCACACATTAACCCGTTTGCCTGATAGCTCTGTTGAAGAAGATAAACTGTCCCCTGTATGACAACCTGTGGGATTGATGGCCAAAACCTGTTTATTGAAGTCCACGTGAATGAGCAGAGGCACAAAAGCCTCTACATTTGTGCAAAGTGGCCTAAATATTTAAATTAGGAAGTGTTAGTAAGCCAGCTGGAGCGCACACTCGAGGGTGTGGGGTGAGTGTCAGTGCAGGGTGACGGTGTCAAGGGAAGCTGGAGCCCATCCTGCTCCCATGGGCATTGCAGCTCCACAGCCCTGATCCTGGCACGGAAATGGCAGCCACCGGCGGTGGCCAGGGTGACACACTGCCGGGGTGCCATCTGCCACATCTGGGGTCTGCTGGGGGTCATAGCTGGGCAGCACTTCTCACTGCTGGGGAGTGGTGGTCTCAGTCGAGTAATGGGTGCAACAAAGCCAGATTTGCAAACTTGCAAAGCTGCAGCCTTAATTTAAACTGGCATAACGCAAATAAACCCTATTAGCTTTGCTTTGCCTCATCCATAATAGGAGGATGAAAACACTCCCCATACTAAATTCATTTTGGCATGGGGGTGCTCTGATACTTGAGAGGAAGGTGGGGAAGGCAGCTGAAGGGAAGCAGCCTTTGTTCTCCTAGGTGTGAGGGAGAGGAGGGGAAGGTACTTGCTGGTTACTCAGTCCAGGTTTTATTGGTCACTGAGTGGAGCACCGGGGCCGGGCAGCACTTGGCTCCTCTCCACTAATGAAGCATTTTCAGTGTGGGTCAAGCAGATGAAGGAGAGGGCCTGGGATATGGTGCACAGGGAAAAACCTTTCCCCCAGGGAAACTGTCCTTTTGGGAAGGGATATTTGTTTTAAAGTTTGCTCTGCAGTTGTCTCCTCTGACATTTTGGAAATCCATTGGCCAGCTGTGCTGGCTCAGCCCTCTACTTTCCCCTCAGACATCTGTGCCACATCTCCCAGTAAGGGAGGAAGCAGCATGGTGGCTGGTGGGCAGGAGCCCTGGAAAAGTGTGGTTTGCAACCGCACTTCAACACTGAAAGAGCTGCTGGTTTGAATTTGGACCAACATCCAAGGTGTTGGTATATCTGCTTGTGCCCAGTTTGGTACCTCAGGCTTTCCCAAGAGGAGCTTTAGGTGTGTTGTGAGGTGGGAGAGCAAGGGAGGGGGTCCAGCAAGCAGCCCTGCATTTGCAGAAGGTTTCGTTCATAAATCGTCATGTCTGTTTGATTTTAAAAGTCTGCACTAATGCTGTAAGTCTAGTGAGTGCTGTAAGCCAGCCTTTAATCAGCCTGTGCGTATTTTAAGAATTGTGCCGACTGTTGCTGCCTCAGAGATACCTGGAGATTTGGTTGAGAGAAGCCTGTCCTAGTTTCTCGGGGTAGCCAGCAAGGCGTGCTCATTTCCCAATTTAACGTAAGGCTTCTCAGTTTTATTTTTCAAGGCATTTTCTTTGAAAGATTGCAGAGCTCCAAGCAACCATTTAATGCATGGGGGAAGAGAGAAGTCGGGAGTGTAACAGAGCAATAATTCCTGCAATTAGAAGTATATTAATAACTGCACTTGGGCCATGGACAGAGTACAGAAGGGTGGGATTCTGGAAGGAGGGCCATCCTTGGGCAAACAGACCTCCAGCCCTGCTGCAGAGTGGGCAGCTCACTTGTCTGCAGCTCTTTGGTTATAGATGTGCAGTGCTGGAGGCTGCATCCAGCAGCCTAGTGCAGGACTGGCTCGGTGCCCCTAATGAAGACAAGGCTTAATTGGGTAAAATTGTGGCGAGAAAGTGTTGGAGTTTAATCATTTGCCTATCAGAAATCAGTTAGGCTGGGGGTTTTGTTTGTGTCACACAGTGGGTGTGATGGAAATAATTGCTTATCTTTCTATCCCAGCTCTTCAGGCTGGGAAAAGGGAATATAAAAAGGATGATGTATCTGTCCAGACGATCCTCCAGATCTTGAGCATGCCAGACAAATGTCCCAGAGCCAGGGAATAAATGCTTATCTTAGTCAGACCTCTCTTGAGCTTTGACTTGGAAGTGCATAGGCTCTCTCGCCATGTGCCTAGATGCATGTGAAACAAGGTCTTGTCAAAGCAGGTGTCCAGCTTCCAGCAGAAGCACACTTGATAATAAGGCTTTTGGACAACGTGGTGGTGTTCCCAGCATCACACCACCACCAGAATATGCAAAAAGCATCTCAGAAGTAAAATGATTCCATTCTGGAAAAGCACTTGAGATGCAGTTCATTAGCTCTTTGTTTTCACCAACCTAATTAGAATTCCCAACTACTTTTTTTTTTTCCTGCTGTCATCCGAAGTTGCAAACAAATTTTCTGAGTTGCACCTACTACAAACTGTCACCTGTTGGTAGGAATCCTCCTAGAAGTGTTTTCTCCATTTACCACGTGTACAGATGAAGTTGATACAAGATCTTCAAGATGTCTGCAACAAGTCGTCTCCTTCAAAAACAGGATGTCACCTGAGGCCAGTTGTTATTATTTCTGTTTCAGAGCACCTCAGCACATTGGGTTGATGGAATGACATAAAGCAAAACTGGAGACTGTGCCAAATAGTTCATAACCATAGAGGGAAACTTGGCAGAGGGGCAGAGAAAGGAAGGGATGAATTAATGGTAAAACATGTGTCTGAGTGGTTTTAATCTGTTTGTTTCATGTTAGCTTTCTTAGAGGTTGTCAGCTGTTGTTAAGCTTTGTACACCTAACAGCAAAGACCTTAAATGGTATTAATGAGAATAGAAGCAGTACGGGAAGAGGGCATTTACTGAATTTAGAAGTCAGTCCTGATGCTCTTTCACTGTTAGTTGTACTTTATGATAAAAAAAATCTACCTTTTTGATTTGGAGTCACACAGCAAAACCAATCCTTGGCTCAGATGGGTGTTTGACTTAAGTTCTGATGTTCTCTTTTTCTTCTTTTTAGACTAAAAAAACCCTTAACTTTAAAAAAATGATACAGTATTTGCAGAATCAATAGAAAAGCTGACCCAGATAAAAGTGCGCAAAAATTGGTTTCATGCCCTAGAACTTTTCCTGCATGCTTTTTGATGCAATGTATCTGATCCTTCAAAAAGGAGGTAACATACAGTGATCTCAGCAGCTTTGAAGAATTGTTCTGGGAGAATAACAAGGAGTACTGGAGAAAGGGGTGTGCACTTGTACGGTTTTTTTCCCCTTCATTAAATATATCATGAGACAGAAGAAATTTAATGTCATGTTGCTGGTTATGTGGAAGGATAGGATAAATTTTGTATGAAATCTGATTTTGTCTGATTTTTAAAAGGTAGAAGTGCATTTCTCCTGAACAGTCTTCACAGCAGGATGTGAATTGCACTTCATCTTCCTTGGTTCAAACCTGCTTCTACTGGAGTGAGTGGCAAAGGTGTATCCAAGTAGTACAAGGGTTCTCTCTCAGAAACATAATTATGTCCTGGATCCTGCATCAGGTAGAAAGCTGTAAAAAGTATCTGGTGCTCCAGATGTATTCCAATAGAATCACAGAATCAGAATGGTTTGGGTTGGGAGGGACCTTGAAGATCATCTGGATCCAACCCCCCTGCCATGAGCAGACACCTCCCACTAGACCAGGCTGCAGGGATCCCCATCCAGCCTGAGCTTGAACACTTCCCAGGATGTGGCATCCACAGCTTCTCTGTGCAACCTGTTCCAGTGTCTCACCACCCTCACAGTAAAGAATTTCTTCCTAATATGTAATCTAAACCTACTCTCCTTCAATTTGAACCCATTCCCCCTTGTCCTGTCACTGCATGCCCTTGTAAACAGTCTTGACCCACCTTTCCTTAAGTTCCCTTCAGGTACTGGAAGGCCACAATTAGGGCACCCTGAAGGCTTCTCTTCTCTAGGCTGAGTAATCCCAATTCTCTCATCCTTTCCTCATAGGAGAGGTGCTCCATCCTTCTAATCATCTTTGTGGCATCCTCTGGACTCACTCCAACAGCTTGATGTCCTTCCTGTGTCAAGGACCGCAGAGCTGGACACAGCGCTGCAGGTGGGGTCTCACCAGAACAGAGTAGAAAGGCAGAGTCATCTCTCTTGACCTGCTGCCTATGCTGCTTTTGGTGCAGCCCAGGATATGTTTGTCTTTCTAGGCTGCAAATGCACATTGCTGGATCATGTCCAGTATCTCATCCACCAGCACTCTCAAGTCCTTCTCAGCAGGGCTGCTCCCAATCTGTTCATCCTCCAGCCTGGATCGGGGGTTGCCCCAACCCAGGTGCAGCACCTTGCACTTGGTCTTATTAAACTTCATGAGATTCCCATGGGCCTACTTCTCAAAATAAGGAGGATCCAAATGTTAATTTGATTCCAATACAGCACTTAGATCTGGAGGAATCACACATTCTGTGTCTGAACACTCTGTTGCTTTGGTTTCCAAAAACATTGCAGACTGTTCAGGGCTGTGAATACGAACATATAACAAGTCAGTGTCCAATACAGCCATCAGTGCAGTGAAGGTGATAAATTGATAGGACAGATTTATGGGACAGCAAGACTGGCAGGGTGTAGGAGAGTTTTATTCCATCCCTTTGTATTCTTGGCCTTAAAAGTTAAAGTCTTGCTGGAGGGGAAGGATGGGCCCAAAGTTACTGATTCTTGACAGAATAAGCAGACGCAGTGCCCAGGCTGTGTTGTCTATCCCCAGGATAGGGAGAAAAGGCCACAAAAACAACTCTTTGTGGAGATTTCCACAACCCTTCCCAGTCCTTGGGGTAGGTCGCTTTTTTTAAGTGCTTGCTGTATGCAGACTTTCCCCTTCTGGCTCCATTTACTGGAGCATGAGGGAACTGAAGAGACAGGGCTCAGGCTGTGCAGCTGGGAGAAGTGCAGTGGGCAGGAACATGCCCCGGGAGATGCTCCTGTCAAACTGGAGCTCCAGGAGTTTGCAGTGGGGAGAGCAGCTGAAGCTCAGCACTGAGCAGGAATGTATAGCAACATATAAGGGACTCCAGGCAACCTTCCCTGTGGTCTGTTTGTGGCTCTGTGATTACTGTAGATGAAAATAGGTCACCTGGCACAAATGGATGGGGCTGCTGACCCAGGTGCATCTCACTGAGCTTTCCAGGTATAGGGACATGGGCACTCCTACTGAAAACAAGAGACTTAATAACACATAATATGAGTGAATGAAGTATAAACAATTATTTGAGAGGAGCAAAATGATTTTTTGTTTTATGTTTATACCCTGTGCTCATTTCGTTTCCTGCACCACTTTTGCACTGAGAGCTGCAGTGTTTGGCAAGAATTTGCAAACATGTCGGTGCTTACAGCCAAAAGTAGGAATGGTCTAAACAGCCGGAAAAGGGTTCCTCTTCCTCTTGTATTTATTTTAATGGCAGCAAAGTGTAGTCAGTCTGGTCTTGATCAGTCTTGTTTTTTTCCCTTTTGTTTGTTTTTTGTTTTTTTTTTTCTTTTCAGCTTTAGGGTTGAGGGAAACAAAAGAGGGAATGAATAAAGAGCAAGAGAGAAGAGTGATTGCTGTTGGGCTCTGTCATGTGGTGAGAAAATCAGGCTGAAACTGGAGAGACCAGGCCAAACCTAACAGTCATACTGGGAGGCCTTGAATTGTGTCACTCTGACAGTGGATCTAAGCACTGGAAATAGCTGGTGATGTTTCTGGCTGCAGTCTAGCATTGCCCATATGTGAAGTTGTGCTGATGGGCTGCTGCTCACAACACTTTGCCCACCTGCCTGCTCTTACAGGCAGTCTCAAGTGATGACTCCCATCCTTCCCAAATTGGCACATGCATTTAGACCACGGGGATTGATGTGGGGTAGCATGTTTTTGTATTGTGTTTACTTCAGTTCGCTCTTTTGGTTTTTTCCACTCTAACACTGCTGTTGTTATAAAATTGAGTATTTGGTGGGTAGTGGAAGCAGCATGCGATTTCTGGCTCTGTCCCCAGTGTACGACTTACACCATGTCTCTCCATCAAACTTGTATGACACCTGGATGGATCTGAACACAGGGACTGCAACACTGCAGGCTTGGGAAAGAGTGGCTGGAAAGCTGCCCAGAGTAAAAGGACCTGGGGGTGGTGGTTGACAGTGACTAAACTTGGGCCAGTGTGTGCCCAAGTGGCCAAGAAGGCCAATGGCATTCTGGCCTGTATCAGAAACAGTGTGGCCAGCAGTGATTGTCTCTCTCTACGCTGCACTGGTGAGGCCACACCTTGAATCCTGTGTCCAGTTCAGGGCCCCTCAACTTGAAGAAAGACATTGATGGGCTGGAGCAAGTGCAGAGAAGGGCAACGGAGCTGGTGAGGGGTCTGGAGCACAAGTCAGATGAGGAGCAGCTGAGAGAGGTGGGGGTTTTTAGCCTGGAGAAAAGGAGGCTCAAGGGAGACTTACGCTCTCTACAACTCCTTAAAAGGAGGTTGCAGACAGGTGGGGGTCGGTCTCTTCTCCCAGATAACAAGCGACAGGATGAGAGGAAATAGCCTCAAGTTGCACCAGGGGAGTTTTAGATTGGATATTAGGAAAATTCTTTCACAGAAAGGGTGGTCAGGCACTGACACGGGCTGTCCACTGAAGTCACGAGTCCTGGAGGTATTTAGAAGATGTGCAGATGTGGCACTTAGGGAAGTGGTTTAGTGGTGGACTTGGCATAAAGGTTCCTTCCAACATAAATGATTCTATGACTCTGTAAGGCGAGTTGAAATCCCGTGGGATTGAAAATTAATTAGCAGGTTAACAGTCCACAACTTGGTTGTTTAAAAATAAAAGTTGTTGCTGTACATGTGTTGGGCAGCAAAACTGTCCAAAATGGTGCAGCAACGACTGTGCTGGAAAACAGTTTTCAGTCCTGGCTGTGGCAGAGGAGGGTCTGACAACTGTTTTCCAGCACATTTGTTACTATGGGCAAGTAGGTAACTAACCAGAGGGTGACGGTCTGAAATACAAGGTTTAAGAGGAATAATGTGAAATAGTTTAACCTTACTAAAAGCCAAATAAATTAATAATGAGCTTTCTGTTAGCCAGAACCCTACAGGACATGACTCTGTGGTTGAATTTTCTTATGCGATCAAATATTCTTCTCCTTGCTCTAAACCCCTTGCTGCCAATTTAAAATAGTACGAGACTGAGATTTCTCACCCTTCAAGAAAACACTTTGATTTGTTGAAGGAAGCTAGGAACAGTTAAGGAGATAGGAAAGAAAGTAATAYACCTTTCTCTGTGCTGACATCTGCAGCTGGGGGATGTGTTGAAAAGTAAATATAATCCACTTTGAGCAATGCTTTCCCATTCTCTTTCATTCTGCTTCAGTGCTCTGGTTCCCAATGAACCAAACTTAACGATGGGAAGTGAGGTGCAGAAAGGCTGTAGGACCTCAGTTAAGGTGCAGGGGATCATCCCCCCCATGCTGGGGCTGTGGGGTTAGTGTTGTTGATCATTTGAAAATTTTTCAAGAGAGTACTGAGATGAGAAGGGGCAGAATCACTGTCTGTCTGTCTGTCTGTCCAGTGCCAGGGAAGCCAGGCCAGGACCCTCGCCAGCCCTTGTCTCACCTTGCAGCTGAGGCCAACTGCAGCTGCTGCCAGCAGCCAAAACACTTCCTCTTACCAACTTCAAGTAAAACTGTGGATGGACACATCCTGGCCCCGAGCAGCCTGCGGCTGAGGGGTTGGAGCAGTCCCCTGGGCGTGACAGTCAGGCAAAGGTGGCCTCGATGGCTGCCTTGGGTGCCTGGCTCCGCCATCTGCTTCCCTGGAGTATCGCGCTCATGCTTCTCCCTAGAGTGAGAGGAGATCAGTTTCATCCTGATAGGGAGCATGTTTTCTGAAATCTTCTAAAGCTCTAAGAGGGGGAATATTTTCTGGGACAGCGCTGCACAGTGAAAACGTGCCTAAACCTATGAAATTTTTTCCCTTTTTTTTTGTTTTAAAGACARCTAATTTGGTTTTTGCTCTTATTTACTCTTACTTTGCTGTTATTTGCTCTTTGCTTATTTTTATGCTTCTGAATATTTCCAAAAGCAGCTGGTAATATTAAGAAAGCATTGCAAAGAGGGGTTTGGTCCATTTCTGTAGTTTATAGAAACTTTCCTGGAGGAAGCTAAGAGTGGAGAGCTGCAGCATGATGCAGCCTTGGAATGACTGTCTGGGACAGCTTTGCTCACAGATTCCTGCAAATGGTGCAGTGTGGATCAGGACCTTGTCCTGGTTGTCACACTAATGAGGTGGAGAAGATGACCCTTGGCAGGAGCCTCCTACTCTGTGTTTTCCAGGTCAGCATCGAGTGGTTTCCTGGGGAGCTCAGGGGCTGCCAGCAGCAGCTGCTGTGAGGTGGGTACCCATCTCTTTTTAAGCTTCATTCAAAAAGCTGGAGAAAGCTGAGTGCTGAATGGGATAGAGATAAGACCACTGGGGATCAAGTGGTGTGGAGGATACCCTGTGGTCTCTCCGAGCATCACCATCCACACTGTGTGTGTGCTCTTACACAGAGACCTCTGAGCACTTCGGGGTTTTTTAGTGGCTTTTTCACTGCATATTTAGGTTTTTGATGGAAACTTTCGATTGTATTTTAAGTGTCTGTCATAGGGATGGGGGCAGGGACGGGTTAATTTTAACAGCTTTATGGAAAGGTGTTGAAGGTAAGGATGCTCATGAGCACGTTAGTCCATTGCGCTGCAGTCTGCCGGGTTTGGTGAATGTTTAACGAGGACTGGACCAGCAGCTGGGAGCTATTGGGGCTCTTGGGATCTGTTGGGATAACTGGGATTTTTCAGTGTGTGGAGACAGACAACTTTCAAGAACATTTGTATCTGCTAATCATGCTGTAATAACAGTCTGCAGTCGAGAGGCTGCAAACCCCCCATTTCCAACACAGCTGTGCATATTTAATTTGATAGAAGGCATTTCTACTCTGCTGTTAGAAGTAATTCAGATCGCTAAGGTGGTAATTTTGATCAGGGTGGGTTTTAGGGAAATATAGGTGTAAGCTACACTGAAAAGTTAATAAATGCCTACTATGATACAAACTCCATGGAGTGAGGAGCAGGGACATGGTGGATGGCTGCCAGTGCCCCACCCTGCACCCTGGCCTTGCCGTATTCCTGCCTCGCTGAGCCAGGAGCAGAAGGAAGCAACATCCTGGGCACATTAGCTTGGTGGAAGAAGTTTGTTCTGACCTATTGCCTTTGCCACCAAATTTTGGGCATTGGGGCAGTCAGGCCTTTTGATGGGTCACCAGGAGTGCTGTGAGGGGAGCACCAGAGGCGGTGGAGCTGTGGAGGGTTGGCACGACCTGCTCTGTCGTGATGCTGTGGGCTGACCCCAGGGTTTAAACCACCAAGCTGGCATCTTTCAGGAAAAGAAGTCGGGAGGAGTGTGGGATTTATTTTTCTTCATCTCAAGCACAGCTGGGAAAGCAAGTGCTTTCAGGGCTTCCAATTCCATTTCTCTCTGTAACATGTTCTTTTGCAAAATTGATCGTTTCTGTAGGTTGAGAGAGTCTCAAAGGAACTTTTCTGTCAAGCATCTAAAAAGTACCATTATTTCTTTTCCCTGTCGTAACAGCAGCTTGAGATTTACCTTTTAGGTCTCTAAAGATATCTCAACAAGCTCATTTTTTTGTGAGAAACTCCATGGTGAATAAAGCAAAATAATCCCTTTTTCAGGTGGTTAGTGCTGTATTGTTTGGGTTGCAGAAACGGTGTGGAGTGCTGGTGTTTATCAAGTATTTAAAAGCCTTTTTGTTTATTTTGTTTTGTTTTGCCATGAGATATTACTTTTTTTGGAAAGCATCTAGAACGATGAAGCAGCTGGTGGCTGAGTCTCCTGCTCAGTGTGCAGAGAATGAAGATTGGCTGGGATAGCTGGAGTTACTCACTGCATGCTGTGGGCCACGTAAACACCCAAACAGGCAATTCTTCTGAACAGGAGGTGTGTGGAAACTCATAAACCCCCATTACCTGTTCTGTACATGACACCACACGGGAGACAGCAGATACAGATCTCCCCAGCTCCTGTCCATCCCTCTGCGGGTGTTGGTGTGGCACAGCTCATGTAGGTGAGATGGTGATGGCTGTATGAATGCCCTCCTGTGCACAGAGGAGGTCTGGTCTAAATTCGCCTGATCCCGGCATTGTGATGCATTTCATGGAAGTGATGCTTGCATGGCAAGGAGAGCTGCTTCTCCTGCCTTGTGCTGCCTTGGAATAAGCATGTCCCCTTGGGAGGCTGCTCAAGAGCTGCCTACGCAGAGGTGCTCAAGACAAACAAACTCAGGCAAGAGTTTTCATTACCAATTACCTACCTGTTGAAAAAAGTTGATGTTTCTATATGAAATGTGTTTGTGACTCCTTCATTTCACTGTTGCTGAACTCCAAGCATTCAAATGCAGTAGATCTCCCAGAACTGTGAAATAGTTTGAAAGATCTGAAATACATATGTGTGTGTGCATGTATATATATACACACACATATATTACCAACTTGTTTTTGAGCTGTTATATTAAACCCAAATCATATTCTCATAGCCACGAGGGGCAGAAACTTTTTGCATACTTTCTGAAGAGGATCATGCAGTACAAATACAAAAGCAAGGGCTTGGATTTTATAACCCAGAAGATTTCTTTCTGCTTTCTGTTTCCAAAAGTGGAGATCCTTGCAAAAGCTTCACCAGATGGGTCTTTAGGAAAAGTACAAAAAATTGTGAGGGTCAGTATACAGTCCCAAGAAGCAACAGCACCRTTCATACATATTTATTTTAATTAACTTTCTAAGCAGAGGTTTGAGATCAGGGGAAGGACGGGGCTGTGTTGCACTGTAGGTGGTTTTCTTGTTCTTTAGAAGGGTTTTATTCATAGGTTTGGGTTTAGTTCTGTTAGCAAGCTGTAGGGTCATGTTTGTGTGTTGGACACAACACTGAAAAAGCAGGATTTCAGATAGCAGTTGTGGTAAAAAATAACTGCATTAAACCCATTAAATACAGAAACAGCTTCATCCTAAGCCTCCCATGTGAGAATAGAGAATTTGACCCAAAAGAGGGAGGAAGGACGGCAGAAGGTGGCCTGCTGGGTCCCAGAGTGTTGGAGGTGTAAATAGCACAAAATCTGCAGCTCTCTCATGTGTTTATTTCTCTTCTACAATTCAGTGAAACTAGCATTTTTTTGCCTTAGTCTTAGATGGAGCAAAGCAGGAAGCAGCTTCCCTTTTATCTGTGAATAAACATGCAGCTTTTTCTAGCCTAAGCTCTTAAAATATGGTTATGGTTGTGTAATAGCTTCTGGCTTCCCAGCTCCTCCAGTAGCCAGTGTGCTCTTTCAGGAAATCAAGTCATATCTTCCCTTGAAAAGATCCAAAAAAATATCAACCTAACCTGCTGGGAAGCAGCAAAAGACTCTTAAGTGATTTCTTTTGGGTTTGTCAGCCAACCTTCCTCGAGCCAGATAACAGGAATTTGGAGTTTCAAACCCAAATGCTTCAGGTTGAGCTGAAAGTGCAGGTTGTGCTCACAGTCCTGCTGAAGCAATCAATAAGCTCCTGCCTCTTTTCTTGGGGGATTTTTAGGGTGGTTTGCTGCTTGTATTTCTTTTACTCAGGGCAGTCCCGTGACTGTTTATTCTCTCTTTAGCCATTCTTGCAGACCTTCAGGCACAATGTTTTTCAGGTGTGTATACAGCCACTGTCAAAGGGGAATATTTTTCTATTAGTTCTGCTCTTGCAGCTGCTGAAGCTAAACCTTCCTCTCCTGTTTTTTTAGGGAAAAAAAAAGGCAAAAATGAGGAAAGCCAGCTTTAGCTTTGGGACACAGCAGGTGAGTCCCTTTTAGGAGGAGAAGGACAAGTTTTATTGAAGCTCCCAATAGCCATAGAGTTTGTTCTGGAACATGTGAGCTGCAGCAGATGTTTTGTGGGTATTTCCAGTGCAAACCATAGTGGTGGTGTCTTAGGACGTCAGTGTGTGAGTGCTCTCCACTATCTGCTTGGCCTAAGAAATGTGGATGTTTTTTCCCCCCCCCAGAGGCTCCCAAGGGTCATCATGTTACTGTAAAAGGGCTGGACAACCAAGTCTTTCAACTTCTGCTTGTCAGTGGTGGTCAGTGGAAAAGAGAATTGCTGGAATTCCTGCTGGCATTCCTGGGTGCTGGTGAAAAAACTAAATTACTGGTTATAGAGGGGAAGGGATGGCTGCTATTTTCTTCTATTTTTCTCCCTGACTTACATGGCTTTTCCCACTTTTGTAGGTATCAGAAGTACTGCTCACCTTCAGAGAAGCATTAAGTACTGAGACTGCCAGGATGTAAGAAATCCAGTGCTGTGAGTGAGTAGCTTTTTCTCTCCATTTTCCTTTACATGAGAAATCTAAGCTTACCCCAACAGAAGGGGAATCTTTTAAATTTTTTCTTTCAAAGACACTTCAAGAAATGTTTACAGCAAGTAAATCCAGTCTTTTGGAACCAGATGAGTGCCTTTGGCACCCCTTTGCAACCCACAAAATAAAGTCAGCATTGTATTACCACATAGGCTGAATAATTATCTCACTGCAGATATAAACCACATGAATGCATTTAACTGAGAATATGGTCAGCAGAATGGACCATTAGCACCATCTGAAGTTTGTTTGTTGTTTCCAAGCTTTACCAGCCATTGAAAGACAGAATCTTTCCGAAGAGTTGAGGCATTCCTACAGAAGAGAACTTGCATCTTTTGCAAGGGAAGAAGAGCACAGATTGGCTGTGAGGTTGTTTTTGTGTGTGTGCACAACACCCCAGCCCTGTCATCAAAACAGGAAACTATCCAATATTTGGCTTTTCCCTGATGTGATAAAATAGCTTTGAAGGAACTTTTATACCACAGGAGACACCTCCACGCTTGCTCCAAAGCAGCTTCACCAGGAGGTTTTACATACATTAAAAAAAAACAAAAAAAACCAAAAAAAAAAAACAAACCTGAAAGTGTATATTTAAAGAGCAGGTGTACTATGACCTTTTCCTATGCACTGCTAAAGGGTGTGGGATGGGATTTCCCGTCAGCTGTGGCTAGTCTGCAGCTCTCCAGGTGGACCAGCCAGGGATACACTAAATGAACCTCAGGAAGTTCTGGTTGGAGCCCTTGATTGTGTGCCTGGCACAGTTTGGGCTCTAGGGGCAGCTTCTCTGCTCTGCTGTGGGGCTGGAAAAGAGGGCTAAAATTTGGATGCTGTTGCTCTGGGTTTCATTGCTTTCTGTAAGTAAATTTTCTTAGCAGAGGGGTTGAATAAGGGATTTTTTTGAGGTTTTTATAATCAGCTGAACTCCTGTCCCATTTTTACCCTGTTCTGTGCTGGAAATCTATGGTTACTTGGAAATCAGCAGAGCTTTGTTTCCATTTTCATTTCGGTGGCTTAAGCCTGTTTTCTGTTACAACAACAAAAATCTATTTGGGCTAGAGCAGAATAAAACCCCACATTGAAATCAGCCTGGGAAAGAAAAGGCTACGTTTCATTAAAGAAGAGAAACCAAATCCATCCATGTTTAGTAAAGACATGGTAAAAATTCCCTAATAAACACTTAAGGAATGTTCAGAAACTGGTGAGGAAAAAAAAATTAATCCTTCTTTCAGCCTTTTGTAAAGGATACTGGCAATGAGTGCAGTTACTGAGGGGAGTGGGAAAGGGATGTGAAATGATGAGAGTGTTGTTGTATTGATCTCCCTCAGTAAGGTCTATGGTTCATGTTCTTCCTTTGAATCACAGATATTTTCTCCTAACTCCTTGGTGTTTAGACTGTCACGCAAGACCTGCTAATTGAGCTGTGGGGTTTATTTTTTGTGAGTCACGTACCAAGCATTGCACAGGGTGGGCTCTGGCCTCTGGTTTTTTTACAGCTGTGTTGGCTTCAGAGTGATGGGAAGAGTAGATACTGCTTTAAGTGAAGAAAATTCAGGAGAAAGATGCCATGTGTATATATTGTGTCTCTCAAAGTATATCCACATGCTACAAATGCTCTTTGCTTATCTCAAAAACAAAACTTGTTTGTTTTTCTGTTAGGTAGGCTGATGGAGGCATGTAATCTGCCGGTGCCTCTGATGTATCATAGCTGTGTTAAGAGGATGAGCGATAAAGCAAGAGTAGCCTTCTTGGAAGGTGCCCAGGTAACTGGTGTGTGGTCTCAGATGGCTCTGAAATTACTGCAGGAAGAAGTGGTCACAGCTCAGCAATGAAAGGAGACTGGAAGTTCCCATTTACCTGTTTTCTCACACTCTGGCTGCATGACAGGAACTGGGAACATGAGATGGATGCAGTGGGATGGTGCTGACTGAGAAATTATCTCCTGCTCAGAAGCTCAGGAAAAAACAGAGCTAGAAGGATTCAGTTCCTGTATGTCTGCTCTCTGTGTCCTCTTGCAGTATTGCCCTGCAAAATGTTTCAGGATCAGATGTTCCATGAGAGAACTGATGGAGAGAAGGGAAAGAGGCTCCCTTGTCATTTTGCTTTTTCTGTTTGCCTGCCAGCACCTGGAGGTGAAATTTGCCAGTGGCTACTGCCAGAGATGCCTATCCGCTGTGAGGGAGGGCGGTGTGGGTTGCAGCAGTGGCTTGGGGTGGCTCTGACTGACACCCATGCAGAGGGGCCTAGACCAAGAGCTGACACACTGTGTTACGCGCAGTCAGAGAAATGGTGTTGGTTTGGGAAGTTTCTGCCACTTCCAGAGGGTTTGGGGACATTGATGAGCAAGCTGCAAGTGGTAGTTGCTTCACCTGTTAGGCTTTAAGTCACCATCTCTTTGTAAGGCAGCATCTCTGTTCTGCTATTTAAAAGCAATACCTACTTTATTATGGGCAGGATTCCCCTATTGGAGTTTTTTTTCTCTGAGCAGTGCAAGGCAGAGCCATCTCTTAGTGGGGAACCAAGCCCTGGGAGGATGCAGAGGAGGGTTTCCTTCAGGTTGTATGTGCTCGAGGAGAAGCATCCTCAGCTGGAGGGTGATGGTGTGGCTCCTGTGCCACCCCAAGACACTCTGTATGAGGTTGGTAAGATGGCCACAGATCAGAGGATGCCCAGGGCAGGCTGCAGTGTTGGACTGCAAAGGCACAGCAGGTCTGGTGGGAGAGCACAGAGGATGGAGAAGCTGTCCTTTGGGCGAAAGTAACTTGGAAAAATTAACTCATTTATGTCCAGGCTTCTGGATGTATAACTTTAAAAAATACACTTGTTGCAGTAAACTGTTCTCTTATCAGATGAGATTTAGATGGATTTGGTTATTTTTGTTACTTGGAGCTTGAGCAGTGAATTTGCAAACATTATCTGCAAATAAAATGACAGCAGTGTGTCTTAGGAGTGCCAGTGCTATGTAGAGAAACAGCTTTGCAAAATGCAGCAGTGCTGCTGCCTCCTTGCTCTTGCATGGGGCGAGAGATGGGGCTCCAGCTGTGGCAGCCCTGAGAGGCTGAAACTATCACTTGTCACAGCAAAGCCACCTCTCTAAACAGTGCACTCCTAAAAAATTAACGCCCATTTTCCTAGTGCTTGATCAGGCGACTGTTTGGAAATTTTGAACAGGACTGTCTTTTATTTTTAAAAAGGGGGGGAAATACTATTATGACTGAAGGATAGAGATGTGGAGGAGAAGTTTGTTGGAGAGCAGGAGAAACTTAGTCAGGAGAGATGAGACTTAGCCAAAAGCTTCCATTACAGTTCCCAGATGAGAAGGGGTGAGGTGATTTCTTTCATGTAACTGCAGATCTGCCATTCATATCGCAGCCGAGGGCAGGAGAGAGGGCAGGTTTTCCCAAGTGTTGACTGCTGCCTGGGCTTTGGTAAGGACAGGGTTGCTGCTGCCTGGCTCTCCAGCAGCCCCAGTGTGATGATCCTTTGGGACCTTGCTCCATTCTTCTTATTTTTGATAGTGTCGCTTCTTCCTTTTCTTTTCCATTAAGTATGATGTCACAAATGACATCAGTCCAATAACTGCTTGTGGTTGTCATAGTCACGGTCTGTGACACCCAAACAAAACAGCAGGAAACCAAAGCTGGCATACAAATACTATAATATTCATCACATTCCTTTTGGTTAATAACTGCGTGGTTAGGTACTTATTTTCCATTGGAAAAAAAAAGAGGAAGGGGGCTTAAAAGCAGAAAATTGAGTCATTGAGGGGGAGGAAGGTGGTTTCCAACTCCATCTGACCAATGTAGCTGCACTTCTCCCTCCCACTGCTCTTTCCCTAACGTAATATTGCTCTCACCTCAACTACTCATCTCCCTTCTGCAGCTGTTCCCATCACTGTGGACCACATGGTGATGCTCCCCATGGACAAGGCAGTGGGAGACATTCCACTGCCTCTTACGGAAGCTGTGTCCCCAGGGCAAAGTCTCCCAAAGGCTGGCAGTGAGGGTCAGCAGCAGCCACATGTCAGGCAGTTTTGACTGCTGGATGGCTGAGGTTGCTATTCTTGTGGTGCATGGACAGAGTATAGAGGGTGTTTTTTCATGTTTTGTGGGATTAGATGTGATGGGGGAGCGGTTGTTTGTGGTTCTTTGTTTTGTTTGTTGACTCTGTAAAATAAGCTTTTCTGGGTGAATAGCAAAGCTTGTTTGCCCCTGCAAGGTTTAACCACTCCTTTGGAGTTTTGCACAGTTGGCCTAATAGTAGGAAGGCACTTGTTGCAAAAAATAATTTGAATAATGTTAAAAAAAAGTAAAATTACAGAAATAGATCTGGTACGAGCACTGCACTTGCAAGACAAGCACTGGAGGCGGGTGGTTGTGGCTTGCTGGGAAGGAGCCACCTACACTACACAAGTGCCCCAGCCACTGCTGCAGGCATGTGGGGGGCTGCCATCCATGTGCCCCTCACCAGAACTTCCCCTTGCCCAGTGCCATCCTCCTTTGTGCCCCCACGGGGACGCACTGACCCTGAGTGCTCCAGCATGGCTTCCCCAAAATATTTAGGCATATGATTCCTGGGCTGAGCCCGGATAATTCCCCGGGCCTGCCTGTGCTGGGAGCAGACAGCAAGCACACAGAGAGCAGAGTCCRGCTCTGGATTCAGGCATTCGGTGCTGTGGCTCCTGCTGGCGCTTGCAGAGAGGTGCTCATTATATAATAGCTGGTGGTTGATTAATATGCTGTGAGTCAGAAGCGCCAGGGTATTTTAGCTTTCTCTAGTTGCTATGGAAACGTTATTTTAACAAATAGCTTTTTAATATTTAATTAAAACAGCTTTTGGCAAGCTGGAGTAAGAGCTATTACAATTACTACTACAAAGGGTTAGCAGTGAAGTGTATTCCAAAGTCACAGTTTTTTGGTTGAGCGCGTGTCATGTGTCCCCCACTCTGATCTGTCAGCTTCAAAAAATTAATTTAAAAAAAAAGTAAAAATCACTAATTTWTTGGTTGTGAGAAATGTGTGCTTGTTCCTAAGACACAAAGCAAATGCAATGCAAATCTGCAGTTACTCTTCACAATTGAAGGTTGTCACTTCTTTCAATGTACAATGCCAAGGCAGCTCTGTAAGGACGAAGCAGTGTGATAGTGTTTATTAATCGCTGCTGTGTCACTGGTGTTCCTTCTTCTACCTTTGCCTCCYGGATGAGATCATTCCCATTTTGTTTGCTTCATGTTCCCTCTGTGTCAGGTTGGATGCTTTTCCCTTGCCAGCTTGTGGAGGAGGCTGGTGCTGTGTCCAGATCAGGCTCTGGACAGATTCCTAGTCTTTTTTTAGGTGAGCTCCTCTGCTCCCTGATACCAAATGATTCTGCAAAGGAGACAAATGAACAGAGAACTCAGTCTCCAGAGAAAAATAAATATTTAACAGCTCTTTGTAAATAACCTTTATTTATAGAACAGTTGCAGGTTCTATCATGCTTGGTAAATGGGGATGCTTTTTATGCAAGAATTCTGCCTTGAGGGACTCAGTGGATGCTTAATGTCATCTGTGATATAATAATGAAATAAATGTGTCACTCTCATGGGATTCCCTTCCAGCCCCTATTTCCTGTGATTAATTTCAGTGTTGCACACTGTGTTCACATCACATTCCTTAATATTGTACTGAAACCTTATTTGGAAGGTAACACCTTTATTTCCTGAGGGGAGGGGAAGGGTGTTGAGGGTTTTGACTTATGCAGAGGAGTCTGAGGCTGTATGTACCTCCATCACTTATCACTGTGGTGGCTGGCCAGGACCTGGGCAGTGATGAGCTCAGCCTCTCGCTCTCAGAGAGGCTGGGATGGTGCTGTTATCCCATTTTATAAATGAGTGAAAGTAAACCTGGAGAGATGGATTAGGATGTGTTTCACCCCAGCTGCCTATAAGTTAAACAGTTATTCTATATAGTAGCTGTCTGACCACTTCTAGTAGCAATTTAAAGACTGCACCATTTGCTGAGATGTTTCACCCTGCTTTAGGACAGATGTTTGAGGCAGGTCACAGGCATAGCCCTCAGAGTTGTCTGTCTCTCCCTGTTTAACTCTGAGCCATAAACTAGATAGGGAAAAATTAGACAAGAGGAATGCCACACTGCACCAAAGACCTTCTATGTAATTTCTATAGGTGGTCCATAACGGTGTTCCAGGATGGCCTTGCTCGTCACAGTGTCAGGTCACCCTTCCAAAGCAGCACAGCTGATCTCTGCTACACATTGCTCACAGCTGGGCATCCAGGATTAAACAACTCGGAAGGAGATGCAAACACAGTCCCCATGCTTGTAAACTAAGGTGGTAAAGATTTCTTCCTGTTTGCATTGAAGGTGTGTTTTTGTGAGCAAAATTAGTGTGATCATATTATTGCTGCAGTAATACAGCAAACGGTATGGGTGTGTTAGGCAGTTCTTTAAAGCATCCTTCTGAGTTGAATCCTATACTTCTTGCTAAGTTTTTTGATGTCTTTTTAAACCCCTCTGCTAGCTGATGGCAACCTGAGCAAGTCCAAAGGTGGTCTCAGGATGTGATGGGAGCTGTGGTGGAAGCAGGGTCTCTGGGTGGATACTGACAGCCACAGAGCRGCACATGCTTGCAGCCACCTGTGTCAGCTGCTGATTACTGAGAGGTCTGGGAAGGAATCCTTTTTATTTTCTACCACCAAGGACCTGAAACACACTTCAAAAACCAAATTTGACTGGTTTGATAGCAAACGTGGATCTCTATGGGGCTTGCAAGGCAGCAGCTGGGGCAGGCTTTGCAGTGGGATGGTGGGAGGTCCTGCTGTGCTGAAGGGGCAGCATGGGGAGGGGACAGGCTGTGGCTGTTGTGGGAGAGGCTGACAAGGAGATGGATGAAGCTGGCATTGCCAGTGGAGTGGAGGAGGTGAGTGCTGCTACATTAGCAGATGTGATCAGGCTACCTCAGAGGGACAAGGGGGGCTGAGAAGTTTGAACCAAACACCCTCCCCAACAGGAGCTTGCGGAGCTGTTCGTTTGGAGGAGGTGGGAAGGGTCTGGTTGATGGTGACTGGCAAGGGTAGAGGTCTGAGCAGTGATGCTTTTGAATATCAAAAGGCATTGGGTTAAGTAGCTGAAATGGGAATTGTTGTGAGAAGGCAGAGAAATAACATTTCTACCTGGAATTTTCATCATATGGCCAAATTTTGTAAAGGATACAGAGAACAGTGCTGCAGAGTAACAATCCTGCTTGGGCTACAGGCTAAGAGAAATGCTTCCAGGTTATGGGTGAGAGAGATGTGGCTGATAGCCAAAATACTGACAGTATAGCAGATGGGGGAGCAGAGAAGGTCGGGAGCTCTGCTGTCCCTGAGCGGAGGCGGTGCCGAGGTGAGCAGTGGGCTGTTGGGGAGGGGTGGCTGTGTCAGGGGTCTGTGTGGTGGAGCAGACCCAGTGGTGAGCAATTTGGGGGAGTCCCTGATGCATAATGCTCCTGAATGCTGTGATGGACGGCAAGTGTGGGTAGTCATATCTGCCTTGGAAAGCTGTTCCCAAGGAGGGAAATCGCGTTCATCGGGGGGGGAAATAGTAGAAGATGGGAGCCTGTATTTTTGTTTGGGTAGATGTGCACTGGAGTTGTGCTGGAAATGCATAAATGTGATTTACAAGGGGAAATAAAAGCTCTGCTACAAACACAGACTGCTGTGAAAGAGTTTACCTGTCAGGTCCTCAGCTCAGTATCAACTGCTCAGCCTCCCTGTATGGGTGTAATGTGCTGTATAGATTTTCAGTTTACAGTAATTTAGGACTCTCATGTAGTCTGGAGAGGCATGCCATGCACTCAGGCAGGTCTGACTTTCCCACCCCTGGGGATAAGGGCAGATCCAAGCTGGCAGAAAGCCCTGTGTGGGAACAAAGGGCATACCTTGCCCAAGGGAGTGCTAAGAGACACTGCAATAACAAGGACTCCCCCAAAATGAGGCCCAAGGGGTTTTCTTTTTCTTTTTTTTTTTTTTTATGGTGGTTTGGGATCCATGTACACACCTTGCACTGCAAGTTGGTGATCTGTCCCAAATCCCTGTGTAACCAAGCATGGGGTCTCCTACCCTCACCTAAACCCTCATTCCCTACACTTAAAGCTAAACCAGGCTTCCCTAGCTTTCCTCTTCACTTGTTCCAGTTGATTTAAAGGGTACACTGCTACTTCCATGTCTGCCTGATAAGCAAGAACATCAAGGGATAGAGAATTCGGTGAATTGAAAGGAGAGAGATTAGAAGTGACAAAAATTGCAGTAAACTTTCTTGGAGCTTCCCATCTCCACCTCCACCTGTTCCAGACCTTTCCTTTATTTTTTGCTGCCATCAGTAGTTTTTGGTAGTGTTGTTTTCTCAGTGGCTGCTCACTCATGGAGATGTCTGTTGGAAATCAGGAGGTTGATGTCTTGAAAGCAGGAGCACTTGGACTTGTGAGTCTGCTTGGGTATTGGAGAGTGTCCTCCTGTCTCCTAACACAGCAAACACAGTGAGGGTATCACGTGCTTTGCGTCACCAACAGTCTCACGCAAAACAGCTGTGATATTTGTATGGGTAATTTGTGCTTAGTCCCAGTTTTGCTGTTAGTGGCACTAGGCATCACATAGGCACTGAGCACAGTAGTGGTCTCTGAGTTGACTCAGTTTTCATTGTCAATGTTAGTTATGACTCAGGTATAAACAATCTGGCATGTTTCCTGTCTGCAGTTCTCAAAGTACAGTCTTCTGCTTGCATGCCTCAAACCAGACTATCACTGTGTTTGCCACGCTCTGAAATCCAGCCAGGCTTGCTACAGATGAATCAAAGCCTGCAGTGCTTGGGGCAGCTGCATTTCAGATGCTGCTGTGTGTGTAGGGAGGGCGAGGAGTGAGTGCAGTGCTCAGGATCTTCTACAGGAGGAGACTCGAGCTCCAGTAGGACAGGAAATGGCCTTGCATTTATTGTCTTTATTTGTTATTAATATTGGATTAAAATGTGTTTTATGTTATTTTATAGATGTAATTGTATCTAGTGAGTATATATTAACTATTATATACTATGTGAATGCAAAGAGGAACTGGGTTTTTTTAGCTCTGCTGTAAAGCATTCAGTGGATTCCCATCTTGATGTGACCTTGCTCTCCTGTTCAGGAAATTTTCCCGTCTGACCATCCAGGATTTGCTCTGGCAGTCACACCTGCACCACCCGAGCTGGGACCGAAGCCCTTTCACAGCAGGTGGCTCCAGTGGGCTGAGAGTGCCCCACTTGCCTCCCTCCRCTCCCACAGTCAGACCAGCTTTCCTTACCGGCTGTACCTCGGCTTTCCCCTAACAGAGTCTCAGACATCTGGATTCTTAAAATAATCATGGTGCGATAACAAAATAGCAGCTTGAACTGGTGCCTCCAGAGGTGGGACCCCAAGCAAAGGAATCCTTGGGCTTCTACACCCTCACAGTCTATGTGCATGAAAGTTCAGGCTCTTCCTGCTGCATCTTTGGCTCCTGCTGGGTCCCTGTCCCATCACTTGGCTGCACACAGGTCCTTGTGCACTTTGTTATGCAAAGGGTCAGTGCCAGTCCTCAGGCTCTTGCCTCGGGTTCCTGCCACCCAGAGCTCAAATCTGCAGCCCTCACTKCAGGTGCTCGCTGAGCTACCTGCACTGAATGTATTCCTCAACATCTCCTGTGGTTTTACCTTCAGAAAAGGATCCCTCTGAGTGGCCATGGAGAGGCCATCSCTCTGATACTGGAGGAGTGCAGAGAAGGAGCAGCTTTCTTCTTTGATCTTGCTTCTGCTGGAGTCAGTAGCAAAATTTCAGAGGACTTCAATGAGCCAGGATCAGCCCTCTAAAAATACTGCCAAGGCACTAGGGGAAAGCGCTTGTGAGTAGGCAAGAAGCAGCCCTTATGTGCCTGTGGGGTGGAAGGGAGCAAGCACATCCTTATTAATAGGTGTTGCTTCTTTATGAACATGTTTCTTTTGGTACACGTTATGAAAAGGAAAGAAATTTCTGCAGCGATAGTGTAATCTGTAGTGCCGTCTGTGGCAGCAATAAGTTTTGATCTGTTACCGTAGAAATTCTGCCACTTTTTGTAAGAGAATATCTAAAAGTACCTTCCTTTGCTGCCTGTGAAAATCTGAAGGGTGCATTTTGTGCATGTCGTGAGGATCTCTGAACATCTCTTTCCAGCTGAGTCTGGATGAGTGATTGTGTCATCTGGAACTCATGATGCATACATCAGCCTCGTGCTAGCCCTGACCGCCAGAGGTGGCAGTGAAATCAGACGTACACCCTGTGTGTTAAAAGCAATGTAAAGCTTCCAGAGCCTGCTGTAACTTAAATCACCTTCGGGGATTCCTACAAGTGGTTTTGAGCTTAGGAAGCAGACAGGGTAGGCTGGGGTCAGGTTTGCATCCCCTGGCATGGGCAGGCATGAGRGGATGGTGGTGTTCATCTCCTTTCTTGCCAGAGAACAGCTTCAATGTGTCCTTAAAGCTGGAGGCTAACCAGGAAAAAAGAACTCCTGTGCTCAGCCCCTGAGATGGCCCCAGCACCACTCTGCAGGTGTGATATATCTTGTACACACAAAGCTGTGCACTCAGGGACAGGATAAATGAAGAGGAGGGAGATGGTGACCTCCAAGCTGCTGTGGTAGCAGAGGGAAAGGAAACAGTGTTTTAGCTGCTCTTGGTAGAGGGTGACTTGAAAAGAGCATTTAAATTAGCAAAACAAGTGGATGGTATTTTGAGGGTTTCATAAACTAGTTGCAAGAGTAATAAACATGAAAAAATCTCATAAAGGTGGGGAGTTTCAAGGCTGCAGCTCTGAGCAGCAGCCCAGGGTTAGGAGAGCCATGTGATTGTTCCTGTGTGTTGGTTTGCTTCAGGCTCATGGAGGCTTGGTTTCATACCTGTCTAGCACCTCCCTCTTCTTGTCCATCCAGAGTCTCCTTGCCCAGAGGTGCTGGGTCTGCAAGAGGAGTCATTGTGCCACTGCCAGTGACTGGGGCTTCCCACTTAMTAAAAAAAAAAAGCAGTAGATACAGTTGGTGAATTACACCTGCAAATTACAGTCCCTGCTTCTGACACCTGGCTCCAGCAATACATTGCTCGTCTGCTAACGAGCAGATGAGCCCATTGGGTCTCAGAGGCTGGTCATTGATAGATATGTGTTGACTGTGGCTTCTCCTAAAAACCCYAGCCTATGTACTATGCTCTGGGATATGTCAGGGGAACAGAGCACTGGGGTCAGGTATTGTGTCCTCTTCCCTGGCTACCTGAAACATGTCAGTAATTTTAGTGGCAGTAGCATCATCATAATGAGGTCTGGGCAATGTACGGCATCAATAGCACAACTCTGCCATTTTGCAGAAGCTGTTCCTTTACAAGACCCTTTCTCAACACCCTGAGCACCAAGGTGTTGTCATGCTGACTGTCTCCCTTAACACTTGCTGCTTCTGTATTGCTTTCAAATGCCAGAATTTTGCAAGAAATGGTGATTTCAAATGCATCAGTTCTTGCCCACTGCAGTGCGTGTTTGTGGCCTCGTCTGGTCCTGGTGTAGTGTCCGCTCAGGTGGAGGCTCCTGGGCTGGTTTGAGTGTTAGAGTGTGCTCACACTTTGTGTCATCACCACAACTGTGCAGCACAATGTTTCTTTTGGGGACAAACCACACTCTTCTGTGCAGCCTCATTGGTTGCTGTCAGTCAGTTTGCTTTTCAGGGAACTCCGGCAGGATTAAGCTTGCTGGCACTGTCTGACAGTGCTCTGTGTGTCTGCTTTCCCTCAAACACTCAGCTTTGAGAACTCTTAAAAGACTGGACAACCCCTGGGTCACCTCGCAGGAAACAGAGATGTTCAAAGAGTTCGTGTAATTAGCTGCACTTCCCTTTTTAGATACTCCCAAATCTGCTCGAGCCAAGGAGCCAGCCATCCCATTTGCTAGCCAGGGCATTCTGTAAAGACTTCAGTGTGTGTCCTGGGGCTTTCCCTGGCTCTTCTGGCTGGTGGGAGCCTTAGCTGGGATGGCAGCACAGAGCCAGGTGACATTATAGCAGGTGTCAGACACCTGTATGAAATGTGTAGGACTTCCGTTTTTTTCCCAGGACACTGAACTCTTGGGGATCCCATTACACTGTTTGGAGATTTGAGTACAGAACAGATATGAAAATTAGGTTGTGTCTGCTTTACAGAGGCTGGATTTTATTGCAGGCGATTGGAAGCTGGGGATCGGGGGGCTTTGTATTCCTGTGAGTGAATTTGGTGGGTTGTTTGTTGTTTTGGTTGGTTTTTTTCACTTGATCAAAAGGGTGCCTGATAGCTCGGCTAGATCCATGCACACTGCCAGTCTGTGCATCCTTCCCTGTGTGGATTACTGGAGGTGACCAGTGTTCCTTCTTATTCCCTTCTCTGAGACCCTCCTCAGCAGAGGCTGGGTGCCAGATTGCTCTGTGCACCTTCAGCACAGCAGCAATAAACCCAAAGGTCGTGTTTCATGGAAAGTCCAGGGGGGTGGTCCTCCCTTTGCAGAGGTTGATGTCATTCTGGTGGATACCACTTGCTCTTTGCCCTCTGCAGGGTGCAAGCACACTCAGCTCATTGCTTGAAGGGTTTGAACGCAATCTGTCTGAGTGCATCAGTTGAAATTTGTTTGCTTTAACCCTAAAAGAGATTTGCCTGCAAGGGGCTATTGTCAGAGACAGTAAGGCTTGGGATTGGTTGTTGTTCTGAGCCACCAATTGTAGAACATCTAGCTTGTTGCTCAAAATCTTTTTTTTTACCATAGTGTTAGCAGAGAGTTTTGAAGTGTGTTGACTGGTGGAGACAGCAATATTTAACACTTTTTTTTTTTTACCTTCAAAGCAGTTTACAACTAATAGTCCTCCTGAGTCCCATGTTAGCAGGGACATAGTATGTAAACTCTTTGGGACAAGGAGTGGGGCTYGTTTGGGTTGGTAGCAGTGACATTGTGATTGGGGCAAAACTGTTGATCTGGGTAAACCTTCTTGCCATAGAAATCCTGCCTGAATCATACAGAGAAATGACTTCACATGAATAACTCAAAAATGCTGGAGAAGGTATTAGGGTTGGGATGATTCTAGTGCAGTTAAACTGTATCTTGTCTTTCTCAAATTTATGAAAAGCAGTTTTATCTGTCTTGGGGGGGGTTCTTTTTTTGTTTAAAAGTTTCAGAAATCTACATGGGAGATCTTAAAATTGAATGAGTACTGTGTGACTGAGGCATTTCTGAGTTAAGTTGTAACCTGAAGCATAAGAAAATAAAGGTTTTCTTAACCTGTTGTATTAGTAAGATATATTTGAACCAGTGTTGCTTGTCATTAAACATATGGTGAATCACATCTGACAGACATGCCAAAAAGAGTCTGAGATAATGTGACCAAAATGTCATGCAGTAACGATATTCACATAAGAGAGTAATTTCCTGGAATCTAATCCTCAGGGATTGTAAAATTAAATTTGAAAATGTATCCCCATTTCTATCTGGCCCCTTGTAAAGTAAAACCACTGGAAATTGTTAACTCCTTAGTTGTTCTTACAGCAGCATGTGAAAGTTAAGCTTCTTGTTGGGTCTCAAGTGCCTTTTTCCTACTCCAGGTTCACATGCCTAAGGACAAAGTGAATCCATGCACCATCCATTGTAGCACACACCTGTGCTGCACGAGGTGGAGGTTCCCCATAGAGATATGGATGTTTTCTGCTTTATTCTTCAGGTCTAGCAGCTATTCTTCAGGTTTCCCAAAACAGTGACCATTTTGGGTAATGTCACTGCTGCATATCAATGGATAGAAAAAGAGTCCGGGCTTGTTTTGGGTTTATTTAGGATACACTCAACTAGAAGGCACTGCGTGTAGTTAAGTGTGTAGGGAACTGGTGCTGGCACTAATGGTGGTGTTCTTCAGGGATCTTCTACACCTTTAGAGAAGGTATAATCTAATCTAATTATGGCAACCTATCCTAAAACTTTGGTAATTAAATTTAAGAGATTACTGAGATTGTAGGGTATGGTTTTCTGTGTTAGCTTCCAAACATATCTGTCTCTAATCTGTGTTTTAAACATTGACTTCAGCTTCTAGCTAATCTTTTTTAACTTCCACTGTGTTAGTCAAGCAGCTAATTCACTGGAAACTCTTGCAGCCTCCAGTTTATTTGCACAGTCCTTATTGAATTAGATTGTAAAAGCACTGTGGAATTTGAAAGAAAAGCATAACACGGAATTGTGATCTTTTCATTTTTATGTAGTCTTTTTGAAGRAGGAAGACTGGTGTCTTTATCTATGCGAATCGTCAAATGACTATCAAAAATATAGGAAAAAGTATGTTTTATTATTGTTGCCTTGGCCAGTGTTCTGAGTTGAGATGGGCATGACTGGAGGTTGGGCCAAAAACTGGGCAGGAGTGAGGGGCGTTGCAGTTCCTGTGCATTTGGCATGGGAGAAGAAAGCTTGGAGTCCCTGACCAGGGCTCTGCTGGTAGAGGCAAGCTACCCATGTCAGGTGGGATTCAGCAGCAGCAAGGCTGGCCTTTTGGCCATTTGAGTTAAACTCAGAAGAACTTCAGAAGGCTGAGGGCAAAGCTGTTTCTTCTTCATTCTCCTCTTCCCTTCCTCCCCAGGCCCTTGTAGCCCTTTGTTGCTGCTTATTCCTTTCTCTCTTCTAAGCAACCCTAAAACCAGTAGAGGTGCAACCCAACACCTGCTCTTTTCATCATCTGCCTACAAATCACCCTTCTCCTCAGAAAAACCTGTCAAAATCATCCATGTACACACACACACACACACACACACACACACACGAAATAAACCTACAGTCCCACCAGGATAAATGCTGTATGAAAATCACACATGTAACATCATCAGAGCTCTGGTTTAGGCAGGGCAGATGGAAAATGCCCTGCTGACCTAATGCCCATTAAAAAAATATATCTGTAGCTGGTGTCAATGGGCTGCTTTCTTCTTTCCCTTTCTTTCCTTTTCTTATCATTTCTGTGCTTCCTCTTCAGAAGAAGTTCAGTGCCGCATTAAAGAGATTACAGGTTCTTTTCATCTTGCCTCTCTTTTCCCCCCAATTTTACTTCTTCCCAGCAAGCCTCAGGGGTTTTTTTTTGGTTTGCGGTTTTTTTATCCCTTTTTTTTTTTTCCCTTTTAAAGCAATTGATTTGTAGCTCTCCTATCTGCTGGGAAAGATTGACCTGCTACTGAGTATCTTCACACAGCCCTTCTTATGAGTCACTTGGGACTGGAAGCAAGCAGAGGGACAGGTTGAAAGGTGTTTCTTCCCTGACGCTATTTACACCCTAAGGGAATAGCGATGGCATGTGCTGTTTTTATATAGCTTGATATACATTGTGTGTATGTTACCTCCATCTTGAAATGGGATTGTCCAGAAAGGAAAGACTTTACCACTAACACCCTCTTGATTTCTCAAAATCTGAATGAAATCTGAGTGCACTTTTTTTCTTCACTCTTTCTCTCATAGTACGGTTTTGGTGGGTTTTTGCTGTGCAGTTTTGTTTTCACAAGCTTCAGGCTGTGCTCTGTTTTCTCTGAAACATG
This sequence comes from Amblyornis subalaris, assembly GCA_018881555.1. NCBI lineage: Eukaryota > Metazoa > Chordata > Aves > Passeriformes > Ptilonorhynchidae > Amblyornis > Amblyornis subalaris. The sequence continues at coordinate 6,134,985 of JACAXG010000017.1, read as the reverse complement.
AGGTGGGGATCCCATCCGGAAATCATTTCAGTGGGTCAAATAATTTGTGTTCTCCTCCTTTGCTGCCCTGGTCTCTCTGTGCATGCCTGGGTCAGGGGACATGGGGAGAGCAGCAGTCCTCAGTCACAGTGCCAGGAAGTGAATGGGGAAGGATGCCTTTCACCTCACTTCTGTTCAGTGCAAACTCGATGGACCATGGAGGCTATCTCATTGTTCAGCATCTGAAGCCCGAAAAGATATTTCAGGGCAGTGTGAACAGGGTTGGTTTTTTTTTTTTCCTCCAGTTCCTGCCATCTTGATACCAACACTAAATTGTTTCGCCTTCAAAGGAACAAACTTGACATGCCAGGATGGTTGTTCTTCATCCTTTCTAAAGGATGAATCATCCAATGCTGAATTTCCTCAGACACATCTTCTGCTTTCATGTGGTGGTCTGAAAACATTGACCTCAGCACTTGGGCTGATATATTCCACAAAAGGAGGAAAATCTGTCTATTCTTGTTTGAATTCAGTTTTGAAAGAATAAGATCTAGAATTAAAAGCAAATTATGAGAACAGGCCTTTTTTAATTTGCTTTCTTATACCTGATATTGAGTCTCTTTTCTCACTTGCTCATGCAACAGCTAAGGCCAAATTCCATGGACATTGCCCTTGGATTCTTTTAGTTAGTGTCACCTTTCATCATTAGGAAACAGCCAGAGATGCCACGTTTGAACCTTGGCAAGTGACAAAAGAGACCAGTGAAGATTTACACACTGGCTCTGCTCTGAAGATGAATCAAACATGGGGTGACCCATCCTGTCTCGTTTCTCCTGTCCCTTCTTGTCTGGGGGTGGTTTGAATGCAGTTAACCGATGTGAACTGCCAGTRTTTGGAGAGGAGGGGTTTGAGAGCCGATTTCAGCAGCCGGATCCAATTTCTCAGCAGTGTTGTGTGCAACTGGGCTGTGTTTCATCATATTCACTTCATTTTAATAAGTGTTACAAGAGGACTGCTCAGTGACTGAGTGAGGATTTTCCTTTGCAGGCTCTGCAACCTTTTCACGCTCCCTGGCTCTCTTTCCTCCTCTTCCAGTACCACACATGGGATAACTTTGCTTTAGAAATTTTTTTTTTTTTTTCAAAAGGAGAGCAGAGGCCCATGGTCTGCATGAGCAGGATAGGATTTTAAGGATGTTGTGTTTGTTCCCTCTCTCTCCCCTCTGATTTTTTACCCTTTAATTTACTGTTGTGAGGCCACAGGACATACCAGGGCAACAGCATGCATTGGGTCATGTGGGGCCTAATTCCTCTCCAGGCCCAAAGCAGCCCTTCTCCCCAGGGCCTGCCTCTCTGGAGCATTTCTAGAGACCACACAAGTCAGGAGCTATGTGAAAAGTTTGTCTGTTTTCTTCTGCCTAAGCTTCCTTCACTCTGTGAATGTTTTGGTGAGGGTGGAGAAGACAAAAATGTTGGAGGAGAAGTAGATCACTTCCACAAGGCAAAGAAATCATTAAGAGGAACTTTGAGGAGAAAAGACAAAAAGTAATTTAATAATTCATTTTGTTTTTCTTGGGCTCCTCTTTCAGGTGAGAAGCATGCAGTAAGTCTTGACCTAGTTCCCTGAATATCACACAAGTCTTGAGGCAGGAATTGCTTCAGGAAACATTCATGAGCGAGTGTTTCCCCAGAAACACTGTTTACCASAAGGCAGCTGATCTTCTGGAACAGAAGCTCTCTACATAAACGTGTGTTTTGTCAATGCTTTTGTTGGGAAAGAGGTCTGAAACCCAGGCTAGGTATGAAGGATGATGGCTGATGAATGCTCCTCTGAGACCTGGTTTCAGGTCTCCAGCCTTATTTATGGGACTATTGTTTCTCCCCTTCCCCACTTCTTACTTAAATTTTGGGGTCAGGTGACTTCAAATAATAGCATCAGCTCTTGCTGTGCAACGTGGTTTTTCCTAAACTTCAGAAGCTGCTGTGCAATTATACTTTCACATAAAGCTTTAGGAGAAATAACCCAGGACCGCTCTAGTCTGGGTCATCACAGTACTTAAGGCAGCCTTGCAGGTGATAAGACAGTGCTTCTGAGATGAGAGGCAGAGGGAAGGAAGTCCTTGGGAGCTGGCTGGTGGGTCAGTTTTGGATTGCCAGTAGTTACACAAGAGCTTTGGCTACATGGCTAGGTTGAGGACTAGCCAAAGACAAGGTCTTAGCTCCCACATGTCTGGGGATGCTGAATTGCTGAAGTATTCGGCAAAGAGCATGGATGGGGGGGGCGTGTTTTGAAGGAAAACTTGCAGTTGCAGAGGTGAGCTTGAGAGCCTAGCCTGTGTTTTGTTGGTGCTGCAGCAGTGGCAGGTTGGTCCTGGCAGAACATCAGGTGAACCATCCAGCAGTGGCTGTTGGAGGCAGTAAGGGAGCACATGCCTGCCTGCTCTCCACAGTGGCCGGGCTGCCTGCAGCAGTGGCAGGTCTGTCTGTCCTCCAAAAGGAGACATCCTTAGTGGGCATCCTGCAGTTGCGTGTGGAGACCCTCTGAGAGCATGGCCCAGTTGCCTTAATTCCACTCCCTTCTGGTGTGGAGAACAACTTTGGGACTACAAAGGTAATTTTTCATGCTGTTTAGGAAACAAAATACATTGACTAGGCTTTACAAAGCAAGGAAACCAACCAATCTGCCAATGACCGAGCAGCTGGTTAACAGTTGGAGCTAAGACACATTTCAGCAGTAAGGCTGTGGAAGCGCTGCCTTTTCCCAATGTATTTGGTTCCCAGGCGTGACAGGATTGCCAGGCTGGCGGCGACAGCCAGAGCTTTTCAGCAGGCTCTTTCCCTGCCCTCCTTCACTGTGCAGCAAAGTCTGTGGAGAAAAGCACGCTTGGTGCTGGTGGGTTGCCATGGAAAGAACTGCCACGTCGCACAGAGTTCACAGTGGAGTGTTTGGTGGTTGTTTCTTTTCAAGAGAAGAATTTTCACAAACGTTATAAAACCGGGTGACCATCTAAATTAACGCAAGCTGGTCACAGAATCAGTGTCTCTTGAAATTATATCATTAAGGATTTTTTTGTTTTGTTTTGTTCCTTCCCTTGAAAGGAGCACACATGTGCTTTGGCAAACAAATACTGAATATTAGTGTCACACTGGATTTTGATGACTGGTTGGTTGGAGCCTGTTTTGCAGCTCTGAGGAGAGAGCAGGAAGGAGGAGGGTTTGCTGGTGGGGGTGAGTGTAAGCCCTGGGCACGCTGCTGCAGGCCTGGTCCTGGCATTCCAGAAACAAGAGGAGAAGAAACCAAGTTTTAAAAAATTCTAAAAAAAAATATTTGAACAAATACTCTTCACTGAGACTGTTTTATGGAGCAGTTCTCCTCTTTTTCTGCATTTCTCAAGTATTGCTCAAGCATCATTGTTAGAGTTTCTTCATCTGGAGGAGCTATGAAGTAGCCCTAGGGGGAATCCAGGCACCAGGGAGACAGAGAGGCCGATGCCTGCRCTGACTTCAGCTCTGAACCAGGGCTGGGAATAGTGAGAACGCAGGGATTAAAATGTGTGGGAGGAGATGGGAGGAGGCAACTGCCAAGTGTACTTTGTCACACTCTAGGTGTTTGATGGCAAACCCTTCCACTGGTAAGAAATAAACTAATGTGAGGTTTTGCCAGTTCTTTTGTTGTTGTTGTTTTCCTTGGCATTTTATTCCTCAGTATAGTAATAATTTCTTCACATGAAACATGGTCCCTTTTGTAGTTTGGGAGCGTAAGGGGTGTCCCAGGCAGATGCCAAAGCATCCAGGCTATGGATGATCCAGATCAAACTTGGTTATGAAGATAGGAATTAGTTTGATCAGCATCCCTTGATGCTTAAAATGAGGAGTAGAAGAAACAAAATATGTCCTTCTTTGTGGCATGTGCTGTGGAAAAAGTCTGCAAAGGCTTGGATTGTGCTAATCTGATTGTATTTACAACTGTGTTAAATCTTAGTATTTTTAGTACATATCAGGTCTTACGAAACTTCATTTACTTCCAAAGATCCTTTTCACTCTCTTTTGCTGTATATTTCTAGAAGAATCACTGGTTCTTTTGAACTGGGATATTAAATAGTTTGTGAATGATCATTTTCTCTTTGTATTTCTGGAGTGAAATGAAAACGCAGAGACATTTGCATGCTGCTAAATCCCACTCGTTTCCAGCAGCATAGTGTTAGGGTGTGCTCACCCTCTGTCCCCTATGTCCCGTATTGTCATCGTTTCCCAGAGCTCCAAGGTGCTGGCAGCTCCTGTCCTGGCCTAGGAACCCTCATTTCAAGGGCCAGTTGAGGGAAAGGTCAGACAGGCTGGATTCAGAGCTGCTGCACTGAAAAAAAAAAGTTACATATATGTGCACACACAGACTGGCAGATGAAACACAAACAGAGAAATGCTGCACAAAGGAATCACATGTTGTTAGATTAGATCAGATGTGTCTGCCAAGTTTCTGGCCTCTTGAAGACAAGAATATACCTGGAAATTGGAGAGCCCTATATTCAGGTGGTCTTGTAGTATCCAGGTAGAAAAAGTTGTGCAGAGAGACAGGGCAGAGCTCTGGCACTCGCTCAGACCCATCCTTGCAGCAACTCTGGTTGTAGTTCACCAGAGTTAAGGGCTCCCAAATGCAGCGGCGGCTCCCCTGTCTCCATTGTCCTGCAGCACTCGATATGGGAAGGATCTCCTGTTGGTTTGGGGGACAGTGTTTGGGTTTGTGGGTTGCAGTCGTTGGGGGAGCGTTTCTAACCCAGCTACGGAAACCCAACTCTGTGTGACAAGGGGGAAGGATTGCATTGTGTGCTCAACTTCTGGCACGGACAAAGGTCCTTTGTGGCCCTGCCAAATTCTCCCGGCAGCAGAACTGTTACTGTGCACAGAGGGCAGTGGCTCTGCCCTGTGACAAATTGCAGCAGCCACGGGTGCTGTGGGGAGGAAGAGGAAGCTCGTTTGATCCCGTGATCTCCAGGGGAAAAATGGCGTTCGTGTGCCTGCCTGATAGGTGCCTGTAGGGACACTGAAACTGTACATACCCACCTGAAACCTCAGCGTCCTGTGTGGCAAGACAGGCTTTTTCCCCATAAGTAAGCACAGTTTTGAAAGGCTTTCTAACTCTGGGGTTTTTGTTTGTTTTTTGGGGTTTTTTAATTATAAATTGTATCTATAATCTGTGATTTTCCTAAGGAAAATAAATATTTGATTGGAAGCATATTTGTTGGATGACCAAAGAAATTAGAATAGTGTCACTTGGTGAATAACTTCAAGCAGCTTTTAATTTCACACTTTATAGGGTGTAGACATCTGGAACATCAATGATGCTTCAGCTGGCTTCTGTTTTCTGATGGCAGACAGTACTTGGTGTCTTGGTATTGTATTAGATGCCTTAAATGCCTGGTATGCTGAGGAAAGTGTTTTGTAATCTGCAGTGAAGGGAAAGCATGCAAATGTTTTGAAGGATCGTGCTGGACTTGCTGTTTATTGTCTCTCAGCCTCTTCTGTGGAACATGTGGTAGCTTCTCTGTCACACAGATTATAGGATTATGCTAAAACAAAGTGTTCTGTATGGCTGTGAGGACTGGGTGCTTATTAAGAGGAGAAATAATGAAATACACTTTGAAAATAAAGTGCTGAGATTAAACTTGAAGGTAATAAGGGGAAAATGATGTGTGTAGAGGTGATCTGAGTTGGAATTGCAAGAGATGAAGTACAGCAGATGTAGTAAAACAACTTCAACAAGCACAGGCACAGCATGTGATTGAGATGACAGAATGCAGAGTAGCTAAGCATCTTTTAGATGGTCACTTTTTCAGAATTTGACCTCAGAGCTGACTGAGGAACTGACCAATGGATAATGTGATGCGTGCTAGGAATGCTCAGCTTGTATCACCAACAAGCAGAAAAAAAAATATGCTCTTGACTGAAAATGGTGTGGGTCAACTAACTCATCAGGACCTCCAGACAGAGAGAAGAGAACAAGTATATTGATGGTGCCCACAGACTTTGTGTGAGATGAGATTGTCACGAGAAGGTCTCCATCACATGGGAATCCTCCCTAAAATACTTGATTTTTTTCCAGACTTTTGGCAAAAAATGGAAAGGGGAAGAGTTCTTGAACTGTAGGATTCAAGCACAGGAAAACCAGGAGGAATTGGTGTGGTTTTGCTAATGATATGCTTTGCAGTAGCTGCAGAAGAAGGTAGCTTTTATTTGGTGTAAGGACAAGGGGAAGTTTAGCAGCCTCAGTAGACAAGCTTCTCTCCTGTATACATGCACCTGGCCCAATGAGTGATTTCTGAGAGAAGGCAGAAGAGTTCAGACCTTTGATCTTCAGACTTTGGCTTCCTCCCATGAGCCTCCTGGTGAAAGTTGTGGTGGTTTTGTGACTTCAGTGCTTTTTTGCTGAGACCTAATCTAACCAGGTGCTTCTGCAGGGGCTGCTAAATGTTTTCCACTTGTGAGCCAGGAGGATAACCTGAGTTTACTGGAGATTGGAGCAGTAACCTGTAGCACAAAAACCTCGATGCAGTTTCCAGCCCTGCTGAAGACCTTGGGTAAGGCATGATTTTTGCATTGTGCTACCCAGTTCCTTCTGGTGGCAGCAAGCTCTAAATTGACTTGGCCATTTAGCAAAGCCTCTGCCATGCTCTCTTCATGCCTTAATTGCCCATTCGAGCAAGGGGAGTAATAGCGGTGCCTTAACTCACAAGCCTGCTGTGAGGATAGGTGTCTTAACAGCTGTAAAGCCTCCAAATATTGGACCAGTGGGATCCTCTGATCACCACAGGTCATTAACCAGCTAAGGCAGACTTCTGCATGAGGCAAAGGACCGGAAAAAGATACCTGTTTTATATAGTCGGTGGAAGTCATGTCACCTTTAGAGAAGAAAAGCCTCTAAATGTGGAATTTAAAATGTTTTTCATGGTCTGATACAAAGCCACTTTTAAAACAGTCTTTTCTTTAAGCAAGTAAAGCACAACAAAATATAATGTAAAATGCAACAAGATGAAAGTGAGTGAAAGTTATTTACACCAAGATATTTGCAGTGCCCCTCAGTTGAACCAAATCTGCTCATCACCAGGAAGCCAAGGGGTCAGACTGATGCAAAGCACTGCCTATGCAAGACTTCTTCCAAGCACCTCACTCCTCTTAACCAGCAGTGGCCAACTTTCCCACGTGCTGCTTTAGGTGCCTGTCTTGGTTGGGTGAGTGGGGTCTGGCTGTAGTTGTGAAGAAATTGTGTCAGGTTCGAGGAAGGAGATGTCTTTTCCTAGCAATAAGGGAGTTCATCTGTATCACAGGAGTCTCCTAAATAGAGATCCAGGCTGGAAAACACAAGTGCATCATCTGCCAGCACTTTAAGGTCCTTCATCTGAATTTGTCTAGTGAGTGGGAGGCCAGACCTTGCTCTGGGCACCGGCAGCATGAGTGTCTGCAGTGTGCTCCCCAGAGCTGGCAGCACTGCTTGTGTGGGGTCTGCTTGCACATGGCAAACAGAACATGGCATTTTGACATGGGATGCCGGYGGTTTGCCTCCTCAGTTCATCAGGTCACTGAACTGTGTGAGTTAGGCCAACAGCTGACTCTTCATGTGCTTAAAATCGGAGCTGCCCTGAAGTGCCTTGGACATCAGATTTGCTTGGTATCCCCTGGCTGAGTTTAGAGGTCACTGGGTGTTCAGGTCCTGTGAAAATTCGTGTGGCAGTTTCCAGGAGTGGTCTTGTTTTGAAAGAGGTGTGTTGAAATTCCTGCTTCTGGAAGCGTTGAGGTGAAATGTTTCCATTTCATCACTCTACAAGTATTCGGTGGGGTGAGCTGCAAGACACAGCTTTGTACCCCACGCCGGCTTTTGGGCTTCCTCCTGTCTTAGCATCTGGTACTGTAGCTCAAGGGTTTCCATTCAGGAAGTGAATATTTCTGGTTGTTACAGTTATAAACCAGACCTGATGTTTTAAAAGGCAAAATTACTGTGTACTGAAGGTTTTCCCAGTAGTGCAGAGGTTCAGACTGTGTAAGCAGTGTCAGTCAAGATGACTTGAAGCGACAGGTGTTGAGTTTGCCAATGGGTAGGTGAGTGGATAGAGAAATGGGGACAGGAGAGAACAGCAGTGCTTGGAGGCCACAGGTAAAACCATCCTGTGGGAGGGGACATTATGCTAGTCTGCTTGTAGTGTGTTATCCTCTCATCTGTACTTCTCACTGGGGAACATGAAGATACAGAGAAGCCCTTGGCGGGGAAGGAAAGAGGTGCAGTGATTCATCAGCTCTATAAACCACAGACCATCTGCATTTTGCTAACACATCGTGAATGAGTCAAAGGGGGAGGTGTGCAGCTATAGACACACAGGTTCTTAACGTTTTCTGCTAATTATTGAGCTCCTTCCTCTCCTTTGGGAGTTCTGTAGACTCTTTCAGTGCTGCAGTTGTGCTGAATGAGGCTGATGGGAAAGCTGCTTCCCATATTGAACAAATAGAGTTGGCCAAGCATCCCATAAGTGTGTGTGCGCTGATTGTCTTGTTCAGATGTGACATCCTAGTGGCATAAATTTCTCCTTCTTTTCCTCAAATCTAAACACTTTTTAGAAGTGGTCACCAAATAGTCTTGTGGCCTCAAGCTTGTCTGATTCCCCTCCATCAGGTCCTCTGGGCACTTTTTCCCATTTCCTGCTCTGGTGTGTGCCATGTACTTTTTGGAGCCAAGACACGCAGGGCTCTAGGGGCTACTTGTTGAGAAGTGAAAGGGTTTGGGGACTTTTTTTTGGAGAAATTTAGAGCTTATTTCTACCTTGCAGCCTTGTAAGAGGGACATCCAGAATGTGCATGTGATTTTTGTTTTTCCCTTTGCAGTTCACCTGCAAAAGTGTTTATGAGTGCCTTGATTAATTTTATTTGGAAAAAGTTGACACTCAGCTGACTGAAGGCAGTGTGCTGTGGTTCCCAGAGCAGAAAAATCTGAGAAGGGAGACAAGTAGTATAAGAAGTACTAAAGCAGGAAAACTTCCATACTGTTGCTTAAGTTTTGTAAGCACGTRGAGTGAGGAAATCAAATGTCTTGATTCTGTCATAGCTCATCTTCTTTCTGCTTTGGAAGAATTTAACTTAGAGTGTCTCTATAGTAACAATAAATCTGAAGGGAGAGAATATGTAATAATATATAAAATATATAGTTATATTGGAAGTGTGTACAGCTGTTCCTTGTCTAGGTGGGAGTGTTATGGAATGACAGATGACGTGAAGGAGAAAGGGGACCAGATGTCACTGTTAAAATACTTGATCTAAACTAATGAGAAATGATTACTAAAAATTGTTCTAAGCAAAGAATACTTATTTTAACATACCCAGCCTTCCCCAGAAAAAAAAATTGCTCTTTAAAGCATATCTGAAAAGAAGTTAAGCTGAACATTCTAACAGGATAAACTATTTTTTCCTACATAAAATAAAAGATGAATACATGCAGGTTTTGCCCATGTAGCTGAAGATAGTGTGTACAGATAATTTTTGGTTTGTGTCTGTGAGTCTCTTGTTCTCCTGCCACATGGTGCTGGATAAAACTCAGTATGCAAAATTACTTAAATCCAGYGACTTTAATCTAGTCCAATGATGAGAACTCAGTAAGTTGCACAGACAAGTAATTAAACTAATGAGAATGAATGTTTTTATAGCATTTCTGTTTCTCTCTTAAGAAATCTGTTGGTCTTTATTTCTCTCTTATGAACATGCAAGTACCCACCCTAGGAGTAAACACACCATTGGTTAAAGGAGATAATTTTGACAGAGTACATTACTATTATTTTGGGGCTTGCTGCCCCTGGAAGCCAGGAATGGAGGGTGTTGGAAAGAGGTTCAGCCTCTCTGTGGGTGTTGAGAACATTTGCTGATGTATTTGACTGTATCTTGCATGGATGGTTCATGCATCATCTTGTTCGGAAGAGGTCAGTTTGTATCACTCCTTCCCAAAGGGAGAGCAAGGCCCTAAGCAGGGCACCCACTATCACCTTCTGGGTTTTGAGTGTGCAGTCAGGTGCCACTGGGATTTTGGGTCCTTTTATGTCCCTGAACATCTGCAACTCCAGAGGAGGGCGTCAGCTAAGTCATGTGTTCAGCAGGACACAGATGCAGGCGCCTCTGGCAGAAGCACACACTGCAAAGAAAAAAGCTTTGCCCAGACTGCACCAACTTCAGAAACTAGTGGGAGCTGCAGTGATCACAGTTACCCACATGCCCCATTTCATGTGCAAGCAGTGCGTTGCCAGCCCTTTTTTTGGAGGAGAAAGCAGTGGCTGGAAGCAAGGAAACCTGGATTTTGTCCCCACCGTGGCCCTCCAGTTCTCTTGCTCCTGCCCGTTGTTGCCCCATCTGCTCTGGTGTGTACCCTCCTGGAGAAGGACCATCTCCTGCCTACACTGAGATTAAGGCCACTGTTTTAGGTGGAATAAGTGACTGTTGCTGCAATATAAGTATTCTTTCAGGGCATGAACCAGTTTGTAAAATGCAGTTTCTAATCATGAGTAGATTATTCTATCATTTTGTCAGAGAACAAAAAAGCTAGTCAAGCCTAATCCAGTTTTTAGCAACTGAATTAAGCCTGCATTTAAAAAAGGGGGAAAAAAAGTACAAGCCAGTGATTGCAAATTGATACTTATGATAGAAAATTCACAGCACGCAATGTTCAACTTCCCCTTTTCTGGGAAGGGGTTGGCCTCTTGTGTTCGTACTGCCATTTTCCCGACATCTTTGGCTTAGCAGCAACTTGAATGAGAGCACTTTTGTTCAAAAGAACAGCCTCTGAGCAGTGTACTCTGAAGTAAGCCTATTGCATGGTGCTGCCACACAACCTATTCTGGTAAAGCCTACAAAGGGTTTTTTTTCCCCAAAATACCTGTGTTTTTCAGCCTAAGTGTTTCTGTCTCTGCAGTGGTCGCATCACAGTTGAGCTGTTGATGTTAAGAGGCAGCTTTCATGTGATTAATTTAGGCATGCGGTTCTCCAGGATTTTCTACAACTGTTGATGCCTTTTAAAAATCCATTTCGTTCTACCCTCGGCTCATGTCCACCAAAAGTTCCGATTCTTGTTCTATCTATGTGTTTTTACAGAGTCTCTCAGTGACTGTGCTGTAGGGGGGATGAAAGGCAGAGGTGGGATGTGCACCGGGTTTGCTTCTGTCCCGGTTCATGTGTTGACATCCAGTTTCACAGGACATATTGCTGGGGAAGTCAGGAGTCATGGAAACAGTTTGGTTTGCTGATCGCCTTTGAAAGGTGTGAGTCTCTGTTCCTTAAAAGAAAGAAAAATTATCAGTTGCTGCTTCCCTGTAGACAAATATTCATGGTCATGGCATTCTGTTACAAATATCTTATGTGGGAATTTTTTTGTAATTAGAAATGTCTACACCAACATATGCATATTGAAAATGTATAGCATTTTCAATTTTATTTTTTCACACGTCTGCAAAAATTATTGCTGTAACAATCTGTATATCTCCCTATTAATTGTGGTTTATTCAGCTTACAAAGAACTGTAGAAGTGTTGGAGCTCTAGGCTGCTCTGACTTAAACACTGTTGTAAAAGCTCTTCCCTAGTTCACAAAACCTGCCTTTCTCTCTGTAGTTTTCTTTTGTAAATCGTCACAGTCCCAATCTATCATGCAGGCATTATTTGCCCTGGTTTGCTTCCGCTTATTCTTCTGTATGTAATTAAGCAATGTTTTTAAGTGTTTTATCACAGTGGAGAGCAACAGCATGTTTTTTGCTGTGCTAGCTGATGTGCTTTTTGATATTACTCTAGCAGCTGCATGCTGAAAACAGTTGTAAGGAAGGAAAAACATCACCCTAGGCATGTTCCTTTTTTTGCACCGTGAAACGCGTATCTCCCGTCTCATCCTTGTGTTTGTAGGAGAAAAATATTATCACAACATTAATGAATGTGAGTTCAGTGTCTCTGATAAGGGAGCAGGAGGATAGCTCTGCTCTGTGCTGCCTGTGTTTGCTTTGCTGCAGCCTTCATGGGCAAAGAGTAGATGGTCATGGGGGGGTTATGATGCTGTCAAGTGATATCAGGTAGTTTCTGCTCTGCTCTGAACTCTATAAGCATAACTTCTGGGCAGCCATGCAGGTTGGAATCGAGTGTTAAAATCCAAGATGCTCAGAGGGACACAGCATTTGTTTTCTGGGGAAGTCAGGGACCCCCAAGCTTGGAAGGTTACAAGAGATGGTCGAAGCTATCCAGAAAGGAACGGACTCACAGAGGTCCATCAGAGTGTGGTTGGTCACATGTCCTGGAAGGGGTGGCAGGTCCTTCAGCTCAGGAAAAGAGGTGCTGCAGGTGGCGTCTCTGCTTTAAAATCAACCTGCAGTGTTTGCAAGGTGATGAGCTGCAGGGCCTGGCTGGCATCCAAGGGCAGAACACGGCATCCGTGTTGAGGTTTGGTCAGATCCACTTACTGTGAGAAAGTGGTATAGTGTTCCAAAAGAACCCAGGGACTGAACAACTTGTGCCCAGCAGGTCCTTGCTAGTGAGCTGTGTGCTGTGCACCTCCTCTGTTGCTTCTGCTGTGTCCCCAAGCTGTGAAGGGGGTGCGGGAAAGCTGTAAGGAGGAGTTTGTACCTCTGTGATACTAAATGTCATGTTCAGACAAGGGGATGTGAGTGTGTTAAATTACAAGGGTGTAATTTGCTGTTGCTTGTCCTGTGTAGCAGAGAGGATGCTGTTTGTGAGGACTGAGCTCCTAAGCAGTAAAGCAATAAAATACTTCCACCCTCTCCAAACATCAGCTGGCCCTTGTAAATGAGCACTGCTATATTTCTGTGCTTATTTGCAGGTATCCTCATGGTGGTGGTTTTCCCACTGTTCATTTTCAAATGAGGCCAGGTGCTGGAAACTCTCTGCCAGCACAGGGCAGAGCAAACAATGCAGTGAGATGAGAAAATAAAGAAAGATTTTATTGGCAAATTATACAAGTGTCCTTGAAGTGTTTGGGTTTTTTCTGTCTGTTTGTTTGATTTTTAAAAGCAAGGTTTATCTGTGAAAAGTAAAGATCCATTTTCACTGACTGGGGGGTTCAACCTCTTTCAGCCTCTGTTGTATTGCTTTACTCCAGCCCTTGACTGAAAGCAAGATGCAGCACAAAGTGATGGTATTTCTGACGTGCTTTTTCCTTCCTGCTAAAGTTAAGGTTTTCCATCCTTTTTAATCAGACACGCCTTCAAATTTGGTTGTCTTTAGACARCCTTTTCCAGACTCAGTCATGTTTTGGGGTATGAGGGAAAAACAGGCAGCATCTCACCCTGTCTCCCCCCTGCCCTACCACTTCCCCAGCCACAGCTCGCAGGGTTTTGAATGATGCCTTGTGCAACAGAGCTGTGTCCCAGGTGCCATGGAAAATTCCTGCTCTGGCACCATCTTGGAGGAGGCTGTGGGAACAGCACTGCAGAAAAGGAGTACAGTTTCTACCCAAATATTTGCCTTTTGTTGTGGGGGAAGTAGGGTATAAAACTAGCTGTTAGCATAAGGTAAAGATGGGATAGAGTGAAAAGATTTTGGTATTCAGCAAGAGAAACCTTTTCGATTTGTTTTTTCCATCCCTTAGCTTGAACTGTACAGTTACCTTATGCTGGTGGAAGGTGACATTGCTACACAGGCAAGCATTTTCCAGTGCCAGCCAGGCCTAAAAGCATGGTTTATTTTCCTTGTGTGATTTTCTGCAGTTTCCCCAGTCTGGAGCCAGGTGACCAGATAGGAAAATCTGGTGTTTCCTCAGTCACGCACAGAGTTGCCATTAAGGTCCCTCTTCATTCTCGTATCGGATGCTCTGCAGCCATTTTAACAGGGGTTTGATAAATCAGAAGACTGTGGCTGGATTATTTCATTATTTAAACAAATTTCAGAAATTAAACAAAGACAAATTAGGGCCTCACTTGTAAGTGCTGTGACACACTTTAGGGAGATAAGTTTGAAAGAAGGCATTGCTTATGACCTATGTGCTCCTGTCCTGGATGGCTTTGCTGAAGCAAAGCAAATCAAAAGTTCTTGTTCCTGCACACAGGTTCTCTGTGGTTTGGTTTAAACCTCATTCACAATGACAGATTCTGCTCAGAGCCGAGCACTTTTGTTTTTCACCTGGTTGCCTTTTGCTGCTGTGTGCATTTGCTGATTCAAAAAAGAAAATTCAAAAAATGAGATGGTTTTATTTTTTCAACCCCCCGCAGTATGGGAAGACAAGCAAGAGATGTGGCAGGTGAGCTGGAGGGATGAGGACTATGTTCCCTCCCCATGCCCAGTGAGTACTGGCTGCTCACGCAGCAGCCACTGTCTGCACCCCACTCCTGTGGGCACTCCACAGTGGCAGCAGCCCAGAAAAAGAGATCATTTGTCCAGGTCTATGTCCATAACATAGAGTGAACAGGGCCAGCTTTAGGGATAAAGTTGGCCTGACCGTGGTGCAGCCTTGCTCACTGTACCAGATGTGGGTTTTGCTCCTCAAAGGGATGTGTGTCCTGTAGACACAGCTCAGGTGTTAAAGTGTAGCTCAGGTTCCCATCAGGATGTTCTGGTTGCCAAGCCATTGCTTCAGAGTAACTTCTCATCTCCCTGCAGATTTTAATAGTCTTCCCTAGCTGGAGGAACAGCTGTCTGCAAGTGAAATCCAGAGGTTTGTGGGGTTGGGATTGCCTGCCTGCTGAGCTCCAGTGGAAGTGAGAGACCCATCTCATTCCTGCATCTGAGAAGCTGAAGTGGCATCATTTATCAGCTTTGTTAGGAGCAACGCCATGTATTTAGAGCTGTCTGCTGGGGCTTTGATGTTCTGGCAAGTGGCTCATGTTTGAAAGCTGTGAGATGCTCCTGATGCTTCCTCTAATATTCTGGGATGGGCTGTGGCAGTCGCAGCACTCTCAGGGATGTGTCTTGTGGGGGTCCTGTCCTGCTTTGCAACTGTCTGTTGTTTTATCCCAAATGACGTCCTTACTGAGGTCCTGGAGGGGCTATAGCTTGGAGGTTCCAATAAACTCTCCTTGCTCGTGCAGGTGTTGAGCTTCTTTTCCTCCCCACCTTTCAGAGTGTGGGTTGAAGGGACAAAGTCTCTGGCTAGTTATGAGTGTCCCAAACTGCACATCTTGGACTAAAAGTCATTTCTTTTTATTGTTCTCTAGAAGGAAGCACTTGACTTGGGCTTGATTTCCATGGTGGATAGTGATTCTCATGTGGCAGAAAAAAAATACTCAAAAGTATAATGTTAGAAAACTAGCAATTAGGTGGGCAGAAAACCACTCTGTGGAATAGAAGGAAGAGAAGCAACAATCTGTACAATTTTCTAGAAAAACTGTAGCAGACAGAATTTTTCATCTTTTCACCCACTTAGATGTGTTTTGGAGCGACCTTGGCCCTTCCTGTGTATCAGAGCATCCTTGTTTGAAGCCAATCCTCCTGTCCTCGTAAGAGTTGGGAGCTCAGTGCAGCAGAGAGCTTGCTGAGCTTCCAGAGACTGGAGAATTCAAAACATTTAGTCTGATGTTTAAGAAATCTTTGATTGATTCAAAGCTGTAACCTAGATGTGTCTCGTTCTCCACTCTTTCTCTTCCATCCCATTCCTTTATGTTCCTAGCTCTTTCTTCCTGTGGAGGAGGGGGGTTATTCAGTGAAATATAAATAAGCCTTGGTCTGTCTTTGATGTCCTTTGAATTTTCTTCCTTTTGCTGATGTTGCCACATGAATTTTGCACGAGGTCATACATTAAAACAGGAACAGACCATTAGGTGCAGCTGTGGCCTGGGAGGGAGTGCAAGACACAGAGGAGAATCCCAGGAGCCGTGCCTCTATCCTCATCTTCATTACCCTGGCCCAGAGCACTGCCTTGCACCACTTCCCTTCCCTTGTCTAGGAAGGTCAATGTCTCAAATATTGTGGGATCTACAGGGAAGAGTGAGGTGACCTGGTCACCTTCACCCTGTTTCCAGCACCAGCTGGGCTTGCAGAGCCTATTCTGCCCTCTGCTCTCATCTTTTGGCCTGTTTCAGCCAAATTGGGTATAAGGGAAAAAGCTTCAAAGATAATTCATTTTCTCCAAGCACAATTGAAAATGGGTGACCAGGAAGATGGGCATTTGGACAGTTGTGTGTTTGTCTCTAGCTTCTGATCCCATCTGCAGTGGGACATGCAGCAAGTCACAGATCACAAGACAAAATATCTCTGGGAGGATGATTGTGGGGGGAAGTAGAAGAGAATTTTGAAGGAATATGTGGAAGCGATAAAGAGTATTCAGTGTAATCCAGTTTAACGGTTAGTCAGCACAAAGCTACAGAAAATCAGGCATCATTTCTTTCACTTCTCATCTGCTTGTTTATCATTAAAAGGCAGAAGGTAAAAAAGGAGACAGAAAAGAAAATGTTGGCTCAGAGGTGAATGCTTTGGGGAATAGTGATGACAATGTTGGTGGTCCCAGGTTAGGGGGAAAGGGCACTGTGTCACCCTGACCAAGGCACAGCCATAAGCCTGTGGGCAGCCCCATCCTTATTTCACAGAGCTCAACAAAGATGCTCCATTTCCTGGGGAAGCACCTGGAGCTTAAATGCACTCTTCAAAGTCAGCCAGCTGCTCTGATGCTTCACCAGGTGTGCGGGAGCATCCCCAGGAGCTGCAGGGGCAGCAGCAGCTGTGAACACAAAAGCACTGTGCAGTTACGCTGAGGCATCTGCACCATAACAAATAGTGTCTGCATGGCATCTTCTGCATGGTGTGTTTGGTGTTTCACAGCTTGAGTTTCACAAGAGCCTTATCCGCGAAGGTGCTGCGTGGCGAATTCGCATATGAAGTGTTTCCATGTATGGGGAATTGCTTCGTGCTGGGTTTTGAGTAYGTAAAGCTGGAAGCTGCCATCCCTGCTCTTATCCCCAGCTGGAGCTGCTTCCTCTGGCAGCATATCATTTTGAGTCTCCGTATATACAGGAATGGTATGATTGGTGATGGGCAGAGCAGCAGCACTATGCTCTAGAGACCTGCAGAGTATTCCTCAGCTGCAAACAGAACCAAGAAGTTGGCAGCTGCTTTTACAGTCACTGCTTCTCTCATGCCAAGGCTCAAGCAAGAGGAGCAGGTTCAAGGGCAGCACTCAGGTGGTTCTTAAGTGTCTGCTGATGTTGGATGTGTCCAGATGCAACTGCAGTGAGATTTTATTTCATTAGATTGTCATGTCTTCGGTTCTGGATGCAGCTTATCATTTACAGTCTTCACAATGAGAAAATGTGCATTTAGTTAGACATGAGATCATGCTTTGAACTGGAAAGGATCTTTAGAGATCATCCAGCCCATCCCGTRCCCTGCAAKGAGTAGGGACATGTTCCATTGGATCTCCAGTTGGGATTCTTCAGTTAGTACAGTTCTGCAGAAATCAGTGCAGGCCTTACCCACTCTGCAAATCTCCACTTTCCATCCTCCTCCAGTGTAAACACCAGTGCCTCTGCCACTCAATTCCAAGAACTTCTTGATGGCAAAAGCTGAGTTTTCTGTGAAGACTGTGGAAGTATTATGAAACTGGAGACCATTTGATCAAAAAGAACAGCAAATTGGAATAAATAATTAATTAGAAAAAACATCTTGTCAAATCGGCAAGTGACCTTTTTTAATCTTTTTTTTTTTGATTAATGGAACTCTTTTGACAACTAAATTCCTCTCTTTCGCTCTACCACTCCTGCTGAGTGCAGGTAGATCTTAAAAAAACTGGTGTAATTTTTCTTTGTGCTTGTTCTGACTGATATTTGCCTCCGATCCTTTTAAAAATACATTTTACAGAATTCTTGCATTTGGGAACTTTCAAAACCACTTCAACATAAAAATCATGCTTTAAAATGCTGAGGTTTGGCTTTTTTAAATTCTGTACAGAGTGATATGCACAAGTTGGGACTTAATTAGAGTATCAGTGAGGTCACAGGAAAAGACCCTGTTTAAAAGGTATCTGAGCACTTCTGTGACCTTTGGTAGCTATTTCTGTCAATGTTGAGTGAAAAATGGTGTTTTAAGGAAACTTTTCTTCTGGAAAAGACTTGATAGGCCTCCACAGCTCTGCTGCAGTTTCCTTGAGCCCACCTTTCCTCAAAACACAGACCTTTGGAAGTGTTGATTTGCATTAACTCTTCTTTCTGCCATTACTTTTACAACCAAGGCAGACCCTATAGTTTTATTTAGAAATCGCCCATTATTAGTAACCACAATCATTTAGTAGACATATTTACAAGGTAAGTGACAGTGGGAAGTAATTAAGTTTAATATAAATTGCACTCAATTTCAAATCTGCAGGCTTCAAAATAGTAATTAATAGAATTGCAGCTTCTATAAAAAGATGCAGTATTTATAGCAGTGTCTTCTTTCTTTTCCAGCTGAACACATTGAGTGTACTGGAAATCAAAATCCCCTATCCGTTCATCTTATTTGTTTCAAAGTCATTTTCTTCCTGTGGTGCACTTCATTGCAAATTAGCCACTGCTTTTATTCTTTGTGGGGAGGTTCTTGACTCTTAATACGATGACGGGGAGGAGGAGGAGTATGGCATTACCCAAAATATGCACATGCCTTACAAATGCACACATCTTGAGGTGTGGCTTTCTCCTAAATCTGTGTTTATAGATCAGTGCCTAACAACATGTGCTTTGTTTGACAGGTGTCATGCAGCTGACAGGTCTGCTGGTGGAGCTGATGGTCACAGCCAGGGCAGCAATTCATTAAACAAAAAAGAGTAAAATAATCAGAGAAGTTTAGAGCTGTTTGCAAAATCTACTGAATTGGTTGCTCACCCTGTCAAAAGAAGACACGATTTGGGACAACAGCACACTGCCAGCAGCTGCCATGGCTAGCAAAAGAAAGTCAACGACTCCCTGTATGGTGCGAACTTCTGAAGTGATGGAGCAGGAAGGCGCCGAGGGCGTAGAGACCCCTAAAGAGAAGGGGGCTGGCACACCACAGCAGGACTCCAAAAAAAATTGGCCTTCAGAAAACTCAGTCAAAGACTGCGAAGTGGTTGAGGCCAAGCCCCCAGCTGAAAATCAGTCTAAGAAACCCCAGGGTGGTTATGAGTGTAAGTACTGCCCTTACTCAACACAAAACTTGAATGAATTTACAGAGCATGTTGACACTCAGCATCCAAATGTCATTCTGAACCCCCTGTATGTCTGTGCTGAATGCAACTTCACAACCAAAAAATACGATTCTTTATCTGACCACAACACAAAATATCACCCAGGAGAGACTAACTTTAAACTGAAATTAATTAAACGCAATAATCAGACTGTTTTAGAGCAGTCCATTGAGACCACCACTAACGATGTCACTGTCACAAGCAGTGGGCTAGAAAATGCAGAGTGTGATGATTCACTTCATGGGGGAATTAGTGCAAATAAAGCGCCAATGATGAAAATGGGAAAGCCTAAAGGGGAAACCAAGAAAGGATCCAAAAAGCCAGAAGAGGGCATTATGGAAAACCACATGGATGGCGCTCTCCCCCGCCTCATAACCGAAGCCACTGAAGCTATTGCTTGTATAAATGGAGACCTTCTCCATGATGTGTTAGCCCATGTCATGCCCTCTGTACAGCTGCCACCAAATATCAACCTTGTCCCCAAGGTCCCGGTCCCTCTGAACAGTACCAAATACAACTCTGCACTGGACACCAACGCAACCATGATCAACTCCTTTAATAAGTTTCCTTACCCAACGCAGGCGGAGTTGTCGTGGTTGACAGCGGCATCAAAGCATCCGGAAGAACAAATCCGGATCTGGTTTGCTACGCAGCGTTTGAAGCATGGTATAAGTTGGTCTCCCGAAGAAGTGGAGGAAGCAAGAAAGAAGATGTTCAATGGTACTATCCAGGCAGTTCCCCAAACAATCACCGTCCTGCCAGCTCCTTTGGCAACTGCAAAAATGCCACAGCCCATCATCCAGACAGCTTTGCCTTGTCAGATACTGGGCCAGACTGGTCTGGTTTTGACTCCTGTGTCAAATGGTTCAACTGTTTCCTGTTCACCAATTACGCTTGCTGTTGCCCCAAACCAGGGGCAAAAGAGGACGATACAGACCCTATCAAGTGCCCCAGAGGCCAAGCGTCCTCATGTAGTTCAGGTGCCTGAGATTCCTGCCAAGTTGACTGCTGTTCCGGTGACACCGGCCAGTGAGCGGAAAAAGACCAAGGAGCAGATAGCAGAGCTGAAGGCCAGCTTCATGGCAAGCCAGTTTCCCGACGATACAGAAGTCTACCGGCTTATAGAGGCAACAGGTCTTTCCAGAAGTGAGATCAAGAAGTGGTTCAGTGACCACAGGTACAGAAGTCAGAGGGGCATTGTGCAAATTCCTGGTGATGTTTTAGGGAAGGATCAAATAGCACCTTCAGCTGGTCGACATGGCCGGTCATTTCACCCATACACAGATTTTACTCCCCAGAGATTCAAAGAGAAAACTCCAGAGCAGCTTAGAGCCCTTGAGGAGAGTTTCTTAAGATGCTCTTTTCCTACCCAAGGAGAATTGGACAGACTTCGAGTGGAGACTAAGCTGAGTAGGAGGGAGATAGATTCATGGTTCTCTGAGCGGAGAAAGATAAGGGACAGCATGGAGCAAGCTGTCTTGGACTCAATGGGATCATACAGAAAAATTAAGGATCAAGGAACTCCTAATGGTGCAATAAGCCAGGCAGAACTTCTGAGTAGCTCTCAGCTCCCTGGTGCTTTATCTGGGTCCTCCACCGTATTGAAGAAAACACAGGAGCAGATCCATCTACTGAAAAGCACATTTGCAAGGACCCAGTGGCCATCACCCCAGGAGTATGACCAGTTAGCGTCTCAGACTGGGCTCACGAGAACAGAAATAGTTCGCTGGTTCAAGGAAAACCGGTCCTCACTGAGAGCAGGGTCACTTAAATGGATTGACCAGTACCAGCAGCAGTATGCTGCTGATGGTCTTAACAAGCAAAGCCAGAAAAAGAGCTCAAAACACGTTGAGAGTCCAAAGAGTGGTAATGAGGCGTCTCGGCAGCATTACCAGGAGCATAAAAAACTGAATGAAGAGAATGGGGGAAAACCAGTGGTGAGAGCAAAAAGAGACTGCGAACCACTGAAAGACTCTTTGTTGGGGAATCAAGCAGAGGGTGTGGACAGGCTGGAGTGCAACAGCCACGATGGTCACGGCAGCGAGGAGAACGAGGAGCCGGCGGAGGTGAACTGGGTGGAGGTGACGGTGGGCGAGGATGACGCTGTCTCGGACTGTACGGACAGCTGGAGCCAAGCGGCCCCCGAGGGCCAGACAGAGCTGGCGGACTTTGACTCTGAAAGTATATCCGGAGACAATTCCCACGTGTAGACAGGTAATGCTGATGGTGCTCTGTTTCTCTGAGCCTGCGTCTGGGTGTGCTTCCAGCATCCTGTAGCCCCTTCTTCAGTGTAAATCCCTGGAGCCCATCCCTGCCGCATGCTTGTGCCTGCTGGATGCCTGAACAAAAGGGAGACCTGTTCTGCTTGTAAATTAAAGTCAACTGCCTGGTAGGGGAGGGGTTAGTGCCATTTGCCTTGTTTCTTGTTGCCTTGTGAGTCAAGTCCTGGATAAGGGAGATTTTTCTAATTTTTTTTTTTTGGGGTGGGGGGGATAAGTGATTAAACCTTAAAACTTTTGCCTTTACACAACCTGTGTAACCTCTGCAGCACTTGATGTAAAGCATACCAGCTGAKCCACACAAAGAAATACTACATAACACTAGTTGCTAATATCCCCCTTGCTAAGAGATCACTGAATAGAGGCTGTGCCTGGTTTTGCATCTCAGGTCCTTCCTTGCAGCATTCTGCCATGTTCAGAACAAAAGGTCACTGGGGGCAGGGCCCAGCACAGAGATGCTTCTTTATGTAAAAGCAAGCCAAAAAAAAAAAAAAGTGGGAACTGAAGTGGCTCATGCAAATGTGCTTTCTTCCTCTTGCAGGTGAGAACTGTCTCCAGCCTGGCTTTGTTCTGCTTACTCACACTAGAAGCTTAGGAAATGCCCCAGACTAAGCTGTGTGGGTGTTTAGCAGCTCTTCACAGGATCTTGAATTTAAAAGCAAGCTGCAGGGCCTGGCTTTAAGGGAGGGTTGTACAATCTTTCCCAATGTGAAAGGACTTGTTATTTGGAGATCTGAAACCTGTTTCTGATCACAGTTGCACAGGTGTAAATCTGGAGCAAGCACTGTCAGCATTTCTTGACTTGCATATTGAATTGAGTTTACTGGAGCCTGTAACATTTTGTTCTCGGTTCAACTGAATCTGTCTCTCCCAAACCAGAGTTTCCTTAAGCCAGAACTTTAGAACTTCTCCTACAGAAAGCTCAGCATCCTGCATTAATAACTGTAGTGAGAGAACACRTCTTGTTTGGTAATTTTCTGATGTCTAATAAGCAAAATATACTTCAGCCTTTCTTTAAAAAAGAAAAGAAACAGAAAATCCAGGACTGATAGAAGTGCCTCCACACCTGTACTTAAGACTTCTACTATTATAGCTACCAGTACTTAGATTGAACTGCCTGTTGCAGAGGTGCAGTTTTTGGTAGCAAGCCCTGCTGGCTAGCACTCTACTTTCTCCATGTGCAATACTTGTCCAAAAGTCTCCTGGACATCTTCTCTGAGTTGAAAAGGAAAGCCCTGCAGTGGTATTATTTTTAACTACGAATTCTGTCAACTAATCTTGATAAATGTTATGACAGCATCTATATAACAAAATAGCTTAAAGCTTCAGACTGCAGTGCAAAGCACTGTCCTGCGTTATCCTTGAAAAAGTTGGTAATTAGGCATGTGAGGAATAGGTGTTACCTGTGTGTCAAAGGCAGGGATTAAAGGAAGAAGGATGTAGGAACATCAGCCAGAGGCACACTGGGGTGCCACTGTTGTGCAGCCACATAAGAAGGGAGAGCCAGGATCTGATCTTCCTTTTAAAATCAAATGTGTGATGAATAAATGCATCGTGGGATTATTTTTTCTCAGGGTTGTTATTCCAGATCATTTGCCCCTTCCAGCCACAAATACTGGTTCTGAGGAGAGGGAGCAGACCAGGGACTCAGAGAGGGAATGGGGAGGAAGGCAGGAGTGGGGGGAGTCGCCTGAAACTCCTGTTTCTTACAAACCTCTTGTACTATGAAACCAAGCTCTGCAACAGCCCCCTTCCAGCAGCGTAGGTTTGGTGCTTGCGTTTTTGTGCTTGTGAGTGGTGTCAGGTATGTTGGAGTGAACCYCCTGCCTCTGTGCCCTGGTACAGATGTTGACCATAAAGCTCCAGGGCTCTGGAGGTGCTGAAGTGTTATCAGACAGGAATTTTTATAAGAACTTTGATATCAGTTAAACTGTTGCTGAGTGATCCTTTTGATGAGGACTTTTCCGGTGGTTGTGTGTAAAATGCACTTACTGAGGAAAGGTGCACTGGAGCAGGACTTCTGCCGCAAAGAGCGTGCAGTAAGATCAGAGGGCCATTTTGTCCTCTGCTCTTTGTATGTTCCTCAGTGTGCTGGCCTGGGGACTTGACAAAAGTCTTTTTAATTTTCCTTTACTCTGCCTATAAATCTCAGCCGAGAAATGCAGTGCCTGCTTCTGTTGCCCACGTGGAAGCGTTGTCACAGTTGCTGTGACAGAAAATTTGGAAGCTTTATACCCCACACTGATGGGACTCATGGAAAAGTCTCAGCTACTGGCTCCTTTTTCCATCAGGATAAGCTTTCATTGTGCAACCAATCTTAGAAATTTTCAACTAAAACTTTGGTGTTAAATTAACAAGGTGTTACCTTAAATGACATCCAGGGTAGGACTCAAAAGCAGAGACTGTGTAAGACCTGATGGAGAGCTTGTTTCTGCCTGTTGGCATAAAAGCCTGATTCTTCCTAACATACTCCTGAGATACCACGTGTAAGAGGTGGACTGAAGAGCTGACCAGGGACTCCTCTTGACTTACACAGCTACACTTACTGTGTGAACCTTTCACTGCCGAGCCCTACATCAGGCAGAAGCATGCTCCTTTGATATTCATGGTGTTGCTGGTTTGCCAGCTTGATGTAMCTGGTCTAAAATGAACGTTTGTCAGTGATTGACCTCCATACTCCTGTTGCCTGAATTTGTGTGACTTCTGTAAAACCTCAGCTCTTCCAGACTATCTTGGTCACTCTCTGCTTTGATGTGTAGCTTTAGGATGTTCTGGAACTATTAGAGAGCATTTGTGCTACAGCCTAGACAGGCCTTATGCCTCAAAAACCTGAGTTTTTCCAAAACTGATCCATGTTTGGCAGATTCTGCTGCTGCAGCTAGAGGGAATTTCACAAGGGACTGGGCCTCTGTGAGAGCAGGATTCATGCCAGGCTCTGAAATGCCATCCCGGGACTAAGAAGAGGCTCTGTTACTAAGTCTGTMTATGAAGCTTTTGGCAAAATTGGATTTATTCCATAGAGCAGCTCAGGTTTCCTGAACAGTCAAGTTGGGAGATCTGTCCCCATAAAGTACTGGGGCCTTCCAGATGTTGAGTGGCTGCTGTAGGGTGCACTAAAGCCATCTCTGAAAACATTCCAGAGACTGTCATGAAGCTTTGTGTTCCTCTTGTAGTGAAGCCAAACTGCTCTGTCAAGAGAGTGCTTTAGCTCCCTTTCCATCAATAGAGATATTTCTGCTTTCCTACGGTACGGGTCAGAATTAGGTCTATTGTCCTCATTTGCACAAGCTTGACAAACAGAAACTGGTTCTAAATTAAATACAGCAAACTACAGCTCAGACAGGAGAGTGGGACCAGAGCATGCCAGAGTGGCTGGCAGCTACTGCTGGCTTTCTTCACAGTGTTGTGTCCCTGTGGGGTTTTCCCGAGATCAGAGCTTTTGGTTTTTTCTCAGAATCATACTTTTTTTCCCCTGCCACCACCTTTCCACAGTAAACTGTCTTTTTTTAGAATTATTTCATTACCTCCATTGTTAAGCATGAACCCTGCAAGATGTAGGCAACAAAGCCTGTTGTGGCTCATGACAGGAGTGAGGTAGGTGGACACCCTGGCTCTTGATGGCTGTGACCACTGCTCTATGGAGATTTGCCAAAGTAAAACCATGTGTGGGAGTTGCACACTAGGAAGAAAAAAAGCTTGAAGGCAGTCACCCCTTGCATCTGCTGAATATGTCATACTGAGCATCAGAGGTAGTCTGGGTCCTCTTGACATCAGAGCCCCTTCTCCACTGCTGCAGGAGCTGAGATCACTTGTTAGGTGGTGGCCCAGTGCATTCCTCAGTGTCTGAAACCAGTAAAAGTGAACAGCACTGGGGCTTCTCTCACTTTTTGCCCAAGTTCTCACTTTTCTTGTGCTTTAGGGCTTCATTTAAAAAGGTAACTCCAGTGTCTGTTACTGGCGCTGGGCTCAGGGACAGCATTCTGAAGTAAATCAGCATGGGATTGACCAATGGTTTTTGCAGAATTTGGGTCACCCTAAAACATTTGAGAGAATGAGGCCGAAGTAGGGAGGACATGCCTTTTCCCCTGAAACCAGTGTGGTGCATTAGAGACCCAAGCTTAAAATAATGAAGGACTTCAGAGGGAGAAGCAAAACCTAATGCAGCAATTAAAATTTTCCAGTGAGTCAGGAGGAACAGGGGCTTGTGTGGAAACATCGCAAAGATAGGGAGGACCTTTCCTCTTGATGCTGGTGCAAGCCCCTGTCCTTTTCCTGGGCTTGACTGCATTGCTTTCTGCATTGCAGATGCCAGATAGAGCTGTCTGCTTTTGTGGGAAATAACAGACCAGGTAGCAACATCCCTAAGAGGTGTGAAATAACGAGTTAGCTCAGGTTTCAGTAAGCACTGCTGCAGGGGAGGTGAGGAGGATGTTTGCACTTCTTGCATGTTCACACCTTAGTGGGGAAAAACTGAGCATAATCCCTGTCATGGAGCCCTCGCTTTGTGCTGGGAACTGAGGATACATGTGAATTGGTGGCTATTCGAAGGTTGGGTTTTGAGGGGTTATTTTTTAATCTCTGGTCCATTGTGCAGCCTTTATGTAGGTGCAGGAGTCATAGCAGAGCACTAACACATCCAACTTTTTCCATTGTCTTGCAGTTTGTATAATTTTCTAAAATCATGTAAAACAAAAAGTATTAGGAGATTTCCTGGGGGAGAAAGACCTCAAGTCTTCTTGGCTTTAGCACCATCTGTCCTGTGGTCACAAGGTAGCTGCCCCAAACGCATGTGCGCATCACCTTTGAGTCAGAGTGAGAGTCTGCCTGAGTCAAGGCTGGACTGTATATCCCTGTTAGAAATCTATAGGGAATTATTAGCTGGGTGTTACATGCAGCAAAAATCCAACACCCTACTACATCAGGCTGTGATAAGGATAGGCCTCAGAGTACAGATTAACACAAAATATAGGGTTACCACGTGTGCAGGGATGTAAACTGGATGCCATGTTAGTTAACAGCTCAAATAGTTCATAGTGCCTTAAAACTAATATGCTGCTGTTATAATTTTTGCAGGGGTACTCCTCAGCTGCACTGTCCTGATGTTGAAGGGGAAATGCTGTCTGGAAACGGAAGAAAACTATTTTCCTGCCTGGGGTGAGAGAGCATGTTGTGACTCCAAGTCTCAGACTGCGCTCGTGGAGGCACAGCAAGAAATATTCTCGTGGAGCGTCATCGTGGATTCCTTGATAGTGCCAAAGTCCTACTACTGCATTACAGAAGAAAAGAAAGAAAGAGAAAAGGGTCCTTGTACATAGGTTTCTCTTAGTTTTTCTCCCACTCACTTTCCTGCCCAGCCCCTTCCTCTACTGGAACAGATTTGTACAACATGAAAATTTTGTTAATTTTTTTAATAGGTGCAAGTTATTCTTGCATATAATGCAATTGAGAAATTTGGGGGAGGGAAGTGTCTTTTGTGGGGGAGGGAGAGGAGATTTTTTTTTTTCTGAAGTGTTTTGAGAAAGAGTTGCGATCTTTTGGAGTTGTCTTGGTGCAGATCAACACCTGAGCCCAGATCCCCACCCTGGTTTACATTTCAGACCAGTTAAACGTGTTCTGGAGTGGTGGGGTTTGGCTTTTTGGTTTTTTTTCTTGTTGTTTTGACTTTTTTGTTTTGTTCTATGGCCACCTGCTACTGGTTGAAATATTTAAATATCTCTGCTTTTCTGTGCTCCTACAAGGCAAGTCTTCTCCAGCTCCTGTACTTCACTTTTCACCAGCTAGCCCCACCTGTGGGTCTGTGAAGATTTGGCTAGAAAGCCTTTTTTGGTTGTTGGTTGGTTTTGGGGGTTTTTTTAGCACTTTTTGTTTAAACATGCAGTACAACCCCCAGAGGGGTTGGAGCGAGGATATTAAGATGCTTCATAATCCAGACTTGTTTGTGTTTCTTTGGCTGGTTCAGTGATGGACACCGTAACCAGCAGTCTGCCCTCCGGCTTTAGACGTTGTAGCGCACAACAGAAGTTTCTTATTAACCCTTGCCACTAAATTTTTAGATCAATCCTAGGTTCCTGAGTGCACTTTTTTTCAAATACTGCTAATTTGGATTTGTGTGGGGGTGTCTGTCTGTGCACGTGTGAGGAGGAAATGGAGGGAGAGCAGGAGCCTGGGTGCAAGAGCCGTCCGGTGCATTCCTCTGACGAGCTGGGTTTGGAAAACTTGCCCACCTTTCAGTACACTGCACAAAGAGGATGCTAGGGAGTTTGAATAAATCCAACTTTTCTAACTTGTTGCTCATTTGTTGTAACTCAATAAAACAAAGGCTAAACATTTTGGTAACCTTTTTCTCATCTCTTTTTTTTATTTTACTCCATTTTAAAACCCAAACTCAGCCTAGACTTTGTGCACAAGAGCCTGAGGTCTTTAGAGCTGCGGTGAGGGTTTTAACTGGTTTCACAGTATTTGGCTTGGCAAACACTAAACTGGATTAAAGTGAATACTGATGTTTATTCCTCTATGTCAGTCGGCTCTATCCTGCCAGGATAGTGCCTGGGAATCGGCCTTTGGGGAACACCTTTTATTTTGATTGCAGTCGCAAACTGAATGAATGAAACCACCCTGTGACTCACCCATATGTAGTTATTTTTATTAATCAGCAGCACAACATATAAGTCTAGAGGGAGGTTTGCAGTGGGTGGCAGCAAGCTCTCGGTGACTTTACTTACAATAAAGTTGTCTGGTTCATTGTTGAAGAGGAGTGATTGGAGGGGGCAGCGCTTTGCTTACTGCATTTGTGTGTCACGAGGCAACAGCAAAAGTTGAGGAAGTGACATCAGCTCCTCCCTGGGGAAGGGCTGCCAGACAGTGAGCATGCACATGTCCCATCACACACAGCTCAGATGTTGGTCTGCAGGGTGGAGACAGAGGCCCAAGCAGTCATGGATGCAAACATCAGATGCCCAAAAAGAAAATGCCTCTGAAGATGCTCCTCCAGCACTCCAACGTTGTAACTGAAACTAATTGCCACTTTTGTTTGCATTGCTCACATGAAAGGATGGTAGTATTTTAATTGCCATTATGAAGTTTTTAACAACCACTTGATGGCTTAATATTCCAGTTGGCACCCACCTGCCTGATGGGTGTTGTACATCTGTGTGTTTGGAGCACTGACCTACTTTGCTTAACTAGCAGTTCTCCCAGGGAGCTCAGCAAGAGGTTTAGGAAGAACAAGACCCACCTGGGTTTTTCTGTATTCGTACATCCCAGACAGGGTGAGATTAGGGCCCAGGGCTGGGGCTCTTTAAGATCTCTGCAATTCAAATAAAACAATAGCAGTGGCTCTGCAGTCTGTCATCACACAGATAATAAGGCTGAAGCTGTCCCACAGCAAATAGACTGGCAAAAAGCGTGGCACAGCCTTTGCCAGCATGGGCAGCATGGCAGCACCGAGGGGGTTGGTGCAGGCAGATTGTGGTGTGGTACCAAACCTTCAGACTCCTGGAAAGCTGGGCCCATGACCCCTTTTGTCTGAGCTTAAAGCAACCCAGGTCTCCACAGAGGTTGCTTCAGTGCAGCTGCTGGAATGGGTTCAGGAGCTGGGCGTTGGAATCAGGCTTTGTTTTTAATTAATACGGATGCAGTGACTGCGTTTCTAGGAGAGTCCAAGCGGCGAGGRACAATCGGGACATTGTTTGTGCACGGCAGCCATTAGGGACGGCCTTGGCCTTGAGGTTTCATTGCACACGATGAAAACAGGCTGCTGACACAGAGTTTCCTCCCACACAGCCCTGCATCCCCGGAGCCTGGCGCTGGCACCACGGTGAGCAGGGCCTGTGCCTGGCAACGTCCTGCAGTGTGGAGATGGCTCGGGACAGCCTTTACTGGGCAGGGTCCCCCAGGACCAGCAGTTCCTGGTGCTCAGGTTTTGATTGACATCTTTCACAATGCATTTTAACCTGTGTGTCTTGAAATTTTCTAATCAGAAGAAATCTAGTTAAACACACAAAAATGAATCAGATTTTTAAACTTGTGCAACACTTCTAAAAAAAATGTGGCTTGTAGAAAAATCCATTGCTGGGAAGTTGGTAATGACTTGAATTAGGTGGCTTCTGCTTTTTTAATTTCATCTCTTTTTTTTGCTGAGAAGAGGATGGATTTTCATTATATACACATTACTTCTCCTGCCTGGTCCGTAAGATGCTGGGAACCTCCTTACTGCTGTTAAGAGATGTAGGGACTCCAAACATAATAACACAGGTAGAATTTAGACAGGTCAGACAGAAGCCTTATTAAATGTGAATAGTGAGAGACAACAGCGAAGAGCATCACAGAATGGTTTGGATCAGAAGGAACCTTTAAAGATCATCTCATTCAACACCACTGAACTGAGCAGGGATCTCTTTTACTAGATCAAGTGGCTCAAAGCCTTGTGAAGTTTTGAGGCAGCAACTTCAGCATCTGTGACCTCCCTGCAGTCTAAATTATTCAGTTTTCTCAAATACTATTTAAGGAAAAAAAAAAAAGAAAAAAAACCCTTCACTTTTCAATCACGTTTCTGCAGTAGCACCATTTCTAATCTCAAATCTCTGATTCTGACCTTTGGGAATTTCATTTAATATGTCACTTTGAAAGTCAGCCAGTGAGTGGTGCAAGTAACCTGCATCTGCAGGAGGAAACTCACCAGTTCAGGGATCACTCTAGGAAGGAGGAGTGTCCCTGTGCCATGTGGACCAGTACAAGCTGGAAGGAAAGTGCTGGGTTACACAAGAAAATCTCTGTAATTTTSAGTGATTATGAGCATAATGATAATCATGTAATGATATCTTAAAAATCTAGAGAAATACACAGGTAGGCAAAAGGCAACCAAGATAAGTAATATTTATGCATTATATTTACAATCAGCAGAAATTTAACCACTTAAACATTCCTTGTCTTCTGGTAGCCCTCGGATATTCTTAGGTAGCAAAAAGATGCATCCTGAAATGTTACCAACTTACAGAAGGAGGAAAAGAATAAATTTCATTAGCACATAAGGCAACATTGTAGAAGTCCATTTGGCATATTGTTAGCAAGGAAAGAGCACACCAGTGATGGAAGTGAACTTTTCTTCTGTCTGCTGGGTAAAAAGAGACCTGAGAGGGAAATCTGTACTCATTTGATCAGTAACTAATGGAAAGCAGTTATGAATGGGACCTGTGGCTCTTGAGCATAATACTGAAAATATTCATAATACAGCAGGAAAAGTGAATGTGTTGAGAGTGAAAGCAAGAGAATGTGAGATACTCAGTGAAGGAAAGAAAAAGCAGCATAAAAAACAGCAGGCAGTGTTTCTGGGCTGTTACACAGTTGAACCGTATCCCAATCAGATTATTGCAAGCTCTGGTGAGGACGGAGGCAAGAGCTGAGTGACCGGGTGATTGTCAGACCAAATCACACAGCTCGTCTTGAGCACAGCAAGCAAAAGCAGGGGTGTTCTATTGTTTTCTTATTTCCATCAAACCTGAGGCTCCAAAATGGTAGTTCCAATTATATTAAAATTCTCATAATTTACATGTACTTAACATATCCAGCAAGTTGGCTCAGACACAGTAAATGGGACATTTTTGTAGCTTCCTCAGTACACAAACTCACCCTCACCTTCCTCTTTTTTTTTAATCTCTCTTAAAAGCCTAGATCATCCCATGGCAATATATCGTGTAAAATTTTGTGTGCAGCAATTTTAATCTAAAAAAATAATTAGTTTTACAAGGCATCTATAAGACAGTTTAAGGAATAATAGCATCAACCCAAGTTTATGGACAAAGGAACAGAGATGTATGTAGTTATTCACAAGACTGCTGAATAAATGTACTAAAGGCAAGAGCTGAGTTCAGTTTGGCCTTGTCTTCTCAGCAAGGAAGCTTCATTTTATATTTGTGTCAAATMATTTCTGTTTCATTGGCATTTCTAAGCTTTTCACCCAAAGTCTTTCCCTCTACAAGAGGTGAAAACACAAGGGCAGAAATGAGCAGGCTGGGCCTGGGGCTTCTCAGAGACCCTCATCCCACTCAAGCCTGCCAGGACATCCTTCTTCTCCAGCACAACCCTCCAGGCAAAGTTTTCACCTTCCTGCCTTAATTTCTTCCACCTCTAAGTCTCTTCCTAAACATCTTCCCTCCATCTTCCTTCCCCAGAGACCCGTTTTGGGGGGTGTTGTGGTTTAACCCCAGCTGACAACTCAGCCCACCAGAGCTGCTCACTCACTCTGCCTCAGCTGGATGGGAAAGAGAATCGAGAGGGTAAAAGTGGGTTGAGATAAAGACAATTTAATAGGTAAAGCTAAAGCCATGTACACAAGCAAAGCAAACAAGGAATTCATTAACCACATCCCATGGGCAGGCAGGTGTTCATCCATCTCCAGGAGAGTAGGGCCCCATCACACATAACAGTGACTTGGAAAAACAAACACCATCACTCCAAACATCCACCTCTTCGTTCTTCTTCCCCAATTTTTATTGCTGAGCATGACACCATATAGTGTGGGACATTGCAGAATCAGAGTAGTTTGGGTAGGAAGGGACCTTGACATATTCAATTCAATGAAGCACAAATCCAAAACATACCCCCATACCAGCTACTGTGAAGAAAATTAACTCTACTGCAGCCAAAACCAGCACAGCAGGCCCCAGGGGGAGGTGCTAGATGCTCCTCCCTGCCTGCTTGGCATTTTTGGCCATTGCTGCAGCTGCTCTTTTATTCCCACAGAGAGGGAATTTCTTCTTCATTTATAGTAGGAGGTCACAGCTTGCCAAGGGGTGCTTTATAAACACATCAGCACGTGTGATTAAATCCCTCATGGTTGTTATCTCCTCAGACAGAGGAACGGAACCATTCAGCCCCTTTGGCCTCTCTGAACCACTCACACCAAATCATTAATACCAAAAGGCGTTTTGCCACACGGTGGCATGCAACATATATGTGTACCTAAACGTTCAAATTTGATGTACTTTGCTTTTTTCGTCCTCCCATAACTCCAGCAGTCCCTCTCATCTCAGGGCTGGGGCCATCAGCCAATGCTGGTGAATGATGATGCAGCTTTTCAGTGAGGTAGAAATACTTGACTTTCCTTCCTGCCTTGATGTGCTCACAAGACCCACTTTAAATAGCAGCATCATGTCTTATCACCTGACTGTTAAACCTCTTCATAAAGGGATCTTCCTCAGTGCCTATTCATTATTGTCAGGGTTTCACACAAACTCAGGCTTATTTGGCTGCTCCCTGATGATCTGTTGTCTACAACTCCACTCGAGGTTCTCCCAAGGCATTGAACATTCACCTTCACTTTCATTGGCCTTGCTTCAGTTGTTGAGCCCCATGGGTTGGCTGCTGCCTCACCTGGAGGGCTGTGTTCCCCATGCCCTCCCCCAGAATTGCCTCCAGGTGAGGGGAGGATGCTGAGCAGGAGAGCTGGCCCTGGAAAGTCAGGGAGGCTCCATGCAAGCAGTAATTTAATTCAACACTAATTTTGATTGATTGGTAGAGTTGTTCATTATTACTTATGACACATCTGGAGATGGCCACTGCACATGCTAAGAGCAAGGGGACAAAACCGGAGCATATGCAACAGAAATAGGATGTCAGAGGTTTTGGCACTGTCAGCCCTGTTATACAGAGGGTGAGCAGAAGTACCCCAGATTGGGAAGCACAGCTCCAAACCTCTTCTCTAGTCCAGATTCAGCTACCACCAGACTTCAACCACAACTAAGCAAACAGCAGGCAAACAACATTTGCGTTGGGGTGAAGGATCCAGAGGTTTGACCCAACATGGCCAAGGTGAAGAGTCCAGAGCCAGGAGTGCAAGCCAAGACCTATCCCTGCATCTGAAGGCTGGCATGCTCTAAGGCTCTCTTATTAGGGATTTAAACAAAAGGAATTTTAATCTTTTTTTTTTTTCTTTTTAATGCCAGCATTTGAATAGGGAGGGGGAATGGAAATTTTAACACAAAGCACAAACACTGAAGGTCATGGAAAGGCAAGGAAGACATTGTCTCCAATAATATTAAAAGGAAGACCAACCCTGCTGTATCAGAGCAAAAAAATGAATACTTCTTTTGATTGGGAAGAAAGTTTCTCCATGCCTGGTTGCAGTGCAGCATTGCACATCAGAGACTGCTGCGGCTGAGAGCAAGGAGAATTAATTACTTTGCTTTTTGAAGCATGGACTGCTCTGCTCTGCTGTGCCAGCTTCAAGAACGATAAGCGCTTATCCAAAGAGCGCAGTTTTGTCCTCTGGTGTGGGAGTTTTGACCATCTAAATCACAGGAGGCTGCTGAATCTTTGTTTTGTTTCCTTCATACTTGGCCTACACTTGAACCTGGGCAGCACCGCTCTCTTGTCGGACTCAAGAGATCAATTTTATGCCACCTGAGGGAAGGACACTGGATGGAGCAGTAGTGCTGGCCACAAAGTGCCATGGTGTTGCTGTGCTCAGCACTGTCCCAGCATGCGGCTGCTGCCACCACGGCACATCACAGCCCCACGGACCAAACAAGGCTTTGCCAAACACAAATTTGTCTCCTAATCACCTCCTCTTGGAGGGTTTTGCTTTCATAAAATCATAGAATATGCCAAGTTGGAAAAGACTCATCAGGATCATTGAGTCCAATCCTTGGCTCTGCACAGGACACCCCAAGAATCACACCCTGTGCCTGAGTTTCAAGGGCATTTCAGCATTTAAACAGAGATGAAGTACATCTCTCTCTGAGGGAACAGGTGGTGGGGTGGTGGCACTGAAGGATGTCTTCAGCACTTTGTCCTTAACTTTGCAGCAGCAGAATAGGCTTATTGATAATGTGTTTGGCCTTTCAGGGGGTTGAATTATTTTCTTGAGTCTCTTACACCTCCCACTCCTGCTTATTCATTTAGAAGATTTTTTTTTTATACATGTGACTTGGGAACTGAAGTCATACAGGTAAACAAAGCTTTCCTCCTCTACTCACAAATAACTTCCAGGTGGCCCTTGGCAGGAGAGAAATGTTTTTGCTCAGTAAAAGCACCACCCACTAATTCAGGGTAGCTGCAGATGCTGCTGCACTGAACTTTCTCAGGCAAAATTACAGTGTTTAAATTTTCACTGTAGTGTTGACACCCCTTCTGAAAAAGAGCAGTTCCCACCTCTCCCAAAGCTACTGTTTGTGGCCATCTGCAGCTTCAGCCTGCCAGAGTCACGACTCCTAGTGCTCCTCCGGATCCCAGCTTTTTGGCAAAAGCTGTTGATTTACCTAAACAGTTGCAAAAGAACCGAAGGACACAGGCATGGGGCAGTTTTTACACAAACAGCTCCTGCTGGCCTGTTGTTAACAGACTCTTCCAGCAATACGCAGTGAACCTAATCCCAGTTCTCTGACTGTAGAGCCAAAACCAATGTCTCCTCATCATCCTGCACACTGAAGTTCTTAACTCATCTTCACAGTCACAGTATTAATCATTTTTCAAAAGAAACCAACATGCCAAACATAAGACTAAATACAAAAGCTACTGAGAGCTTATCAGGCTTTTACCCTTATTTCTTGGTGCCAGCTAGAACTGCCCTATTCTCATGCCTTACATAACTTATTTTAATTTGATACTACTGAACCACAGTCAACAGCACCTAAGCAAGTCAAGAAACAAGCTGGCAGACAAGATCAGCACTTCTTTTGAATCATGTTCTTCCTGAATTATCATGTGCAGATAACAATTACTTAATTGACACTAATGCTTGTTCAACACTAGATCAGTCCTTCAAATATGACCCAGGCTACCAGTTTCTTAAACCCATCACCATTCAGGTTGCAAGACAGATGTACAGGGGTTGGGGAAAAAAAAACAGTTATGCCCACATGGTCTCTGCTGTAACTGCTATTCAAAAAGAGGGACTGAAGGTCCAAGGCATCAATATACTTCTTTCTCTCAACTTCCTTCCCACCCCTGTTCCCCAGCTCTTTACCGGGGCTGCAGTGCTAGTCAGCGGCTGTTTTTCTGGCAAACACATAGCAAAGCTGAAGCCTGACCCACAGTGGCATACTCAGAAAAAAAATGCAAGTCCACAGAATTGCCCTCATTTATTGGCTTTACAATTGCTCCCTGTCCAGCAAGGAACCTCTAAGAGTAAGCTTACCTTCTGGCATTTAGTTAACAAAGCTTGCAATTTTAAGATACTACGCTGAAACAGAAAAAGATTAAAGCTTCATTTGTCAAATAAAAAGTGATTTGGCCCACAGATAAATTTACACCTTGGGTCAAAAAAAAAAGAAAACCAGCGATACAGCGAGGTACATATCCAGTGTGAGTGATCTCGGCAGTGGTGACAGTGCTGTTAAAGATCACCAAATATGAGCAAGATGCCATGTGCTGTCCTGCCCCTCCCATGGCTGGAGGGGATGCAGAGCCCTGTCCCAGTGTCCCAGACCCTGATGACCAASTGGCACTTCCAGGGCAGGGTGTTCCACCGAAGTCCCCAGAGAGGGAGCCCTTCTCCATGCATAAAAACCACATAAACCCATACAGCGCGATTGAATTCCCTCTGGCCTTTCAGCTATGGAGGTCTTAAGACTAAACTACTCTTACACAGCCTTCCCCAGGGCCAAGGTGCTGCCATCATGGTCACAGATGGACAATCGCTTTCCTGCTTCCTACTCTTCTCCCTAGATTCCTCTGGCTTTCCCTCCCCTTCAGTAACATGCCCATGCATCCTCTTCAGCATGATTTTTCCTTTAAACAATGCAGCCAGGGGTCATGATTAATCACAGAATTTTCCATACTCCATTTCCCTGCTCATTGTCCCATGCCAGTTGTTGAGAACCTTATCTTTATTAGCTGGTCTTATCAGGACTCGATTACACATTAACAGAAACTCTCCTTACTCAGCAGGATTTCCTTGGAATGAGCCACTCCATAGAGCCAGCCTGGGAAGTCATTGATCTCATTCAAGATGCACAAGGTGACACAGAAAGCTCTAGGATGACTTTGAGGAACTGGCAGGAGCAGATTTAGAGGACAGATTTTCTATAGGGAGCAGACGCATTCGTTTATGTTGTTTGTATTAAATTATACAGTAAATATTTGGCCCTGATGAGCTGTGCTCTAATAGCAGCTACAGAGCTATCTGAGATCCTTCAGTACAGGGATTGCATCCAGCTCAAATATCCCCCTGCCCACTTAGCTACTCAACCAGATAATTCAGCCCTAGGGTCTGTTATCTGTCTGCTTTCAAGAAATTAGACTCATACAGTTCCTAGAGATTTACTAGACCTTCAAGTGCAGTATCACCACACCTACACCTCCGATAGAGGATTTTTCTCCTTTAATTCTACTATCACCTGGCTCAGGAAGGTTAAATGACATCAACTTATATCAATTGTTCTTACTATTTCTTCTTTTCTTAAAAAATACGTTACACAGAGAAATTCACTATTTGAAAAGGACAGAATGATGGGTGCAAGAGAGGGGTGAAATGCTTTGTTAGAGGTGAGACAAGCAGTTTCATAACAGGTGGCCCTGTGAATGCCACAAATCCATCTCTTGTAAAGGCAATGGTTCATCCAAGGACTCCACAGCCTGGTGAGACTCCCAGTGGCAGGTAGTCCAGGTGGGAAGCAGGCAGAGCTCACCATTTGGGTAATCATGTTCCTCCTCTTTGGGAAGAGTGGCATGTCTGCAATGACACTGCAATGACTGCACACTCCCCTCTGCTCCCAAAACACTCCATGCACAACTCCATGAGGTGGCTCTGGAGAACAGAAACAAGGAGAAGGTTTGGAGAAATCATTAGCTGCTCAGTTACAACAGCTAGAAAAAGAATGGGTAAGACAGAAGGCACAAAAACTCTCTGAAGTAGCAGCTCCAAAAGCACATGTGGTATTTAAGGACAAGAACTCATGAGTTTAACTAGTTACATTCATCAGATTATCTGAGAGAACAAGTAGCTGATATCTGGAAAAGAGAGATGGATGTAAGCAAGTGAAGAGGTATTAAACTAGCTATCACCTACAGGGGAGGAAAAAAAGAGCGATTGGTAATTTACTGCCTGCATGACAACCAGCAGAGGAGGCAAGAAAAGATTATAAATCCAATATTGCTACTGGGCACATGATATGAAGTATCAAGACTCAACTTCTGAAAATGGAGTTCTTTATATATGATGGCTGTCACAGCAGGCAGTGGGTGAAAAGTCCCTCTTACAGCCTGCTCAGGCTTTYGAAACTGACGAGGATTTACATTCTGCAGGTGCATCTGATGCTCCTGTAAGTCTTGCCTGCCTCTGCAAAATGTAGGCAGTGGGTGTGGGTCCAATGCAGTGCAGCTGAGAATATCTCTCCTCTTCCTCCTGTGCTATCGTGAAGCATTAAATCTGGCCCTAGTGCTTTGAGTGCAGTTTCATTGAAAAAGAAGGAAGGTAGCTTTAAACAAAATAATACTGCTCTAACTAAAATATACAGGAAAACTAAAAATCAGATTGTAACCACCCCAATGAGAGCAGCAGACATGCTAGGAAGCTTTCACCATGAATGCAGAAACTCTCTGCCCAGAAGCTACAGGTTCTTAAACCCCTTCAGGTACTCCATGCTCAGAGAGCAATGGAGATAGAAACCTGTTGCCAATGATTCAAGTTAGGCCTTTTTTCCAACGTGCAAGTCCCACCTCAAACGCAAGTCATAAAATGATTTTTTTTAATTTTATTGCAGTGAAAAGCCACCACCACCATAACGCTTCTGGAAACAAAGGCTGCAGAAATGTTTTGCCCCAGTCAAAAAAGTAGGCTCTGATTTCATCTTTTAAGGGTTGACTTGAAATTTAAAAGCAAACAGAAAACCCATCATACCTCCTAAGCTAACTGAAATGTCATTTTAGAAATAAAAACCTGAAGCATTTCATCCTCATCAGTATCATCCAAATAAAATATTCTCATGTTGCAACCTTCCCCACCTCCCCCACACAGTTTCTTTGCACCAAGCAGATGTTGATGCAGCTAGAGAGGAACACCCATCCTTGTGGACAAGCAAGGGCTGCACTTCAGTTTGAATATTGCTAAGACAGAACTGTAGAGTAGAAAAACCCCAAATATTGCTGTGCTGGACAATCCAGACCACTTCTAATTACAGCAAAAGTTTGAACTCTTACAAAATTTTTGCACTCCTGCTTGTACATCCTGACCAGGATCTTCTAAGAATATCAATCCCTACAAGATGTAATCTGGTTTCTGAATTTACATAACACAACGGTTGAAAGAATAAAAGCTTTTTTTGCCATCCGTTGCATAAAGCTTTGGGTTCTTCAAGAATCTTGATGCTGCCCCAGAATCTTTGCTGTACTTCTTCAACATTAATTGGATTTTGATCTTAGATTACATACCTTGGCGAGGAAGGGTGAGACAGAAGAGAAAACGTGACAAGATGTTCCTACACATTTATACATTCAAAAACCCAAACCCTCTAGCATCCAAGCTATGAATTAGCTTTTAAGAAAATTACCCCGTATGAAAAAGCTCCAAAATATTAACATTAGTTAAAGTTAACTCTTTAGCTTAAGCCCCTAAAACAAGTAAGGCCAATGCCCAAGGCACACACATGCCATTTTCTTTTTGCAATTGCTGAAAGTCTTAACAGCAATAAGGACAGGCAGTCCAGAGTCAACAAAAAACTGCTTATAAAGACAGGTAAAGTGGTGTTCCAGGCACATGACCAAGGCTTCCTTCTAGCCAAAGGCTTATCCCTAAGACTAGCTGGGGGTACATATACTAAACAGTGTCTCCCTTTGCCCTTCCACCCACTGTGGGGTTAAGGATTCAGTAGATGAGGGCAGACACAGGTGTTGCTTTTCTTTGCAGTCTGAACAAAGACTGCCACTTTCTGAGCCCATATTGCAGAAAAAAAGCACTTCAAAAAACATTCTTTGATCAATTAATACAATCCCTGATTAATGTTTTTTCTTTCTATTCTCACGTCCAGTTAAAAAACCAACTTCTCAGCAATTTTAGATCCCTTCCTGACTGATTAAAAGTATTTTTTCACCCAAAAACCAGTGCTTTAGGCTTCTCTACCTCATTCATACACTAGCATCACACTACTTGCATAAAAGAAAAAGCCACGATGTAACCAGGGTTGCATTTCTCCATCACAGCACCTGTTCCCCATAGCCCAGAGCCATGAGCACACACCTGCACAAGCACCAGCACCTGAAACAGTTTGGATTGCACTGATCCAAGACCCTCTGTTCTATAGGAACCAAACTGTGCAGGAGGGGCACTCTACAGACTGCAAAAGAGGGCAGCAGCCCCTGCAGCCTAACCCAAGAGGAGGGATGGGCAATAGGATGACACTCCCTTTGTCTGCCTTCTGTGACTGAACTCCACACCCCATGGCCCGAGAGAGGCTTTACAGCACCAACACCAAGCAGTGCCAGGCACGTCAGTCTTAATGAAGACAAGTGCTACAAAAAGCCTTTCCAGCTGGAGTAGGTGAGGGAGCTTTGATTTTAAAGCAGGGGTCTGTTAGGGTTAACTACTGACTAGCCTGGGGTTCATTAGGGCTAACTGATAACGAACTTGAAAGCAAAGGGAAACATTACTGCAAAGAAACTTCCTCTATCTAACTAACTACCACAAGGTGACCTGAACTCTGTAGTGTGAAGAGATTTACAAAGCAGATTGGCAAACCCAAGGGTTGGCACAGGCATCCTCACACCTCTGGGCCCAATGACAAGTCAATGAAATCATTAATAGAGGGATCCACCTGCTGTCCTTTAATCCACGGCCAGTCGAAGGACTAAATACACACATCATCTTAAGAAATACTTGTAAATATTCAGATGCAAGAGCACTACTTCTGACAGTTTGGATTTTAAACACTGCCTCCAGTGGCCATAAGCCTCATCATGAAATTTTAAGATTGCTCTAGTAGTCAGAGAAACCTGGCCTTCAAATCTGATTTGATTCTAATGGTATTTTGGAAGTGCTTTGTCCTTTGAGGGAGGGGAAAAATAAAAATATGAAGCACCAGAATTAAGGTTTCACCATCACTTCCCCCCCCGCCCCGCAACATCAACAAGATTCTGCAGAGGCCTTGCCAGCATCCCCCAGTTACAGCTCTTTCGCTCCCAAGTAGTGTAATCACTCCTAGATCCTGTTCCAGATGATGAAAGGGTGAGCCATGGCTTTCATCACCTGAACAGTGTACTTGTAAAATACAAGCAGCTGAAGTGTTCTCATCTTTTCAATTCTAGAGAACAGCACATCATCACCTTTTAGATGTAAGTACTTCTGCTTAATATGCACATATTACAATATTTAGCTTAATTAATCAAATCATGACAACAGACTCAGTTCTGAACCTCACACTGTTAATATCATCCAGGGCAAAATAAGAATCTAGGGATGCTTAGAACAAGAAAAACCATTTACTAGTGCAGGCGATGGCAATGCTAAGAACATCTCCACCAAAATTACTGCTCTGCCATACTACGGCAAGTACAGATTGATCCATCATCCTAAGCCTAGCACAGAACAAGTGAGAATATGAATCATCTTAATTCTATGGATGCAGAACAGGATTACAAAGTCATTAGGTGACTTGTTGTATCAGAAGCTTCAGACTATAAATTGCTGTATATCTCTCCAGCTCACTACCTGAACCACCAAGGCAAAGCAGTCTCCCTCCCTGGTAAGGTACATGGCGATACACAAACACAGGAAGAATCTTATGTTGTAGTGCAAACAATATGCTGCTCTGAAAATTAAAGACTCTCAGTTTTCCTAGTGCAACCATTAGATGACAACAGCTCATTTCTCATTAAGTCACTGGAACACCGCATCACTGAGCTGTGCTGAGAGGAGCTGTCGCCAAAACAAAGTGACAGGAATGAAAGATGAAGCATTTGATTTCATATTCTTGGCTATTCTGCTGACTCTTTATGCAGCTGGAGCAAAATCAAAAGGCACACACTTGCCACACTGTTCTATTTAGTACGGATCCAGCCTTTCCAGTTCAAGCAGCACAACTAATTCACACAGTGTCTTGTGTACAAAGTCTGATTTTCTTTGATGCCACTATGGTAACAAACGGGAAAAGTGCAGTCAGATGAATGCTGAGGACCAGAAGAGTCATTCAGAGAATGCCCAATGTGTCCATCTCCAAATCAGTTGAGGGAAGAGCCTCAAAAAGAATTCTGGCAGCTGTGCACATCTGTGTGGAGAGGGAGGGTATTGCAGAATTCCAAGCTTACCCCTGGAAAAGTAAGTGATCTGTATCAATCCCACAAAGTTTGMGGTGATTAGAAAGATGCTTTCTCCCAGAGGACAAAGGATTAATAATCAAGTTTACAAAAACCAGCTGTAAAATGGTAATAACCCAGGAAGGACACAGTCTGTCAAAACTCATGGTATAAACAGAGATAAAGAAAGTGTCTTTATGATTTTGCAACCGATCAGAGAAGACAAGACTCCCGCCCAAAAACAAGTCATTTTCTTGGGTACTTTTATCAGCAGCAGGAGATGGTGTCACAGTGCAGCTGCCAGACAACACCCAGGGACCTGCAGATCACAAGGCTTGTCATAAGCTCAAAYACGATTTAGCAAAACAAAGACAGTAACAGAGATTAAAATTTTAATTTAAAACTTTGCCAACAAAAATTGATTACAAAAAGGGAAATTATCTGTACAAAATAAGAAAGGAGGTACTCATTTAACAAGAGACTGCCATTATCAATGTATGTGGGAGGACAAATAGAGCTTCAGGTCAAGTGACAAAGTGAGAAACAAACAAACTGAGCTTGTAATATGGAATTCTGATGTGAATTTTCCATAAACAAAGTAAATTGACCTGAAGCAGCTCAGAAGCTAATCAAGGTTTACAAGAAGTCTATTTTCCTTGGAAACCTTTCCCTCTAAATTTAGAGAAGGAGAACGTACTAGAAAGCAAGACCCAGCACAGTGCAATGGGTCAATACAATGACTTTTGCTGTGTTTTCTCTCACTCAAACCTTCCTTTGGGCCTTCCATACAGAGATATTCTGCAATTTGAGTGTGCCAGGGTTTTAGCTGAGTCACAAACTATTGCATCTTCACTTAAAAGTTGGGTCCTGAATCAAAATGAAGACAAATGCTTTGGAGACAGTGATATTCCTATTACTAAAAAGACTCCTATCAAAATGATGGTTCTCAGACTGTTCAAGTCCACATCAAAAAACAGCTGTTGGTCAATGATAAATTCATATTTACAACACTGCACTCCTCTTTTCTACCTACCATTTTATACAAAGAAAGAGACAAGAGCATCTTTAAAACTCATCACTGAATAGACAAAAATGGCAGGTGATTTCTGAACTTCAAGTTCCTGTAAAACTTAAGCACACAATATGATCCTTAACAGTTTTCTACATTTTTCCACAAGTCAAATCAACATAATTGAGTTGCAGTGAAGACATGGAACATGCATTTTTTTTAAATTTCCAATCTAACTGCTTATTTTCCACTCAGCTCTGCATCACATAGTATTTACAAGTTTTTACACCTTCAGAACCCAAGTTTAGTGAAGAAACAAAGCAGTAATAAAAATGTATCAGCCCAGATTCACTTCATCTACTTATAGTTACCTGAGATACCTAAGTTGGGGCAGAACAGCTTTCTGTGCCCCACCTACCCAGTAAAACAACAGACAAATGCTAAAGGGTAATTCAGTCAGACTTGAAACTTATCCTAGTGACAATGCTCTTCCTACTCCAACAATAAAACAAAAAGTGAGCAACTACATTCTGACTTAGAAGTCTTGGTTAAGCTCAGAGTAATTGTGTTCCTAGCTGAAGTGTTGGATTTACGTAAACCTAAGCCTTACTTGCTCACTAGCAGCTCCCAGCTAGGGAGGTCAGGGACAGCTGTCCTGTAAGAATGCTGTGAGACATGCGTGAGTCCTCCTTACAGCTGGGAAAACTGAGATAAGTAAGAAGTTTG
This sequence comes from Amblyornis subalaris, assembly GCA_018881555.1. Taxonomy (NCBI): domain Eukaryota; kingdom Metazoa; phylum Chordata; class Aves; order Passeriformes; family Ptilonorhynchidae; genus Amblyornis; species Amblyornis subalaris. The sequence goes on along the minus strand of JACAXG010000017.1, from coordinate 6,091,631 downwards.
CTCAAGAGCATGCAGTGAGTCAGTAACAAGCTGGCATTACAGCTTCCTGCATCTTGGCCACATGCTCTGCCCATGGGAACCCAGTGCAAGGAAAACTACTGTACAGAATCATTCCCTTTTCCATGCCAAAAATTTTTACCAAAAACAAGTACAGATACTAATAAACAGTGTATGCAATTTCTTATTTGACAATGATAGTCTTGCAGTAACCTGTTATATTGTATCTTGAGCCCGCAAAAAATTATTTCCAGCTTTGATTCTTTAACATCTTAAAGCTTTTAAGATAAAGTTGAAGATTCAGTTAAACAATGCTGCAGTCAGTACCCTATACATTAACCACAACAGTGTTATATTTTCTAGTTTAAGCAGTATTTATGCTACCCAATTTGGCAATCAAAAGAGAAACCTTGAAGCCAAGAACTCACAGATCTTGGGGAAAAGAAAAACAAGCCAGACAACTTCAGTTTCACCAGAAAGCTTTGTAACATGCCATGAAGAGTTCAGAGATTTCAATTCTGTGAGTATCTGTTATTGCCATTTCAGACAAAAGCCCTCTAATCCTTAGCCTTGCCCAGCCCACGATGTAGCAGGTAGGAAAAATGCTGCATGGCAGGAAAAAACTCTGCTCAAAACAGCTTAATAACGGAAATGAAACATTTGCAATTTGCTTTATGAATGCAGCAGAGAGATATCACTTAAATAATGTTTCCAAAGACCCTGGGACTTAAGCACAGCTATGGAAAAAGTCAGCTTCCTAAACTTGGGGGCTTGGTTGAGTGATCTGCCTCACACTAGATTCTTACTTTACTGTGGTCAACAAAGCTCTTAACATACCAGGCAAGACAGAACACCACTAGCTTGTTCCATCACATCTTGTAACAGGACAGCCAGTGGATCCTGTTGTGACATACAATACTGTATAAAGAAGGCTTATTTTTAATGGCAGAATCAAATTGGACACTACTGGCTAACCTGGAGCAAGATCTGTATTTTTTCCTTCTGGAGTTTTAACTTTCTCTTGAACCAGGAACATTCTTTCTTTCTAATCGGTTAAATCCAAGAGTACTACAGAGAGCTCACTTCTTAAGCATGCTCTGCACCAGGAAGGGTCGGTTCTACATCCAATTGAAACCGAAGAGTTGCTGTTTTGCAAGGGCAGGAGTTCTTCACTGGTCCCCTAGCCGGAAACCTTGGCCCCAGTTGTGTCTTCCACCACCCTGCTGATCTTCTGCAGCCCTTCTCATGCTCGCAGGAGGAACACCAAAGCCCGACACTCCTCCTCTCCTGTTTGGCAGCCAGCGGTAACTACGACAAACCAGAGGAGAAGGAGTCAGAGAAACAGCTGTACCTGGGGGGTAAATGCCAGACTACTTTTCCATGCACTTCTTTTTAGCTGATAGATTTTGCAATAAAACTGGTTTTTCACAGTAGAACTTCAGAGAATTCTTTCCAAATCTAAGTCGTCAGCACACTGAGAAATGGAAATAGTGGGAAACTTCCATCTCTGGGATGTGTATGGAATCAAGCGAATTGCACATAACCAACAAGACTGATGGCATTTTTGGAGCTGTTATCACCTTGAAAGGCATTTTTAAAAACGATCTTGTCTTCTAACCTTTATGGCAAATTAGGTTTACCAGATGGGCTTGCAAGCACAGAATTAGAATATAAAGCTTCCCTATTCACTGAAACTTGTACAGAAAGTATAACTGTAATTCAACACTTCATGCTACAAAAAGGGTTAACTGAGTTGCTAACCAAAGTTTGATAGAGGAGGAATATTCACAGCCCAACAGGAAAAGGACAAGGGCAACCGAAACTAAAAATTTTGGCCTCTGATCCTAGTATTTCAATGCCAAAACAACGAACATATCACAAGAAAAAGCACTTCAGAAAACAAGACTTGAAGTCACAGCCAGAGTGACTGGTATTAACTGCAAAGCAGAATCATACTATAGTCCTGAACAAGTCTACAGCTGACTCCTATTATTGTTCGACAGTGCTGATCTGGTAGCTACTGTAATGATACATGCGGATACAGAAAACAGATCATTTACAAGGTAAAACTTCTTTTATACACCATCTGGTAATTGTTAGGGAGTTCTCTTTACTGCAGCTCAATTCAATAGCAGAACTATGACTTTTACTCTCACTCTTAAGAGTGGGTAAAGACACAAGCCATCCCAAGGGGTAACAAAGAACTCTCACATGGGCCATTTACAAGAAACTTTACATTTCTGATGACTCATCAGCTCAGTCAATATGAGAGTCTGAAGCAGGTTGACTTTGCAAAGTATTTTACACTTTACAATCCCACCAAATATGTCTGATGAACTATACAAAAATTTGGACCAAACAAACAGTGAGGTAAATAATAAAGTCAGCTTACAGGAACTGAGGTGTGGACAGAAAATTCCTTCCTCCCAAATCCATTGGATATTTAAACATTAAGAAGAAATACAGGTGTCCAACCAGATTTCCTATCAGCTCATTGATGACTCTGCAAAGCAAAAGAAAAAGAATGGTGTCACATGCTGTCTTCTCTGAACATAAATGACTGACAACCTTCTGTTCACCTGCCATGGGCATCGCCAGGGCCATGAGACACAGAAAAATTCCCTTCCCTCAGCATTTTGCAGTCACTTCTTTAGAAGGGCCAACCTTCTGTGCCAACACATCAATAGTCTGTTCCACTCTCCCTTCCAAGCCTTCTCTACAGCCGTATTGAAAACACAATTAAATACTTGTTTACATTGGGGAATTAGACCGTATAGCGATTAGTGCCTAAAATAATCATCTGCAGAGCTACAGAGGTTACTGCTGTTTTCACTGGACAACCTGTCTCCTGCTGTACTGAACTGTTTTGTTCCCAGTTTTGCAAAAACACTGCTGACTGGAGGCCCTTGAGTATCTTCTGTCATGCATAGAAACAGCAGGTATCTAACAGCAAGCAGTTTTCACAAGTGACGGATGAGTCAGTAGGAGGCACAGCCAGAATAGGGAATTTGGTTTTGCTGTACTATCTCCTCCTTTTATAACTCAGCCACAAACCTGTTACTGTCACTAATTATGTTACAGCGGCAYCAAGAGGCTCCAACCAATGCAGGGCACCAGTGAAGCAGACTGTGCACAGAGGGATTTCTGCATCACGCGGTTTAGTCAAAGAAACCCAAGAGAGACCAAAAAATTCAAAAAGTGCTAATATGGCACTCTGTGGGCTTATTGCCATTTTCCCTTGTTTAACAAACTGAAAAAAAAAATCAAGTTGGACAAGCCTGTCCTGAGGGAAAGAAGCAACAGCACTGTAAGAGTCAAGCTAAATTTGTTTCTAAAACCAGTAATGATGGCTGGTCCCACAGGATGACATCTTTCTTTACTGTATGTTACTTTTTTAGTATAGAGAAGGCCTAATGCATAGAGTTACTAGAAAATACCCCAAGGCCTCATTACTTTTCCCTCACCTACATTCTCTAGTTCTCATGTGCACATCTCCTCTTTGCTTTTCTCTTAAATGACCACCCTGTGACACCTGAGCATTATCAGTCAGATTACACAGTTTTAAGCTTCCTAATATTACTCCTAAACTCAGCMGCAAGTTAAACAGCTGTAAAAGGTTTTATAATTTCAAACTGGCCATATAAATAAATACATACGATCCACCAATGATGTAGTTGAATCCCAGAATAACCCATGGAAGGTAACAGGCCTGAAAAAAAATGCAGTAGAGACAGAGAAGTTGTAAGTACAAGTTAATGATGTAAACCTGCTCTCAACTTCCCAGTGCACTAATAAGCATGATCATAATCTCAGTGCTTTAGGCATTACACACGTCCTGATCTATTAACTTAAGCAGATTCAACGTAACAAGGATACTCCAAACTGAGCAACCACTAACATTTTTAGACAAAACATACTCATTCAAACATTATAAGTAGATGTGCCTTCTGCACCCTATTTTCCACAGCAAGCTTGCATCTGGAACAAAGTCCTAATGTTTTTGATTTTGAAAAGGTCTGAAAGCAATGATCAAAAAAGTCTTCACTACAAGATCTGGCAGAAACAGACAGGGTCACACAGAAAAAAAAAAAATCAAAATACCAACATTTTGTCACTACATTCAGCTTTTATCCAGGCTGAAGTTTATTAGGAATTTTTTCCTCTTTTCAGAACGATGAATTGTCAGGACATCTTTTCAGCAGAGCCACACTGAGTGACATTACATGGAAGACTATGAAGAAATTTGTCTTTGCTGCATCTCAAGGAGAATTCAGTTATGTGACTGTGGGGACAACTTTAAGAGAAAATATTTATATTTTTCTCCTCACCTACTACACACGCATTTTACAGGCAGAAATCTTTCCAATATCCTGTCTGACATACCTTAAATCTTGTTCCAAACCAAAACGATACAATCATGTCTCTGTTCAGCTGGGCCCACACATAAAGTACTGACATGATGAGTGGAATCATCAGCAACTACGGTGTCGAAAAAAAAAAGAAAAAAAAATGCAAAAATTTACCATTACTTTCACAAAAGCCTGAGAAACCTAAACAGGCAGGAGGAGCTCTAAGTTTCAAAAGTGGCTTGTAAACACGGTACATCAGTAAGGTCTTTACGAATTGCCCCAGAATCTTTGCCATCATGTGCCATGGATCTGTTCAAAAGYCATCGAGAAAGCTAAGGAGGAGAACCTACTCGGTCATCCTCTTTTGCACAGCCATGCCAAAGCAAAGGGCTCCAACCCGTGCAAAGTGAGAGAGCAGCTGTGGTGAACTCCTCTGCTCCCCCCTACACCTACAGCAGTCAGCCCTGTACTGGTGCCACAACCATTTCCAGGGCACCGAACCAAACACACTCACCTGGGGCCAAGCTGATATGCCAGGTGAAGTGTTACCCATCCAACTGCCACCTACGTGCCCATCCTCCTGAGAGCACCACAGAGAAGGTGCTCCAGTCAATCCCCATTTCAGAGTACCACTGCCAGCCTTGGCACAGCCGCCGTGGTAGAGCTTGGTCAGTTGACCAGCACTCTGACTCCCCACACAAGACTTAGGGTCTTTATTAAAACCCTTTTTATTTTACTGAAAAAACAAAGCAATACCTCATTTCTGAAAGCATTTGATTTAGGAATAGAGGCCTAGCTATCCTAGTCTATCTTCTAAATTTCAAGCAAGGCCACTCAAGAAAAACACAAACCCCCTTATTTTTAAGACAAAACACATTTTTACATCAAACAACTGATTCTTTTTTAAGCAATACTTTAATGCAGATTAAAAAAACCAACATTTTAAGTACTTCTTAAAAAATATACAAATCCACATAATCAGTCTAAAATTCATATAACGTATGGGTAACTCCAGCATGCTTTTCTAAAATTTTGTGGTATCTTCCCCACAGAAAGGTTTAAGTGTGAAGTTATGGACAGCCCTGAACAGAATTCACTCCTGACCAGAGACGCATCATTGCTGGTTTTGCCTACCAGGGGAGCCTGAGAAGTGATCTAATAAATGCCAAGATAATTCTGTACAGAATACTACAGATATTGGTGCAGGTTTTAGGTGTCGGGGACAGATGAAGATGAGGAGAGAATAGCAGATGAAGACTGAAGACATGCTGCTATGTGACACTGTTGGGTCCAAGAAACACTTCCCAATTTTCCCCCTTAATATTTGGGGAGATAAGAACTAGTTCATTGAAACTGGTTTTTTAGACCACTATCTTAATCATTTCTGTGATGATTTGGCACTTCATAGTTCTGGTCTCAACCTGAAGCTGCGTTTCTCACAAAAAAATCTTCTGTTGGCAAGTCAAAGGCACACTAAATTTGAGAAAAGTAATGAACCCAAGAATCATTTTTAAATAAAAAACTAAGAATGCTGATACACATTCACTAAAAGAAACAGTGCATAGCTGACATCTTGTGTCCATTTTCGTAGAAGTCTGAACACTTCCTGACTGTACAAAGAGCCAATTTTTAGTTCTTGACTCCCTAACTGGGTTAGGCATGGCACTCAGATCCAAGCTTATGCCTTCAGCTGAAGCTAACCCGAATTAAACACTAACAATACACACACAGCAGTCCATTTTGATATCATATGAACAGCTTAACTATGTTCTGCATTTAAGTCAATGCTCTCTATAAAGTCATTAAGTAGTCATAAAGTTTCGTAAAATTATTATCTAAGAAACTGCAGCACACTTACCTGCATGTCCATTGCCAAGCCAGTTATCTGTCATCACAYCATGAAGGAAAATGCAGAAAAACTTGACAGACTACAACAATAAAAAGCTGCAGACACATGGAACACACATGCAAAGGTCTTTAAAATTAGTACTACACAGGAGCACTGTTTCAAGTTAAAATTTCCAATGAACTAGAAATGTACAAACTTACAAAAGCAGTTCAATAACTGCTTTTTGGTAGCCTTTCAAGCTCCCATCTCCAGTCATTACCCCAAGGGTAATGGATGCACTGGCCTTTCCTCCCTGATGAAATTGGCTAGCTACAAACTCAATCAGTCCTTGCATAAAAGCACGTTACAAGTTTAACAACTGGATTCTTTCATTAGTTCAGCAATGAAATTTTGGTTTTCTAGGTAAAGAAATACCAGATCATGAAAAAAATACCAATATATTGCCAATGAGTTATAGAAAAGAAGCAATGTCTTAAGGTGCATCAATGCAGGCATATAATTAATACTCCTATCTCACCTTGGGGCTCAAAGGATCTGCTGTAGAAACTACTGAGTAGAAACAATCACTGAATGATTTTTCTATGATCAGGATGAACAGTTTATGAATCCATATAAAATGACACCCAACACTTTTCCAAATCATGCATCCAGGTTGCTCCTTACATCATACAGGGAACAAGCAACTGGAAGCTTTTAAATAACCATTTTGAACGTCAAGTCACAATTASATTCATTTAATTGCTCACAGCCAACAACCCTCAATCATAACGAAAACCATCTTTGTAACAACGTAACTAAATGCACCTTGTTACAGCTGTGGCTCGACAGGACAAGCAGGAATAGCAATTCCCTCCATCTAGTGGAATGCAACTAGAGATAATCCATTGATAAAGGATTTCTACACACCAGCCCTCCTGGCTGTATCTGGCTCACACCGATGTCACCACTCCCTTTTTTCCACATGCTGTGCCACCACAAATTGCTACAAGGAGGCAGCAACAGCACACACAGAATGAGAGCATCTCCAAGGATGGAGGTCCATGCCCTCTCCTGCCAATCATGTCAGTGTTCCACTGCCCTTACAGTAAAAATTGTCTTTCTTACATTCGAATGGAATTTCCTGTGCTTTATTTTGTAGAATTGGTGTCCAGGTTCAAAGTCCTCAGCACAGAATAGACATGGATCTGTTGGAGTGGGACCAGCAAAGTCCACAAAAATTACTGGAGAGATGGAACACCTCTCTTTTAGGGAAAGGCTGAGAGACTTGGGGACAAACTTTTTAGTAGGGCCTGTTGCAATAGGACAAGTGGTAATGGTTTAAACTAAAAAAAGTTTGATTCAGACTAGATGTAAAGAAGAAATTTTTTACAATGAGGGTGGTGAAACACTGGCACAGGTTGCCCAGAGAGGAGGTAGATGCTCCACTCCTGGAAACATTCAAGATCAGGTTACAGGGCTCTGAGCAACCTGATTTAGTTGAAGATGTCTCTGCTCATTGCAGGGAGGTTGATAACATTTCAAGGTCCCTTCCAATTCAAACTACTGTATGATTCTGTGATGACACCCCAGGCTGCACAATCTCAGCTCTCCCAGCTTCTCATGTGACAGATGCTCCAACCCTTTAATCATCTTCATGACCCTTCACTGGACTCTCTACAATATGTCCATGACTCTCTTGTACTTGGGAACGCAGAGCTGGATGCAGCCCCCATATGTCTCTCAAAGGCCGAGCAGAGAGGAGCAATCACCTGCCTCAACCTGTGGGCAATGCTCTGCTTAGGGCAGCCCAGGACGCTGGTGGCCACTTCAGCCATAATGGCACATTGCTGGCTCATGGTCAACTTGGCGTCCAACAGGACACCCAGGGCCTTTTCTGCAAGATGCTTTGCAGACTGTCAGTCCTCAGTCTGTCCTGGTGCCTGAGGCTGTTCCTTGCCAAGAGYAGGACTCTGCACTTCCCTTTGCTGAGCTTCATTCCTGAGCAGCCCATTTCTCCAGCTTGGATCCTTCTGACGAGTGGTACAACCACCTGGTTGACCAACAACTCCTCCCAGTTTTGTACTCAAGACCTAAAAGAAAACTCAGATGGAACAGCACAGGTCACGGAAAAAATGTTTCCCAGCATTCCCAAACCAACAACCCCAGCTTCTTCAGGAAGCTGGCTCAGTGCAGGTACCACAACACTGCTTTCACAGACTCAGACGACCTGCACCCAGATCTTTCCATGAGCTTCGGGGAATGGTAGTGATCAGTCCTTTTTGCTCATGGCAGCTGGAACACACTGAATTCACTCTTAGCCCACACAAGAGCAGCTTAGTGAAGCCACATAGCAAACACCAGGGACATTCACCCAGCAGGAGCTGAGGTCTGTGTAAGCAAAACTTTAGTCTCCAGGTTGCACACTGGTATGAGCACATTTATCAGCATTCTCCCTGCAAGCCACTCCCTACCTTTTCATGAACGTTACACTTACAAACTCTACAAGCTCGCTGGGAACATTTGCTACATTTAAAAACTGCTCCCTGATAAAACCTGGCCTTTGAACTTATTTCAGGCAGAAACAGAACCACAGTATTTCTCAAAGTTTGATGATGAGAAGGATACAACAATGCAGATCCAGTTAAACAGCAGCATAAACATGTAATCTGCTGGCCTTCCATCAAAAGCCCCTGTAAATAAAAAGAATTATTATGAAAGGAACTGAAATTTTGATAAAATATTAAGACAACTTTTATTTTTCAGAGTCTAAAAAAGCTCAGCTAATAACAGTTGCTTTACATGCAGTCTGTGGTCTATGATTTTTTTTTTTAAATCTTAAAAAACCTTAGAATAGAACAACCTACAGACTGAAAAATAAGACATTCAGCCTACTGCATTAGTGCACAAGCAGTGTCTATACTTAAAAAAGAACACACTGACTCTGGAGATAAGTAGTTTTAACTACAGAAGACTTCAAAATGGAGTTGGACCCCATCCTTCATATGAAACTGTTGGTTAGAAGCACAAAATAAGGAAATTCACGTGCACAGCAAAAGCAGAAACACCAAATTTAATGACTGCGTCATGTGAAAACCAACACACACTTAGGCAAATTGCATCCTCTTTGCATCATCTAGTCAGACTCAAGAGATACAGTGGTTTCTATACTACGGGAAAAACTAGCACACATGACAAGAAGGGTATACATGTGCAGCACATTCTGCTCCTTCTTCTAAGCAGTACTGTTTGTCTAATTTACCATTTCAAATGTGTGTCAATTTTTTCAGGACAGTGGAAACAAAAATAGAACAGTAACAGTCCCTGCAGGTCATATTACATAAAATTATCTTTAGACACCCAGTTGAGTTTGAGACCTGACAGAGACAAGGATTAAAACACAACCCCCTAACAACTCCTTGCAAACATGACAATCTGAGGCTCTCACTCTTGCTCACTGTGGCAAAAAGCTGACAGAGACCTCAGCATCTGTGCAAGACTCCCATCAACTTTCATATAAACCCAGGCAGGCAAGAAAAGCCTGAGAATATTACTGAAAAAGACCCAGACAGCTGGGGGTGAAACACAGTTACAGTGGGAATGACAGTGAYACACAGCACATCACGGACAAGATGAATTACACGCTCATAATTAAACATCAAAATGCCTAGAAAGAATGTCACTGCTTAATGTTAGCACTACTCAGCTTCACATAACTGTTTTTAAAGGAAGAAAATCTATTTTTAAGCATTAGCTTTTTAAAATAGCCTAAGTAAAACAAAATTACTAAAATATCTATTTTATTATTTAAGTTTGGCCATGCAAATTACATGACAGGAAGAAAAAACACTTTGAAAAATATATCAGAAAGTTTTAAAGTTGAAAAACTACATAAACTGAAGCTTTTTCCTTACTGTCGCCAGACAACAAATAGAAACAAATAAAGAGAAGAAGCTGACTAAGGCTGTAGAAGCGCCAGCTCAGGAATCCTTCCAGAACAGGAAGAAATCAAAGCTATTATTATTCCTTTAAAGTTTTTCACTTCTCGTTATCTAGGAGATTGCTAACGAGAATATCAGACCAAGCACTTAAGTTGACTTTTCAATGAATATCTAAGAAAACTGGACTACAGACTGGCAGAAAGCTCAGCACAGGTGTGGGGTGAGCTCTATCCCATGGGTCTTTCCGTAAGGCCCAGGGTATAATCCAGTCATCTGGGAAGAGCTGCAGACTCAATCTCATCATTCATGCTCTTGGAGGAGTGAACTCTGCATGTCTGCTTTCTCTGTTAATATTCATTTTCTTCTTCAACCAAAGCAAAACAAAAACACATCTATCTCCCGTTCCTTCAKAAGTTACAGGTCAGCTTGTTAGGAAAGCATAAGCACAGTACAAAACCATATGGATATTTCTGACAGCTAAATCTGAAACTGGCATGCAGTATCAGTGTATGCTCAACAACCATGCACAATGCTGAAAATAGAAGTTTCACTTTCTCAGTGTCACAGACAAAAGGAGGCATAGACCAACGCTGATTTCCTCCAGTAAATATTATCAGCAACTTATACACCTTCCAAATCAGAAGATTCAAGCCTTTTTCACAGAAAGAAGGGCCAGCCTAACCAAGAACTCAATTTATACCCAGAAAAATGACTGTAATATGAAGGAAATGCATTGGTTCAAACAACAACACAGCTGACTTCCCAGTTTCAAAATCCAGATGTGTTGCACAGCAGGAATTTATTGCTGAAAGAATTTACTCCCTTTCATGAGACTTGTGCCACAGCACAGACAACTACAGCATTTTCTAAGTATATCTACAAGCAGTGAGGTCTTTCAGTTTGCATAATGAACCAGGAACTCTTCCTACACCTATCTTTGCCCAGTCAGAACTGCCAGCACTCTCACGTGGTCATCATCTATGGCAGAAAGGCTCAAAGAGAAGCAGGAACCATTTCTAGCTATTAAACTACTACTTACTTTCACTAAGAAAACCACTGAATATAATGTGGCACCACTCCTCCCTTTCCCTGATACTCTTTTTAAGACTTAAATGTGATTCCACAATGCTCTCTGGATGGCAGGTCTACCAGGGACCTCYTCTCTATCATGCAACTTCCCAAACATCACCTTGCAATGTATTCCCCTTTACACCATCAGTTCTAAGACTYCATTAGAACTACACTGAAATTCTTGTTCACAAAGGCTTTCAGGAGGAGTCTGGCTTTGCAATTACTTTAACAATTTATGTCAACCAAAACAATTTTTGTCTAGCTAAATTCTGCAGTACAAAATGAAACCAGTTTTGAAGCTACCTTGTAACAACAATCCCGTTTTTGAGAGAAATGATTCATTATCTGATCTCCTTTTCTTCCATTTAATTTTTCCCCTTAACTGAAAATCCTTCTAGTCTCTTAACTTTTCCACGTGTCTGTTTGGCAGTGGGGTACACTTCATTTGTACAAGGTATCTCTCAATTCAACACAAACAACAGAATAACACAAGTAAGCATCCTTTTTAAAACAAGACAAAACTGATGTTATTTTCTCCCAATGGATATACCCATTATTACATATGCTCTATCATCCTTCTGTGACAAAAGACATCAGATACAACAAAACAGAGGTAAATATCATCTTTTAGTCTGTCTCACTCACTTTCTGAAATCCAACAACTACAAGCACTAGCCCTTCTAATGAAACAAGTATCAAGTTCGGATCCTAAATGGCCAAAAGGAAGGACTCAGCCACAGAAAATCAGTTTTCAGAGCAGTTTCACATTGACCAACATAAGCTGGCACAGAGATCAGTCATCTCTTATCAGCTCCAGGCAGGGTTCACCAGGTGCATACAATTTAATGGATAACATACCTGTTTCTAATCGTGATGAATATTGATACAAGAAATACAAATTCACCAAGTAGAGAAATCCCGTTCCAGGTCCCACTGGGAAGAAGAAAGTTGCTGTTATCGGCCGCCAGATCTGTCCAGATCAAAAAAGGAAGATATATTTATAAACTGCAGAATGAATTCATATGCACAGGCTTTTTGTTTACATTCATTACTTGATAATGAATGAAAACTTGGAGGATCAAGAAGATTAAAAATAGCCCAAGTATCAATTACTGCTGCTTCAGCAGCTTTTATAGTTGTGGCGTTTTTTTTAATCTGATAGGCAAAGCTATTAAGACTACACCAGAAATAACACAGAAGTTTCCAGATTGCTTTCCATCTCATCTTTGCAGTAGTGAGTGCAGTGCAAAAGGGATGCACTGGCAAGGATGCTACCCTGTTCTAAAAACAGCCGTACAAAACTCATTCTTCCCTTTTGAATAGAGGCCAAGGAATTCACAGTCTTTAGTGTACCATTCCAGACAGCACGTGCTCCTCCGAGCACTTTGGACCCACTTTGGAGAGTTTCCCAACAATGAATATTGGGCATAGCCAACTGCATGGCAGCACATAACAAGGACAGAAAATCTCTGGCCATTCATGAATGAGCTCTTTAAGCAGCAAGACTTCCAAATTGAGTATGAGGATCCTGAACATCACAGTCCCAGGAGGAATAACAGAACTAGAGGAAAAACCAGTCATTTACGCTACGAAATTTTGGGGACAATACGTGAATCAAGGTACAGATAGAGCCATGGCTTTAATTTTTTTTTTCCAGTCAGCCTTCTTCAGTGAAGCTATAATGAGACAATATAATAGAAATTTAAAGACTGAAATCTTCTCTGCCTTCGTTTTCAGCTCATCCAATGAGTGCTCTCTCCCAACACTGAACCTGTAATGTCACTGTGCAAGGAAAAATATGTCCAGTGTGTGACCCCTTTTAATACTGCTAATGCACCCAGAAACACTGTACAGCTGACACCTCAGGGTGTTAGTTGTTAGTGTACCCGGACCATACCTAAGCACCGAAGTTGACAATCCCAAACAGAAACTTTTTCAAATTCCAAACAAGAAGGTGCAAAAGACACACTTCTTTACAGAATCACAGAATAGGTCGCGTTGAAAGGGATCTGGGTCATCTGGGCCAACCTCCCTGCTCAAGCAGGGTCATCCTAGAGCACATGACACAGGACTGCACACAGACAGTTCTTGAATATCTCCAGTGAGGGAGATTCCACAGCCTCCCTGGTCAATGTGTTCCAGGGTATGGTCACCCAGTTCAGATGGAACTTCCTGTACATCCGTTTCTGCCCATTGCTGCTTGTCCATTTTCTGACACCTCCCTTCTGATCCTTATAAAGACTGATGAGGTCCCCTCCCAGTYGTCTCTTCTTGAGGCTGAACAGGCCCAGTTCCCTCAGCCATTCCTCATTAGAAAATGCTCCAGTTCCTTGATCATCTTTGTTACCATCTGCTTGACCCGCCCCAGGAGCTCCATGTCTCTCTTGCAGCTCCGCCTAAAAACCTCCTGGGCCACCTGCAGTTTGGGATGTTTGCACACCCTGTAACCCCAAAGTTACAGCTCCCAAAGTCACGGCCGCACGATGACATAGARCTGGGCAAGTCACCTGTAGCCACAGAGCTCCTTGGCACAACAGCCAGCGCCCACCAGAACAACTCCCACAAAAAATTTAGGAAAAAAAACCACCAGAATGAGACAGAAGACGAACTACAGTGCTGTCAGGTGCAACAGCCCTCCTTCTGTCACCCTGGCAGGGATGCGAAGCCCGTCACCGCGGCAGGGGCCCGGGGCCTGCGCGCAGAGCACCGGCTAAATCCGGGCGCAGCCCGAAGGCACTGTACAGGTTGAGCAGGAAGGCGACTCGACTCCTGTTGGAGGGGCTCTGGCAACTCCGGTCACCCCTGGGCGCTGTCTCGGTGCGCGGCTCCTCCAGCGCTGCCGCGRGGCCGGGGGAGCGGCCGGCCCCGCCCGCAGCCTCAGCGAGGCCCCGCAGCGCGGCCGCGCACTACAACTCCCAAAAGGCCGCGCGCGAATCGAGCCGCACTGAGCTACGGTGCGGGCGCCGCGGGGCACGCCGGGAGCGGTAGTGCGGCCCGTACCTGGAAGCGGTGGATGAAGGCGTCAGGCCACAGGAAAAGGTTGACGGGGCTGACGAGGCCCAGCTTGCCCACGAGCGGCACCGCGATGGAGCCGGCGAACCAGTAGCGGGTGATCAGCGGGATACTCCGGAACCAGTCCCCCAGGTCCGACATGTCGCCGCCGTGCCCGGCCGCCGCCGCCGCCGCCTCGCCACGAACCGGCAGCTGAGGAAGAGACGAGACGAGGGTTCCGCCGCTCCCGCCGCCGCCGCCCGGTCACGGAGGGGTACCCGAGCCAGACGTGGCGCCACCGAATTCGGCCGAGCCGCCGCCGTCGCTTCCGGCCCCGCCCCGGCCGCCGGGAGTCCCGCCCCAGGGGTGGAGCGGGGAGCGAGCCGCCGCTGCCGGGCGACGGCGTCGCAGGACCAGCCAGCGACCGGTTCCTCGAGAGGCGTTTGTAATGCGGGGAACAGGAGAAAACCGGTAGCAAGTCCTGCGCCCGCGACAGCCTGCAACAGCCGTGTTCGGAGTGACTTATTGCACTGCATTATAAACACACTTGCCTGCGAGGACGCGACGTTTTTACTCCACTTTATTCATTGCTCGGCGCTAGCCGCGCTCCCTTCCCCCGTTGCTGCCCAAGTCCCCGCGCGACGCCCGAGAGGGAAACTACACCTCCCAGCAGCCCCCGGGCCGCACTTGGGGCTGCTCCATTCCCTGGCAGGCTGACATCTTGGGGGGAGCGCTCGCTCCACTTCCGGCTGCKCTCCATTGGTGAAGCGGGAGCGGACTGTACCACGCGTACAGCGCCCCCCGGTGCGGAGCGTGGGAGGAGCCCTGAGGGCAGCGCGGGAGCGGCGGCGCCGGGCGGGGATGGAGCGCTGCGATCTGGGCGAGCGGCGGAGGGGGCCCCTCTGGACCCGCAGGCCCGGGGCGACCGCACCGCGGGGGTAACGGGGCCGGGCCGGGGGGAGCGGCTGCCCGAGAGGAGCGGGCGGACGGGGCAGGGCCGGCCCGGGCCCACCTGAGCCTCTGCAGGCTGGATGGAGGGGCAGCCGGGGATACCCGGTTAGATAACGGAGGAGCACGTTCCCCTTGAATTACATAATCGTTAGGGTTGGAAGGGACCTCTGGAGATCGTCCAGTCCAACCCCGCTGCCAAGGCAGGGTCACCTAGAGCAGGTTACACAGGAACAGGTGGGTTTTGAATGTCTCCGGGGAGGGAGACTCCACGCCCTCCTTGGGCAGCCTGTTCCAGTGGTCTGCCACCCTCAACGAAAGTAGTTCTTCCTCATGTTGGGGTGAAACTTGTTTGTTTTAGTTTAAGGCCATTGCTCCTGTCCCTAGGCACCACCGAAAAGAGTGAGGCACCATCCTCTTGGCACCCGCCTTTCAAATACATGTATTAATGAGATGCTCTCTTAAAGGTGGAGCGGATCCCCAAGGAGGCTATGAAACCTCCGTGCTCGGACTGCTTACAGCTTGGCTGGGCACTTACCCCAGTGTAGTGCTTCGGGTTTAGTTTTATTGAATAAAATGCCATGGGGGAATTCCCAGAGTTTAATCACAGTGTGCTATACTATGAAAATAATGCCTGGTCCAAGCTGAAGAGCAGCAGCACAAATGCTGCTTTGGCTGCTTCTGCGCTTGGGACTCTGGATGCAGCCCTGTGAACTCCTAACTCTGTTCTCCTGGGTTAGTGTAGTGGCAGGGAAGCTTTTGAAAGGCAGAGTGACATTTAGAAGGAATCATRAGAGATGCTGTAGCTGCACTGATAAGTACTTGTGTTTCAGGGTGGTTTAAGAAGCAGAAGTTGTATGTAACTTGTTGGGGTCTTTAATGTCATAACCACCACCCCCCCCACATGACTATATTTTAATTATAATTTAAAATAGCGTGTATTTCTAGTTTCATTTTTATGGCCCTTTTTATTGCAGAAAAGAATGGGCTTAACAGTGAGGTGCAATTAGTTTTGTCTCTAGTCCACACCATGGCTGTATGACCCTCCTTCTGGTTTCACTCCGACTTTGTCACATACCCCCACAGCCACATGCAAGTGCTGGGTAGCATATTCTGTGTCTCAGAGAGCAAGCAGCATTTCATATAACTATGGTCACAGTATTCTGCAAATGCTCTGCAGTCAATCAGCCTGTCAATATTCTGCACAGTTTTAGGTGTTTAGTTTGGCTGTGAATTTACATTCAAGTGATAATAGAAAATAATTGGCTTGCTTAGTGTTAGGCAATAAATCCAGGAGTTGGAGCAGATCTCCCAAATGTTGATGTCCTGCTTCCTGGAAAAACCTTCCCCTTACAGCCTATTCTGCAGATATCTGTGTCTGGCTCTGGTTTTGGTGGGCAGCACTGTACAAGGATAGAAATGAAAAGCCAGGAAGTTTTGTTCTATACTATCTCAGATGAATAATGATAAATAAGACTTTCTTCACAGAATCATAGAATGGTTTGGGTTGGAAGGGACCTTAAAGATGCTCTAGTTCCAACCTGTGTGCCATGGGCAGGGACACCTTCCACTTGACCAGGTTGCTCAGAGCCCCATCCAGCCTGGCCTTGAACACTTCCAGGGGTGGAGCATCCAGAACTTCTCTGGACAGTCTGATTCAGTGTGTCACCACCCTCACAATAAAGAATATTTTCCTAACGTTTAATCTAAACCTACTCTCTTTCAGTTTGAAGCCATTCACCCTTGTCMTGTCACTCCAGGCCCTTGTAAAAAGTCTCTCCCCACCTTTCTTGTAGGCTCCCTTCAGGTACCAGGAGGCCACAATTAGGTGACCCCAGAGCCTTCTCTTTTCCAGGCTGAACAATCCCAATGCTTTTGAAGACTGCGTAAAGAAGTTATATTAAAACTGATTTTCCCGCACACCTAATCACAGTGGTTTCTTACAGTAATGCACAGCTTCTCAGTTTTCTAGCACTTTTCTTTGCAGTGGTAATGATGAGCCAGGTTCCTTGCTGAGTGCTGAATTGGGCTTTCAGATTCACTGGTAGATTATACAACAGCATATATTAGTGTTATTCATTAATAATGGAAATCAGGTAACCAGGAACCACACAAAAGGATCGTGAATTGTGAATTTCCCTCATCTACTTTACATTTCTTCTACTTACCTTCCAACCCGATGAATTCCTTTGTAGTATATTTTTTATATTAGAAATACMTGGTTTTCATGGAAGATTTTTCATAGAACAGGAAAGATCAGAATTGTAAAATCATAAGCTGGAAACATTTTAATCCTGTGTCTTGCAGAAATACATGGTAATAAAATGATTCTAAGCATGGTTGTTTTGCTGGCTTTCTTCACAGAGTTCTAGTAAACATCATTCACAGTGTCCAAGGGTACCATTCAAAGACAATACATTTTCTGAATGTGGCTTTCGACAGTTCCGGGGATTCTCTCCTCGCTGGAGACCGCCAGGGGAATATATATGTTTTTGACTTGAATGGGAACAGGTAAGAATATTTCTTTAATGAGACATCTGTTAACATTCAGGGCTGTGGAACTTGCGTGGACAGGATCCTACAGGTCGTGTTTTAACTAGATAATTTTGAATAGATAATAGTTTGCTCAGGGCTGAAACTGCAACCCAGTGTCTCGTAGGCTCCCTACATGTTATTTCATTAGTTTAGCTGCTCAAAAGGATCAGAGGCTTGTAACTGTAAATTGAACAGCAATTTCATAGAACTTAAGTGCTAGCACAAGAAGTTATTCTTTGGCCAATATGGATCAATGAATGAGCCATGAATTACAGTAAACTAGACACAGTGTTCTCATTTGCAGAAATATCCAGTCTTAGCTTTTCACCACTGAGTTTTAAAATATTAGCACTGATTTTTAGATCTATTAAAATTGGGTATGATTTACTCACTCCCTTCTTTTGAGTTGATTTATTTTTTCTCTCTGTGAAATATATTGAAACTGATTAAGTTATTACTTCACTTGACATTAAATGAACCAAAGTTTCCTAGCACAATGAGAATGTGTTTTTTAAATAGGTTCAACCTTGTTCAGAGAACAATGCAGGCTTGCACTGCTTTGGCATTTAATCTTCGCAGAAAGACAGAGTTCCTCGTGGCTTTGGCAGATTATTCTGTTAAGTGCTTTGATACAGGTAAGGAGAAATTTCAAGGCTTAAATGCTATCTGGATTGGCATAAAAACCTATATAACATTAGTTTTGATCTTAAATTTTTTGGATAGTTTTTTTAATGGAAATCATACTATGTTTCATGCCATCTCTGAAAAAGAAAAATTTGGGCCGGTGTTGGTTATAGTCCTGTGGGTAAATGAACCTAAATTAACCCTTTGCTTTGCCAAAGTTCTTTGTTCCCACTGAGTCACACAGGCATCTGTTTAACTGAAGTCCACCACAGGATTGTAGTTATGTATGTTACCTTTTTTAAGCAGTTTTTTATATGTTTGCTTAGAATGAGGTACTCTATTAAAATAAAACCAAAACCAGTGTACAGTATGTTCGTTTGCAACTGAACAAGTTCTTGACTATATTTACAGTAGAATATTTGAACAAAGTGACAATGTACACTAGAAGAAATGTCAATATTTTTGAGTATCCAAGTAGTGCTATGTCTTTGTTCAAAAGCAATATTAAAAATTAACTTCACAAGCCAGCTGTGTGTCTCTGTCTTGATTAGAAGTTAAATGGTGAAGGGCAGTGACAATTCGTTCTTCATAAATTATTCTTTACCTATCATAAAATGCAGTTGTAATGTCTCCATTATGTCCAAATATAATCTGGATTTAAATCTTTTTAAAAAGCTGTAGGAATCACTCATCTATAATTTTAGGGTTTGAGTCTGTCTGTGAAGATTTTAATGTAACACAGTGTTCCTCAAAATACAGGAAGAGTCAGAGTTAAGGTCTGAAACCCTCTGCACTTTTTCTCTTCAACTACAAAGACCAAACTTAGATGTTTGGATGCACTTAGAGAAATCTTTTTTACTCCAGAAAGTACTGCATGTTTATATGGTGCTGTTTCCAGATACCAAGTCATACTGAAGAATGTTCTAAAATATAAATGGTACTCACCTAAGTCAGTACTCGGTGAACTATCCTAAGAGGGGTATTAGATAGGATTTAGTTGGTGGGCTCCATGCCCTTCTTTAGAAGACATACTCTCTAATCCCATGTCACCTCTCAAGTGATGATATGTTTAAGTACTCAATTGTCTGTAAGCACAGCAGAAAGTTTGACTGTTAGTCTTTACGAACTGCTTTATAGCCATTTCCTATCTTTGATGCCACAGCAGTAGCTGGAACCACTCCATGGGCTGTCGGGCAAACCACCCAATGTAAACAGTGTAATTGCCACAAATGCAGTTTGGTTGCTGAGGGAAGATTAGTGGTCATGCAGTCACAAGTGGGAGACAATGTAGTCAAAGGAACCATTTCCTTAGAATGCAGTGCACAGCATAAAAATGTTTTGGATTCTAAAAGAATTAATGAGGTGTTGCTTTCTGACTCTGCCTTTCTATAGTCATTGTCTGTTGTCATTAAACCTTTCTTCTTTGCACCTGTAAATAGTTGTGCAATCATTCACACATTCTGTCCACAAGTAAAAACAAGTGCAGAATTCTAACTAGAACATTCAGTCTCAGCTTCTGTGGGTGTTCACATCAGATATTCTATGAGGCATGCTGAACTTAACTGATCACATTGTTCATGACTTTTTAAGATTGATTTTTAGGCTACATTAGACAAGTCTGTGCAAGTTGGCTTTCTGTGCAGAACTGACCATAACTTATAAAATCTGTTATTTGGAGATGAGGAGAAGGTTGTGCCTCTCCAAGGTATAGTAGCTATGTGAAGACTGATACCCTTGTTTCTTGTTTGTTGGGCTGTGATGGTAAATTGTTATATACTACTTACGCTTAAAAGTCTCTTTCACAGCATATTGCTGGCAATAGAGACTAAAGTAGTAGTTGTTTCACTTTGAATGACTTTTGTATCTTCATTTCCTTCATCAACTTCTGCAGAAACCAAGGAGCTAGTTAGTTGGATGAGAGGACATGATTCTTCAGTGTCCTCCATCTCTGTCCATGGCTCAGGCAAGTATGCCATCACTACTTCCACTGATACAGCACAACTGTGGGACTTGGACACCTTTCAAAGAATAAGGAAGCTGAATGTTCGTCAGTCTGTGGGTATACAAAAGGTGAGTAACGAGCAATTGCTGAAGGGTGAACAAGCACACCACCGCGTATTAAAGCCATATTACTTGGAAATAGTCTTTAAAATACAGCTGAATCTTTTTTGTCTTCTTTGGGCATATCTTCTTAACTGTCATCCTACCACATCACCCAGACCACTGAAATCATGACTAAATAGTTGCAGAGATTTGCTGGGAATCTCCATCTTTAGAGATACTCAAAACTCACTTGGGTATGACCTTGACTAACCCAGTTTAACTTGGAAGTTGGAGCTGTCTTCTAGATTGACCTGGCTTTGACCTGAGGTGGGCTCAGAGGACCTCCATAGATTGATTCTAACCTGAATGATTGTGGGATTTAAGGGTGTTGTTAAAAAACAGTTTTGGTGTCATAATGGTAACTTCGAACAGTCACCAGCACCTGTCCCATTCAGCTGCTTATTCCAAAGCTGCTCTTCTGTCTGTGCATGCAAAGCACTGAATGTGGGAACAAGTGAGGCTGAAAAGGAACTCAGCAAAAAGAAATTGCTGCTTTTCAGCCTAGTGGTTTCTTTGCTTCTGTTTGCTGCACAGACACTTACAGTGGAACAGCATGGGATGAGAAGGATGACATGTTTGTGTCAGGGAGTGGTTTAAATAGGTCTCCCTTAGCATTATGCTGCTTTAAACAGGTCTGCCTGCGCCACCAAATGTCACACTTTGGTCTAAGTACTACAGAAAATCCTGACACAATGCCTGAGCATGGCTTGCACACGTGCTGCCCTGCAGTGAATAGTCTGACAAACACCACTTCAAACCAAAGTTCTCGTCAGGCTGGTCACTAAAAAGCCATGCTGCTTTTGCAGAGAACAAGGCTATTCATTTCAGTGTCCTCACGCAGTTCTGGGTGAAGCAGAAATTCTGTCAGCTTAAAATAGTCACCTAGCAATTACTGTGAAAGGTCATCCATACATTTTTGTTTGTTTTATTAAAAATCTTGTGTAGTGCAAGTTGCTAAAATAGTTATAATACCTTCCCTCCAAAGATGGATGCATTTCTCTAGTGGACACAAGATTTTTCTACTGCTCAGTACCTTTCTTTGTGTAGGCTATGTGTAGGGGCTTCTTATTGAATTTGTTAGCATCAGGATGTTGCAGTATAAAAACAACCTTCAAAGCCAAGCAGTAGTGATTATGATTGAATTAGTAGATCACATTTGGGAATCAAGAGCCTGCTCCCTTGGTTTGGTGCTACCATTTCTGAGAGGACATTATGCAAATGATCTGGATTTAATTTTCCTGTCTTAGGAATAATGGTACTTGTTCTCATGCCACAATCTAAGACATACAGATAAATAAGTGCTTCATTGAAGTTCAGATTTATTATTAGACTGCAGGCTTGACACTCAGTGTGCAAAGCTGGATTCTTGCTTGCTGTTTGAGCCAGTGTAGCAGTGTCACACCAATCTCATGGGCTTTTTCATGCCTCTTAAGCCCAGTTGCACTCCAACATACACCTTCTGTTAGATTGGTATGGGCAAAGCTAATTTAAAAAGACAGAAGCTGAGCAACACACTGAACAGACAGCAGGTGAGACAAATGAGAAAGAAGACAACACATCTATAATGACCATTTCCAAAGCATCACTGCTTATTTAACAGCTGCTTTTGAACATCTTGTGGTATTTTTCTATGGCAAAGCAACAAAATTAGAAACTGTTCAATACTCCAGTTTACCAAAATTTAAACTTCATTTATCTGTGAGGTAGACATCTGCTCTCAATTCATTGCCTAGTCTTCCTCAGGGTTCCTGAAGGAGGACAGACAGCTCAGTCTGTCTGAAGATAAATGACTCTGGTAGGTGAGAGGACTCTTTTTTCCCACGGGTAACTTTTGCTCACTGTCAAGTGACTAATTTGGCCTGAATGTCCAATTTTCAGTCACTAAAAGGAATCCCATCCCATGTATCCAGATTTCCAGATTTTCAAGGCCATTTAGACCAAAACTCTGAACTTTGTAGCACTGACTGCTAATTTCAGCCAGTGAGTACTTCAGGTACCAGAAGACTTTTTTAGTTTAACCTTCAAAATTATAGGTACCAGGAATTTGCTGAAGCTGCATATGCTGCTGCCAAAGTAGAACCTCTAATCTAAACCAATAATTTATCGTTAAGCAAGAATGTATCTGATGACATCCAAAAATTTAAATAATCCATTTTTTTTCCTTTTTGAAACAGATTACATGTAAACAATTAATGTGCTCAGAATAATTGAAAAAAAATATTTACAGACTTTTTGTTTCATCTTCATTCATCCTCAGAGTAAAATATTCATTGGAGATTGGAGAATATGTTGCTAAATTTTCTACAGTATTTTTTACTTTTAATAGTTGTATGGAAAACTAAGGAGTTTTAAGTCTAAAGATGGATGCTTCATAGAGTGCGTTTGCAGACTCTTGGTACTATTTGAATGCTGAGCTAGTCTGTAGAACATGCACAAGGTATTTGTTCACTGAGCAGTTCTGGCTCATGTCTCCCATCCCCTCCTGCTCCTGGGTTCATGTTCCCACCGTTTATATTGTGTCCTCTCTGGCACTCATCAGAAACAATACAGTTTAACAGTCATAAAATTAGGACAGATAAAATTTAATAGCTCTTTCAGTGAGTTAAACTGGCTTAGCAAAGGGTACAACAAGTTTTAACCAAGGCAAGGAAAGCAGGCCTATTCCTCTCTAGGTAGTCACAGGGGACAGTACAGTAATAGCCACACCTGCCATGTTTTATTTTGCCATGCACTTTGGTTAATTTAAAATGTACTTCCTTGACAACATCCCATTTTTTTTTCTTTTCCATATTCTTCCAGGTTTTTTTTCTTCCATTGAGTAACACCATTCTCAGCTGTTTCAAAGATAATTCTGTTTTTGCATGGGAATTTGATACTCTTCACTGTAAATACCAGTTGCCAACTCCTGTAGAAGGTTCTGTATTATTTTATAAGGTGTTTGCAGTTACCAGGTAAATTGCTATTTTAAACATTCTAAAGGCAGACTACAAAAATTGTAGTTTTAAACAGATTCTCTTTCTTTATTTGTAATATTTTATGGAAGTATTGAGCTATATACTATGATAAGCTTTTGAACTCTGCTGTGACTGATACTTTCAGCAAGGATCAGTAGCAGTTTTTATTATAGTCTCATAGCAGTTGAAATAAATTAAGTTTATTTGTAGTGACCACTAAAATAAGGTTTAAACTATCCTCTACTAAAGCAAATTTTATTATTTAGGAGCTATTTTGTTCTTTCAGGAGAGTATCAGAGGAATAGTGGCTGATTCAAAAGTGGTTTGAGGGCATAGAACAAAATGCACAATCTGTTTCTTTAGCTAACACTAACTTAAATTATACTATGCTGATGGAAACTGTATGTCATCTGTCATCCAGGGATGGTCGGACTTTGGTAGCTGGTGGAAAATCAAATCATCTTCACTTATGGTGTTTAGAATCAAAGCGGTTGATAAGAATAATCCAGATGCCTGAGAAAGTGCGAGCTGTCCGTCATCTGGAATTCCTCCCTGACAGCTTTGATGGGGGCTCCAATCAGGTCAGTTCTTTCATAAAGCTTAAGACAGGAGTATTCGGTTAGTTGATTCAACACCTATACTTTGAGGGCTTTTGGGGGGCTCTGGGGATATGGGCCCATATGATACAAAGGGGAAGTTACTGTGCTGCATCTTTGCTCAATTGCTCTTTTAGCTTGATGAAATGTCATTGTTGAATTGGGTATTCCACTTTCTTTTACATTGGCAATATTAATGGGTGAATCTTTTTAACTTATAGGTTCTTGGAGTGTTAAGTCAAGATAATATTATGAGATTTATCAATATAGAAACATGCAAACTTCTTTTTGACATTGGGAGTCCCGAAGAGGGAATTAGTACAGCAGTGATTAGCCCCAATGGACAGTATATTGCCTCAGTAATGGAAAATGGAAGCCTTAACTTATACAGTGTCCAAGCTTTGACTCAAGAAGAAAGTAAGGTAGAGTGTTTTACTTTTCTTAAAACAGCAGTAAATCCCCTTGAAGTTGATATTTGTCTTCATATCTTTTTTATCAGCAGTAGTTTGCAGACATGTGTTGGAGTGCTGTATTTAACAATACAAATAAAGAAAAAGTGGTTTGTACAGTTGCCTTCTTAGTTCCTCCAGCCTGTCAGGTGATTTGATGTTTTTAAAGTATATATATATAACTGTGTTACTGGTGTTGGAAGAAGGGGGAGGTGGTATTTCTTTCTACAGCAATTTGTATGCATCAATTTCTCTTTGGAATGGTGTATTGGTGGAGATGGAAACAGGATAATTGTGCTGTTTCTGTTGCATTTCCTATAGGAAATATTTTGCAACTAGTGCTCTCTTAAACTGTGGGCATGAATGGTGTTTTAGTTACTGTGATTTTGTTCTTCTTACTGTGTTATTGGATACCAGCACCCATCATTTATGGCACAATCATACACTCCTAATCCTTCTTAAATAACAAACATTCTAAATACCCGTTCTTATTTTATTAAATTAATTTATTAATGGGTGTCAGGTTTCTAAATACAGAATTCCATATATCTTTAATCACCATGTCTTTGAAGTAAACAGTAACCAGCTCTGGATAATGATGGAGTTGGAGCTGAGGAAGGACGTGTAAAGATGTCACACGCATTCCATTTGCACTTTTGCTGACTGTTTGGCATGAACTGGGATATCCACTTTGTCACTTGCTTTCCCAATCTCCAGCATTGAATTAATTAGTACCTGCCTGACACTGAAGACTAATTAAAGTCTGTAAAGGTCTTCTGTGTTCTCTTTAACTGGCGCTATAGAAATGCAAAGTATTTTAATGATGTTGAGAAACACACTAAAGTAAATAACCTGGACAGTACATGATACACATCCATAGTATCCCAATTATATTTTACAGTTTGCTAAGCAAGGAAATAACATGATGTTTGAGTTAGCTTGAAAGCTACATAAACCTTGTCATAGTTAGAGCAGTTTTATTCACTGACGTTCATTTTCAGGAGTATACAATCTGTATATATTTATTTATGGTAAAAATGTGTTTCTATTCTTCTTTCTATGGCCATCAAACTCAAAAATGTGGCATATAAAATAGAGTAAATAACAAATTATATTTCTATGTAGTCTATCTTACAAGATTTTAACCAAGGTATTTGCACTTAATGTTAGCCTCCACCATCCATGTTCAAAGTTGTAGAAGATGGGCCCAAGTACACATCAGAGGCAAATAAACTGATAATGAAAGTGACTTCAGGAAGGTCAGAGGGGCCACGGAAATCCAAAGGAAGCAAAATTCAAAGCAAATTGCTAAAACTGCAAGCAAATACATCACTTGAAAATAAAGAGGTAGGAAGAAGTTGCAAATATTTTGTCCTTCAGTCTGCAGCGTTTAAATTTCATTGCCATTTTCTTTAAAGAATAAATTTAGGCACTGATGCACTTGGATGTTTGAGCAGAGTCGGAATTAAAGAAATTTCAGTACCGTTTTCTCTCTCTATTTAACCCATACTCCTACGGTGTGTGACACAGCCAGAGCTGCTTCCAATCAGCTTGGGGTACCTCTGCAGCTGTTCAAGCAACTTGTGATACTTTTGGATATTTTCTAGATCTCATCTGCTTCCCTGCAGAAGGCAAACTGGCACCTCTAAAATGTCTGCCTAGCATGCATTTCCTTTTTTTCTTAATTATTTAGAAGATGGATTACTGTTACATTTATTTCCCTCTGTCATCACTGTGCCATTTTGTCTCTCTGTCTTTATCTTGTGCCTCACATATGTGTGTGTGTGTGTGCATATCTATCTATCTATCTATCTATCTATCTATCTATATCTTCCTGTTTATGTGTCACCATATGATCTATTTCTTATGTCAGTATTCTTTATGGTTTGCTATATCCATCATTTAATAGTACATAGTTTAGTCAATTTGGGTCTGATCTGCTTCTGACTGAAGTCAATGGCAGCTGTTCTTTGAGTTCAGGAGACAATAAATAATGTTTTAAATTATCTTTTTTTTTGGTGTTGAAATATCTAGGCCTATGTAACAGATAGCAATAAATGTTTGATTTTTTTTGACATTTTGTCAAGAACTTCAGTATTTAGCCACTCTCATCGATTAGAGTGCAAAGAAAGAGAAAATCRTTACATTTATTTTTGATCCCCTGTTTTGTAGAACGAATTGCCAGGTGGATTAAACAAGAAGCGTCTGCGGGCCTTATTGAAAGGATTTGGAGAATATCCAGCTAAGTACAGGTACTTTTTGTGTGCATGTTCATGCTTGCACAAGATAAAATTGCTGTTGTTTACTGGCCTATGAAAGAGAAGTTGCTTGACTAAGGCTGCATTTTAATTGCAGGATGTTTGTTTGGCGTTCCTTATTACAACTTCCTGAAAACCACTTGGCATTCAGTAGCCTGATAGATAGGGGAACCCACAGTGCATTCGTAAATATTCAGAAAGAGTATCCCATCAAAAGTAGGAAACTGCTGAGAGTTCTACAGAGGTAAAACATTTATTTTTACTTATTTAAATATTACAGATTTTTATTTTCGTGTAGTAATCTGAAATGTATCCAGTAGCTGGAATCAGCTGTAAAGAAAATTCTAAAATGAAATAGTAGTGCCCTCATGCAATTTTGTTTGCCTTTGTGTACAGGACCTTGTCAGCTCTAGCTCACTGGTCTGCTATCTTTGCTGAGACACGTTATATGCCTTTGCTAGCATTCCCATTTGTAAAATTATTCCAGAACAACCAGCTGATCTGCTTTGAGGTTGTTGCTACAGTAGTAGGTAAGCAATGATTTTAAAATCTCAAATATGCTGCAACATGTTTAAGCTTTCCAATGCAAAGGAGCTTTTCCTGCTGAAATTAATGAGGTATTTCCTAAGGCGTCACCAGGCTCTCTTCTAAAGGTGTCACCAGGAATTAATGTGGATCTTAAAACAAAAACCTCAAGATATTAGACTTCCTTTTGCAGTGTTTCTAGCACGAAGTTTGTAGTTTTAACAGTATTTGTAAAGTCTACTCAAAATGTATCTAGAATTTGCAAACCCAAATGTATCTAGTGTAATTATATCATAATAATTAAGACTCTGAGACATGGGAAATACAGTCACAGCCACCTACCCCACCTCTCACTCTCCTAGTCAAAAGGGAATGATCTCTCTCAAGGTTTTACTGTGTTTAGTTGTCCTGAGCATGTGGTAGCTCAAAACGACATTTATCTGAACATTGGCTGTGGCTGCCTTCTGAAGAAACAATCTAAATTAAAGTGCTTTACACTTAAATTAGTTGTTGCAGCTGCTGCTAAGTCTACAGAAGATACATGCTGCCAAGCATACATCCCCACTTTGCGAACACATGCTGTTGGTGAATAAGTATCCAAGTCTACAGAAATTATTCTTAGTGTGTTAAAAATTACTTGATCCAGGCTGTAGTTTTGTGAGACACAAATCCTGGTTTAAGTATTCCCATCTGCCTCCCATGCCTTAGTCCCACAACTCACAGACATTTTTTCATTTTATACTTGAGCCAGATTAGTTCTTCAGTCTGGTTCACAGTGTACTGACACAAAAAGTCATGCCAGTGCAGCTGGAGGAGCGGTGTACTGTGGGAGTGGTTTAGGAATAAATGCCAGGCAAGAGAAGAGATTGGAATATCTTAAATAGGTTTTGCGCCTGAAATGGCCTCTTAAATTCATCACCTTTATAGCCAAACTTTAGGGTTGTCTTGAGTCTTTCACTCTGGATTACAGTGGATTGTGTTCAACTTTTTGTTCTCTTTCAGTTAATTTTTGTCAGCACTGGTTTGAGTATTTTCCTAATCCTCCAGTTAATGTCCTTAGTATGATGGAAAATGTTTTGGCACATCATGACAAAGAACTACTTCAGCATTTAGTAAAATACAATGTGACTTCACAGGTAATATTCTAGCCAGCTTTTGTATACAAAAAATGTACTGCAGTGCACTAGTCTTTTATTTTGATGTACTTCTAGTTTGGGGGAGTTTTCATCAAATAATAGTGAATTATATGAAAGTGTAAAGAATATATCATTGCTTTCCTGCTGTTTTTCCTTGTCCATGATCATATACATGCTACTGTTGTTCTTTGGAAGTTCTTTTCTTTCAAGTCCACATTGCTTAAAAATGTACTCATCAAATTACAAATGTACCTTTTCTTTTTAACATGGACATAAATTTGATGAATTAATTTTGTAATCCCTGTTTATCATTAGGGATGATTTTAGCTTCACAAATCTAAACAGAACATTTAGACATCCAGTGAAATCAGAAATGTATTTATAATCACACTATATTAACTTTGAATGTTTATAGTGGGTGATGAAATGTATCTTCAAATGTCCTGGTTTATTTCCTCTTTCTTTCATAAGTTAATAGATTCTTGGTATAAGGCAATAAAAATCATATTATTTCTTTAAAAGGTGTGGTAAAATTGGACTAATGGATTATTTTGTCAATTTTCCCAAATAATTTAGGTTTATGCTTGGCCTCTCCTAGAAACACTGTTATCTGAGGTTCTAACAAGAGAAGAATGGCTGAAAGTCTTTGACAATATTTTCTCCAACCATCCTTCATATCTTCTAATGATTGTTGTTGCCTATATTATATGTTCCAGAGCTCCCTTGCTCCACTGTAATCAAGCAGCGGATTTTGAGGTAAACATCTTCATATTTAAGTCAATCATGTGGAAAAGATGTATAAAACACTGTATCTGTTGTTAGACAGGTTACAAGGAGATTTATTTCCACGTTAATATACTAATACATCATCTGGTACTTGACAAATACACAATAAATCAGTAAATATTGAGCAATTTCCTGCAGTTTCATGCAAGGAGAACTTTAAAAGCTTTCATAAGCTTTCTAATGCCACTAAAAGCCATTTTTAAAATTTCAATAGTTCATCAACCACAAAATAATTCTGTCTTTTGAGGATCTAGTATGGACTTCTGCCTCTGGAAACAATACACAATAATCCTGTGTATTCTGTGTAATTTAATTTCATTATCCTCGTGTCAGATTTTCAAAATTAAGCAGTATTATTGGGTGTTCTCTGAAGCTAAATTAAAATTTTTCCATATGTTTAACTTTACATGGGAGGATTTCTATTCTTATGAAAACATCTCCATAGGCAAACAAAGGGTTCCACCTCTAAAATGTGCTTATGAGCAGTCAATTTGATTGACATCAAACAGATAACATTATTGCTAGGTTTAATAATGACCAATTTAGAGATTTCCTTGGTGGATAGGATCTTTGACAAGAAGAATAGTTCTGCAAGAAGAGAAACTTCTCAGCTTCGTGGTTGAACACCGAAAGTTGAGGCAGGTTTATGCTGTGGTAGGAGTCACTGTGCGGGCTTGTGGACACTCTAAATTGACACCTAGCTTTCCAGATCACTTACACAGCTGCCATTTGAAGAGAAGAAAAAGAACCACAGTGTACTTTCACCTCTTGAAGAAGTTTGGCTCAAGTCATTTGAGCTGGTGATATTTTATGAATTGGTAGGGAAAACCTAAATTCTTTTTAAGTTAACTGTTGAAACATAGATCTTGCTAATTTACCTAATTATTCCCAAATATGCGTATTAGAAATAAAGGTATATTTATGTAAAAATACATAAAAGTGCATAATCTATTGCAGAATGTAAATGGCAGCATGTCTTTTACAGTATTTCTTTCATCATCGTAACAACCTGGACATTAACATTGTGATTAAGGAAGCCTATCGTCTCATGGAGGCTACACCACCGGATATCCATCCACAGCATGTGCTGGATGACTTCATACCACTTACAAAAGGACAGTACCCTCTATTTAATAAATATCCCAAGTTCTTTGTGGATTATAAAGCTCAGGAATGGGAGAAGATCAGACAGGATGAAATTGAATACTTACAAGAGAGGTATTAGTGGGAAGTTGAAGACAGTCTCAGACTGGGAGGGACAGGCGGACACAATTGCCTTTGTATGTTTTAATGTGTGTGCTTAAGAAGAGAGACAAGAAAATTCGGGAAGATGACTTTAAATAGCTGCTAAAGGTTGAGAGTTATTTGGTTTGACAAATTTTTAAGTTAAATCATCAGTCTTATCTTAAATAAAAAATGTTTGTTAATTAGCAGGAAATATTGGGCCACAAGTTGCCAAACCTGGAAGCTCACGGCCAGAGCCTAAACTTCTGTTGACCTTGTGGGGTCCATCTTTTGAAGGGCCAGGAGTTCTTAGCTGGCTGTTGAAATCAGTGGGTACCATGATACCAAGGCATCCTTAGAAACCAATTTTTGTTAAGAATGCAAGGAAGAAAGTACCTGCACTCATCTGTAACGTCCTGTTGTCTCTAACAGTCAATATTGTAACTCTTCCTCATGCACTTTATCACTACAAAGAGGATGCCATATTCTTTTATGTCATCTCATTTCAGCAGTTCTTTGCTACTAAAGTCATCAATTTCAAAGTAATCAAGTAATTTCTGGATATCTGGCTTGAATTATTAACATGTGACCTCCTTCCATCTAGACAATTAGCACATGAATCAGAAGCCAAAGCACAGGAACAGAAAGCAGAAGATGAAGTCTGGTATCAAAAGCAGAAATTACTTCGAGAAGCTGAAGAACAGAGGCGAAAAGTCCTACTGGAAGAAGAAAAGAGGTTGGCAGAACAGAGGCAGAGGTATTAGAATATAAGAAGTATTAAGGGTCTGGCTCCTGTATCCTGCTATTACATTTTTAACCACGAATAAAGGAGAAATAACCACTAATTTGTATAAATTGTAACGTGGGATAACTGTGGTCTGGTGGGTTATATTTTGGTGTGGGAATCAAGTGATCTGGGTTGTATTACTGCCTTGCCTATTACTCCCTTGAGGGAATACAGCAGATTAGAGGTCAAGTCACTTCATATTTTTGTCTCAGCTCCCAGCCTTTTGTCTGGTCCTTTTGGACTGAGAATGTTCTTAAGCAGTCAATTGCTGTATATTTGCACACTGAGACTTCAGACTTGCGCTGTGGGCAGACTCACACTGCACGTATGAGAGTCGCTTATAGGATCAGTGACTGTGCACAGTCCTGTACTTCCAGTGGATCTAGAAAAAAGACTGGTTTATGCATCAGTTGGTGAGAAAACAGTTGTTATAGTAAAGAAGCTGAACTGTTAGTTTGTACATTTTGCAGTTGTGAAGGTTTAAGAGAATTTCAACATCTCCATAGTTTCTTAGATCAACTACAGGTAGTCATAGAATCATTTAAACTGGAAATTACCTTTAAGATCATCAAGTCTAACTGTTAACCCAGTGCTGCCAAGTCCACCACTAAACCATGTCCCTAACAACCACATTTTTGAGCACGTCTCCCAGACCTCTGTAACCTACAGAGTTTTTTTTAAAGAGGACAGCAAGCCTCTGTTTGCAAACTAATTCTTGAGTTTGTGGTTTTGTTCCTTGAAAGAGTTTGATATTTACCAACTAAACTTGGAACTAATTTTGTGCAGTGGTACCAGGGCACTGGCAGTTATTCTAAGGAGTAGTTTCCAGTTTTGGATTGTTGCAACATTAAACTAGTGCTTATTAAAGTGGAACAGAAATAGGGCATAGGACTTCAAAGCTTAACTGGGGTCATTGCCATTAGAAGATGTTTGTGTGTCTATGAATTTAATTTTGTCTCATAAATGGAAACTGGACAGTTTACAGTAAGCTTTGTAAGATAGAGATGAGCTCATAGTAGCTAATGGCTAACTGCACTGCCAGTTTGTACTCTTTGGTACTGACCTTCTACATATACAAGTTCCCTTGTTTCTGTTTATTTTGGCTTTGAAGGCTTGCTGTTGTGAAAAGAGAACTGAAAGTAAAGGAACTGCAACTTCTAGATGCTTCAAGAAGGCGTTTTCTGAACTACCAGCAAGATCAGCTTCAAATGGAATTGAAACGTCTCGATGACGAAATTGCAAGAAAGGTTGAGTATTGCTCAAGCAATTCTTTTCTATAAGGTTTAATTGTGAAAATAAACAAGGAAAAATGCATAACTAAAATTTTAGTTGATATACTGTGATTTGTGAGCCCAGAGGTGTGTGTATTATGAGGTGGACTGCCATAAGTGATAAATGCATAATTTAACAGTTTTATTTGGCACTTAATATGTTCCATTGGCTTGCTTTAACTGGCAAAATTCCTCAGAAAAGCCAGATTCACCTGATTACTGGCAGTGCTGAAAAATGTAATGAGCTCCTTAAAGGACTAGTGAATTCTCAGCTATCTGTGGGCTTTATGTCCAGATTGCAAATTAACTCTGCCGTTGATTGAGAGGCTCCACGGTGGCCTGTGGCCAGGCCTGGC
The DNA here is from genome assembly GCA_018881555.1 of Amblyornis subalaris. Taxonomy (NCBI): domain Eukaryota; kingdom Metazoa; phylum Chordata; class Aves; order Passeriformes; family Ptilonorhynchidae; genus Amblyornis; species Amblyornis subalaris. The sequence continues at coordinate 6,058,905 of JACAXG010000017.1, read as the reverse complement.
TCTGCTTCCGAGTTACTAACTCAGGCATTGTGGCATGCAGGTGGTGAGTGGAAGCTTTTGCACCTCCTGGGCACAAATTGAGCCTTTGCAAAGCTATTCCTTGTGTCTCAGCAACACACTTTRCAGAGCACAGGGCAGCTGTGTGGTTGTTTCCACAGTCAGGGCGCTGTAACACTCCTTAGCTCCAGCTCAGCACAGGTTCTGCCAGGTGCAAAGTGGCCACTTCCCCTTCTGTCTAATGTCCTCCACAGCATTCTGGCTTCAGAGACTCCTTATTTGATTCAGAGCTGCATCTGGCAGGTTATTAGCATTAGTTCAAGCCTGATATTTCTGTAACATGCTTGGCTGGATGCAAAACTTTTCCTATGCCTCTTCTCCACCTTGCCCTGTGCTTTTGATATGCAATATTTTCTGTTCTTCATGTGACAGAAAGTCAACTAGAACTTAGGGGTGTGGGCAGTTGAACATTCTTCTTGATAATGTTTTCAAAGGAGTATTTCTTTACTGTATTTTCATGTGTTTCTCTTGTTCACAAGGCATCTATGAGAGAGCAGGAAACAGCTGCTGTGGTTCAAGATATAGAACTGCAACGGATGGAACTTGAATCTCAAAGACAGCTATTTGAACAGGTAATTATTAGGGAACTGTACTAAATATAAACATTTAATTGTTCTTCCTTTGAAGTTCTTGGATTTGATTGTGTTCATTCAATCAGACTTTGTGAGGAAAAAGGGGGCTTTTTTTTTTCATTTTCCTCTTTAATACCTTTTTTTAGAATAAACCTTCTGTTGATTAAAGGATTAGCAGAACTCACTATTATCTTGTGGAGTTTGGGGTGAAAATACATCCTTCCCGTTTTATTCTCCTGTGCCAAGGTATCATTTGGTTGCTGCAGTGTTTAGCTGTATGCTCAGCTGCTTGAGGGAAGCAAGGAACATGTAAATAAGAAAGAAGTCTATAACAATGTGTTCCTCATCCCAGAAACTCCCACCTTTTCATCTGTGATGTCTAGATATATCTACATTTTCTGGAGAGAACAGTACAACAGATTGATGTAGTCGATGGAAAGATGTCTAGTTGCCAACAACATCATTAAGCAAAAAGGAGTGGATGGTTCATCGGGAATGTGTCGTTCCTTTGTGAAATGACTGACTTATAATTCAGAAATATGGCTATTCAGTAATAAAGGGCTTTAATCAGTAATACTGTTTAAAGTTAAATATTAGTTAATTATTATAAATAATAATTATAAGTTACTGAAAAGCAAGGATGCCAATAGAAAGCTTTACAAATGTTCATTTTGGTTAAAAATAATGGGTGTTTAGAAATCACAGCTGCATGTGCCCATCTTGAGTATGTGTAGATCCAATGGAATGAAGCAGAAGTAGACATCCAGTGATCTGACCCTTATTCTGAATCATGTGTCAGCTTATATTTGGGTTTTTTAAAGCTTTTGGTCATATACCTTTTATAACTCATACTGAGCATAACTGGGCTAAAATTCTTGTAGCATTTATGTATTAAATACACAGCCAATTGCATTGTGGCTACATAACACAAACCAGGCTTAGCTCATTTGTATTCCAGTGCRTGTAAAGTCAGCTCTCTTAAGGGAACAAATTCTGCAGTCGTCATCCTCTCTAGGCTAAAAAGGTAGCAATTATTTAACTAGCGGAGGATACATGTTTGCCCACAACAGTCTGTGCAGACAGGCTTTCCCTGCCATGCCCAGAAGTGTTTAGCTGCCATCAGTGAGGGGCTCTACTCCAGCTTTGAAGGCTGTGAATGTTGACTTTGCCTCAGTTGCTCAATAGATTCCCAYAGGCCTGGGAAGGGGTTATGACTTCTCCAGAAAATTGTGTGGATGTGCCCTGGTGAATGTGAAGAATAGATGGTGAGAGTTAAAATGCTGTTTCTAGATCTGCTTCTGGTTTGTACTGCTTTGGCAAATCATCTCTGCATTCAAGCTGCAGATGTGTTTATTACAAGTCTCAGTACCATAAAACACAATTTATATTTGTGAAACGTTTTGAGGTTTTGGCTACAATTTGCCATAAAATTGCAGAATATTTTCATGATTAATTYATTTAGGTTGGAATTCTGCTTTTATTCTCCACAGTAACCCAGAGAATGGAATTACATCCCTGTCATGACTCAGGCCACTGTTATGACTCATGCTTAGTCTAATTCCAAGTGGATAAAACAGCAGGGACTATAACTTTCTTGGACAGTTATGATATGTAGTGGGATGAGATGTGTGGATATATTCAAATACTAGTTTAATGAAATTTTAATAAATGTTAAAGAGATGGAATTACAAATGTGGGCTAGTAGCTTAGCAACAATAATTTTTGTTTGTGTGCTTGGCAGCATCTAATCAAAGATCAAGAGGCAGTTACAAAGGAAATGAAAGAAGAGGTGGATGCCCATCAAAGAAAGGTGGATCTGGAAGATCATCGTGTTCTGAGACTGATAGAAATGGATAGAGAAGAAATACAGAAAGCTCAGATAGTAAGATAGTTGGATCTTAACGTGTACTTCGGGGAATCAATATGCTAACTTATACAAGTAGCACTGGTTAATAGTATTTTGATTGCAATTAACTAGTTCAAGTTAATATGGAAATATTTTCTAAAGAAATCCAATTTCTAGATACCTATATTAATAGATTAAGATGCTGTGTTTAAAGTTTTGTGGTTTTCAAAAATCTGACTGAAGTGTCCAAACAGCTACATAATATTGAAATCCTCTGGACCTGCCAGGAATATTAACTTTTTTTTTTTTACTTCTCAAAACTTAGAAGGCGGGTAAGACTTAAAAGTGCTTTTCAAAACAAGTCATCCTCCTGTGTTTTGTCTGTAACCATAATGAATCAAAAGATAGCCTCAAAGGAGATTTCAGTTGGTAGCACTTGGCAGGAAATTCAGCTGTAGAAGCTGTCTTCTAGATCACAGTAATGAGTGTGTGTAGCTTGACATTAGCAATTGCTCAGATTTTCAATTGCTCAGAACTTGTAACTGTGCAGTTGGAAAAATAGTTGCAGCTATCCCACTGCCCATATGCTTGGCATCTGCATTTGTATATTGTCTAGAAATAAACATATGGGTCTGAATTTTTGTAAACAGCATTTGATTTCTGGAAGCAGATGGATGTGGGTGAAAGTATTGGCATTCAGGTATCTATCTTATGTCAGCTGCACCTGTTAGTGAGTGGCACTGCAGGGGCAGCCTCCCAGCAGGGACAGCTGACAGGGATACTGGAGAACACCTCAGTTTGTCTTGCCTGGTCTGTAGGTAAGGCTGTGCGGTTGGAATAGATTAAATGGATTTCTGGTAAGAAAGGTGTTTTATTAGGTGGCTGAAGAAAATTTAGCCAAAGCTGAGCAGAAGCACATTGACACGGACTGGAGGCTGCAAGCGCAGCAGAGACTCAGGCGTGATGACCAGGACCGGGAGAAGTGCTACAAAGAGATTGTCAAGCTCCTGCATGACAACAGGGTGAAAGAGGCTGAACTGCTGAAGGCCATGAGGGAAACACAAGAAAAAAAGGTATTTGTGTAATTTCTTTTCTAAGTGGGCCTGGCACAAATATAAATGTCTTTTGCCCATAACAGGGAGAGCATGAAGCTGAAAGGTATTAGAGAAATATTTTGTTAGAAATCTCCTTTCCTGTTTTGATTGGAAGTTTCTGGAAGCACTAGAGTGAATTGGTAAGGATGTTTTAGACTTATGAAAGCATATTCCTATTTCTGTAAGTTCCTCTAATTTTTTTTCTCTGACCCAAGACTTTTACCTTTCTCCAGGTGTTTGAATGAGACATTTTTCAAAACGAAACATTCACACAGTTTAATAACGTATTTTGATTTAAGGATTAAGTGTAATCTGTAATAATCCAGATGGGGTTTTGTTGCTTTTTCCTTGCACTGCATCTGTTGAAGACATTTAATATCTCTGTTGCACAGTGGGAAGACATTGTACACAAGAAAGCTCAACTGGAGGAAGAGCAGAAGGCAGCTGCTGCTGCAGATAAGCACAGGAAGCAGTTCTTAGATGACAAAATGAATGATGCATTAGAATTGGCTGAAAAGTGGCAAAGACAAGATGGCTGTTTTGGTGAGCATGTAGATAATGCAGTTCTGTGTGGATGTTGGCATGAAGCATTCAACAACTGAATACAAACTAACTGTCCAATATTGGGAATAAACTTTGGCATAACTCCCTTACATAAGTACTTTTTGGCAATATTCGTTAATGAAACCAATATATCAGGCAAGACTTGGAAAGAAATCTCAGTTTGATATCTATCAGATGAAGCAATATAAATGGCATTTTTGGTAGGAGCACAGGTTAGGTCAACTTAAGACAATCATAAAATTGTGTCAGTTAGAAATCCTCTGTCAAATAAAGTTTTCTTGTGATGACATACAGTATTATACCAAGAAGTGACTTTTCCAAGTGTTCGTTCAAAAAAAAACCCCAACACATTTATGTGCTTCCAGAATTGGCCTTCTCAAGTGCTGCATTTGTGTGGTTTTGCAGGTATTTCTCCTATCCCCCATGTCTGCAAGGCTCACATGAAATAAATGATTAATATTAAGGTTAAGTGATTAGTATTGCTTTGGGCAAACTTTTTCAGCCCTTGTCCTTATTTACCTAATGTTTTTAGTATGGAGTAATTTGCAACTGCACATAATTAAAATGGGTGTCTCCTAAAACTGCAAGTATGAGTAGCCATATGCCCTATGATCTTAGTGGCCCATTTGTCAGAAGATTAATTATATAGGAAGAAAGAGCACATGTAATTTCTTAAAGAGCTGTAATTTCTTAAAGGGAACTTTAAGAAATTAATGAAATTACAGAGCTGTAATTTCTTAAAATGTAATGCAGTGATGCACAGCTTTGACCCAAAGAGTAGAAACACTGGCCTCCAATTCTGAGCAAATTGTACTTGCCATTAGCTGGAATGGGTGATTGTTCTAGCTTTGCTTCCTGGAGAAAAACTGTTTTACCTCAAGCTAGAAAAATTCACTAGAAACTTATATATTTTTAATTTACAGAGAATCCTTCTTTCCATTTCCCACAGAGAGATGGCATGATTTACAGGCCGGGCGTACAGAGAGAGGGGTAGAAGTCCAGCAGATGCCAGGGTCTGGAAACATCCATCTGAATGATTTGTCTGCATTAGCATCATCACCACACAGTAAGTTTCTAAGTTAGTGCTCTCCTTGCTTTCACGTTTCGTTTCAGAAGCATTACTGGAACACCTGACTGTGTGATTGAGTCATTAGTTGTGTAGGTGTTTAGTGGATAGTAAACCGTTTATTGTTGTGTTTTATTTCACACCTGCAGAAAATGTCTTTCCTACCAAGGGTGGCACAGGTAGGAAGTGCCTGCAGTGTGTCACGGTATGAGAGTGGTCCTAGTAAACCTCAGCCTAGTTTAGTCACATTCTGACCTGATCATCTTGCCTATGCTTTCCCTATTTTCGTAGTTAGGTATGATTTTGGAATGTTGAGAAGGTGTAGAACTGTCTTTCATCAAAATATGACTGGGAGTTATAGTCAAGAAATAGTCTAATCATGTCCTCTGGTCTATCCTAGCCACTCTGGCAGTGAAAGCACAGTTTAAAATCCTATGCACCTTATGTACAGAAGTCTGCAGGCAATGGGAGCCTGTGGACCTGCTGTAGCCCCCATTACCATCTGACCTGGTAGCCAAACAGAGGAACTGCTTTCAAAGAACTTGCTCTCACAGGTCTGAGGGCTGTCTCACATACAGTGCTACTGAAAACCAGCATTTCTCTGCCAGAGATCTCTTTTTTCCACTAGGTATTTGCAGTGTTTATGGAAAACCATTAGTTGCGATGTTAAGTCCAAGTTTCTTGTGTCTGCCAAGTTTCAGTGTCTCGAGACAGAAGACGAGCAGAACTGGCACGCCAGGAGCGGGAGCTGATGGCAGAAGTCCGGCAGCTCAGGCAAAGGCTCACCTCACAGGCCCAAACCAGACACCCTCCAACTTGTTTCCCAGCTACAATGTGGACACCCTGAGATGGTTTGCTCTGGACCTTAGCTGTACTTTCAAATTAGTAATCAGTGAAAAGCTAAATATGTATAGTGTGATTCAGGATGCATCATAGACTGTTTATAATAAAGGCCTTTGGAGATATTTTCATATAAGAATAACATGCTAGCTAGAAAATACGTATGTTGTTTGTAACCTTGTTAATTTTTACGTCTAAAATAAACTCACTTTTTACCATTAACTTAATGCCCATGCAGTATTTGTATACTTCATTTCTTTTGGTGGCTGCCCTGACTTGAAGAAACAAACCACTGTTAAAATGTTGGTTCTGTCAGTGATGTGTCAGTGGATTCTACAAGTTGCAGCAGGGAAATTTGCAATTAGAGAAAGAAGTCCTTTCCAGTGACAGCCAAACACTGAAACCAAGGCCCAGAGAGCGTGTGGAGCCCCTGCTGCTGGACATGCATGTAGTTGTTACACATATTAGCAGGTTCATTTCGAGAGAAAGAAGGGGAGACAGGATCTAAATAAATACACCGCTCTTCATACTGCTAGTGGTACTGATGGCTAATGCTTTTGACCCAAGAGTCAAGAACATTATGTGGTGTTACAAAAAAGAATAGGGCAAAGTAAATGAAAGTGACTCATTCATAATTGCTACACTCAATGCTGATACAGGGGTAGACTTGGCCCTGTGAAAATATGAGGACTGGGAACTTAATTTGTTCTGCTTCCTCTGGGGTTTTGCTGATGCTCTTTGGGGCAGCAGTATCAGAGCAGGACTGCTCGTGGTGGCCCTGGGTGCTTGAGGCACTGGGCAGATCCAGGATGATACCTCTAACCAACAGCTTTTTGTCACTTGGGGCTGGGAACAGCCTCCCTGCTTCTCTAAATTACATGAAGACCTGCATGCACAGAGATACTTGGTTATCCTTGCCTTAGCATCCTTTGCATCTGGAACTAGAAATAGCAGCAACCAGAACCCATGGAAATCTCACTGCAGCCCTCAGCAGAGTGCAGAGAAGCGGCATCGTTCCTTTTCGAAGGGAGAAAAATGCAACAGGCCAGGATCATCTTGGAGGCAGAGGGAGTAGATGAGAAATATTGTCTTTTTCTAATGATTGTCTTGAAGTTTACATATGATTATTTCTGTATTTAAAGGGAAATAATAAATCCACAAAGTTTTTGGCCTGCAGCTTGGGCGCCATGTGTATGTGCTTATGTTTTGTGAAAACGCTAAAGCTGTAAATGTGCATAAGCCGAGCGTTTCTCGCGGGCACGGGCCGGTGTCCTGCCGTGTCCCCACAGCAGCTCCTGGTCCTGCCCGCAGCCGGGCGGCCCCTGGGCCCAGCCTGACCCCGGCTCAGCCCACAGGCCACCACAGGGCCCGTTTCCACATCCCCACATCCCTGCACGGGCTCGCAGACAGCTAAGAGGCTGAAAACCGTCTGCCAAAAGGCACAACAATTGTAGAAGTTATTTCCGTTCGGCCGCCACTGGAAGAGACAGACCCTTCATCTGGAACTATTGCTTCGGAAATCACGACAGCCACGACAAGCCGCAGGTTCGGAGCGCGGTGTCGTGCGGGTTTGTCGCCCCTAAAAGGGCTGGGGAAGCGGCCGGGAACAAAATCTCTGCTCGCCTTTGCCCCGTGTGAGGATCGAACTCACGACCTTCAGATTATGAGACTGACGCGCTACCTACTGCGCTAACGAGGCGGCTGCAACAAGCTCCACCAAGCAGGCCCTCGGCCCTTGGCCCGGCCCGGCCCTTCCTCCGCGCACACCGCTCCCGTCGGGCGGGGTCCCGWGCTGGCCGGGCGGGGGCTCGGAGTGACCCTGTGGGACCGCAGGGTGACAGCGGGTCTTCGCCGGGGTGGCAGTGTGAGGCCCCATGGGAYAACCTGTGAGGAGCCCAGCCGTGACCATGTGGGGGACCAAGGTGACAGCGTGGGACACCGGGGTGCCCATGAGGGACCCTGGCCGGGGCGGGGAGGGCCGTCCCTGGCCCCGATCKGCGTTGGCAGGGCACAGTCCTGCATGTCAGGGTAATTAGATGGCATCATTTTCGGCCTAATTGCGCAGAACAGGTCAGGAGATAATTAGTGACTTTCGGCCGCGTCTGGCAGCTGCGGGCGGATGTTGGGGGCGGAGGGAGGGACGGGGTAGTTTTTAAAATCACCCCAGGAGCTCAGGACGGCCCCGTCACCGCCAGTGCTCGGCCCCACGTGGGTGTGCCCTGCMCTCCGTCGCTCCGGGATTAATATCCGAACCATTTCATACCCTTTTCTGTTTTCATACGTATTTGTTTGTGTAATCCTTACGTGTAACTACGTTTTTTATTCCACCCCATAGGGCACCTGACATAGACCCAGACGGAGAACCTGTGAAGCTGCCCTGAAAAGCTGGGCCTGTGTGCCCTGAAGACACCCGTGCTCCTGAGGCCAGGGCGGCAGGACCCTTTCCCTGCACAGACACGCCCTCAGCAGCCCTCACCCCTTCCAAGAGCCCAGACTGGCACATCCCCTCTGGAGCCGTGGCATAGGGGTGCAGGGACACAGAGCTGCGTAGGGCCAGCCCACCCGCGTGAGGAAAGTGTGTCACACGTGGCTCTGCACCCAGGCATGCACACAGGTATGTTCGGACACCTCGGGCAGGTGCCCTCCCGCCTCGCCTCCTCTTGGGCAGACCAGCCGGCCCGGCTGCCCCCAGGCTCTGGCCTGTCACCCTGCTGCAACCCGCGCCTCCATCCACCTAATGACACAGCAGAGGGCTGCCACGGGGACAACGTGACTCCAAAAGATGCAGCCTGGGAAAAAAAAAAAAAAAGAAACCTACCAAACAGCCCTAAATGTGCACAATCAAGTGATGAGTGTTTGTATTTCTGATGCTTTGAGGCCAGCTCACAACCCTCCCTCCACGTAATATTCAGGATGTTTGGGAAGGGGTTGGGAAGGGGTGTTTTTCTTTTAATAGGATGGCGTAGTCACAAAGCTTTAAAGAAATAAGTGAGTGAATCGTCTATGGTAATAGCAACATGCTACAGACGGGCATAGTGACGAAGTTCACATCTATTTTTAAGCCTGCCTGGCAGCATGTAGGTGCAGAGCAGAGTCCATGACCCTTTTTGGTGTTTTGAAGCCATGGACATGGCTGATGTCTCTGTTCCAGTTCAACATCAGAGCTGATTTTTCTCCCTAACGAGTACTATGGGAAGACAGAGAAGCCTCAAGCTGTTTTGAAGATTGTGCAATGATGCTTGGGAGCCTACCTGCTTTTGCTTGCGTGCTTTCCTCACTCATATTTTACAGGATGCGACAGGAAGGGAAATACAATCGAATCCGACAGCCGTGGTAAATTGGACTCGAATCCTTCGTATGCCCTGGGGCTGAGGTGGGTGCCTCTCAGATAAGCAATCTAATCAGCTTTGCACTTGTGTCCCATCTGGAAACAGATTGTTGCCGGAGTACACCACCACCTGAGAAGAAAGCTTCAGGTTTGTTTTGGAGATAATTGTACAGACGAATTCAGGGAGTGTGAATTTGCCTGCGGTAATAAGATCTCTTTATTTTTATTCACAGTTAATTCGTTCAGCCGAGGCGATTTCATGCTAGAATGCTGTCCCTAAACAAGAAGGACGATTACGCTGCCTATGGCACACATTTGCATGGTGCCTGCCCGGCAGATCGGCTGCTGCAACAAAGAGCCATGAACCACCCCAGACACATGGGCAAGATAAGGAAAAGGCTGGAGGATATCAAGAACCAGTCCCTGAAGCTGACAAAAGTGGATTTCAGCCACAACGAAAGCATAAGATTGGCCACCGACGCCTTCTTGGATGGTGGAACAGACTCTTACCTCAAAACTCTAAGCAAAGAGGGCGAGGTGGATTTCCTCTCCTCGGTGGAAGCTCAGTACATCAAGGATAATGCCAGGGAGTCACTATATGCACAGGAGTCCTCAGCTGCCGACGGGGCAGCTGCGCCAAAGCAGAATGATGCCAGGTCGCTCCCTTCAGGGACCTACTTCCCCACCGTTTCTGACAGCAGTGAGCCGGCTCTGCTCCACACATGGATTACAGCGGAGAAGCCTTATTTAAAGGAAAAATCCACCGCCACTGTGTATTTCCAAACAGAGAAGAACAGCAACATTAGAGACATCATACGCCGGTACATCCACAAGACCACTCAGGTATGGAGAGAGAATTGCTGTTCCTCCTGCACTTGGTTGTCTTCTTGTTCTTAAAAAGGTCAGGTGAGCATAGTGTTCAATCCAGCGCAGCCTTGAGTGTTGCAGTGTAGCTTTGCTCTAGAAAGTGGCTGTGAACAGCCTTTTGTTGAACACAGGCAGTGCTGCCTTTTTTTTTTTAACCCACACCAACAACTTTTTATGTTGGTGACTTAAGAAAAGCATTCCCTCTTCTGTCTTCTTCTAACCTCCCATTAACCCAGTCGATCACATGTGCTGTGGAAGGGGCAGATGGGTTTTGTCCCTTCTCATGCATCCCCAGCAGGATGGTTTGAGCTGTTCAGACCACTGCACCATTAATGAGAATTAAGCCTAAGTGAGCTCTCAGCCATGAAGAATTGTTCGAGGGGATTTGTGGGAAATGTGGGTGAAGGGGAGGCTGGAGAAAGGCAGGTGTGTCTGGTATGCCAGCAGCCATCTCCAGAGGAGGGAAATTATTCACAAAATAGACCTTTCATCCCTAATACGTGGCCAGTATCAGTTAAAATGTCGTGTGGGCTCCATACAAAGACTCTGCAGTGTAACTTGGCACATGGGAAAGGTGCAGATGATGCCCCTGACTACATACAGGTGACAGGGACGGCAGAGAGGTGCCAGCCCCAAGCCAAAGCCAGGCTGCCCACACGCTGAGAAACCAGAAGCTGAGCAGCTGGACGGGGGACAGAAAGCTTCTGTCCTGTGTGTTCTGGCAGGTCTCTTGTTTTCCTGGAAGAAAAATTGATTCTTCAGGGCTGTATTTACGATCATCCAGGAGTTTTGCCCTTACAGAAATTGAAAAGAGCACCAGCAGTTTCACCCAGGAACGGTGAGGAGCCAATCCAGGATGTAGTACTGCTGCCCAGCATAGACTTCCAAGCCCTCTGGAGCCACAGGATTCCTTCCGCTTTGTTATTCCCCTGCAAGGGCAGGAGCTGGGCCTGATAACACAGAGTGTAATGGCAGGGGAGAAGGATCCCCGCTGGCAACTGCTCTGTCAAGGCCTACAAGTGCTTACCACATCAGGGGAATTATAAATCGGTCACTTTAAGTTGGTGGCATCAGAAAGATGCAGAAACAGAAATGTCTCTGGAATAACAAAATAGGTAAAAATCAGGTAAAATATCAACCCAGACCAATTTTCTGTCCCAACAGGAGAAAACCTGTAGGGGAAAAATTGGAAAATGTAATATAAACCCATGGKTCACATGACCTTCTTAATCCTCTAATTTACATTACAAGAGTCTGCTGAAGCAACACATACTAACAGTATAAATTTGTCAATGCTTTTTGAGCACAGTTTTTCAATGGCAGCATTTATTAATCAGCATCTAGTAAGGTCCATCCTGGATAGCCTACTATTTGATATATGCAATAACAACTTAAACAACAGAATAAAGACTCTATTTGTGGATGATCTCAAATTGCAAAGGATAGGCAAGTGATACTATAATCTTAACACGTTTGTGGAATTGGTGCAAATCATAAAATGAAATTCAGGCAAATGAAGCAAGAAGTACTGCAAGAAAGAGACGAAAGTCAGGTGCAGAAATATAAATTGGGAACAGGTGGTGAAAAGCAGTATCAGAGAGAATGGTCCAGTGGTGGGGCATTAACAGGAAGTGTGGATGTGAGATATTTGACATAATTGTGCTTACCTATCCATGGCAAAGCTCTTTCTGAAGCACCTTGCTTTGGCAGCAGGAGGAAGCTGTGGGGTTCTCACTGCTCCACAGATAGTTTGGCTTGCCTGAGGAGGATGCTGGCTGCACAGGATGTGCCTGGTTTTGTAGGATATCCTCATGGTGGTGAAGGGAATAAGGTTGCTGTTAGGTGTGGGCATAGGCTTTTTGGAGTAAGATTCAGTGCAAGATGGAAGCAATTAATAAGACAGATCTACAGAGATGCTGTAAAGTTTGGTTTGATTGAAGGTGACATCCCATGAGCACAGTTATCACAGGTTCCCCCTTCGGTCAATGGAGACACGAGCACCTCCTGAAGCTAAGTCAGGTAATAGCTGGGCTAAATTGACTCTTTCCATGGGCAATAGGAGATATCAGTCAAAACCAGCACCTTCGAGTACGGAGCTGGTTTTATATCACATTTACAGTTCCTCAATCCACACCGGCTGCAGGCTGTGCATTTAAATAGCTGTCAGGGCTTTTATGCCCAGTCCTGAGACTTTTACGCACTGTTCTGCCACTTGTGAATTAGGAAGCATGGGTGTATGGTTAAATTGTAACAGTTACTTTATAAATCAGTATTTTAAAAGAGCAACAGATGGAGCTGTTGGAGTCTATTGCCCCACCACCGCCAACGGGGTGAGGATTTCAAGCCAGGGTTGTTCAGGTAAGTCATAAAAGAGAAAGCATCACTCAGTGATTCTTGCTGAATGCATGTGGCTTATGACAGCTAGTCAGCTGCTTGGCAAGAGCTGAGTCTTTTATTTTAGCTATGTCTTTATCATTCTCCGATTTCAATGTATTTCCTAGTGCTGAAATCTCACCTACAAATTCATGGGTCATCTTGGGTTATATATTGCGTGTTATATTGGCTTTACATGAGCAATAAAACAATGAAGCAGCATGTTTCATCCATTTAATGATTCAGGCACTTAGGGAGAAAACCAGAACAAATATCCACATATAACTGTGAACATTTGTGTTTGTTGGAATATTTTTTTAAGCAAATAAACTACATCTCAGTGGCCTCATGGCAACCTTAAGTTATGTAAATAGACTCTGCTAATGCCTCTGCTCTTTTTCTGAAGGTGCTAGCTATTGTGATGGATGTGTTCACAGACACTGAGATTCTTTGTGACCTCCTGGAGGCAGCTAACAAACGTATGGTGTTTGTGTACCTGTTGCTCGATCACGGCAGTATAAATCTGTTCTYGGAGATGTGCGACAAGTTGCAAGTTGCTGAGGATCTCTTCAAGGTACTGTGGCTCTGTGAAGCTGTTAGGCTGAGATCTRTCTGCCTAACTTCAGGCACTCCACGCTAGAAGCATGGTTATGCTAGGGTCAATCCACCTTCTGATTAAAAGGGAGCAAGAGATTTCCTGGGGTAGCGTTAGCACATCTGATGCCTATATGAAGATGCCTACATTTTCCCATGGATATTGTAGGAAGGTACGGCATTTCCATTAGGTCCCCAGAGAAAACTAATCTTTGGCCCTGAAGTCTTAAAACAGAGCTTAAGTTTCGTAGTAGAGTTTTCTAACATAAGCATTACAGCTGCTTCTGTTTAATGGCTGTGCAGCAGCTGTGGTCTGGCAGCCATGGGGAGAAGGTGCACAAAACTCTTTTGCATGGCCGGAGCTTGGTTGCACTGAGTGGTTTCTGATAAAATGTGTTAAAGCTCTGTTTTAAAGATAATGCCACAAATCTAGCTGGCTGTTAGCTCAATCTGCTTTCATCTCTGTCAGAGGGAACTGGCTTTAAAAAAAACCCTCCTAGGGATCATTTCAGTTGTTGCTTGAGATTCTGTAGGGTACCTGTGGCATCTCCCTAGAGATGGGTGATACTGCAGAGGCCACAGACCTCTAGAATGGCAGCTGTGGGCACACAGGAGACTTGAGAGCGTCTTACCAGACACCTGTTTTTCAACAGCTGAATTCCACCCCAAATATATAAAGAATCTGAAATTAATAAAGCATGTTCATAAGTGTTTGCATGTCTGTAAACTGTCACTCCTAAGGAGGAACAAGCCTGTGCTGTTTATTGTAAGTATGCTGCTACAGCACATAGACTTCCACGATGTGTGAGTCAAATCCTTGGTGCCATTCATCCCTTGATTCTGCAAAGTGTGCTTATGGACAGCAGGGTCAGGCGCAGGTGCCTGGTGGGCCTGAGGGGCACTTGGTCAGGTACAAGGACAGTGCAGAGCATCATATGGGCCAAACTGACCTGCTTCTCCACTCACAYGTGTACCTGCATCTGATCCTGAAGGACAGCATTTGTCTGGGCTGCTCCAAAAGAGCAGCACAAATGTCCTTGCAGGCCCAGATGGATTGGAGGAGCAGAGGTTTTGCCCTGCTGTGTTTGTGTCACAGCCAATGTAAATCAAGGGAGGACAGCTACAGCAAAATATGCCTGGGGTGTCAGTGGAGGCAAGAGGCTGCTCCCAGCCATGGACACATCCTGTACTCCTTTTGGCTGGGGTAGGATCAGTTATTGTCACACAGCACAGCTCCATCTGCACGAGTTTCCGTGCAGGTTTATATCCCCAGTGAAACAAGTAACCCTGTGGCAGGTGAGAGACCTTGGCTATGTTTCCTCTGGACTTAAAACCTTCAAATATCACATCAGAGGGTCTGTGAAGAAATTTGACTTTGGGGCAGTGAAGAGCTAAAGGCAGTGGGGGAAAAGGGCCCTCCCTGTCTGATTTTTAATTAAAAAGAGATGTAATTCACTCAATTTTATTTTTATTTACAGAATATTTCAGTCCGCAGTGTTACTGGAGAGGTTTACTGTGCCAAATCAGGCAGGAAATTTTCAGGACAAATACAAGAAAAATTTCTTATCTCTGACTGGAGATATGTGCTGTCTGGATCTTACAGGTGAGATAAGCCATTGCAGTTCATATCTAGGTATTCTTTTATGATTTTTAATACTACTTCCCAAAAAAGTGCCATGGAAATTTTTGTACGGGTAAGAAGTTTTTGTTTAACAAAAAAACCTCGTGTTTTCAAATATGTGCCATTTTTCAAAAATCCACTTAATTTGCTTTAAAGCTGCTATTAGTTCTTTACAGAGTATGGGTTTTAATTTAAATGTTCAGAAACTAATGTAAACAACTTTGCTGGTGCAGCCCTGGGGCAGAACTAGAAATGTGTACAGCTTAATATTATGCTTTCCTCATTGTTTGGGTTCTCAGGTGCTGTGATCATGAGACATGATACATTTCTGTCTCCCTCGGGATCCCTTAATGTAGCATATGTCACTCAGCTTATCTGAGGAGTTGTTCTTCATGTGACAAATTTAGTGATTAAAGGTAAAAGAGAAATACTTCAGAGACTTACTGTTTTTCCTTGCTTTTTATTAATAGGTAGGCAGTATATATCTACATGACTGGTGTACCTTCATTTTTTTCTTTTTTTAAAATTTTTTAGTGCTGCTATAATTATTTCAGGTAGTGGATATCGCAACAACTGTGTTTTTAATTAAGATCCTAGATCCTCTAGTCAGGGAATGTCAGGAGACTGAGCTTGCATCAAATAAATGAAATTTCTAAGCATCATGGCTACATAGATAAGTTTCACAAATGACCAAGTGTATCCTAGAAATCCAGATACAAAAATACAAGAGGTGATTATTTAATTTAAAGGATGCAATTGTTTTTCTTAATCCCAGTTTATGATTTGGAAGCTTAAATGCCTCTGTTCTGATAAAACTGTGCCACCAGGAATATTACAGAACTATAGTAATGAAGACAAAGGTGAATACATGGGGATGGGCTGCACAAGTTCAGACAACCACAGAGACAGGCATCCACTTTTCATTCCGTTTCCACATGAACCATCAGACAAAAATGAGTGGACACTCAGGGTTTTGGGTTTTTTTATTGACTGCTCTTTTGTTTTCTTGCTACTTTGGGTGTTTTTTAATCCCTCACCAAAGATGTGTAGAAATGCAACATAGAGTAGAAGTGAAGGATGTGTGGGAGAAGGACAGAACAAGATCTATTTTCTTTGGTCAAGAAACTTCCTTTTGGCTTCTCCTTCAATACGAAAAAACTTTAAAAAACCTGTCAAAGTCCTGTGCAGTCACTTGTGTCTTTCTCTACTGCTGTTGAATATCTTCAAACCTCAATAGCCTTGTCAGTTCCCTATCCAGCAAGCAAACAGAGAGGGTGGTGAGGAACAAATCTATGCACTATTTAACTTCAGCACACTCAGCACCAGTTTGCAGTTCACATGGGTTATAGCTGGCTGTCAGTACGTGGCATTTCTTGCTAGCTCTCACTTTATTAATCTGAAAGATTTTTATTATGCCTACATCTTTTCCACCAACCTCTTCAGGTATAAACAAGAATGATGTTGAGTGAAACAAACCCAAACCCTTCTGCAATGCATGTGTTGATAATCAAATTGGTGTATATCTTAAAACTGATACAAAGATTTTAAAATACAACACCAAATTTCACCTAAATGCTGTGCTCTGCGTGATGTTGTAATAGTTGGGGGGGAACAAGCTGAGGAAATAAAACAGCCCTTCAGGACATACTGCTCTAAAAGGGACCCTGGCTCACTGTTTTGCAAACTGTTTGGGGACAGAATATATTTGCCTAATGGATAACAAAGCAGGCAGTTAATTAGAGGCAAAGGAACCACCCCTGAGTCTGTGACATCGCCTTCTCTGGAGTGGTTTTTAAAAGAACGTTAAAAAATCACTGCTTGGGTCAGTGTGGATAAGTGTGGTCCTGCTGCATGGGGCAGATTTCAGAAGCTTCTGAAGGCTGTTCCACACATGTCAGCACAAGTGCAGGCATGAGTAAGTGTTTTAAGTCACCATTTTACTCTCAATTTTTATTGCCAGTGTCTATGGTGAGGGGTTAGGATGGAGTATTTCTTTTTGCTATCTCTGTGTCACTCTACCTCATCCTATGATAACTGTTACTTCATTCTTTAAATGTATTTAAAATTAGATAGTGCATGAACTCAGTGTTCCTAAAGAAGGCAAATTGAAGACAGCAGAAAGCACAGACCTTGATTCCATGGGCAGCTGAACATCTCCCTGGCTGCCACTCTGACAGCCACTGGCCTCTTCAGAGCCAGTATCTAACAACTCACATAGATGTGCTTTGCCAARAACATCAGTTCAGGTGCGGCAGGTTTCTCACACACAGGTTATCCACCAGCAGGCAACATGAACACGTAGGTTAGCCCAAACCTGAGCCCAGCTGAAAATCCCAGTCCTTCCTTCCGTTTCAGACTCCATGTGTGTTGTGCCGCACGTTGCTGCAGCACTGGAAACGCAAGGATGAGAGCATCCCTAGTGAACTGCAGCTCCAGCAATGCAGAGGGGACACTCATTATAAAACAAGTCCAATGTGGAACAGGAGAGGTGGGTTTTGATTGAGACAATCATAAATGAGAGGACCTGTAACAGGACACAGGTTTTGGGACAAAGCCCTGGAAAGATGGCTGAGAAGTATCTATTGATGACTGAATTTGTGATTGGCCCCAAACCAGGCATCACTTCTTTGTGCTTTCTGTTCTTTTGACGGGCCTCGCTCAAAGAAGCCTGGGAGAAAAATGATCCCTCTGGGCAGGTAGTGACAATAACAGACTTCTCTGAGCCTGTCCCAAAAGAGCACTCAGAATTGTAAACTGAGGAGCAAAACAGGGCCTAAAACCTAAACAAGGAATTTTCTGTTAGAATTAAACCAGTGAAAACCTGTTAAGTCTTCATGCCAAATTCTGTTTTGTTCTTCAGCAAAGTACACAGAATGTAAATTGCTGTGAATCACTACACAAGAAGTCCACAAGCATTTGTCTAAAATCACAAAGGTCTTGCCTTGTAACTTTGAGCTGACCCATTTGCCATCAGTTCTTGGAGACTCTCTGGGCTATTAATTTGATCTAACTTTCTCAGTTTACAAGGGTTACAGATAAGATCAATGAGCCACAAACTAGTATCTCTCTGTCAGGTACTCCAGGAAGTTATATGTGGGAGTAAATTATCAAAATTGGGCAAAACAAGTTTTTTCCTCTGATTTTGTTAGGTTTTCAAAAGCCATTTACAAGTGTTTTGTTACAGATTTTTATTTCTGTCTTAATTTTCTTTTATAAACTAGATGTTTCTCTAGCACATAAACCTGCCACTTTACACCTTAGTCCTTTCATGAGTTTGTAACCTTCAATGTAGATATCCTAGACTAATTGTGTGCATTTTTGTATTTATTCCTGGCTTATTGTCTCCGTAAGTTAGATGAAGGACATGCAAAGGTTTAGAGAGTGCTGCTTAGTGAATAAAGGCAATGTTGAGCTGGCACAGCAGATGTTATGCACACAGCAGGGACTTAACTTGCTCTGCTCTTTACCTTGGCTCCCAAGGTTCTGTCCATATTGAGAATGATTTTAACAGACTGGACGAGAAGTACCTGTATCCCAGTAACTTACTGTGTGTTTTCATGTCCAATAATAAAATGTACAGTATATATTATATGGGTGCCCAGTGGCACTGAACTACTGATTTCTTCACTCCTCCCCTTGCTCCTGAAGCAACAGTATAAAACCACGGTATACCTCAAACCCAACCCTCTTTAGGAATGCTCCTGACATGCAGATGTAAATTGTCTTACTCTCTCAGTATCAGCTCAGGCTGTCAGTCCTAATGAGCTTCACAGGAGTTTTATCAAAACATGACAAGAACAAGATTTTAAGTGCACACACCTACAGCCAATCTGGCTCCCAGCCTTGTGCAAATCCAGCGTAGCTAATAAAGTCACGCAGGAATAACCATGGCAGAGTTTTGCCAACACAGAATAACCTCAGGTTCAAAGCCACCGCTGCTCTGTATCCTCTGCTGCACAGCTCAAGCCCTGGTCAGCTCAGGGAGTAATTACATTTCATTCTCTCAACTATGCTCATTTTATTGGTGCTGCTGCTGCTCAGACACAGCAGCCTGCACAACACAATCAAGCTGGCTTGTGGTTTTGTAAAAGCACAAATTTATGTTTGCTGAGTGGATTAGGGAAGCACATAAAAGAAAAATAATTTAAAAGCTGTGGTTATCCTAAGGTGTGTCTCTGGACTACCAGAATTAAAACTATTGTGGTGTTTCTCCCTTACTTTACAGCAAAGTATTACATTTATTTTTGGAAATGCTGTAGGAAATATTTATAATTTCATTTTCTCTGTAGTGAAAAAAACAAACATTTGTCAGGTGTGGCAGCTTGTTTTGTGGTGTGGGACGTGACAAGAAGGTTGGGGTTTTATATGTTTCTCTTGATCAATGCAGAAAGATTATGGAAAAATGAAAACAAAGGATGGTTCTTTTTAACTAGTCTTTTTGATGTCACTTGGAGTGGTTGAGAGTTAACAATTGGCAGGGCATGCTGCAGGGTACAAGGTACAATTTATGTGTGTGCAGATAAGACATGGCGAGACCTGAATTTAACCATTGTGCGTGTAAGAGAGGTACCCAAAAGAAGGGTCTAAACTCCTTTCCATGGAACAGACACCCAAACCTTGTGTATTTTATCTGACATTAAGTCCTGCAGTGGATCTGGATCACCACTCCCTTCATGACGTTGCATAACTTTACAAGGTTTCTTGAAGGTTTTAGTGGCAGCTGCAATAACAAAGATTGATCCAAGTCAAAGAGCACTGATGTGAACTGACCTGAAATTCAACTGCGACACCATCTTCATCCTGTGTTTAGACAAGAAGCTTCAGCAGTAAAACACATTTGCCTTTCACATCACCCCTGCAGGGGATCTGCACTTGCTGATGGCCATGTTAACTCTAACCTTTACCTTATCTCTCCTTCCAGCTTCACATGGCTCTGTGGCCAGGTTCACCGCAACCTCCTCTCCAAGTTCACGGGTCAGGTTGTGGAGCTGTTTGACGAGGAGTTCCGGCACCTGTATGCGCTGTCCAAGCCCGTGAGGGGCCCCAAGTCCCCACCGCACACCCTCCCCTTCCTGTTCAACAGGAGCTGGGCCCCCCCGCACAGCCTCACCTACAGCGACGAGGGAAGCGCCAACACCCTTTCCGATCCCCTCAGCAGCCTCTCAGCGGGCAGCACCCACCAGAGCAAGCAAACCCCAAGAACTCTCATATTCAACAGCAACTTCACCCCCCAGTCACCTCTCCATCGAGTCAATTCCTTCCACAGCTATGTCTCATTCACACCYCCCTCTCCACAGAAGGCCACCCAGGCTAACTACTATCAGCCACACTACATGGTCGAAAACTCCGCAGTTCCGTATAACAACATGAACATTTACAGACCTATAAGACTCAGGCAAGAGGAACCGAACAGGACAGGGTTAAGCTCATCCTGGAGATGCCTCCACAAAGCTAAGCTGTTTGCATAATAACCACCCTGTTTGGAAATGCAAGTAAATGTAGTGAGGACCTGTTTAGCAATCGCTTGTGTACTGATGAATATAGAAATTCTGTATAATACAAAATGAGGATTATTTCAAGCCTCTTGTTTTGTTGCTTATGGATGCTTCATTTCCCTGATTAAAAAGCCAAGCCTGCTAACSTGTGAACCTCAGGTGCATCACGATCCCAGGAAGAACACATCTGAATAATGCTGCTCACAGTGCCACACTGCTGCTGCCTATCACCTGCTCATGGCGGCATATTTGTGTACCAGAAGTACGGTAACTGTTTTTCCTATGTCCAGGCAACTGAAAGGGGGTAAGGCACAGTTTAGTATTATGCATTTTATGCACTTGCATAAGGAGACTAAAGGCTGCTATTTCCGTGGCAAACAGAGGCAATGCTGGCGGCAACGGGCTACCTTTTACCTTCATACTGTGCTCACACCTTAATCTTGATTTAAGGGGACTCCCTTTGAGCTGTCAGGGAAGCATAGGTCCTGCCACAGCACTGTCTCAGAGCTCTCTCTGCTCAGGCTGCACAGCAAGGACATCTGTTCCCAAGGATTCTTAGGAACAAAGGGCCTAGTATCCAAGCCATGGACAGAGACCAACAGTTCTGGTTATGGAAGACACCTTACATTCACCATATGTTCACTACCACTCATCAGCAGTATGGGTGTGTCCCACCACACTTGGTTACAAACTTCCAATCCTACCAGCTCAGAGCAACTTTCCGTATTGCGGAGCAGCTGTGTAGGTTCAGACTGGGAAATGGAGCTGACTTAAAGAAGTGAAGTCCTACTGAGGACTGAGTTCCAATTCATTTAATAGCACATGGATCTTTGAAATCCTCTCTGTGGTCATTTGACTGAACATGAAGTTAGAGATATTGCCAAGTTCTTCACGGTTTCTAATTTTTAAAGATAAACTGGGTGTCTGTAGTGCTCATGGACTACAGTTAAAAAGGGAGTTACTGAGGTTCAACAGCTTGGACCAAACCAGAAAAACTTTCTGCCAAATAATCCATGAAAACTAAGGAAGCTTCGGTAAGCAAAAGTAAGCAAATTCATGAAACAAAGGATTTCCATCCAGAGTTACCAAGATGCCTAACATCTGTTGATTTATGAGTAATTATTTTTTTTCACACCTGCTTTGTATCATCTTTCATCTGCCTCCAACTGAAAACAGAAACCTAAACACACTTGCACTTCTGACCTGTTTTCCCTGACTTCTCCCGTGCTCAAAAAGGAATACTATTTGATTATGTAGACTGTGGATGATGAAAATTGTATGCAGGTGAGGAAGGCTTCTCATCCTTGGAAGAGCAATCATTTTGGAACCTTATCAATAAAGTTTAAAGAGCATTACAAAAGGTACAGGATGGACACATCCTGCTCCAGCTTCAGTATGGGTGTTTTAACCAGTAGTATCAAATTTTGGCGTCCAGAATAATAATCAACTATTGCATATAATTGTAAATTCTGTACATAGCAACAGTATTTGGATTCCTTGGGAAGAAGGGAAATTTGATTTTCATTCCTATGACAATTCTACTTAATTATCTGAATATAGCAACCAATCAAATAAAAGAGAAGACTTTCATTAAAATTCCTCTGAGAATCAATTTGTTTCTTCACATTCTCTTGCCTTGTGCATCTTACTCCCTTCTCTTTCAAAAGCTGAATGAGTCCCATGCAGTCAGAGCCCAGGTGAAGAGGCAACACATTTTGTTTCTTCTGAAATCAACAGGAACAGAATTAAGCTCGCCTACCAGCCTGATTGAGATTTTTCTTCTAAATGTGGTTGAGTGCATTGATGCCATTGTGGCCCAGCTGGAGGTGGTACTGAGGGGGATGTGAGAAGTTTGTAGACCTTCATTTCCTAAGGCCATGACCCATGAAATCCATGAAGGAGCTCTTCTCATCTCTGTGGGGCAAGGCAGTTTGCCTAAAAAGGTTTTGGAGAACACAACTAATGAAAAGTAGATGAGGGTCAAACTAATAATCCAGAGGGACCACTGCGAGTTAASAGTTAATTTCAGATGGATTAGGGAAAGAGCTTGTGTTGGTTCAGACGACATCTGAACTTGAAAACATCGAATGAAATTTCAGTTTTGATGGAAAGCCATCAGTTTACAATTTCAGCAATGAGTTAAGCCAAAAATCCTAACAGGACCCCCTGAGCATGATCACTTAGTGAAGAAGGGCAGCACGATCCCAGGCAGCTGCAGAAACTGTCACAAAGGCCAGGGCAGGTGCTGACCTACCGCGGTCCATCTGGGGCAAGGGAAGGGCTCAGATAAACTCTGCCACCACACCGTGCACCCTCCACAGTCTGCAGATGACACCCAGCTGAGTGCTGCAGGTGAGTCACTTGAGGGAAGGGATGTTGTCCAGGGGGAACTGGACAGGCTGGAGGCCCACATGAACCCCAAGAAGTTCAACGAGGCCAAGTGTAAGGTCCTGCACTTGGGCTGGGGCCATCCACAGTACCGGTGCAGAGTGGGGGATGAATGGATTGAGAATAGGCCAGAGGAGAACTTGGGAATACTGGTGGATGGTATACTGGACATGAGTTGTCACTGTGCATGCACAGCCCAGAAAGCCAAACATGTCCTAGGCTGCATCCAAAGCCCCATGGGCAGCAGATCAAGGGAGGTGATTCTGCCCCTCTACTCCACTCTGGTGAGACCCCACCTGCAGTGCTGCATCCAGCTCTGGGTACACACCCTGCAAAGGCCACTAATTACCCTCTAGAGTGACTCAGATCTCATCTGGGCTTTGCTGAAGCCTATTGGATTCCCTTGCTGTCGTCCTATTTTGTCCTATTTTGAAGGAAGATCATCTAGGTGGGGCTAAAAAGCTTAAATAAACGTAGCCTATACTGATCTCCAGATTATGTACAGAAGTGAATTTGTACTTAGAAGTGACTTTTGGGGACATTTAGATTTTTTTAGAATGGGAGGACCTGTGGAGGGCAGCAGGGGCCTCCAGTGGGTCCCAGCAAAGCCCAGGTGAGGCCTCAGAGCACTCTGGAGGGCAATTATGGCCCCAGGTGGGCCCCTGCAGAGCTCAAGAAAAGACCTGGGGCTTTCTGGAGGGCAACTCTGCCATGTCAGAGCACCACTGGTGGCAGCCATGGGGACACTCCTGTCAGGGATGGTTCTGTGCATGTCCTTGCCATGAGGAGCAGAGAGCAGACAGAAGTGCAACACCAAGTGCCACTGCCCAGGGGACTGTCATGCACCAGGAAAGGATGTTTGCAGGGCACCGTGAACCCACGGCTGCCCCTGCGTTCATACCCTGGAACTAAGCTGGATGAATAGGCTGGGCTTGGCCAGAGTGTCCCCATGTCCCTTCCCCAGCCTGAACCAGCCCTGCAGGTCTTTCAGCTGATTCCTGTGAGCGAGTGTTGCCATTAAGGTGGTTCGGAATGTGCATCCTGGTGCTCGGCCATACAACTCCCACTGGATCCCACCAGCAATTGCTGCTCACACGGAAAGCACCCAGAGGAGCCTGTGCTCGAGGACATTCCCTGTGCTTGCGGCTTGTGCACCTAGGGAACATTTCACTGACTGTTTCTTCCACAGGCTGCTCCAGTCACCTGGGACTTCACCTGACTTCCACATCTTCAAATATCATGGAGAGTGGCTTGGCAACTACAGCAGCCAATTCCCTCAGGACTCTGCGACACATCTCATCAGGTCCCATAGACTTAGGTATGTTCAGGTTCCTCAGGTGCTCTCAACCCTGATCTTCTCTTACAGTGAGAGGGACTTTGCTTCCCCAGTCCCTGCCTTGAGAGACATCCACTCAAGAGGTGTGGAAAGAGAGGTTGCCAGTGACAACTGAGGCAGAAAATTGAATACCTCTGCTTTCTCCTTGTCCATTGTTATCAGTCTGCCAGTTCTTCCATAGGCTTTTTTTTTTTTTTTGTGAGAAAGACAGTCCCCATGTCTTATCCTGTTATTCCTTCTAGAAAATAAAGACCATCCAGGTGTTCCTCCTTCCTCAACCATTGCATACTATACTCCTCCTCCTTTCCCAGGACCCTCAGTAAGCCTGTGAGCTGCACCTCCATCCCTGGGGAGGTGATGGAGCAACAGATCCTGGAAGCGATTTCCAACTTATCCTGTGATGGACAAGAAGGTGATGGGGAGTAGTGATCAGGGATTTACCATATGAGGCAATTCTGCCTTACACTGTATCACATAGGAGGCAGGCAGGTTAGCTTACCCATATCAAAAGAACCTCCGCAGAGCCAGGGGAGGGTCTCCCCTCCAGAGTTCCAGCCACCCATCCTTACACAAAATTACATCCAGGTTCATGGAGTCCTGAAGTACCACCMATTTTCCTCCAGTTTGCCAGAATTTCTGTCACCAGCAAATCCCATTTTACCTTACCTATTGAACCCCCCAATAGCTGATGCTGTCCCCAGTTTTGGTACCTTCACAGGGAATGTGGATCTTGCAATGACAAGCAGGTGAACTCACCCAGTACTGGGTGTGTCATATGGCATCACCACCCTCACCACGTCAGGAACCCACAGAGTCCCACCTGGTGCCAAATTGCCACCAAAATGGGTTTGTTTGCATTTTTCATTGTGTTTGTGTGTGTGTGTGTGTGTGTGTGTGTGTGTACCAGAAAGAAGGCAGGAAAAGCTGGTACTACCTAAAGCCCCTTTGCTACTGCCAGCAATAAAGGTGCCTCTGGGCTGGGAGCACAAGCAGGATCCTGTGTTACAACACTTGATTCCTTATAAGTAATCTGAAGGATATTCACATCCTCATTTTTACAATTACATTGCTGATGAAAAATAGAGAATACGTAAATTTTTGTTTTCCTTTGTTTCCTTCTGCAGCCTTTGCTTTTTCTCTATTAAACTGCCTGTATGGCAAACCACAGGTCCTTTTTTCCCCCCATCTTATTTTCTCTTTCCCTGTGGTGCTAGGGAAGGGGGGGGGTGATAGAGTATCAGGGTGGGCACCTGAAAGCCAGCCAAGGCCAACCCATCACACAGTGACAGGATGATGGGTAATGCCTTTAAACTGAAAGAGAGGAGATTTAGATTGGACACAAGGAAGAAATTTTTTATGATTAGGGTGGTGAAGCACTGGAACAGGTTGCCCAAAGAAGTTGTGGATCACTAGCAGTGTTCAAGGCCAGGTTGGATGGGACTTTGAGCAACCTGGTCTAGTGGAAGGTTCCTTGCCAACCCCCCAGGCAGGAGGGCTGGAACAGGATGACCTTGGAAGTTCCCTTCCAATCCACACCATTCAGTGATTCTGTGATGAAGAAAACTGTGTTGACCTTACTAATTATGGCACTCACACGTTCCCTCACCTCAAAGCCAGCAGCATTCAAACACTCAGTAGAAAGACACATAATTAAGATTGTGTTTGTAGACAGCAATCATTTCAGGAGCATCAGAACCAGGAGCAGAGGGTCCTCCCCAAAGCACCTGTACCACAATCAAGTGTTAAAATAACAAAATCAAACCTCAGTAACTGTTGGCGGATTTTCACTTGCAATTTGCAATACTAAAATTTGCTATTTAACTCAGCATGGAGTACTGATGCATGTACTAATACCAACAATAATATCATAAAAGCCAAATCCTGAAGAAATGTATTATAGTCAGATGTAAAATTATGCAGAACATAGAAGCAACAATGAGGCATTCAATGCAAGATGGAAACGCAAAGCCCCTTGAGACATGATCAGAAACAGAAAATTGGAGTTAGAAAAGGCACAAAAAAGTGAGAAGCAGGCCAGAAAAGGAGGAACCAAAGTAGCTGAGAGATAGCCAAGCAAAAGGACAAAGGAATATTTTATAGCCCCAGTGCAATAAACACTGGTTATTTGGAACAGTAGCTATGTGACACATTCAGAATAACATTCATCTTGTTTTCTTTGCAGTAGTTAAAACCAACATTTTTGCTTTATTGTTATGTTTGAGAAAATATTGCCTGTTCTTAAGAGCTACCACTTGCCTTTCACTCCCAGAGCCAGTGGGGAGTTAACCATTGTGCTCCCAGCCTAAGAGACAACATCTAGTCAAACAACCTGCACAGACACCAAGAAGTTTCCAAATCACCTTGGCTAGCTGCTGTGTATTTTGGACATCTCAGTTGCAAAATGACAACATTTGGCAAGTATTTAATTTGCTGCTGAAACAGTTCCAATGCTATTTGTGGAGCCAAATAATTTGGTGAGTTTCCATTAAATGTCTATAAAGACCTGGTCCCACAAAAGCTGTGTTCTGATGTTCTAACTACTGAACCTACTCCACAGCTGGGGCAAAACAAATTACAGCCTTTTTATGTGGTTACTTATGACCTTAAGTTTAAGAAGAAAGTGGAAGATGTCCGTGTTTCATTTTTTTTGCTGACATATTTAGCATTAAGCTTTCTAAATTTGCTGTCTTTGCTGTAAGATTCTACTGCTGATGCCAACATTGTAATTAATTTACAGCACATTATGGACAGGCTCTTCTGAAAAATTATGACACCACTTAGTCTTAAAAGCATCCCCAGCCCTTCCGGCGGGCTTCACTGCCACCCGACTACAGCGGTGCACAAACGCACACAGAAACTTCCACCTAGCAAAGCACACGCATGACTAAACCAAATACTCTGTGGTACATTATGAGTGCACTGATGCTTGCCCAAGTACACCTGCCAAGTCATCATCTTTCGTAACAAGCTGACCAGGATGTGCTTTAATCGCATTAACTCACCAAACTATCAAAGATAATTTGACATGGCTGAAGGTGATATTCCATTTTTCTGGAGAGGTTTCAGTCAACTTAGCAGAGGGCTAAACCACACCAAGGTTCCCTCTCTCCATCAATGACACAGACAAAGGGATTGAGTGCACCCTCAGCAAGTTTGCAGATGACACTGAGCTGAGTGGTGCAGTTGACACACCTGGAGGACAGGATGCCATCCAGAGGGACCTGGACAAGCTTGAGAAGAATCTCGTGAGGTTTAACAAGACCAAGTACAAGGTGTTGCGTCCAGGTCAAAGCAACCCCCAGTATCAATCCAGGCTGGAGGATGAACAGATCGAGTTCTTGAGATTTGGGGGTGCTGGTGGATGCAAGGCTTGACATGAGCTGGCAATGTGCTCTTGGCAGCCCAGAAAGCCAACCATGTCCTGGGCTGCATCTAAAGCCCCATGGGCAGCAGGCCAGGGAAGGTGATTCTGCCCTTCTACTCTGCTCTGGTGAGACCCCACCCCGAGTGCTGCATCCAGCTCTGGGGTCCCCAGCACAGGAAGGATGTGGCCCTGTTGGAGTGAGTCCACAAGAGGCAACAAAGATGTTCRGAGGGATTAAACACTTCTCCTATGAGGAAAGGCTGAGAGAACTGGTGCTCTGCAGCCTGAAGAAGACAAGGCTCTGGAGAGACCTTATTGCGGCCTTCCGGTACATAAAGGGGGTTACAAGAGAGCTGGAGAGGGACTTTTTACAAGGGCCTGTAGTAACACAGCAAGGGGGGAATGGCTTCAAACTTAAAGAGGGCAGATTTAGATTAGATATTAGAAAGAAGTTCTTTACTGTGAGGGTGGTGAGACACTGGAACAGGTTGCCCAGAGAGGTCTAGCAGAAGGTGTTCCTGCCTGTGAAAGCAGGGTTGGACCTAGATGATCTTTAATGTCCCTTCTAACCGAAACCATTCTATGATTAGTGACAGGTTCCCTAATCGGTATCTTAAAGGTCTAAAAGTCACCTAAAAGTAGCAGATACAATTCACTCATGGTGAATTACCAATCAATTGCAAGTTATATAAGGTTTTGGCACTCTTTAGTACTCCAGAAAGAAAACACAGGAACACATGAAGAAAAGTGGCAGCAAAGTATGTCTAAGAGACTCCTAGTTTTAAACTACATCCATTATAGAATACTTTTACAAAAAGCTACAAAAAATTAAAGTCTCACAGTTTAAGAGAAGATAGGTGAAGAGCACACCGTGTATGTCTGAAATGTAAATTATTTCAAGTGAAAGAAATTACAGGAGGATCTTTGCCTTCTTCTAGAAGCCCAAAGCCCGCAGCATCAGTGCTTCAGAAGGCAAAGCAAAGTGGTGTCACCATCAACTGAAAGCACAACAGAAGGAGCTGGATGAGGCAGAAACAACACTACCAGTTTTCACAGCTAAGATCTTCCTTGTAGACTTTTACAAAGGATATGATCTGACTAAATACTCTTCAGTACATATAAACAACCTTGACAGTTTTTCTCCTCTCTCATCTAAGCACACTGAACACAAAACTATAGCTTGTCCTAGACCTGCAAAAAAAATGCTTGGCTTTGAAAAGAGAAAATTTTCCAGTTCTAAGTTAAATATTTACTACTTAGATTTCCTTCCTAAAAGATATGGAATTATTGTTATTGACAATTTCTCAGTACAAGTATATTTGAGATTTCTAGCTATCCATCTCTGAACAGGAAATCATTATAATATTAATCAAGGAATATTAAAAAAATTACTTAAGAAAATGGCTAATTCCATGGCTCTAAATGCAACAACATCGAATTTGAAACTAAGAAACTTCCAAATTGGACATCAGAAAGGAAGCTTCCATCCCACCAGCACTGCAGGCCTCAAAAAAATCACAGGCACTTCAAGCACAAATTGGTAAGGATTATGATGAAAAGGTACCTCTGAAAGCTGAATTAAAAGCTCGATTTTATACTGTCTTTCTTATTTAATTCTTATATAATTTTAAATACAAACAGATCAATGAACAAGGAAAAGCATGCSAGGTTAAGAGTTTAAATACAGAGATTTATATCTCTTCTTAAAAGAAATAGAGTAAGAATTCTTAAAAAATGTAATATGAACTTTATTGCATGTATCATGCCATAATCATTTGGAGATACAAGAATAAATACAACAAAACCTCTAAGTTACTGAAGGTGGGAGATAAATATCTGAATAAAATTGTCTGTCAAAGTGACATAAATCATCTTGGAGATTACCAAACCATTTGATTTCAAATTCTGTGACTGAAGCAGTTACCAATGATGACAATGCTGAAGGGCCTATGCATTTTACCTCACCCTGAAACTCCTCTTTTAGTTTTTCTGGTATAAGATCCTGCCCCATAACCTGCAAAAAGAGTAAGAAAGAAGATGAGAATCAAGAAAATAACTTGCAGAAAAAAACTCATCTAACATGGCATTAATAACAGATCTTTACAGRCAAAGCCCTTGTCACATAAGCCACACACCATCCTACAGAAGTTTCCAAGCCATGATCAAGTTGCATGTGTTGGCATTCTGCATTCAGCAAGAGCTGAGCCCAAGGCTCAAGAGCTGCACAACCCCTCCAGCTTGTGGCTGCACTTGCACAGTGGGGTTTCACTCTGAATAGCAGCAGAAATTTCAGCATCAACACTCTGAGCTCCTCCTGGGGCATGTCCGAGCAAGGGAAGCAAGGAGAGGTTTCTTTTCTTAGCCTTTCCCAACCCCGAGATAGCCTGTGTGCTACTGCCCTCTCATGGAAGTGATCCCTCCGACTGCCTGCAGCCCGGCAGCGGCTCAGCTGTCACTAACTTAAAGCTCTAATGCTGACAGCAAAGTTTCCATCTCACTGGCTTCCTTTTGTTCCTTAAGATAAAAGTCAGAAGCTCTATAAATAGTAGTAAAAATGTTTAATCTCTATGAAGGGATTAAATGGAATATTGGTCTCCTCTGTATTTCTTTAGAACTAGAACCCAGTACATCAAACAGAACAAAGAAATGTAAAAGAATGTCTCTGGCTTTTTCTGAAAATATTTAACACTTTTTATGGAAGTGTTTAATATTGCTGTAGCCATCAAAATAATCTCCACTTCCATTTCATACTAGTGATTCACTTTGGGGCATCTAAAATTCCTGAGATAAAATGTGTATCCCAGGAAATGCACAGGGATGATGCATCTGCAAATACAAGTCCAGTGAGAAACTTAACACCTTGCACATTCCTGAAAGGAGAACCTCAGCAGATCAGAGATCCACCTGCGTGACGCAGGCCAGGGCTCTACAGGCACCCCTGTCAGTCCCAGATAACACACTGCCAGCAGCCCGCCCCAGCTAACTGCCCTTGCTTCCTGGCACAGTTAACTAGCTCAGGGCAGTGTCATGCTTAGAGGGCAACCAGTCTACACAGAGAACTAAGACCTTGCACACAATGAAACATGCCCTTACTTCGGTCATCAACAGCAAGGAGTTTTCATCGAAACCAAGTTGAGCCACTTTCTCATCAATTTCTTTTTGACCTTTTCTGTTATTCTCTAGCACAAAGGACGACTGCTGTGACTGGGTAAGCTGAAGTAAAAGCCTGGAATGAGAAAGGCAGTTAAAAATTGGCACAGCTGGAAAAACAGTAAGTCAGCAGACCTAAAAACAACCAAAATGTAATACTTTAAAACAGCTGCTCTTCCTGACTTTTGCCTACTGCAAAGAAGTCAATACATCTGTATCAGTCCACTATGGATATTGTGTATCTGTGCTATGACAGAACTACTGAGAAGTATTTTTGAAAAACAGTATGCCAATATCTCTGGTTGCTCTGCACAGACATTTTTGTCCCCATACATTTGTCACACCACTGAAAAGTGAGGCTCAGACCTGTGAGTCATCAGGTGTSCCATGTCCCTACTATGGCCTAACAAGACAGCAGCACATTTTTGCCTGTGGCACTGGTTATCTTTGTAACTTGAAAAGCTAGAAATTTGAGGGGTGAGACAAATATCAAACATCCTCCCCACACAGGCCAACCCTGGAATATTTTCTAAAAGCTTTCACCACAGTTTTACGTTCCAGGCAGTGCCCCAGAACAACCATGACCTGGTGAAGGTTACGTGCTGTGCTCACGACAGGCGTGGATGTCACACAGGGCCCCACCACCAACTGCTCAACCAGCGAGAACAGTGGCAGTTTCCTCGCAGAAGGACTGTAAAACAGTTCAGTAGAGGAGATATCCAGGTATCTATACATTCGTCTCAAATGCACTGTCAGATGAWTTAACAGGTATTATGCTTATTTTACACCTCTAGGAACAGATAGACATATTGCATACTTTCCTGTGAACTCACTGAAATTTACAATGGGCACTATTGTAGAGATAAATATCAGTTTTAGAGAATTTTTTAGGGTCCAGAGGAGGGCCACAAAGATGATCAAAGGCCTGGGAAGCCTGGCAGTTGAGAATAGGCTGAGAGAACTGGGTTTATTCAGACTTGAGAAAAGAAAGCTCAGAGGAGACCTTCTCATGGTGTTTCAGTATTTAAAGGGTGGTTAGAAAGATGTATACTCTCTTTATACAAGGAGGAACATGGGAAAGATGAAGGGTAATAAGAATATGTTAATTCTGGGGAGATTCTGTCTGGACACAAGAGGAAAATTTTTTACAATGAGAACAATCAGTCATTGGAATAATCTCCCCAGGAAAGTTGCGGATTCCCTCCCCACTGTCAGACCTTTTTGAGATTCAGCCAGACACGGTGCTGGGCCATCTTGCCTAGATCATGTTTTTGCCAAGAAAGAATGATCCTTGAGGTCCCTTCCAACCTGGTGTTCTATGATTCTACAATTTTCAACCAATGGATCATTAGAATTTAGCAGTGTCATTACTGAAAGTGTGTTTAATTCAAGTTTTATGCAAAAAGAAAACCAACAAATTCTTTTATCACATTTACTGAAGTTAAGTGAAGCTGGTGTTATAATAATGGTGTGCATTTTTAAGGAAAATACTCAAGATCTTAGATGAAAACTTTCATTTGAACACTATAAACATCAAAATTTACCAGTCTGAATTTCCCAGTCAAAACTTTACTGAATTTACAGATGGTTTGTTGGTTTCAAGTAAAAATGGAAAGTACTTTTAATTTATAAAGCATTTTTGTTTCAAAGTTTGCATCAACATAGTATAAGAAAGAATGAAATCTCAATGAAAATTAAACAAAAGTATCTTCTTTTTTTTTCAAAACTATGAGTCAATTATTCATGATGCATTAACACAGAAGCTTATTTCATACAAGGAGCAATACTAACATCCCTTTTCCAGGTGCAACTTATCCAGCACATACATTTATACAACATCTACATCCCACTTATAATCCAACAGACCTGAAAATATCAGACAACCTGCATAAGCCCTGGGCAGGGGAGAAGCTTATCCTGGACAAGAGTATCTGCAAATATAAACCACAGTAACACTACGTGAAACTGTGCAGCCAAGCAAGGAAATGCCACCATTTGTAATTKTCTCAATTCTGAACCATACACACTGAACCAAGCAACACAAATTATTAATATAAATGTAGCTTCAATATTCAGTACCAGTACTAAATCAATTAACTTCTTCCTAGTAGCTATTAAAGTCTTCATCTCTTAGTCTGAGTACGGTTAAAAGCTACCATATAGGTTTTTTTATGTCTTAAATCTTGCCCTAGCAGGGCAGTTATAAAGTGATCTCTGTAAACATCTCTGGATRTTCTTAAGATGCCTTTAAACACATTCAGTGACTAATACATTGCTGAGCGGCAAGAGGGGGAAAAACCATCCAAGATTATTTTAACAAAACCAGTTCCTAATTATCTCCTTGAAAAATTATGTTTTGGGGATTTTTGCTGTGTGCAACAGTTTTAGAAGAGGGGAAAGAAAAGGAACGAGCATTTTAATGCAGCCCTGTCAATCAGTTGTCACGGAGTTCATTTTCCAGCCTCATCATTATGCAGATTGGGGTATTATTATAAAATACATTTTCACTCAAGCATGGGGCTTTAAGCAAATAAGACAGGTGGCACTCGCAGAAGGATGCCTTCCCTTTGGGGCACTTCTGCTGCTGCATCTTTAATACCAGACCAGAGAACAGAAATGGTCTAGCAGGAGCATTTGTTGAAGAACAGACCCTTTTGTATATAATTACTTGAAAAGATTCACATTATAAGCTCATTAAAAAATTCTTTACTTCTCAACTGTGCATGACACGGGTTCACTCTTTCTGCTCAGATTTAGACTCTTCACAGCCACCACACTAAGTAGATTTTGCTTTTTAGATCTGAAGCAATAGTAGGGTGCTTCTAAGTTAGTGTTGCCAACTCTGAAACAAATATTTAAACTGAAAATGTAAAATGAAAATAGTAAGTCTGGGAAAAATATGCTTTACATTGTTCTTGACTGGGAGAAGTTAACATTATTCTAAGAATACATACAGTTACCTTGCTCTTATAAACGAGGCACATGCTTTCATACCAACTTTCTTCGACATGTTCTGCTTCCAGGACTTGGAGTCTGCGCATTTCTCTTTGTCTGTCCTTTCCAGTTCTCCCAAAGTGTAGAGGAATTCTTTCACCACTTGGCTGCTGGTACAAGTCACTGCATTCTCCCCCTTTGTTTCTGCAGCAAGGCTGAACCAAGGGCCTTCTGATCCGTGAGGCTGCAAATTAATCTCTCTTCCAGTCGATGTTTTGAAACTGCTATCACTTACACAAACCTCTTCAGACTGATTTAGACTTGTTTCTGGAATGACCAATGGAGACAAATTCTGTAAAAGGCTCATATAAGCTTCAGCAAGTAACTTCCAGAACCAGGGATTGAAAGGATGTAAGCAGATCAGTTGCTGCAGACACATGATCTTTTTTTCTATGTTTTCCAGACTCTGGTAAATGGAAAACTGCAGGTTGAGAACTGTCGTTAAGTGATCTGTGTTAGTAGCACTGTTTCTCTAGAAACAAAAGATAATAGATTAAAAACAGGAGTAGAACAGAATCACCCTTCAGAGCCTAAGAAAACGTCTCCCTAAATAATGACATACAAATATCACAAGATAATTTTTAGATTGTACAAAATGGTGCTCTTAATTTAAAATGATACAATGGGATACAGATCTTGCATGATCAAGCTGACAGCATTCCCTCTAGCTGCCTTGTCACAGTCTGAGAGGCAAGAAGGTCCTAAATGCTGTCATTTGTTTATTTGCCTTCAGAGTGTTCTACAGCTGCCTTTCTTTGTAGTATAAATACCTTTCATATAAAATAAACAGCATTAATAATATTCTAGCAGACTTCAGAGCCTCTGGACTTTTTCCTTTATGGGAAAAACTCAATTTGTGGCTAGATACTCTTCTTAGCGGCAGTCTGGCAGCAAGTATATGGAAATAAAAGGGAGTTTTGAACTGTCACTTGTGTAGTGGAAAGATTTAAGCACTCGTTTATTCCCTTTCTTATAATTCCTATTACATTGCATTAATTCTGCCTGGCAGAGCATGATATTTAGTCCCTTCCAGGACTACCAGTTTCCCTGCACAGGGAGCTCATTGTGGTACAGGGTGTTCCAATTTCTAAAGAGTGATTATATCTGCAGTGACAGTTACCCTCTGTTTA
The DNA here is from genome assembly GCA_018881555.1 of Amblyornis subalaris. Classification (NCBI taxonomy): domain Eukaryota; kingdom Metazoa; phylum Chordata; class Aves; order Passeriformes; family Ptilonorhynchidae; genus Amblyornis; species Amblyornis subalaris. The sequence continues at coordinate 6,024,226 of JACAXG010000017.1, read as the reverse complement.
CCAAATACTCTGAGCACTGAACATCCTGAAGGATTATACACATGAAAATTATTTTTCCAGAAAATGGTCCATATAAAAGAACTACTGGCAATGTTTTCATGTTCAAAGTCTAAGAGAAAGACAGCATTATTTACCATTTTTTCAGCAATATCCAGAGCCTCCTTGTGCCTTCCTAAGCGAGATAAACACCGAGCCTGGCCCTCCTGAACATCCCGTCTCATTGCAATGTTGCTGGCAGGTAAGAGTAGCAAGCAGTCTGAGTATTCACACAGGGCTTTCTAGCAGTGTAGACAAGGAGAAAAGCCAAAAAAACAGGGAGAGATTTTCATTTAAAAGCAAGCCTTATATTATGTTTTCTGTATGACTACAGTCACAAAGGGAATTCAGAAATCCAAGTCCACATTTTCATTTCTCTGGACTCAGCTACCTGCCTGTGCCAGCAAGAGACAAGGCCCCAGTACTACACAGCCAAGTCTAGATGATAATGAGCAGCCTCAGTTCTAACTCATGTTTAGGCCCCAGCAGGATTCACCACACAACTGTCCACCTCCCTCCCACCAGGCTTGATCCAGAAGGGATCATCTACTGACCTGGGTAATATGTGACACAAGGCATCTTTCCCCCAGCTCAGTGATCTGAGCACTCACCCTAAATCTGGGGCACCTTGCTTCAAAACCATTACATTCTCCATGGGAAGGTTTGAACCTGCAAGTACCTCACCTCACATAATCAGTAAGTCAGAGAATACCACAAGGAAGGTGAGTTTCAATTGTTCCTGTAGGGTGGTTTTAATGTACATGAAATAAATACTAATTGGGCTAAGGAAAAAGGCAAGAATGAGCAATACTTCTGTAGCTTAATGCTCAGGGCACTCACCAGGACTCCAATTAACATTTAAATACATTAAATTAAGTATTCCGTGAAGCTAAGTCTGGAATCTTGATACACTTACTTTGTGTAAGTGCTCAGAGAGACTAAAGAGCAGTCCTCATTCTCCCATCTCTCAAAATGAGTATTTAATTATTCCTTGCAAACTTTAATGGTTCTAACAGAAAGGTCCAGGAGACATACCCTAAATACTTCCTAGCAAAATGGCTGAAATATTTTTCTTCCCTGATGCTGAGCTCACATTCTTTCTCAAGCAAAAGAGGGAGCTCCCACCGCCCAGTGCATGCAGCAGCCACTGGTGAAAACGGATCAGAGGGTTGAGGACAACCCTGCTTGCCTTGTTAGGTGACTAAGGGATACAACCTGGCAAGATTCAGGCATTACAAATCCCAAGCAGATTCTAAATTATCTATATCCTAAAAATGGGCACAGCTTAGGTCACTGCTGTCCTTAGTATTTTCTATCAAGTGGCCTATCCTGAAGTAAAAAATTATTGACACCGAAAGAAGAGATTACTATCCCCATTTACATATTTCCAGACCCCTAAGGTCAGTGCGTTCAAATCTGTAATTTTATGTGCAATCTACTTCTGGTTCTTGTTCTCCTGGTGATCTAGGTTAGCAATAAAACTGAAAACATTTCTAACATGAATCAATGCAATAGAAAAGGGTTAGGAAGCAATGATCTGTTCCGTTTAGCAGATCTGAGGAGGTGTTATTCTCTCCTGATTGGGAACCACGGCAAGGAGAAATCTGCTTTTCCTGAGGGTCAGCAGCCACGTCTGACTGCAGCCTGAGGCACCTCTGCTCTCAGCACACTTTTATRAATCCCTTCAGGGCATCTCAGCTGAGACTAGAAAACATCTGTCAGGTATACACGGGGCTGCAGTGGTGCTGGAATAACATTAAGATCAGTGCCAACTGAGGTACAAAAAGATCCACAAATTCGACGGGCAAGGCAAAAGGAGCAGAGTCAGAAGTCAGCCGGAGGGTTTTGAAATCAGGGAGCTTGTACTGTAAACCACAGGCTGGAACAAGAAGCTACAGCTGAAACAAGCGCAGGAGATGCTGATTTCAACAAGAAAACAAGGTAAAGACACACTGGATCCTGCAACTGGGACTGCGAAAGGCAGGAGAGCATCGCTGATGAGGGATGCGGCTCAGGAAGCTCACAGTGAGGAGAGGTCTGCGAGCACCGCGGGCAGGGACACAGGCAACATCCACGCACGGCAAAGGCACAACCAGCCTTCCGGAGCGAGCGGAGGCAGCAGAGAGCTGGGACAAGTCACGGACAAGCTGCTCTGCCGCTGGCAGGAGCCTGACGGCCACTACAGCTTTCATCTGACAGCGGGGCAGCTCGGAGAAAGGTGACCCGCAGCCTGCGGTCTGACAGTCTTTGTGGGACATATGCCCAGGAGCTGAGGAAGGCACATGCCGAACTCTGACCACGACTTCCAAGGCCCTCGACACCAGCTCTGCTCACGCCTGAGCTCCTCGGATGAGCCCGCCTGGCTGGGATCAGTTCCGGGGCAGCGCCGCGTTGCTGCCCGGTGTGCTCCAGGCTGACTCCGGGACGGATCGTGGCAGAGCACGGATCTGCCCCGCGGCCCAGCCCTGSCCGGGGCTGCCGCGCGTTCAGCACGAACCAGGAGTGGGATTAACCGCGGCACAGCCGCCAGACCCGCAGGCCGCGGAACAGAATGTACATTCACACCGGCACATCGGGGACTGCAGCACAGCCCCAGTGTATGTCCCCACAACTCCCCCCGGCCCGTGCGAGCGCCCTGGAAATACCTCGAAGTCCCGCTGCCGGTACGCCCAGTCCGCCCGGAACTTGCTGCCCGTGACCCCGCCGGCGCCCTCACCGCAGTCGGCCGCGCCGCGGAACCACTGCGGGCACACAGAGCACACACAGCCCCGTCACGGGCCGCGGAACCACTCCGGGCACGCAGAGACACACAGAGCACACGCACAGCCCCGTCACGGGCCGCGGAACCACTCCGGGCACGCAGAGACACACAGAGCACACACACAGCCCCGTCACGGGCCGCCCCGCCCGCCGCCCCGGCTCGCCCGCCGCCCGGCTCCTCACGAGGGGCTCGCAGTGCCTGGCGCCGCAGGAACCCCCGTCCCCGCCGCCCGAGCGCCGCTCCCGGCTCGGCGCGAACAGGGAATCCTCGAACTCCGGGCCCAGCTCCGGCTCCATCGCTGCCGCCGCTGCCGCCGGCCCCGCGCGCCCCCAGCCGGCCCCGGTCACACTCACCGCCAGGGAAGTGCTGCGAGACCTTCTAATAAAGAGCTGAACCAGAGTCCCGTGCTTTGATAAATTCACTGCGTTATTGTAGAGGCGCTCCGTTAGTGTCTCGGTGACTGTGCGGGGGTGAGCGGGAATGTGTTTTGGTAACTTTTCCATTTGGTTTCAGTTCTGTCTCAAAGCAGAAGCGGAAGATGGTGTGTAACCTGCTCTAGGTGACCCTGCCTTTGCAGGGGGTTGGACTAGATGATCTCCAGGTGATCTCCTTCCAACCCCAAAAATTCTGTGGTTCTGTGAAATTTCAGGCTTTCCACGACAGGCTTTCCCGGAGCACCCTACACTGTGCTGTGGGGAATGGGGACACAACAAAGTGAAGACTGATCCTAGACCTTCTTCACGATGTCAAAACTCAGGCACACGGCTGCTCATTGAGAGCGCCCAGGTGAGGCTGTACCTGCCCCAGCTGCCTGCCCTGCCTCATGGTGACTGCTGTGCACAGTGTGCTCTGTTTTAAGTGTACTGCTGTGCTGTGTCCTCCCTCCACCCTTCCAGTCCATCCATTCAGGATGGACCTCAGGAAGGTCCATTTTGACCCATCTAATCACCACACAGGTTTGTGAGCTGAAAAGTCATCCTTGTACTTCCTTAGCCTGCAAAATGGACCTTGTCTATACCAGAACAGCTTTTGAGGCCAAAACAGTGCTTGTATGGATAATTTTAAATGTTTCCTTCTCGTAGACATGGAAAACATGTGGTTTGGTTTTGTTAGGKTTTTTTTTCTTTTTATGTGCTTAAAATACCCTTCCATACCAGTGTAGCTATGACAGGGTGTAGCATGACCTGGCATAAATGCCAGGGTAGAAGTCAACTTTGGTAGTTGGATTTGATCAGAAAAATAAAAGCAGATTGATGTTTCTTTTGCTTCTGAACTTGCTGTTTGGTAAACAAGCCCTCCAGAACAGAGGAAACTCTTCAGCAAGTAAGTCTGGAGAGAATCAGGAGTTTGCTTGACATGCTTCAGTCTTTCTGTTACAAGTATCAAGGTAGGAGACGACAGTCACTTGTACATGCACACCAAAATCATCTGACTTCCTCCTGCCCGCAGGCCAGGCCAGGCAAAGCACAGGAGTCAGACTCCGGAGGTTTGCACAAGTGTCTGAACAGTTACAGCACCTGTAGTGCTTCTCACATACACTGGACACACACGTTCCCTTTCCCCCTACTCCAGGACTGCAGGTCACGCTGGAACATGCCGGTCTGATGAACAAGGCACAAAAATCCAGAAATACGAATAAGAACAAATCAAACAGAAGAAAAACCAAAAAAAGAAACATGAGTAATCAAAGTGAAATGTGGCCCCAGCTCAAAGGAAAACACAAAGAGCAAGGCATTCCCAGGGGCAAATCCCACAGCAGCTGGTTGGCTGCCAGCTTGGATTGCAGTGTCCTCCAGGGCTGGGGGTTTCAGCCATCATTTCTTCTGAAGATACCAACGTGGTCTACAAAAGGCTCTGTGTTGCAATGCAGAGAATGCCTTTGTCTGGTAAATCAGTGATAGGAGAGCCACAATTCCTGAGTGCCACACAGGGGGCCTAGCAGCTGACTGTATGGTTTCAGTCATAAGTCATGGGCATAGTATTGCCTCTCTTTTCATTCCCTCTTTGCCTGGCTCTCCCTTGCCCCTGCCTCCCCTCAASACATTTAAAAAGCTCCTCATATATTAATTACAGAAATGAAAAAATGCAACTTTAAGAAATTCCTTTGCCTTGTCAGCACCGGTTTGCTCAATTTCTCCCCTAAGATCCAAGTCATCAGTGTAGCTGCCAGAATACAAATTCTCACTGTATTTAAGCAAAGCTGTTTGCCTGAGTTTGCATGGCATGATTTGCCTTAGTGCTGTTAGCCTTGGCTTCACACAGGAGTAAACATCATCCCTGGAAGAGGCAGCTTTGTGGGGGCTCTGATATATTAGCCCTACAAGAGCCTGTGTTGCTGCAGCTACTCTGTGTAGGCAGCTTCAGGGACAAAAAGAAGCTGTAGATGAATCTCTCCCTAAAGGCAGCCGAGGTCTTACTCCTCTGCCAGCCACCAGCTTGGCACATGAACATCGGACCAATAAAAATGGGCTCCAGTAAGTTGTGGCCTCCAAGCAAGTTCCTGCGAATCAGCAAAGCCATTGTGGCTGTTCACACGAGCGTGCCTCGTTAGGGCAGCGGTGAGGGGCTGTGACTCAGCTTCACCCTGGGTGAGCGGGGGCAGGCGAGCGGGGGGCAGGCCAAGTGTGCTTCATCTTGCAACCAGGGTGAGCCCAGAGACAGCCCAGGTTGTGAAGACAACTCCAGCGATAGGCAGGGATTTGTCATGCTGTCCTATTGCCTGAGTCTCCTGCCAGGAAAGGAAAATGCAGCATGGAAGATGGAGTTTGTATAAAGCCCTTCTTCTCCCTGTTTCCTTGTCTACTCTGAAGCAAAATTACTTCAGAAGAATTCTCCTCCAGTGCTTCTTTAATTACTGATGTTATTATTTGTATTGTGATAGCCTCCATGGGTCCTCGCCACAGTCCAGCCACTCTTGTGCCAGCACACACACACACCACAAAGGTTTCAGAGACCATCAAGCACACACAGCAGAAACAAGAAACCTCAGTCGGCAATTAGGGCCCTATCTTGGTAGGCACTACCCACACACATCGGCCAGGAATAACGCAGCTCACATGGCTTTATTAAAGTATATTGGAAAGCAGCTGCCTTTGGAAGAAAGCAGAAGAGAGACTAGTTCCCTCCTCAAAGCAAGAGAACTGCCTGTAGTGAAGAGGCCAAGTAAGGCCCACAGGCAGCATTCCTCAAAGGATGGGGTGGCTCCTGAATCGTTAAGTGGATTCTTCCAGACATTGTGAAATATTCATACCTTGAGGGAAGATTAGTTTTCTTTTTGAGTAGTCATAATATAGGCTCTTCCCTAAACATTCTCATGAAAAGAGAAGAAGAGCAGCTCTTTATTTGCTGACATTGTCTCGCTGTGTCCTTGTCTCTTGTCTTTTATTTAGATTGCAAGTTCTTTACAGCAGAGACCATCTTTCATCTTCTTTGCATGGTGTCACACATAAGGGGATATTGTCCATGACTACTGGGAGGGTAACACAAATAACATTTCATGGCTTGGGGCAGACAGAGGTTATCACTACTACAAACTGCAAACAAAACTGCAGTTAAAGCTCTGATGAGCTCAGATGAACTCTAGCATATCTTACAATGATGGCAGTAAGTTCTAGCAAGACACAACAAAAATTGGTGGGGTGAGGGGTGCATCATGGAAAGCAAAGAGTATGAACTGTTTGTTGTTAATAGAAGCCAAAAGCTTTTTAGAGGTCCTTAGGACGGACAGCAGAAGACACAGCCCCCAAAAGATCGTTCATTTGCCTGCTCTACCTTAAGGCAGTGCAACCTTTCAAATCCCTGGCAAGCTATATTAACTAGGCCATAATCCATCCCCCTCAGGCCTCACAAAACCCAATAAAGTTGTTATTGCCAAAAGGGTGCACTGCACACAGATGTGTTCAGCTATTAATGGGTTTTGCAACTATTTTCTGTCTAGTAGGATAAATGATGAGCAGAATAAGCATGCCCTTGGGTTTGACCAGCATGCTGTTGAAAAGAAAAGAGGAAAAAAGCTTTCTGGAAAGATAGAAAGAAGGTGGTGATCAAGTGCTAGAAAGAATCCTAAAGCAGTGATCTTCCCAGGCAAGCCTGCACATTTCCAGTACTGATGTGATCATGTGTCTGAACTGTTTCACTCAGCCATGTAGTACAAGCACTGAGGTGGTACCTTGATGGTCTGTGGATACAAAAGTCATGGCAAAGGGTGATATCTCCAGTCTGCTGCTCTAACTGGAAAAACAACCAACAGAGTCTCTGTTGGGCACGGTGAGGTTTGTATGCCTCCTTCTACACCCTTTTTCCAGTTTTATCAGTTTTTCTGAAACTCATTAACTTGCCCTGGCCACCATTATGCCTGTTGCTTAATTGCGACTTGTGATGAAACCAGGCCGCAGAGACCACAGTGGATTTGTTACTTCTCTAGGTTGAAACTTTACTACTGTGATTTTCAGGACTGGGCAGGACGAAGCAACACTGCTAGCAGCTCCTCTAGGACACCATTTAAGTCCTTTTTAGTAACAACATTGAATAAACTGAGCTGACTTACTACAATATTGCTGTCTTGCAGGAACAAAGAGAAATAAACCAAAAGAATTAGAAAAAATATGCTACACTGAAGAAATACACCAAGGACTTCAGGCCTGCCCTTCAGTGACCCTCACAACTCATAGGTTTTTTCAATTGTTGCTCTCTTTTTCCAGATGGAAGCTGCGTCCATATGGGAAACAACCAAACTTGATTCTGCAGTGCCTCATTTCCCATACAGCTTCTGCACTGCTGGAGAGGACTAGTGGAAACTGCTATTAAGTTTAGCTTCTATGTCTTCACATTTGCCTTTTACAAGTAACAATGCCTGCAGAAAGTGTGAGGCACAGCAGAGGGAATGCACTGCCCAATGAAAACATGCAAACAAAATGCAGAAATCCAGAATGGACTTCGCCCACAGTTGCTCCCTTTGCCCAATTATTGCACGTGAAATGAATTTAGAGCAAAGAAAACTATAAAACATACATCAATGATGCAGTTTTTAACTTCGTGGTATCTCTAGGAAAAATGAACCACTTCCCTAACAGGGCATCTGTGGGACTCCAGTTCTGCACGTTGTGGGTGCTGGGTGTGATGCTTGCACAGAAATCCTTGCAGCTGGACTTCATCTGGAGGCTCTGGCCAGCTGCTGGAAAGAAACTCCAGAACTGAGAGCAGTTACAATTGCAATACTATTTGTACCATCTCCTTTGGTTCAGAACATGTCATTATTAGAGGCTATTTTGTGGGCCCTCTTCCTTGTTAGTCCCTTAAGACAGGCTTTACTAAAATGATGGTTTTTTTCATCTTTGGCTCTCATTTAGGAAAACTGAAAATCACTAAGAGGAGAATTACTGCCAACACTGACCTTTATTTTCACCCAAGGACACAAATCAACTAGGTGTGACACACACTTTCATTCCCTTTTTCCATCTTTTCTTTCTTCTACCAAATATTTTAAGGTAATGAAGATCAGCTCGGAACTGAGCCTGTAAAGAAACACACATAGGAGAGGAATTAGTCACAATGCTAGTAGTTCAGCATTACAGCAGTAGAAACATATATTCAAATATTTCATTTTACAGTATTTGAAGTGCAACAAGTCATTTAACCACCAAAAATGTTAGAAACCACCATCTGAGACTAAGGACCTCCACCAGCAATATTTCAAAGCAACGCCAAGCCTACAGGGAACAATTTATAGAGGGGACTTTCTGGCATAGAAAGGAAAAAAGGCAGTGCACAAAGTGGCTTGGTATTTTAAATTCTCAAAAACAGTAGTTGACAGTATTGTTATGAAAACAAATACAGGCTGAAAGATGATGGGAAGAGGGGGCTGGGAGAGGGGAAACAACCCACAAGGCCAGCTGGTCTCTTGTGCAAATATCTACTGAATTGCAGCATTTTGGAATTGCTGATAACACTGTAAACAAAAAAGGAACCTTTAAAAAAAGGTGACTGCATCCAGAATCTGGTGCTTCTCAAAACTCCCTCATTAGCTGATGGATTCTTGAATAAGCATTCTTGGTTTTTTTTAACCGAACCGACTAAAAACTCTTTGCCCAAACACTGAGCTGTAGCGACTACCAGGGCTCATCTCCAGCCCTGTGCTTAGGTTACTACTTCAGCTAGAGATGTAATTTTTCAGACTAACATTAGCTGCAGCACAGGAGCAACTCCATCGCTTTAAACATCTTTTTCTTTGGTGGAGATGCATCTGGAGGCACAAAGCCAGGTCTTGCAGGAAAAGCTAAGTCTTGAGCTCCTCCAGTTGCAGCACAACAGCTGGAACAGACGGGTGTGATGAGTCACACCAATGCAAGACAGTGGCGCTGCCTCAGGCTGCTGCGAGTGATGGCAGGTTAGGCTCGCGGGAGAAGGGCAAAGCTCAACAGCAGCTCTTACCTCAGACCCTTCTCAGCTGAGGAAAAGGCCCACATTAAAGCAGCCTCAAATCATGATGTCCAACTGACAGGGACTTCAGCGAGGAAGTGGTTCCCCTTCCCAACCCGAATATTTTAAATGCCGTTATAGAAAGCATCTGCCTTAATGAGAAAAATCACGTGAACGTCCCCGGGCTGCTGACACCGCGGAACAGTTCAGCAACAAGCAGCTGTACTGACTCACACGTGAAGCTGACCTCACGCTGGCTGTTCAGCCAAGCCAGTTCTCTAAATTCAACGCGTCTGAGGAATTGATGAAATTCAGCTTTGTGTAACAGGGAAAAAGATACTTGAAAAGATCTGGTTTGTGACATTTTCATACAGACATGATTTCTGGTTTCCACACCACCTCTTAAAACCACACACACTCAGTAAGGAGACATTTATTCCATTATTTCTGTTTTCAAATTTTTGGTACAAAGTTTATTTTCAGAAGTTCTCACATGATCCTTTCTTCTACCAGCGTGTTTTAGGATTTTTCTATCTCTGATTTATTTTCTTTATCTGTTGAAGCAAAAGCAATAATTGCTACAGAAAGCAATAATGGCAGTATTACAAATATTTTACAGCAGCATCCATTCGTTTCTTTGCCTCAAAAAAATAACAAAAATAAATCCAAAGACAAGATCCATATAGCCACAAAGGCTCAGGTTTGTAATATCCAGAAGTATGCTGCGTTCCCATATATGAGTTGTACAAGTCCAGCACAATTTTCCAAGTTTGTGCAGAGCCTGATAAATAAGACACAGAAATATCAGTTACAGTATACTGTTTCTAAGAACTTTTACTCTGTAAAATGTTTGGTCACTCAAAGCTATAAGCTTAATCACGTATCAAAGAACACAGGCAATAGAGCCCATCTTACTAAAACATATAGTATTAGGCCAAACAAAATATAAGAGGACAAAATCTAGTGGTCACTGAAGCCTCTTCAAAAAAGGTCTGAAACAGAATGTTTCCATCATGTATCAGAATAAAAACGTACTGTATTAAAATTTGAATTTTTTTTTACAAGCTGTCTTTTAATCAGTCTTCTATTTACAGTGCAGAACTGCCAACTGCAGTAGTTTAACTTTGGCACAACACTAAGTTCCAATCCTTTTGAGTATTCAAGTCCTGTGTGTGTCCAAAAATTTTCTTGGTTTCATGAAAGATTAGGCCCATTCACAGTTAACCAGTTATCTTGAAATTTTTCAAGAATTGCTTCCCCTTCACCACATTGGGCAGCTACAAAGGAAAGACATTGTAAGCTATTGCATCATTCAAAAGAAACTCTTCATTCTAAACAGTGACAGTATTGTTGCTTCCTTTAATATCACATACACCAGACAGATCACACAGACGGCTACATATTGGACACCTTTCTAAAAACCTTGCTGGTCGTTAGTGAATCATCTTCCTCATACTTCAAATACGTAACAATGCATTAACTTAATTTCATTTCACATGTCAAACAGGACATTTAAATATATTGCAATATATTATAGAAAATTGCAAAGCGCCATCATTTCTGTAAACGAGACTGACACCTGTTAACTCTCCTGTGCACATGAAGAGCAGTACCTAGTGCCACATTTTCTATACAATATAAAGCCTTCCCAGGTAGGGCAACTCATTGTAGTGCATTTCTGTACAGACTGTAAGCATACATGCAGATAGCCAACTATGCAGGGTTGGAAATACTTTTGTAAGCTGAAACTGGAGGGTGGGGGGAACATTCCAAAATCATAGCAGAGCTCTTGTGGTTGATCATTTCGTAGCATAGCTGGAGACTTGAATCTTCTGTCATTCTAGCAGATTCTTTAGGGACAGTTTCATGATAGGCATCTAGTATTGAATAAGCATAAGGAAATACTTTCAACTGGGACACAAATATTATGTGTCCTAACACATTCTAAGCTATGCACAGTTCAATGTTCACACAGTAACCTTATCTCTAAAATACTTGAGAAAACCCAAAGCATTTTTATGCCACAGTATTATAACCAAGGATCAGTTACTTTATCCACCACTGTAGTGCTACCTGCTCTAACTAAAAAGAAAAAAAAAAAAAAAGGCCTCATTTCCCAACAAGCATCAGGTTGGAAGCAGAGGTCAGTACCATTGCTAACCACACAAAGATCAGTGCTGCAATCCAGCCAGAAGATCCATCTCTATGTCAGACGTCTGCAGCATCAGCGGCTGCCTGCAAGCCACGTGTAACTCACTGGAGCTGGGGTGCAGTTCATCTGAGCGGCTCCAGGCAGCAGGATGAGCAGGTCTGCACTCCTTGGTGTACTGACTACCTACAGTGCCTTTCCCCAGTGCAGACATCAACATGCAATCAGACGAATCCCCCCTTCATTCATGAAAAGTGCTACAGGAAAATCAGTTATCACTCTATGTTTTACAATGTTGTGTGAGTCGGTTTTGCAATGACTGTCCACTGAAAAGGTGCAGATGCTCTTCACCACAGAAAGAGAAAAAACCCCAAGAACTCCAACCATTAAACTTGGAAATAATGGCTATAACCCACCTGTGCTTCAAAATCTCCCTTTTTAGAAGTGGGGAACAATGCAGAAATTCGAGCTATTGTGTGTAAGTAGCTATTAAGGGGATTTTTCACTTCCTGTTGAGACTTTCATTCCAAATTATTTCTCTACAGAATTTTAATACATCAGCAAACCTCAAGTAACTTGACCTGGTAAGTTTGTGTCACGCTTCTTGGTAAATCTACTTATCCTAGGATATCACAAGCTGCATGCAGAATACAGGTGTAACCCAGCACTGTTCAGTGTTGGGAACCGAATCCTCTACCAGCCCTTCCCATCTCTAACTTAGACGATCATTCCAGGCATTACAAACAACTTGCAACAGTTTTACTGTTCTCTGGTCATTGATACTCTCTCTCTATTACTACTGAATGCAAGCAAAATTGTTTTCAAAGAAAAAATAAATTAAATCAAAGAAAATAGCTATACTTCATTGCACTCTACTTTTGTGCCTTCAGGTTAGGGCAGGGATATTTAACACTACAGAAGCTTAAATATTATCTTCTCTCCTTGGGAGATATGAATATAGAAAGGTATTGGACTCAGGTGGAGGATGCAAATCGGTACTACCATATTTACAGAAGCAAATACTGACATCCAGCCTGAATACACAGTACTCCGTTAAGTGCAAAAGGGAAAATGCTCCCCACCTTAAACCACAGCCTGGTTACTCAGCAGCCAGAGCTTTGTTGTCAGAGTTACTGCTGTGCTCTCATTTCAGAGGAAAACGGAGGAGGAGAATGTCTGCATCTTTGGGCTTTCTGGCCTACGGGGACTGTGTAAAGCCATGAATCACTTTGTATGGGATCCAGAAATCCTTTCTTTGCTCTGTAGAGGGGAAGGGAGTGCATTTGCTTGCCTCAAGAGTTTCTTGGAGAGCAAAAGAAAATCTGCTTTTGTCCAAAGTCAGCAAATCATGCATTAGAAAATTATTTCATRTCATGTGTGGATATTGGGTTTCTTTCCCAATAATCAGTTACAGTCAGACACTATATTACATATAATGTAATGAAAAAGCAGTTTTCAACATGGTACCAGACAAGGTTAAAAAAGGACATGGCCTCACTTACTATAGTGTATTAGAGATAATGCACTAAATTCTAATTATGAGGTACTAGCTATCTTCTTCTTTGCTTTCAAACAAAGAGGAGATTTCTCTGTGCTAAAAATGAGTGATTGTAATAACTTACTCTTTCTGTCAGAACAGAAACAGTTAAACTTGTTTTGCTTATCAACTTCTAAGAAAGTGAATTCTGCAGGGCAGGCAGAAGTCAGAGCCTTCAAGCTTCTGCATTTTCCCTTCTTTTCACTTCTTACAAGCCAGCACTGTTAGTTCATTCAAACCTCCAGGGGGAAATAGGTCTGACTTTCTTTTTTACAGCACTAACTCTGGGGTCATTGAGAGGCTGATACTGGGAAGACAGCACTGTTTAAGATGGAACTGTGCTCTTTCACTGCACTCAGAAGCGAGGGCGAAACATGCCATGAAGCAGGACAATACTGTGATGGTGGACATCTCACCTGGCTGTAACATTGCTTTCTTTCTTTTAGCTCCTTTCCCTCTCCATTCTGGCACAGGATTATCTGTATTCTCTCTTTAGCTGAATTCCAGAGACGGCACAACTAGCATCATTAGAGCAGGTACTCCTGGCAGAAACAGCAGACGAAGAGGAAAGCACTAGCTTAGCTCTAAAGGATGCTTACAATGGAATTCTGAAATAGTGGTCCCAACAAAGACTCAGAAGTCAGCCACCCAGAGGTAAGATCTAAGCAAGATCAGAGTTTCTTCATCTCAATGTCAATGACAATCACTGAAGCCTGGCTCATAATGATCTCAAACCTAAGAAGTGAAGCTCCACACAAATACAAAAAACATACCACAGGTTCATCTAGACACAGTCTTTACCATGCAGGAAATTCAACAAAAAGTCACATGGACACTCACCCCTGGGCAGATTTATTTTCTCTCCCCTTCCTTTCCCATTGTCAATATAACTCAGTCCAAACGACTTCTGAAACATCCTGCAGATGTGCATTAGCTAAAAGAGGGAGCCAGGCTTGCAGGGGTGCACTGATGATGAGCACAGAGGTGCTCGGATTCATAGTAAATTAAGACACTTGCTGATGTGCTTAAGTTCAGGGAGTTTCCTGTATGTAACTGGTAGAATGAGAAGGTGCCATATCCTTTCCACCCACCAGGTGATTTCTGTTTCTCTCAGGTGACTGTACAGTGCCCACAGCAGCCTACAGGTGGCTGAGACGAATCTGGGCTAAACCACTGTTACCAGCAGCTTGCAGTTCCCACCAGCCATAACCACAATTCAGGGATACAATTGACCACATGCTGACAGCTCTTTCCGGTGTTTCTCCTGTCAGTCCTGATGAGGGAGGCCTCTGGAAGGGGTTTCCCTCTCTCCCAGTATGCAGTGCAAACATACACATGCTGTAAACACGAAACAGACTGGTAATTAATGGACTCTGTTTGTTCAAACAGAAATAACAGTCAGACTACGGGCAATAATGAATGCATACAACTTCTGTCTTCAGGCTGAACCCACCCAGATTTTCCTCATCCTTGGCACAACTGAAAGGCTTAAACTGTGCATGTAGCCCAAAGGAAACGTGTAAACTCTGCATCTCTCATTAGCTGATCCACAGCACATGGTTTGATTTAAATTTTATATTCTGCAAAGAGACAATTTTCTCACTGAGCTGTAAATACTATTATAACCAGTGGAATACATGGAACTCTAATATTTACAACAACTGAAAATCTGGCCCAGTATACATCAGCTACTGTCTCTGACCGTTTTACTGAAAGAAGATCTCCAATCCAACTATATTTAGTCTGATAAACAATGTATTTCCTCTTCCTGTGTTTTTCAGACCAGATGTGCTAAGGCCAACCATTGTAGCTGAGTGTTATTTAATAGAACACTGCCAAAGTGGAAAATATCCCAGTTTAATCACGTAATTAACTTGGATCTTAATTTTTTTTCCCCATTTTTTAGAGATAGGATTCCTAGCTAACCTAAATCAATCTCTGCTAGCAAAAATGGAGATATTTATTTGGACAGGCTGCTTGCTTGTTTTGGGTTTTGGGTTTTTTGTTGTTTTGTTTTTGTTGTATTTTTTTTTTTTTTTAAGAAAATTAATTCTGGGTCAACCTCAAGGATTAAGGCAACTCCAGATTTTGCTTGCTAGAGGCATATTCCCAAGGATTTGTTTTAATATAGTTTGAAACTTAAAAATAGCATCTCTTTTCCTTCCAGCTTTGTCCTTTCCTACTCGGCAAGCACAGATTTTTGACCCTGTATTCCAATCAGAGCTTGAAGCTAGCATGAGTCTTTCCTTTATCTGCTGGCACCTCCAACAGCCTCATCCACACCATTACCAGCCAAACGAGAATCCCTCCCAACCCCATGCAGCAGTCAATGCTGAAAAGATCCTGATCTCTCTTGTACCACCTCACATGCAGAGTCATAAATAGTCCCATGAAATATGTTCACAACATGAGTTTGCTTCTTCCCCACTCCAAAGTTAAATTGAGGGATTCTTGGATAGTCCTCTCTAGCACCGCTGGCCGCTTTGTGCCTCACCAACTTGAGTCTTGGAAGCCAGGGAATAGTTTCACCATCAAATTCGTGACAGATACCATAAGCTATTGCCTTTTTCTCTCCAATGATCTTAAGCAGTTAGAAGAGCTCACCCCAGTAAATGGCTTTCATATGGAACATCCTCCTGCAGCTCAGGGAGCCTGTTCAATCTGTGAGCAGAAGGGCAGCTACAAGGGTTCAGAGAGGAAGGTCTGGGAAGTTAACAATATTATCTGTCAGACATTATTCCCTTTCTTACTTTGACCTGGGCTTCACCCACAATCAGGTATGAAAACCAGATCTAACATGGGACTCCTCTGCTTCAGAAAATCATGACTAAAAGGGCTTTCTTGGTTTTTTTGACAGTTATCACAGTGCAGAGGAAAGAATAATTCTAGAATTCTAGAACAGGTTCTTGGAGATGGGGAGGCATTAGGACCCATTTTCTCACACTAATCTGTCCTTATTAGTCATCAGATGCAGAAGCCTTCAGAGAAGATGCTGACAGATGTGCAAAAGGAGATTGCTAGTATCCATTCCATTAGTGCCAATGTAAAAGCAGACAGTGCTGGTGACAGCAGCACCAATTCACCATCATCTTTTGACATCTAAATATAAAGTAACTTATCTCTAAAAATGCAGGCCGGCAGTAGCAAGAACACAAACTACTCTTCCTCAGAGTACCAGTTCTCTAGGATGCCAAACATCTGCCTAAACTAACTTCTGTGAATTTGGCCCATTGTTTCTAAGTTGCTAATTCAAACTGCACTATGACTTCACTGTCTTGAGACTAAACGGCTGTTTTTTTTCTGTTTTAAATACACTTATTTAAGATGTGGATGTTTTATATCAGATTAAACTACTTCTGGAGTTCAGGTAGATCAAACCACCTCTAAAAATAAGTGTGTTCACCCAGCAGTCCTAAGAGCAGTCAGCACAGTGTTGAGTTCAACAATTAGGATGATTTACAGTTAAACCTGCACATAAATCACTCAACTGGGCTATCACCGAAGAACAATTCAACACTAACGTGTTTATAATTCCTAAGCATCTAAAAGCCATATAACTTCATTTTGCTTGAGAATTGAACACCATGTCATTGCCACAACTTACTTGAAAACCGTTCTCACTAGCACCAAGATGCTTTTCACCTCTGTATCTGTGTATTCTTACAAACCCCTAAGCAAGTCTGTATGACTTTTAGGCAGTTTCTGCCTTATGTTTACCTTAAAACTCAGTGTCAGATTTCAAGAAATTACTCTTTTTTGCTAGAAATATAGATACTTGTCTAACCATTTCCAACAAAGGAAAGAATGCACAAGGTAGAAGTGAGTGTTACTATTAACTGCATCAAGTCTGTCAGGCATTTAAATTAGATTGATGTAGGATACACTGATTAACTGTAACAAATAGCATCTTCTAGCATCAGACTCATTCCATTAGCTCATAATTATCAACAAGGAACATTTCAGTCCAAGTTCTGTAAACCTAAAACACTCCGAAGATATGCAAAAGGTGCAGATATCACCTTATTTTCTTAAACCAATCAATCCTCACCCCTAGGTTCATTGACTCCTTTTGTCACACCTTTCCCCTTCTCTTTTGTTTTCAACTCTTTCCTTAAGAAATAAACCCAGGCCTTGAAACCTTTCAGATGAAGTGATGTTTGCAAAAAGACATCTAAGGTTTTTGTGTTTTCCTCCTTCATGAGCAGGCAATGTTCTCCTACATCAACAAAAAAAAAAGTGTCTGTGTTTTTTTTGGAATTAAACAACATAAGGCAATTAAATATTGAGAAGCAGTCACGTGTATGATGAACATGAACCTTCCCATCGGTAATGCGGAAAAGGAGGAGCTGAACTTGATCTGATTTGTAACCCCCTGTCACAGGCCAGGTCTGAGGATGTTCATCTCTTGTAGCAATGAAGCAAACAGTTCTTGCCTGCACGGGTAGCATCTTGCCCATGTTCTCTTAGGTGGAAGAAAGATGCTAAGCAGCTGCTTGCTAAACTGAAGGCCACGAAAAATCATTTGGCTCTTCACCGTAATATCAAACCTAATTCACAGGTTTTTTGCCCCCAAATCCCACATAGTACATCAGTCTGTTTTTGAAAGTTTACGTTTAACATGTCTGGGGGGTTCCCAAGTATCACTATCATCTGTTTCTTCCTCATCCTCCTGATCGTCCAGCATTTCATCTTCCTCCTCGTTCTCATCAAACAGTTCTATTCCAAGTTCTAATCTTCTTTGCCTTTCTGCAAACCACTCTCTGACCTGCTCATATCCCATGTGAGATTTGGCTACCAGTTCATCAAGGTCTTGCTCATTAAGGAATTTGTGCTTCATATAGTAGTCCTTCAGGATTGCTGTTCCAGTTTTAAATTTTATGACAGACACACCTCTGTCCCAGCAATTTAACCTCTTGCTTCCCCGAGGTCTCCCCCGAGGCCTCCCTCTCCCCCTCCCTTTTGGTCTTCCTCTCCCTCTCTTCCTCGCAAAGCCTTGGCCATTCAGACTGTTTGCATTGGCGCTCTGGTAATAGTAATACCATTTCAATCCACCATTTTTCCAGGCATAGCGAGTATCTCCAAACCAGCTCACAATTTCTGATCTTGGAAGCCCAGTTTCTTCTGCCAGCTTGTTGTATTCTTGTGGAGATGGCCACTGAGTACGGACAAAGGAACTTTTGAGCATGTGCAACTGCTCTGGTGATTTTTTGCCTATTTTGCTTGAAGTGGAACATCCTGATTTTGTTCCTGCTGCTCCATCTCCCACAGATGTTTCTCCAGACTCCTCTTTTGAGCTGCCAGCATTGCTTTCATTCATGTCAGCTCCCTCTTCCTTCAAGGCATTTGATTTCCTTTTTTCTGTAAACCAGGCATCAATCTCTCTCCTGGTCAGTTTGGTTTGGGCTCTTAACCTATTCATCTCTTCATCAGTAAGGATAGGGTTATTAAGAAAACTTGCTTGAAGAACTTGCAGCTGTTCAGCAGTCTTCTCTTTGAATTTCTGTGGGGTGAGATCAGGAAATGTATTCCAAGATGACTTGCCCTGTGGAGTGACTCCTGTTGGAGACTCATTCATTTCATCACTTGAATCAATAACAATGGTGGCACAAGAATCACTGTTGAGATGAATCCCATGATTATTCTTTGAGTTTCTCTGATTGTAGCGTGTATCACTGAACCACTTTTTGATCTCTCCTTTAGTAAGGCCCGTTATTTTCATAAGTCTAACAATTTCTGAGTCTTGAGGAAACTGATTTTTAAGGTAGCTGACTTTCAATTCTGCCAGTTGTTCCTTAGTTTTTTTTGCTCGGATGCCAAAGGAGTCAGGGTTCATCAGTGTGGATTCATTTTTGATAGGCTGAGGGGCTGGAACAGCAGCTACTTGTTTGGTTTCTGCAATAGGCTGAGCACTGTGAATCTGATTCTTCTGTAACTGTGTTTGGTTTGGGACTCCTGCTACAGTCAAAGCTATTGGGGCTGTTACTGGTAATGTATTTGTACCTGCAACTTGAGTGAGAACAAGTCCTGGCTGACCAACTATTTGGCATGTCTGTAAAATTGAAGGTAAACCATTGCTAGCAGCAGAAATGTGTGCTGGAATAACAGTAATTGTCTGTGGCACTGTATGCACTGTGCCATTAAATTGTTTCCTCCTTGCTTCCTCCACTTCCTCTGGCGTCCAGCTCACACCGTGTTTCAGACGCTGGGCAGAAAACCATATTTTAATCTGTTCTTCTGTGTACTTAGCTTGAGTGGAAAGAACAGTGATTTCTGACATGGTTGGATATGGGAATTTGTTGTAGGTGTTAAGCAGAAGAGGATTGTTATCCAAAGCAGTATTATAGGCTGGAATGCTGTTTACAGGTATTAGTACTTTTGGGATCAGGTTTGAGTTCTGTGGAGCTGTAACAGCTGTTATAACCTGTGCCACCCCAGGCTGAAGCACTGGTGCCGGGGTCACTACTGCACCAGCCACATCTGCTGCACTGCAGACAACTGAAGGGCTTGGTTTTGACTCAGAAACTGCCGGTGGGGGGTTTTCTACTGCTTCTTCAGAGTTTGGCTCATTTTCAGTTCCCTTTTCTTCACCAGGAATGTCATCAACTACATTGTGGAAAACAGCAATACGTTTAGTCTCAGTTTTGTTTTTCATCATTTTCATGATAGGAGTTTTGCTAATTGAGATCCCTGATGGGGGGACCTCAGAAGAGTCAGCCTGTCCAGCATTTTCTTCTCTAACAAAACTCCCATCAAAAGTGAGATCATTTACTGTTTGTTCAAAGATTGTCTGATTATTACGTTTCACCATGGTCAATTTAAAATTCTCCTCGCCAGGGTGGTGCTTCAAATTATGTTCTGAGAGGGCATCGTATCTTTTGGTAAGGAAATTACATTCTAAACAAACGTAGGATGAATTTAATACTACATTGGGATGTTCTGAATCCACATGAAAAGTAAACATATTGAGATCTGGAGTCTGGAAAGTACAGTATTTACACTCATAACCACCTTCTACTTTATTTGTATTTTTCTGATTGTCTGAATCCACATACTCATGAACATCCTCATCACTTGTTACACTCTCTGCTGTAGGGTTATCTGCTGGCGTGAGCACAGGTGGTCCTTCCTCCAAGTCTGATACCATTTCTAGATCTGGATCCTGCTCATTGGCTAAGACCATGCACGGTGTTGTTGATTTTCGTTTACTTGCCATGACTGTTACTGGGAAAATGGTACCGACTGGTCAGATACAGACTTAGCTTCAAGCTCTTCTCGATTAATAATAGTAATAATAATAATAATAATGGCTTTCGGTACTTCAAGTCAGTTCTTGTAAAGTCTCAACATTTATCCCATTAGCAGCTTTTCTTTCGTAGTGCAATCAGATTAAAAATAGATAGTTGAGGATGAGATGTTAAGACACACTGTTTTAAAGTCCACATCCACCACCTGTAGCAAAGAAGAGACAGTGGAATTAGTTCAATTTAAAGAATAACTTCTATTCTGCTACATATTATGGCTTAAGGTAATTCAGTCCTTTGGGGTTTAGTCTGCCACTGTTCATCCCCTGAAAACAGCAGACCCATTCCCAGAAGAGAAAATTGAAGTTAAGAAAGGCAAAATCCAATCCACTTATTACAGGCTGAAATTTGTTTCAGTTCCTGTCAATGCAGTGAAAGACATAACAGAATGGTGTAAAACAGGTACCTTCCTGACTGTTTCCCTTTCTTCAGTAGCCTTTTTCTTGGCACAGTGCTAGGTCAGTCTTGCCATTAGACTGCTTTGCTAAGGTATGACAACTTCTCTCAACTGTTCTGTGAGCTCAAGTCCTTCGTATCACTAACTTGAGCCCAGTACGACATCTTCACTACTGACTCTGTCATATCTTTCATGTCAGAGGCTGTGAAGTGTCCCAGAAAAGGCAGGTTTATTTTTCTATTGCATTATACATGCAAGCACGATCGTGTGCAAGGCCTTTCTTCCACATCTGAAAACAGGCACAACGTCTTTTTAAGGCACTTTAACAGACAAAAGACAACTATCCTTTCTTCCTAGCTTCCCAAATGTCATTCTCCAATTGCACATGGCAATTAACTAAAATCTGTTTTCATGCCTCTATGCATTAACAGACACGACTGATTGTGTGAACTGTAACAGAGAGAGAAAAAGCATTAAAGACTGGTATCTCAAGCAGAAGCCAAACAAAGTTATGTATTCTCTGTATAGAATTCTTTGTCCATTTCTAAGTAAAACGATAGCACCACCAAATAAAGCTGAGGCCTACAGAAATTCAGCTAATAAATATATTCTTAAATAGCATAGACTGGAGTGAATTTCATCCCACAGGGACCACAGCTAGTCTGCAGGAAATGATGCACAAACTTCCACAGAGGGTTATAAACTCTGTAATAGTTTTCTTCTTGAAATAAAATCAACTGATTTCTCATACCAGAAAACCCATAGGTACACGGATTTTTAGACAGTGGTCTACTTTGCTAAGTGTGGGCATCCTCAAGTTCAAGAGGAATGAATCCCCACATAGCTGTTTCAGAAGGCTTAGAAAGGAAACATGTAACAGGTTAAAAACCAACGGCCATCTCTCTGTGACAGTCTTAAAGGAAAAAGAACAGTGTAAATGGAAGAAAGGCAGGTACAAGAAATGGGAAGAGGAAAAGAAATACTATTTTTCACCCTATGACATGGTGATTCTTTCTTTTTTGGTTATGGGAGGGCAGAGGCTATGGAAGGAAGATAAATAATTCTTAGCTTTACATTTTTTCTTTAGGCAAAAGACAAAAGTATTCAGCCATAGCTGCCACCCAGTGCTACTCCATATGCTCTGTTTTTGAAACTGTGTCTCACCTTGCTTCTTCATAAATATCCTCCTTTAATGTTTTTAACAGTCACCCTCTGCACTACTTCTGTGACTACATTCAAAGTGCACAGCCTCACACGATATGCTTTTTATGCCAAGGATATGGTTACATGGCATTAAGGACACTGAAAATGCTCAATAAATCTTGGGTAATCACCATTCCAGGATGACAATTCTTTAATGGTACTGGAGTAGAAAGACATCCTTCTTCCACAAGTTAATAGTGGCAGTTTGTAAAACTGAGCACAGAAGTGCAAAAGATATTTATTTTAATGTATATACAAAGTACGTATTGCAGGCCACCTCATTTCTCTTTGCAGCAACAGAACCATGAAGCAAAGCTAAATGGATCCATTTGTCTGAGTGTCCTGAGGGACAAGAGGTAGAGCATTATTAACCGTGCTGCTTCTCTGTGGGGCTGGAGGGCTCTTGACAAAAGGAAGACAACTGCCAAGACAATGTTGAGCAATGCTCTGGGGGAAGAGCTGGGTGGTATTACCTAATCTTTCTGCGATCTTGAGTAAAATTTCAGAAATGCCAGAAATGCCTATTTTCAAAAGCAACTTAACAGCTAGTTTTGTTGCTGACTGAACTTGCATTTTGAGAAGTGATTGTGGTACCCGGTAGTGCCTCATCCCTGGCACAGCACATAGGATCTATACACAGGGCAGCCCAAACGAGCTCAGGGACTTGCCAAGGGTCCTGTTCTGGGATGGCCTGGAGTGCAAGTGAAAGCAACATTTGACCTGACATGCAGTATTGAAGCATGCTCAAGGCAAGGCTGGAGATAAGGAATAAAATGGGAAACCTGTTCAACAAATCAATAAATGTTTTTCCTCCAGTCTCCTCATGTACCCAATAGTGTTCACAGTGCCTGTAAGCCAACAGGTACATGTGCAATTGCATCACCTGCAGCCTTTTAGCTAAATCTGTGTGTCACATCTCTGCTGTGGTTCAGTGTTGTTTACGGTGCATAGGCAGATTATCCTGTCCCTCCTCTGTTTACCAAGAGAGCAACATTTCTTTGATGCAAGCAGGTCCGAGAAAAAGAAAGCTGCATCTGTGCTCTTCTGACTACACTATGTAACATTTTTTTTAAAGGATGTTGTGATGTCAAAAGCCTGTCTAATTCATGGCTATGAAGAGCTATGACAGCATTCACTCAAATTTCACCAAAGTGAGATGTCTGCAACCCTTCCCAGCCTTCTTTCCTCTACAGACTTTAAGAAATCTCCATTTCCTCCTCCTTGCTGCTAATGTGATTATTCCACCTGTAGCACCCTGCTTGACATGTTCTCTCAATTTAGCAGGGGATTATGAAAACTCACAGTTGCATAGTTTATCAAACCAATTATGCAGCACCCTTGGAATCTTCAGTTCCTCTAAAATACCTCTCCTGTACTAATTACAGGAATGTGTGGGACCTTGCCATGTATCTCTACTTCAGTAAGGTCTGCAACATTCTGTTCCAGTAGGCCAATGACTCCAACAAAAAATGAAACCACATTGGCTTAACAGTGTGGTTTTGACAAATCCACCTTCGTAAGAACCTTGTTACAATTCTGTAGGTTCTTACAGACTGTTTTTTAGTAAATTCTTCCTGTATTGGGCTGGGAATGAAGATCCCTTTAACTCATCTGTGATCCAGTATGTGTTCTCCTCCTCTGCTCAAACATCTCCCTTGGTTAAGACCAGGCAGTGTGCTTGCTTGTCTCAAGTTCACTGAGACCTCCCCCATCTTCCAGGAATTCCTGAAGGTCATCACTAATGGTTCAGAGACTACTTTTGCTTGTCCCTTACGTACTTTGAGGTCAAATACGCGTTAAAGATTTTTTTATCCCTCGCTGTGAATATTGACGTTCTATTGTGCAATTTGGTTTGCAATTAAATAATCCAGGTGTTTATGTTAAAAGCAGCATTTTTTAATAAAAGAATCTGAAGAAAACCTTTGACTTATTTACACTGCAATCCCCTTCTGTAAATTCACCTCAGATTTTCATAGAATTGACATTCCTAGCAAATCAGCCCACGAAACAGATGTTTTTCTAGGCACATAAAACCAGCAAGTGCAGGCACACTTTTTTGAAGGTCCAGGATCTGATATTTTATCTTTCTGCAGGCAATTTCTCAGGACACAGTTCTTCAGAAACAGCCCATAAACAGTTAGCAATCCCAATTAATAAATAATTATATTGCATCAAAGACAGATTTATTCCAGAGTGGAATTCAACATTTAAAGTTGTCTTTATAGCAGATTTGCATGAAGACTTATATAAATATTTTCTAAATGGAAGCAGAAACCTTCTGCCCATTTGATTACAGTTTGAGAAGGAAAAGACATAGTTGACCACAGAAGACACACATAAAACAACCTGCTTCCAGAAAAATTTTTTTACTCACTTCCTCCTTTCCTCCCCCAAACAGGAGTAGCAGATGCAGCAAGAAAATAAATGAGTTTATAGAAAATGTTCACTGTGTGTTCAAGGTGTATGCTTTATGAAAAGGCATTGCTCCCTACCGGCTGTATGACACTCCCATCCAGCATGCAGGAAAAGCATGCCAACAAAAAATCCAATCCCATGTAATGTGATTCTAAGAATATGCACAGAGTGGCTCAGGAGAAGATGAAGCAATAGAATCTGCTTCTAACTTTTAAATCCACCTAGATTGCAAATTGCCTATGACCTCTCTCAACAAAGAAAATGTTGCCTTCTCCTTACAACCCATGAAAACATGCAGTTGTTGATCCTTTGTTTAGCCTCCTTCTATTACCATTTATTCAGAGTAGATGTATCTGTGTCAGAAACTATTCTGCAGAGCTCAGTGTAGCCTAATACACTCTGATGTGTGCTGCCTCTCAGCAAGAAGGGTGAAGGACTTTGTTGTATAGTGCCATTTTCTTCAGTTGTTCATCATCTGCAAAGTTCAGAGGGCATTACTGTTTATGACTCCAAAATAAAGCCGTATCTGTATGTAAATCCCACAATATTCACATCTGATTCCTGTTTTAAAATAAGGCCTGGTACTAATCCAACAGGGGAGTGAAACTTGCCAAACTGATTTCAGCAGAACTCCTCATATGTTGCAAAGATAAGGCCCACTTAGGGTCCTTGCTGCATTAAGACTGGTAATGAGTGAGGCAAGTACCAAAAGCTACTGTACTGCCCACGCAGAGCTCCAGGGTGTGCCAAAGCCAGACCCAAGATGCAGCACTGGAAAGCTGACACAAAGCCCAAGAAGATGAAGGGAGCCTGCCACAGGACATGTGACTAGACTTTGCCAGTTACTTCCTCTCAATGCTGGTTTTAATGGGTAACAAGCAGTTCCATCAAAGTAAACTTCAGACTTTCATGCCAGAAGCCACTGCTAAATGACTACATCATCTTTCTGTATCACAAAATATACCCCAGGTACCTCTAGAGAGAGCACAGTAACTTGTGCCACTGCTTTTGATAGAGAAAGCCATAACCAGTTTCTGTATCCGATCATATAAAGCTTATGATCAAACATCTCGAGTACTTAACAAGCACGGGTGCACTGATGAAGAGGTTACCTTTAACATGTTTGGTGCACATCTCTGCTCCTCAGTCATGTAGACATATATTTTCTATGTGATAGAGACCTTGGCAGCTACACCTCACACAGGCAGACCTTTATTTTATTGACTCTGACGTGTCCAATTCAAATCGTGAGCACTCAGTACTTTTAATGTCAGACATCTCTGCAGGACTGTTTTTGAAAGTGAGTATCAGGCTTGTGTAAATGCTTACATACCCAATAAAATGGCAGCAGAGTTGTGGATTTTTTTTTTGCATASTTCCAGCTCTGTTTTGTTTTGATTGCTGTGCTATTACATCGAAAAAAGAAATTATTAAGAAACAAATTACTGACATGACAAGAAATTTTAATGTGTTCTGAGTTGAATAAACATTTAATTCAACCTTCCAAATGTTTCATATTGGCTTCAAAAAAAAGTAGAACAGTACAAAATTATTAATTTTAAAATTGTTTATCAAAAAAGTTTTTCCTTAAAACACTAAAACAAAAGGTTTTATTCTCATGGGATTTCCTTCTTAAAAATGAAACAATCTGGCACACATATGACTTCACAAAATGTTCCTTTCAACTTGATTCTGCCTTTTTTTTTTTGCTCCCAGATGAAAAATTTCTGGAGGCATGTATTTTCCCAGGCCCTAATCCAGTGCTGCAAGTACAAGACCTTCCTTCAACTTCCTGGAGTTCATGTTCCCAGACACCTTTCAGCCTCTCCAGAGACCCGAGCTGCAGTCCTACAGATGGTTTCCTCGCTGGATAGCCCGACTCATTCCCGAGTCATCCCTGGTGCTGTACAGGAACCCCCGCGATGCAGAGGTGACACAGCTCAGCACAGATTGTCTCGCACTCCTCTCCCCCTCCTCCACGGATTCCGATGAACCGCACGCGCCCCCGTCACACTGGAAACCACATTTCACATCGGCTGCTTTCTGCTTTCATTAATATTCGACTGTCACCATTCAAAATGGTACTTCTCAACAGCAATTACGAGTATTAGGAGCACTCTACCCTTAAAAAGTAGGACTAGGTGTCAGGGCTTACCAGCTCCCAAGGCTTTTATACCTTCTGCTAGGCCAGTGGCATTTGCAGAAGCCCAAGGAGCAGCAGCAGCTTAAGGACTACCCTGATGCATGACAGTACAAGAACCTAGATAGACAAAGAAGGAGAATCCGTTTAATATAGGTGCTTTAAAGCAGTCTGCAGACGTTCATGACAGGCATAAAAGCATGATCAAGAGCAGGTAATAAAACATCCTGCAAATTCTACCTTGGATACAAAAAAGTAGTGATACCTTATGACTCATAATTCTGCTTTTTTTTTTTTAAACAGTGGAATGCATTTTTCAGACCTCAAGGCTAGATCCTTGCCAAATTTCAAGTTCCTATGTCAAATCCCTGAGGCACAGAGCTGCTCAGAAAAAGATAATACAGCTTTTACATTGAGATTGCCTTTCTTCCTCTCCTTGGTTCCCTCCTCACTCTGTTAATTTTGCTCTTGAACCAGCTGAATGCTCCTCCAAAACTCAATGAACAGAGAACAAAAGCAGCCTCAAGACAGAAACAATGTGTGAGAAATTCTCATTTCAACCACGATAAGAAACTGAAAACAAGGACTTACAGTAACTCACCAGGTGACACTAATACAAACTGCCACGTGCTCCACATATACACACAGACTTGCATGCACCAGAATACAGACCCCTAATTTAAGTAATTTGTAAAGGATCCCAAAATACTTGAAATAAATGTATAAATCCAGTGTTTGTATAAACCAGTGTTTTATGAATGAGAAAAAAACAAGGATTTGGAGTGTCTCTTAAAAAGCAAAAAAGATCAGTTCTACTGCATGGGCCAAGGTAATTCCATGTCGAGGTGAAGACTATAAGGCACATTTCCAAGGCTTCAACTGCTCTTTAGAGCCTCCTCTACCACTTGGTCCACTATGGGCTTTTGCTCAAAGGTGCTTGCTCAGAACCTTTCCTGTGTGCCTTGGATCCACCTGCTTCTCCCCCTATGCCCTCCTTAAAGACTCCTCCAGCCTTGCAGGTCTCCCACCACTTGGTGAGAAGGTTAAGGAGTGCAGAGTGCATATAAAGTCCTTTATCTTCTATGGCACATGATTTGCATCTCTGCTTAAGAAGCAAAAACCATGACTTCAGTGCTGATATTTTATAAGGTTCTTTTCAAGATGCTCCAGAATGTTTTCAGTGTCATATAACAGCTTTACAATTGTAAACTGAATCACACAAGTTAAGGACAAACAAAACAAAGAATTGACCTAATCCCTACTGACAGACTCCTCCATACTGGAAAAATGCAGAAGAATTTTGTGTTCATGCCTGCAAACACGGATGATCTTAGAGTTCTCTGGGAGTTTCCTCTCTGACCTGATCCAGCCAATGCTGGTCATGGAGCAGCGGATTCACAAGTCAAATACAACACATAAATTCCCCTCTCTGTATTCAGGGCACTTGGTCACTGCCATTAAGTGTAAGTATTCCCAGTGCAGCACCAAATTACTACCAGGACCAGGGTGAGACTATCAAGCTAACTCAGGTTTGTCTAATCCTGCAACACCAACATACTGTGTGTCTGCTGCAGATGACTTTAGCGGCATAGTGAGAGAGGAGCAACAGCACTTCAGCACCGGCAATGAATTATAACCAGTTGTCTGGAGGGTTTGTAAAGATCTGCTTGGAACTTCTAAGGAATTTTCATTCTTTCAAGTTTTCAAAACTTGGTAAGACCCTGAACAACCCTATCTACCATCACATATAACTTTGCTTTGAGCAGGAGGCTGAACTAGATGATCTTCAAAAGTCCCTTCTACTCTTTCTCCTCAGGATTTTGAGATGTTTGAGCTTATAACAAAGAAAAAGGAGGATAGTCCAAGCTGCCTGCATAAACACTCTCTGCAGGTCTCAACTATCTAGTGAAATACCACTGTGCACCAAGTTAACCTTTGTGAAAAGCAAAGCATTTTTATTTGCAACAGTGGCGTGACTCCACGCCCCTGCTGAGTACTGAACTGTACTCCTCAGATACTCCCGCTGATTTCTGTGGGAGATAATGTCTTATTCTGTGTGTGACAAGACTGATTCCCTCACCCCACACCCCCATCATGCATTCACAGAGTGGATAAACATTGTTTACTGCCAATCAGCCCAGTGACAAAAAAGGTAAAAGAGAGGGGACTACAGAGCCTTTCAAGTACAACATGCGGATCAGAAAGCTGAATCCGAAGTACAGTCACTGCAGAAGACAGAGAGATGACTGTGTACTCAAATTACCATGGGGTAGTGAAGAGTCCTGAAGAGTCAGCAGATCAGAACAAGTATCTCGGCCCATGGGACAGGGAGCAGGAGATTTGCAGTTACTGCGTTTCACAGGCTCCACTTCACAGGCACTGCTGGACCTGGAGCCCAGCAGTCCCACGGTGCTCCCCAGTCACCTAAATGGAGGCCTTCAATGCAGCAGCCAAGAATCAACAAATCTTTCATGAGGCTGATGCCCTAAACTTTGACTGTGAACCTGACCTCTGTTATTTACTCTGTGCCAGACACGTGACCCCTCTTGTCACTGCTCAGAGCCCCAGAGAGGATAAACCCCAGTTTGGGAGCCACTGGCTGAGGAAAGCTGGAGGCTGCACCTTTTGCCCTGCTCTGCTGGAGCTGCTGTCACGTGAGTCACTCTTGCAGGAGAAACACAAACCTCCGATGTTCAGCCCTGGCAGGGAAGTAGGAGAGTGGATTACCGAAAACAGACTACCCACTTTCACTTTTTGTCTCTCAAGTACAAATATAATGGTGGAAAATGAGCACAACAGGATTTAAGCAGAAAATATGGAGTGAACTAAAACACTGTGCTTAAAATTAATAGCTGTGGAGCTGCTTTTTTCTTTTTTTGCATTAGATTTAAACACCATCAAAAAAATGGATTAGTTCTGTTTCAAAAAATACAGGTAGGTTAAAGCCGCATAAATATCCTAGGGTCAAAATCATACTCTCACTAATTTAAATTAGAATAAGCAATAAAATTTTTTAAAGAAATACTGTATGCGTTGATAAAAACATATGTAAGAGGTAAAAAAAAAGCCTAATAAACATTACACAGTACAAAACAGCATCAGAACTAGAGGGAAGGAAGAGAAGAATCAGTATTATGTTTAAACCACCTATTATTTAGACTAGGAACATCAAAATAAGTTTTAATCAGAAAAACTTTGTTCATTTACATTAACGTTTCAAGAACACACTGAACACATTCCCTCATATGAGAAACACCTATCTAATTTACCAACATTAAACCAGATATACTCACGAAGAGCACCAATTACTGCCTGAAGTTCTGTTCTAACTGTAACAGCTTAAACAGCTAAGTT
This sequence comes from Amblyornis subalaris, assembly GCA_018881555.1. Lineage (NCBI taxonomy): Eukaryota > Metazoa > Chordata > Aves > Passeriformes > Ptilonorhynchidae > Amblyornis > Amblyornis subalaris. Next base: position 5,994,516 of record JACAXG010000017.1, on the reverse strand, counting down.
TTTATTAATGGAATAAAAGCACTAAAAAAAAATCAGTACTACAACAGATAGTTTTAGTTCATATCACTACTGTTTTACTTAACTAAGTTGGAAATTCTTAGAGAAAACACTGAATTATTGGCACTTAATGACTAACCTTATACACAGAAGGTGCATTCACTTTGTAGACATCTGTAATGAGTGAAGGTAGAAATTCCTTCCTGAATGACTGAAGTTCCTGCCTCTAACTTTAAAAAGCAGGACAGGTTTTTTCTGTGTAAGATCTCCAATCCAAGCTTGAGGATAAGCTCTGCCACAGCTAAAATCTTAACAGACATGGATACATCATCACAGAAACAATAATCTGGTGAGTATAAAGAAGTATCATATTTTGTGTCAAAAATCAGTAGATTGTTAAAAAAAAGTAATATTTGAATAAACGTATTCTAAGATATGCTACATATTTACAGTAGCTGAATAATACAGATATGTTATGCCATTTAGGTGCATTTGAAATTAATTTCCAATCAAATGTAGTTTGACATAAATTTGGAATTACAGGAACTAATCGTTAACTGAAAAACAAGATATGCATAATTCACTGTTTTCTAAGAAAACGACAGAAATAAATATTAATATTCGGAGTGTATGTTGAGATAAAGTAAACACTCCCTGATATAATTTATCCTTTTACAAAATAAAACTCTGCAAACCACCGCAATATCAAACAATGAGAATCAGTTGCTATTTATGAAAGTTATCAAAAGCATAAATTCAAATCAAGATTATGAGAAATAATTTATATCAGGGCTCCCTATGCACAGATTCAGGCTATGATCAAATCACATATTTCCATTAATCCAGGTCCCATATATCAGGACTGTTTTTGAATTCATGCATTAGTTAAATGATATCTGGGGAACATAGGGGAATACAAAGACTGGTAAGGAGAGGTAAGATGAACATGTCTAGTATCATTATTAAATCAACCAAATCAGAAGAGCCCAGGATATGACTGGGGTGTGGTACTCAAAGAGAATGTTTATAAAAGTGTCCAAGTTTAGCATAGAGAATAGGCAGGCCTGGTAACCCCATGGGAATAAGATGCATCTGTTGTTGTAGACAGCCCCAGCAAAATGTTACTGGTTCACTAGCCTGGGGCAAGCTTTTTCTTTTTTTCCTTATTTTCCTTTTTTGACAGCCAAGTACAATATTAGCTTGCTTTTTTTTTTTTTGGTCAGAGGCTGGGTGAGAATATTTTGTGTCTAGACTAATAAATGTTTGTAAGGATTTTGCAAGACTGGTTTATGGGAACAGAATCCCCTTTTTGTTTTTCTGCTGGAAAAAGCAGCATTAAAAGCAAATGAGCACCATCATGCATTTGTTTTAAATTGCATATTAGAGCACTGCTATTTTGTGTGCAATCAATACATAATTTGGAAGAAAAATGCTTTTAAAATTCAAAGCTATCCCTGAGCAGCTAAGGTTCTCTTGGAAACTGAAGGAGGAGTCTGAAATTATTGTTCTTTTGTTTGCATCCCCCAGTGGGAAAGGCAGCACACAACTAGAAACCACTGTGCTTTGAGGCAGCACGAAACATTAAGAATAAAGATCAATCCCCCCTCCATTTAGACATTAGATATTAAAACTGAATCTAGGATGAAGGTAAACTAAACAAATTCCTTCCTTTTGAAGCCATTATTGGGTTAAATACAGTATCAAAGGGACTACATAAATCTTGTAACTCTCTCTACAGAAGAGATATTTTGCAAAACACAGCCTGTGTAGACCCCAATTACAAACATCAATTTAATCAGTGGAAATTAGTGAGATATGCATAGGCCAAAACCTACATTTTCTTTTTAATATTTGTTTTGGAGGGCGGGGTATCTCAGGATGAAATGGCTGACTGAGCTTTTTATTTCACTGCTTTGGGTGGAAATGACTGAATCTTTCCACACAACGTAGTGCTGAAGAAGCTGCTTTGGTGCACAGCAATCTTCAGTCCCAGCCCTCCAGCGAGCTCTCACCCTCAGCCCATCTCTCTCTCTCACCAGCTCTCTGCAGCAACAGGGCTTAAACGTTGCCTGGTGAAGAAGAAGGCTTCTGTTCAGTAATTCGCAGATAGTAATTACTATCTGTAATTGAGCATTACATTTGGAAATAGGATATTCACTCATATAAAGCAGCATATAGCTGCAAATTCTGCCCTTAGAACTACCTTGTGCCCATATACATCTGGCTTAAACTGCAGTCAAAGTATTCCCCACTCTTTGTCAGTGTGTGTGGCATCAGAGTATGCCATGACAGTTCACACTGTCATCATGGACGCAAATATTAAAATACTGGAAAGCTTTCAAAACAAAGGATTCTGAACTAAAATTTCAGTGTATTCAATGTTGTAAAACTTCTCTTCCTCTGGACATTATGTACAATGATTAATATATCTTTCTAAGGATGTGTACATGATTATTTCTTTACTATGTGCAGAAAGAGTAAACTTCTTCAATATCACTCTTTTCTCCCATCTCTTCCCTCCTTTCCCCCAAAAGGAACAAACAGCTGATATTAGCAAGGTCTTATATCTCCCCTGGAGGAATCCAGGAAGTAGAGAGTTAAAAAAAAAAAAAAGCCACTTGTCAAGAATCAGAGTTAAAATGACTGGGTTTGGACTGATAAAACACCCAAAGTTGTAATCATCTCACAAAAAACCATTGTCAAAATAGTCTCTTCCATGCTAAAGTACTTCTTTTAATGCAATAAAAAAAATTATTTCTCTATTCACCAACAAATTCCTCCAACAAATTTAAGTAAAATGTATTAAGAAGCCAAATTTGAAAAACACCCATAAGATACATGTAGCGAAGTTGTGTGTGTTTGCTTCATATTTAAGCAGATACCTACAATGCCAGCATGGATCTTGTATGGACATCAATTCCTCAAACTGATCCATGAATAAAAAACCTGAACTCGCATGACACTCCAGGTGTGGTGAACCTTTTGTCAGGCCAGATCCCCACTGAAAAGTCTGGAGGACAGAGAGCCATTAAGTATTCAACATAGCAAACAAGGCTGAACATTGTGCAGTGCTGAACACTCCAAATATTCCACTGAAGCTACAAATGCATTTCGCCTTGCTGAAAATCCTACTGAGAAACAGAAACCCCTGAGCTTTCATGCTTGCTCCATCTAACTCACTTGGCAATTGCTGCCAAGTGCCCAACTCCTCCTGATATAACTTTGATTTGCAGAGCACTCTCAGCTCCCACTGATTTTGCTGAAGGCATCTGATCCATGTATAAAAACGCAGTATCTTTCTGCTTTGAAGGTGTTCTAAAGATTAACTAGAAATCTGGACTTTTTGAGGAAGCATACAGCTGTAACTAACATTTTACTACCAGTCTTCTACAGCCCAGGTAGTAATAACTGTTCTTTCCTGACTCTGTCCCCACTGTGTTCACTTTACTCTTTTTTGGACATAAAACACTCCCAGATCTCAACTGACCTAATTACCAAGACAGAGCCTTACACCCACCCATGCACAGAGCCAGTAGTAGAGTTTTAAGATCAACAGTATTTTGACATACAAACCAAGTCCTTCCATTATAACACACGGAGAAAAGCAATCACATTAGTACCATACTTTGTGTATGTTAATCTATTTCATAGCTTTAGGAAAGGCAAATTTAGAGACCTCTACCAAGATTGCCTTGGATTATACAAATCTGCATTTCCATCTATGAAGTTCTTATCACCTTTCTAAGCTAAGATAATGCTAAAATAAACACACTCCTAACCTATAACCAATGATTCAAGGCTTAAAATCTCTACGATTGCCCAATTCACAGAATTCATTGTGAGTTAGCAGCTATTTTCCATTTAAGAAATGTGGTTCGAAGACGGTTTGAAGATTCAGAGTGCTGAACATGTGGAGCTTTTACCATAACCATTAGAAAGTTCAAAAGCTCATTTCTGTCCTTCTGTCTGGTGGGGTGAATTTGGCGCTCACAGAGTGGCGCTGGCTTTGCCAAGCAGCGAGGGCTGGCGTTACACGCGCCTCATTACACAGTTCTGCCTGCCCACTCTTTGAACAGAACTGTCAGCCTTCAAGTCTTGCTTGCACAATGACTTAAAACTGTGGGTCCCCTCAAAGCATGTTAAATTCCTTCAAATCCTAGTGAGACCATTAGATAAGGAAGGTGAGCAGCATATCGCAAAACGCCACTGGAAAAGGCCAAGCTGCATGGAGTGAAACTAAAATACCAAAGCCACTTTCTTAAACGGCTCCAAACACGATGTGAAACCTACTGTCTCAGAATATATTAAGTTTCTTTAGAACTGTCAGGCTCAAGCAGAGGTTATGCTAAAGAATGTTTACAACATCAAGTTCTATGCTACCTKTGACATCACTTAAGGACTGCAAAAAGTAGCATATTCAAAGTTCTTTACAATTATTCCTGAAGGTTTTCCAATCACGCTCCATCCGTTCCTCCTTTAGTCGCCAGCAATTTTCCTATCTTCTCTGCTTTAGCGTGATAATGCGTCTGCTTATAATTTTAATGGTATAATAAATGTAGGCTACATTCAAGTTTTTGCCCCTTTAGATGATACTCTTTTTACAGTGAATTATACCAAACTGTAACATTTACTATGATCTCAAAGCTCTTAAGGATAAAAGAGTGGTACACATCTTCTAAAAAGTGACAACAGCAGACCTTTGCTCCATTAGGTCTGATCTCTGAAGCTGGTTATAAAGAATCCAGTGATATTGGAAGCACTGTTCTAAGAAATACGTCACAGTTTACTGAACTCTGAAGGATATGAAAAAGCCTTGAGTGGACCTTCTGAAGTTCCGTCCAGTTCCTTGACTCAAGGACCATAGAACTGGAATGAACCATCAAGTGAAAGTGATGCAAGGCAGAAAATTATGAAATGCCATCTGGTTGGTACAGGATAAGGAAATGTATCATTTTGGTGGCTTCCACCTCCACAGAAAAAGAAAGAACTGTTTATGCAGCAACATGGTTTCACTATTTGGGAAAGTCCTGAACTAGCCATGAATATTTTAAAAAAAAAAGGCGAAAAAAAGACAGAAAAGACAAATTGGAATAAAGACAGTAAATTTGAATTAACAGAACTAATAATGCTGAAAACTTAAGTATAACATCCCTTGAATGCCTAATTTGACACTATTAGAAACTTAAATAGTAACAACAGAAAATTGTGTTCTTATAGGTATATATTCAGCAAAGGCAACGATACTGACAGGTAGTGGAGAGCTACTTGAGTAGAACACTCAAATCACTATTGCTGCCTATTTCGGAAATAGCAAGCAAACAAAAGGGAAAATGGAACTATAATGAAAATTGCATTACTTGTTTATAAGTCCCTGACAACTCAGAGGCAAACCATCTTGGACATTTATGGATCAATGACCCCGCATCTAAAGCGCAAGGAGAGGGAATATTGACCATTAATACACAGAAGAGAACAGCATGTCCATGCACTCAGCTAAAAATGTTCAGAACATTCCCTCATGCCATGACCCCAAAACTGTTATAACACAGGATTTTAACAGATACTGATCATTCTGTAAATGTACAGGGCATTCTGCGAATTTTACAGCAGGCTCAGGATTTACAAAAATCAGGAAACATAAAAATACTGAATTTGATAACGTGAAATCTTTACTAGACCTTAACTTGACAAGTGAAGAGAAACTGATCACCAAAATAAAGATTAGGCATAGCTTAGCTACAAGTGATTGTGCCTTGGTTGTATTTATTATGCACAAACAGAAAAAACCACAGTTTATGTGTACTTGGTTCTTTGAAAGTTCCAGCTTCATAAAGTCGCAAAAAATCCTGAACTCAGACCTAAGGAAAGAATCTGACTTCAAAGATAAATGACTTTTTTCAAATACTACACTTCTAAAGTTACATACAAGCAAATGGGTCACMAATCATAACTAGATGAGAAAATTAACAAAAAATCTAAACCTTTCCCTCGGACTACGTATAAACAAATGGTGGGAAAACTAGGGGGAAACCTCAGGGATAGCAATAAGCTCAACTGAAATGCTACAGAACCGCCCAGTGAAGCAAAAGACACAAGGAACAGTCTTCTGGGTACATTAGGAACAAAAGGAATCCTAGCAATATTACGAAGTCCATTATTTGATAGAAATTCTTCAATATGGAGAATCTACAAAAGGGAGGACTGTTCAACACACAGCTCTGACAGTCTCCAACAGTATTGTGACAAACTTTGTGATAAATACTCTCTACTCCTGCAATAACCAACAGCTGTAAATGACAGCAATTAAAGCTCGATATCAGGACACGGGATCCAGTTAAAGCACTCACAGGTCATCGAGGGTGTTGCGAGAGGAAACAATCCAGAAGAGAGCCACAAAAGACATTAGGAGAGTAGAAAAGTAAGCCTCACAAAGGAAAGCTCTATCTCAAAGTACTATGTTTTACAAAGTCAAGTTTGGGGACAATCACAGTGAACACACACACATTATCCAAATGTGATAGCAGAGGGCTTTTCAGTCTAGCAAAGATACTAGCCTAAATTTAAAAGCAAATAATTCCTGTTACACAAAATGGCATCTACTTCTAATCCGCTCAAGGGAATTCATTTAACAACAGGAGTGAAATCGACTGCCTTGCTCACAATGTTTGAACAAAGTAACAAAAGGGTTTCTAAATGATGAGGTTTTGCTCCAAGAAGTCTTAATTCAGGGCACTCCTCTGGTCTGCATCACACAGGTTGTTTTAAACAGGGTTTCTGTAAGTACTCACATGCTTTTTTTTTTGGCATGAAATCCTTCTGAATAAAAACAAAAAACCAGATGGCTGGTGAAAACCAACAGCATAGCTTTTAAAATTCCTCTCTCATTCTTACGTTTGAGGGAATATTTGTTTTCATGTAACAATTTTCATAACAAAATCAACTTTTTATTTGCGCATTTTTTTATATGCACTTTGACATCTCAATATACTCTCTGTAAATGTCTTTTAAAAACAAGTGCCACCTGTGCCAGCTTTCAGACCAAGACATCTCAGCCTTCACTATTTTACATGACACTTTGTGCACAGTAAACTTCTCCATCCTTCCATTAACTATTTAACCCACCAAGCAGCTCAGAAATAAAGCACAAGTACCTACCAGATAACATTCACTACTGCAGATACTCTGAGCCTTTTCAGAGATCCAGAACTGCCTCCATTACATGGTTTATTGAAGTCGGTGCTGGTTTCCAGTGCTGCACATCCTGGTATAGGGGAGAGCTGAGCATCAGAATGTACCCCAAATCCCAGACACCCCCAGAGGAGTAAACCAGACATCTTCCCCAACTCTGCCTGCACATACACTGTACAATTCCTCCATACTCGCCCCCGCACCGCAACGCCACGGGATGCAAGACAACTCTGGAGCCAGAACTTCATGGTACGTTGCCTGCCGTCAGTCTGTCCGTCCGTCCGTCCGTCCGCCCGAGCGCCAGCGGTGACAGCGGGCGGGAACTCGCCGGCTCCTCTGGGCGCATCGGGATTAAACTTCTTGATTCTCCTTTCTAACTGACGAGTCACACGGATCTTCCTCCGCCCTGTGGCGAGCAAAGCCCCGCACCGGCTCCCGGCACGGGGCGGAGGAAGGAAGAACGGGAGAGGAGCTCGTCCTGGGAGGGGTTTGACCCCGCTGCGGGCCGGGCCGGGGGTGATAGAGCACGCACCGTCCACTTCCAAGGGATGCCACGGCTCTGCCCCCGCTCTGGCTCCCCCAGCCCGCCACCCCCGACGGGCGGTGACCCCCGGCCGCAGGGGCAGCGCCGCCGCCAGACAATGGGGAGGCGGGCGGGGCGCTGCCGCCCCACCGCGCCCACCCCGCGGGCGCCGTCCCCGCCGGGCCCGGCCCGCCCGCCCCCGCCGGCCGGGAGCCGCCCTCGCCCCGGGGCGGCGGCGCTGTCCCGTCCCCGCCGAGGGAGCGCCCGGCCCGCTCCCGGGGGAAGCGGGGGCGGGCGCAGGGCGCTCCTCTTCGGGGAGCGAGGTCGCTCTCCCGCCTCACGGCGCCAAGACCCCCCCCGGCGAGCCCCTACCTGCCGGCGCCGCTCCGGCTCGCCCCCTCAGCCCGCGCCGCCGCCCGCCCGCCGCCTGCGCTCACGGCCGCGCCGCCATCTTGCGCTTCACAAACTACTGCACTTCTTTCGGGGCGGGGGGGCGGCGGATGGGCCGGGAGCTCCCAACGCCGCGGCCGCCCGCGCCCTCGCCTCGCCCTGCGGCGCCCACTCGCATCCTCCCGGCGCGGCGCTGCCCCGGGGCGGGAGCGCGGCGAGCGCGGCGAGCGCGGCCGCTGCCTCAGCCGCCCTGGCAGCGAGCGGGGGCGGAGTCGCTCCCGCCGCCCCGCCCGTCAGGCGGGGGACACCGGGCGCGGGGGCTGCCCCGGCACCGCAGAGCCGCAGCCGGGGGACACCGGCGGCTCCTCGGCCGGGCGGGGAGGAGCGGGGGCGGCTGGGTCGCAGCTCCCGTGCGGCAGCCGCGCCCCCGCAGCTGCTCCTGCGCCAGCAAAGTTCGGCTCCGCGCTCGGCCCTCCCGCCCCGCCCGGGACGGGTGGTAAGGACAGCGTCGCCTCCAGCCGGGGAAGGGTTTTCCTGTCGCTCCCGCCCCGAGCTGTCGCCGAGGGAGGACATGGCCACAGAGTCCAGAGATCCAAAGTAGGGCGAGTGAACACAGAAGTAGCGGCTCTGAGGAAAAAGACACTACCCGTTGTTTTGTTGGGTTTTTTTGTTAGTTAGAGAACTTGAAGAAAGGAGACTTCTCTCGCTTTAGTACATACAAAATATTTTAATCAAGATTTGGTTTTAACTCTTACTGCATTCTTCTGAAAAATGTTGAGTTTCCATACACTATTTCTCTCATCACTGTGTGCCGTTTTGGGTCAGACACCAAAATATGACTGTTTCCCTGAGAAAGAAAAATGATGTGGCTTATAGGTACCCTTAACTGTTCACAGTTGGTCACGGAAAAATGAAGATTTACGCAACTGGAAACATTTTTTAAAAATCTGCCTAGGTACAGCATGCTGTCGGGACTATGACAGGGAGGCATTTGATCAAAACTTGGAAGAACAAAAGTTTTGATCCCAGGAATGTTTCTGGTTCCTCAGTTCCACACTGTCACTCCAGTTTTCCAAACAGTTCTCTTGGGGAATGCACTGAGCAAGCTGTCTGCCCCCAGTCACATCGAAATTGGTCATGGCAGGCGAGGTGGAGATCAAGTTAAGGACAATAATTCATTTATTACACTTCCGACCTAATAAATTACACTAAAGTATACATTTTCAATATAATTTTTATTTCTCCTGAAATTGTCTTTGCTGTATAACCCATACAGTGAGTGGAGAAGAAGATGCTCACATGCAGCTCTTATTTTAAATCTTAGTATTTGTGCTGGTGGCTAAGTGCAAGATTGTTAATGATCAAAATTATTCTGTGACTAAAACAGAGCAGACAACCCACCACTAAAAAGAGATGAATTTTTTATTAATATCCACCAAACAATACAGAGAAAAAAAAAAAGCTGCAGAGCACACCCATGTTTGAACAAACACACTAGAAGGACACAAAAAGAGAACACTACTGACAGAGATAAGAAACCAAACACAAAGAGGGATTGCACAGTTTGGCATTCAGGATCGCCACACGTTATGTATGGGAAGTGACAGAACAGAAGAGCACAGGGTCATGCCACATATTTTATCACAACTTAYATAAAATTTTCTTCTCATATAGTTAAACTTTGTCTTACTCTCTTTTTCTTAAATAACTATCAAATTAACAGAAATTTTCTCTGTGGGTTTGAAAAGAAATACTTCTTCAAAACAGGGTATCGCTTTGCTTTTACTTCAATATATTTAATCGCCAACAATATATTCGCTTTTATGTAATAAACAGATATAATGCTCCCCAGGTAACTAGAAAACTATTTACAACTTAATTCAATTACAGGCCATTTGATGAACTAACAATTTATATTAAAATGCTYTTCTCCAGTATTAAGATTGTCATTATTACAAGCATGATTAAACTTTACTTTAGAAAGTTACAGTAGTAAATCTTGCTTTGTTTCAAGTTAGGTTTTCTTTTAAAGAGAGGTACTGAAATTATCTGTTCAGATCTGCTGAGTTCCAAAGGCAATCACAGCAGTATGTCACACTAAAATATACATATACAGAAGGGAAATATCAAATAGAAGTCATTAAATGACTTTGAGCTCTCAATAAATTTTAAGATATATTTGTTTAATATATGTATAAATATATATGTAGAGCTAGTATTTATTGAACTATGCAAAGAAAACAGCATGCAATTAAAAGGAAACATTACAGAGTATGTCAAGTCAAGTATGCTGAAATCAACTATCAGGGATAACTGAAGGCTTTAATTTCTTTCTTCATTGCCTAAGAAGAAAAAGAGACAAATCAGGAGTCAGTGTGAATACAGCTGAAGAACCCTGTTCACTTCTTCATCAAAAGAAGCAAGAATCTGTACATACAATTGCTAGTAATGATTTAGCCAATATATGTGCTACCGCCATCACTGTTGTTCTACACCCACTGGCTCCAACACATCCTTATGCACCCAAAATAGAGAGTAGGCTAGAAAGACTGCAGGGACCTGTATCAAGGGACTGTGGATCTCTATCAGTGGTGCTTTCAACAATTAGAGAGGAGACAGTTCCCATAGAGCCACAACTAAAAGCTGAACTGTTGTCTTCTGCTCTCTGAATAAATACTTGTTAAAGTCTCTGTCTTCATACAGTAGAACTTGCTCCTGGACTGACTTGGGCAGTCATGCTGAGTACGAGATAGTTTTTGGTTAAAGCTCAAAGAAGTAGAAAACAAAGAAAGAAATCAAATTCTGTCACAAAAGCTCACAATCCTCAAGATAACAAACAAATCCCTTCTCATGCTAAAACACATCATTACAACAGATGAGAGAAAGGTGCATTTTTCAGGAATGGCATCCTTGAATCTGAATCAAAATAATCCTCACTTGTTGCACAATCGGAGCAGAGCATCTGTTCTGACTCTTTATCAGATGTGAAAGAAGATATCAAGATGACCAGGACCAAAGAAGAGGCTTCCTGGGTTTTTTAAGGAAGACTGAGAGGCATAAAGAATTTTATCTATTCTTATGCACAACCACCTGAAAGTCAAATGGATACAAGGACCTTGAAGCTGAAGACTGAATATCCAACCTATCTAAATCAACTCGACACTGGGAATGCCTGACTGGGACCATGGGTTCCTGTGGAATATTTCTGCCAAGCTGGAAATCCTCTCTTAGAGGAAGAGATTAGAGAATTTGACTCATGAGCATTAAACCTTCATAGGCAGGAAGCTCCCCATATGTAAAATTAAACATGCTTGAGCCATGCCAGTTAATAAGAAAGTCTGGGACTAAAGTCTCTTATTCTTGTTATGTCTCATACTTAATTTCTTTTCAAGAATGGAATGAATACTATACAAGTGTTACCATGTGTGACTGCCCGCAAGGGGAGAATGAGGAAGTGACAGACTGAGAAAAGCACCCTCCTTTCGCAGCCCCCCCAACACTGAAAAGGTTCTGGAGCAGGAGTAGTGACAGACTGAGGTTAACTGCTTTGAGAGGGCTCTGTAGGGAGACCCATCGTCTTCAAGCCTTTTCCTGTTGAAACTGCCAACAACTAAGCCAAATGCAACAATGATTTTGCAATATGGATAAATGTCTTCCAGACTGTAATGAACAGATCTTGTAACACAGGCAACTAAGCAGCAATGAGTAATGCTAAATAACCATGATGTTCACACGGCACACATACATATGCATAACACACACACACCCCTGTAATAGTGACAGAAAGTGCTATGAGAAAAAAAATTACCTTCACTAATTCGTTTTTGTCATCATCTTCCCGATGTTGGTAAATGCACTGGCTAAGGACAGCATACAGTTTCTCCATGCGAAATATACTGACGTTCTCAGTTACCACGGCGATAGAATGCAACACTTGCTGAATAAAAAAAATCAAAACCAGAGTTCAGAATAGTACAAACTAAACTGCAAACAGAAAAGGTAGGACATGGTACAGGAGTATGGCCAACATCCCATGTTAATCTTTCTAATTGCTGCCACATAGGTGACTGCATGCTCTTCTATATGTTCGTCAAGTTCTAGGCCTATTACCAAGCAAATAAATGAAAAAAACCAAAACAACTAAAACCCCAAACAAAAAAACCAGCCCAAACAAAACCAAGCACCTACACTTTGGAGGCTCACCCAGCCTATTGCCTGCAGGTGAGTTCCAAAGAGGCTCTCTGACACAAACAGCAAGTTCCAGAGGCACTCATGTTAAAGAAACAAGTTTCCTAAAAGACTCGTTTCACGACTCTAGCTCTGCCCTCACAGCTGAAACATCTGTAAGGACTCTACCATTTCTCCAGGGGGCAGTAACTTTGGAGCACATGTTATTGGCACCCTGACTCGAGAGAAACCTATGTGGATTCTCTACACAGGCAGACATGAACAACAGCTTCCTCATGAGGGCAAGTGGAGGGGCAGGCACCAATCAATCTCTGATCTTTGGTGACCAGTGACAGGACCCGAAGGAACAGCACGAAGCCATGTCAGGGGTTTTTTAATTTGTATATTAGGAAGAAGTTCTTCGGCTAGAGGGTTGTCAGGCACTAGAACACGGTCCCCAGAGAAGTAGCCGCTGCACCAAGCGTGACAGAGCTCAAGAAATATTTGGACAATGCTCTCAGGCACATGGTGGGATTGTTGGGGGTGCCCTGTGCAGGGCCAGGAATTGGACTCAATCCTTGTAGTTCAACTTGTAGGTCCCTTCCAACTCAGGATATTCTATGATTCTATGAACAAAACCCCATGAAATTTCCTCGCTTAGGAAGCCAGTCTTAAAAAGTTAGTTTCTCTCTTTTCACTCTATTTCTTATCATGGCAGGTAAACAGCAGCCTCCTGTGGTTTGACCAACCTCCAGGACCTCAACCTAACAATTTCCTGAATTCCCCTCACTGCAACATCTCCTGAAGGTGGCCAGGTCCTTCCATGCTCTCCAATTCATGCAAAGGAACTTTTTACCCCCTGCAGCTAGGCACATTTTTGACCCTTTCTCCAACTGTATCCTAGGATAGCAACAACTCTCCTACTGGAGAGGAAAGTTCCTACTTCTCTCCTACAAGGCTGGAAAAACCTTGTGACACTGTACCTATATGAATGCAAAATTCTTACACTGGATTTTGAAAGCATTTGAGAAGAGCAGGTATTAGTATTTTACCCAGGATGAGGTTTAAGTCAACCTGCTAACTTCAATTTAAAAGTCATCTCTGCTAAAATCAAGGTACTCTTCCAGTTCCTAATAAATGAAAACATGCAAACAGCAAACCAGAACAACCCTCCAGTCCATCATAAAAACTGCCAAGACACTAATAACCAACAGTATTAGCAGTTTGTCAGTGGGCTATTTTAAAATTTAACAAGCCCTTTTACATTAAAAATTAGGAGAGAACCCAGTCTCCTAAAATTTAGTTCACCAAAAGCAAGAACAGCAGTCTACACCAGCTATGGAAACAACAGTCATAGTCCATTACAGGTCAGATTATTTCACAAGCTATATATCCCTCCCATAAATTCTCTGAATTGGCATTGGTTAACAACTGGCTTAATTTACAGCTCTATTGTAGCAAGAAAATGTCCTACTTTGGTATTAACAAAATTAAAATTTAAACTTACCTTGAGCTCACAGTAATCCACAAACACTCTCTGTGTGCCAGTTTTTATTGCTTTCCCGACACATCCCAGTTGTTTCTCTTCCACCTGAGATCTTGCACGAGTCACACGGTATACCCACAAATCTGGAATGATACAAACTTCTCAAGCTGGGATTTCTCTTTATCTGGAATACAGTATGAGTGAAGTATCCTGTACCTGGAACAGAGCACCTCTCTGCAATAATAGAGGCAACTGGTAACATTTWTCACTGATAAATGTTTGACACTTTTACCTCTTTCCTGTCAAAAATCACTGCTCCATAAAAATTAGGAAATTGGACACAAAAAAACAACACTAGACAAAAAGGCAGGGTAAAACCAGGAAAGAAAAATAATCACATTGCCATTACAGCACTGCACAGTAAAACTCCAAAGTAATTTAGGTTAGAAAACACACCTTACACTGCAAACACTAGGACATAACTCTTCTAATCCACACATGACCTCGGGTCCACACTACTTGAAGTACAGCTTTTTAACTTACACTTCTTATTGCTGGAAAGATCCTCATGCAATTAAAGAAAGCCAACAATTGTTTTTCAATTAGGTACCATTTGAAAAACAAACTGCAGAATCAGACACCCAGCAGCTGCAGAAAAACATAAGTTGGGCCAGCATAACTCAAGGGGCAGCATCATTACGCAAGAAACACTGCACTGATTTGAGACACACAACAGAGAGAACAAATCAAGAAGGCTAAAACCCTCCTCAGGAAGAAAAAGGGGGTAAATGACCTGTTTGACCTTTCACTTACCATTTGAACCTCCGTCTTCAGAAGTTCCGGCTTTTTGACAATCTGGCACCTCACTCTGCTCTCTTAGATCTGAGTGTTCTCTCTTTTTTCCAGAAGGAGATTTAGCCACAAGAACTCTCTCTCTTTCATTTTCTGTCCCATTTTTCTGTCGTTCTTGAAGGACATTTTCATGTTCTTCGATAGGACTATCCTGAGAGGATGCAAATTCAGCGCAATCCGTGTTAGACTCTTCATTACTCTCTATTTCATTTTGGTCTTCGGGAATTTTGTTCTCTTTATTGAACTGAACATTCCTCCTCTTTGTTGCAATACTCGAAGACTCTCTATTCTTTTTGCGTTTTCTTTTTGACTTTAGATCTATGAAGAAATACAAGCAAGAGTCATCCAAAACATTACCAAAACAGTTCTTCCTTCAAAATCCAGCATCCTCATCTTACTTGACTGATCAGGAAAATGACCAAAGGAGCTCAAGTACCATTGCCCATCTCCCTAGACATGTGTCTAGAGAAAAAGTTGCAATTTAATGGAGTCAATTAGTTACTAGATTTAAAAAAAATAAAAAGTTACAGAATTTAATTCACAAAACCATCAGCTTCAAGAGATTATGARCAAAAAATTCTTACTTTAGATAGCAAGTATTACTGCAAAGCAAGGTTATTAGGTGACTTAGTATGTAATTGAATATAGGTGAACAACAGAAAAGCATGTGGAGGTGAGCCCTCTGAATCTGTAAACTTCACAAGTTATACACACATTGGGAAGAGTTGAAGAGACACTTTTAAGGGAATATTTGCTGGAGAAAAAAAATCATCCATAGCGACTTACACCTCCTGTGCTTTCTGATTCAGTTAACCTTGGTTCAAAACAAACTTGGCATTTTGCCTTGCAGAAAAACCCACCATTCTTTGTATTCACAGAGTACCACACAAAGCCTATTGGTCAAAGTCAGTGGCAAAATTCCCAGACACGCCAGCAAGACCAGGAAATGTCACACCATGTCACGTGTTTTAACTAAAAGAGACCCAAGTCCCTTTGTTTTTTCATGTCCTTTCCATGGGAAAAGTGAAGAAATAATGATCTTTCCTTTACATGTCTATGATTATTGCTCCCCTACTTTTTAAGCCTTTTTCCTTCAATTGGAAATCACAGTAAGAGGTGACAGAGTTTAACGTTTGAGGGCAGGGAAGGGGAAAACACTGTTGCATATAACTAAAAACAAGGTAAGCATTCAGAAACTGCTATGTACCACTTTTTTGACTTCAAGAGGTGGCAGTGTAGGAGCCATTAAATATCAGTTGGGCCACCAAGGGCAGTGGCTTACAATGTCAACCAGCCATTGTACTTGAACTTCACAACCACACAGAATGAATGACCTTTGGATTTATCCCATGTTTTGCAGCATATTAAAAAATTTAATGCCTCTGGCATGAAAAACCAGGCATCACAGGAACCTGTTGGGTCACAAGAACAGAGAATGTACCAGTGACTTTAGCACCTTCTCCAGGAAAGTCTGAATAAAACACAACTTGCCTTTAGAGCAGGGGGTACTGGCATCCACAGGCCCTGCTGGCATCTTCAGTTTTTCATTACACTTTGGATCTGTTTTCTTATACCCAGGAACAGAGTCCTCCTTTGGCATTACAGAGAAAGAAGAGGAAGCACAGTCTGACCCTTGCAATAAAGAGAGAGCAAAGAATTGCRTCTTACATGGCTGGTTACAAATACTGAGACCAGTCTTTAAATCCTCAGTGCCAAGACACATACCTCTTTGCTTACGAGATTCTTTAATGTTTTGGCAGCGTTGTTCAAAATCCTCATCCATTTCTTCCCTCACTATGGAATAGGCAGTATCTCTCAAAGCACAGGCTCTGTGCCTAAGGAGACGATCTGAAATTTTACAGTCAAAATTGAGTACTTTCTACCAGCCAATGAATTCCTTTACTTTATTTACTTACAATGTTTTTGCTCTTTTCATAGCTAGGTTCTGAAAGGTTCTCTCAGTCAATATTTTCAGCATGCCAACAGAAAAGTTAATTATTAAAGCAAAAGCAGTAGTTACCAATTAACATGTCTATCAAAATTTCATGCCCAAATAGTCTATTTGATGGTACAACTTTCACAGCCTGGCCACAAATGCTCTCTGGCAATCTTTTAAATGATCTAAGCCTACGTCTACTCTCCACAGATGACATTTATCAACTTATACATTTAAAATTTTTATAAATTAGTAATGAAACCACATCCTCACCTCCAGGATCTTTAACTGGGTTGTACTCCAAAGCATTGCTACAGATTAAATCAATGTCTTTTAGAAAATCTCTTGCAGTTGGGTACTGGTGCATGTCAATCTTGGAGAGAACMGTGGAGAGGTCCATGGGTTGTTTAATAACAGCATTGTAATCAGGTACCTACAAAGGAAATATACCTGCTCAGAGATTTAACATAGTAACTACCAAAAGTAATTATTTTCCTAAAGTCAAAAAAAGGACTTCTGAAAAACCCCAATATGACATATCCAAAGATGCAGAAATTACCCAATTAGTTTCTTGAAAATAGAAGAGCTATTTCAGCTGGCTTTGAAGAGACAGACTTCTAGAAGAGGGGAAAACAAAGAAGCAGGGAGGTCAGAAGAATGTGTGGGGCAGAGAAGGGAACCAGCATCCAGAGTGGGACTCATTTCACTTCCTTTCAGAAAATAACAGGAAAGAAACCTTTCTCAGTAAAGTCACATGAGATTCTTTTTGTTGTTGGCAGCAAGAAAAAGGCTGCAGGAATTGCACCTTTGAAGCACCTGTCCTAGGCACCTAGGATGAGATAACTGGACCCAGAGTGCCGATTTCTTTACTCAGACAATAGAAGGAGCTTAATGACCACTTTAGATGAGGACACCTATGTTTGTTTAGATTATTCACATCTAGAAACTACAAGTAAAGGAAATAACAAGTCAGTGGACATTTAGGGGAACAGGACTGCTGAAATGCAAAGCTATCTCAAAACTACAGTTGACTTGGAAGTATGTGCCCCAACTTACACTTCTCATTTAATTCATTAACTAAGTGTATGGGAGGAAGAAAAAACCACACAGCCTTTATAGTTGATMTTATACCAAGGAAAGCTCTCTGAGAATAGAATCTGAAAATTTATTTGACAAACTGCTGCTTCTACTCCTGTTCTTGGAGAAACAATTGACAGACAATTAAAGAGCTTTAGGCTTTATTAAAACAGCCCTAGAAGTACTCTTTATAATTACAGAGAAAAAGAGAGATCTCTTCTTTTCAGTGTGTTACAGCACCGAAACAAATCATATCAAAGCCTTCTCATGGACAAACCGTGTTGGAATTTCATGTAAATGGCAATTGAACTAGATGATCCTTGTTGGATGACCCTTCTAATGGAAATAATCTCAAGTTTTAAAGAGGTTTTAGAAGGGAAACAGGGACTTCAGTCAACACTCAAATAACAGACATTTGAGAGCCCCAAAGAGTCAAAAAAACTAAAAGCAAAGCAAAAATTCACTTCCTGCTTCCTGGAAATTCAGAATACTACAGTCCTAAAAACAGAGATAAACCTTCCTAGAAAGAATACAGGAACACTGAGGAACATACACACAGAGAAATTGTGAACACACACAGCTATAATGGTATTGCAGATCCACACTAACTTACCTCTTCTGGGTCAACGGGCTTTGTGAATGCTCTGAAACGTCTGTCAATGACAAGTCTGTGAGTCACATCCCTTAGGTAAATCCTAAGTTCACGCAATGTATCTTCTTCCTGCTCTTCCAGCTGTTTTAYTTCTTCCTCTGTCAGCTGCCGAGGCTTAGGTGGTGGTGCTACAGGCAGAACTTCCAATGGCCGCCGAGCTTAAATTAATCAGGAAGATTTTAGTCAATTGATGGTACTCAAATACAAGCACATGAAAAATAATTGATAGAAAATCACCCCCAAAGGAAACACTGTATTAGCTGCTAACTTACAGTCAGCAAAGTTTTATACCTTGAATATCCTCACCTGAGTTGGTTTTTGATGCAGGAGGTTCAGCAGCTTGCTTCATAACTAAGTCCTCAAAAAAACTTCTTCTTTCAGCACAGGTAGGCCACTGGATTTTGAAAACTTCTTCACAATCATTATTAAACAAAGCTTTTATCTAAAGCATGAGGAGAAAAGATATTTCAGATATAAGGCCGCACAAATTTTTTATATTCTATTCAAAAAAGTTGAGTACCCATCTAAACTAAACTGAATACTCATCTGGGTAAGACAAGCTATATAAAGTCATCTTGGCCTTAAAAGGCTAGATTTTCATAGCACGGCAAATTAAAACACCTGTTCCGAGGAATAATACCTCCTAGAGTTTAGGGTCCATGAAGAAAACATGTGATAAACCCCTGAGAAAGAGGTGACAGTCACCACCTCCAAGGCTGGTTATTTTGTATTTACCTGCCTTGCTGTCCTTTAGCTTGAATCTTTTTGGCAGCTATAGAGGGAATGGGCAAGGTTCAACATACAAGTACCAGCTTTTTGGTAAGCTGGCTTTTTGAATTTTTTTTTAATAATTTAAATGAATTGTCTAGAGTTGCATATTTCCAAGTTGTACTCTGTTTTTCCATCTCTATTACCAAAGGGTAAGGAAGTAATTTCATTCCTTATTTTAGAAAGCATTTATTAACAGCATAAAAATTTTTGCTACCAAGACAAAATAATCAGAGCCACATATAGACATTTTGAACATCTTCCTTTAACACTCTCAGATGTTGTTTCTGAGATCCCAGTGCAGCTTGAGGGGAGGGGGGGCAGTTGTACCACCACACATGTCTAGAAAGCTCAGCATGTAGTCTTACTGAATTTTGTTAAGTACAACTAAAAACTGATTTTCAAGTTACTTAAACAGAAGTTGGACCTTATCTTTCTAATTTGTCAAATTACTTAAATGTAAAAAGAAACTGAAATATTAATGAAATTATTTAAATTTGAAATTACATTCCATCAGTAACAGTGTGACTACTACACTTTTTCAGTAAAAACACCTTTCACTTTTCAGTAAAAACATTTTCAGAAAAACAATCTTTTTCCTAGCTACATCTCAAGCACCATATACTCTTCACTAAGCACACACCTCACCATCTTGCAGTCACCAAAATGATTGCCTGAAGCAAATTTGTTTATCTGTCTAACAAGCATGAGTGTGTGAGAAAGGTGAAAGAGCTGGGTCAAAGTCAATCTCTTTACTCAGAAAACACTTCAGACAAATGCTTTCAGCATTGTTTTCTCCAAGCAAGTTTTAAGAAACTGCGTTTGGGTGCCTAAGTAATAACAGTATGAATTTGCTTTAGAGTGGCACGGTATTCCCATGCTTCAAGGAGTTATAAATTAAAAAGCAAAAAAGGAAGAGTAAAAAAAGTATCAACAAATACCTCTTCCGGGAGATCTCCATGTTGCACATCAGATGTTGCAAGGAGCAAAACTGGAGCAAATGYTGGAATGTTCTGCAGCAGTGTCGTAAAAACAGCTTTCACTGTAGATCCAACAGTCTCCCACCACAAAGGGATTTGTGGGACATAAATGATACTTGGTGCTGTTCTTTGAGCTTCTCGCATCAGCTGGTAAAATGAAAGCTCAGATAAGAAAACTACACCATGTAGAACAGGATACTAAATAACTATGTATCGGTCAAACTATCTTATGAAATAAGAGTACAAGAAGCCAAAACACCAAGACAAATCAATATATGAAAGACTCCTTAACAATAAGGTAMAATTTTCACTTTGACTGTAATATAGGCATTGCTACACAGACAGAAACAGACTTGAATCTCTGCCCGATTTCAAAATTACTTAGGTGTAAGATAACTCCTAAAGAGCCTCAGCACTTAGCCAATATGGTGGTGTGCCTGAAAAAACAAGACTAACCCTTCAGCAAGTGGTATTAGCCTGGAGAAATTGCCACACAACTGCCACTATGCCAATATCAGTTCAGAGCAAGCACATAACCAACACAGACTGGAGCACAGACTCAACAAACAAAGACCTATGTGAGAAGCATGGTGACAATTTATAGTTTCAAGCAAATTTTCCAAGAGGTGACCAGTCTTTAGTCTGCCTAAAGAGCTAAATCACTCAACTTCTCGTTACCAAAGGATCCATCAGACCAGATGACAAGCTTTGGAAGAGCTCAAGCCACTGCTTACAGATGGCACCTCAATCACAAAAGATGACACGCATCTACTGCCAGAGGGAAGTGACAAATTTTTCCATGCACCCTCTCAGATTAACAATATTCAGAGAGTTCCTGTCAAAAGGTGGGAAGCACACATGGTATATCCAGGCAGTGACTAGACAGGATAGTTACATGTCCACAGATGCAACCATCACATAACAAAAGGAATTGGTCCTCCTATGTGACAAACGAGTCATGGAATGTGTCTGTCCTGACTCCTACAGACCTCAAATGCTGCTACTAAAGGTCAAAATATTTTAATACAGTGATGCCAAAAAACAACATGTATTCCCTGCCTAAAACTAAAAAGAAACCAGCACTAATCTGCTTATATTTAATTTTCCTAGTTATGGAAAGCACACCAGTGTAAAAATCCAAGCATTACATGAATTTTAAATTCCTTTACTGCATGTTCTGCAGCACTACAGGCTGTATATGTAAAAAGAGAAACATGTTCCCCCAAAGCCTCGACTGCCCTATGAATATAATACAAAATAGGGCTTCAGAAAGTGCATGACACTGTCAGGCTGATGCAGAGCCATCTACTGGGAGCAGAGAGCCTTAAGAAGCAATGAAAACTTGCTGGATCCCGCTGAGACCAGCAGGATTTTTTGCCACAGACAGCGCTTTATTAGCAGCACCTCCCATCTCCCCAAGCTTCTAGCAACACCCTCGCTGCTTCCTTTCAAATAAAAAACACAGCTATGTATAACATCCTTATACAGTATCATTCCATCTAGAAGAAAAGTGGATTTCCAGATACACAGAAGTGAACACAACAGCATATTCAAATCAGGCCTCCTCCATTAACAATGAATTTTGCTTATTTCACTAGTTTATATACAGTTCATGAATCCAACCAGATTAAAGAGAAAAAAAAGATACCTGTGCACATGTTTCTTCTGGGGATGTGGTGCTAACAAACAAAGCAGGCAGGTCTAGTGTATAAACAGGAAACTTCTCCAGGGCATGTATTACTGCAGGTGCCAAATGAAAAGCCTGCCCACACCCAGGATCTTCAACTAATAAGAACCGTGGCCTGAAAGATGTCGGCTGGCAACGAGGATTTCTACAACAGTAAGAAGAAAACAAGTTTTAAAACAAGTGATTAATAGGCACAAAGATGTTGAAGGTTTTTCCTATATGTTTTTTTTTTGTAAATAAGCTCCATGTTCCACTAAATAACAAGCTGGTCTGTAATCAGGAAGACTACCAAAGCCTATTTTCTCAAAAACTGGTACTATACCTCTGCTAAGAAATCCTGCCAGTCCCTAGCACATCTGCCATTCCTTTGGCTGGGTTAAGTAACAGCTCTTAAATCCTACCAGGAAACTGTCCAGCCAAATACACACACAACAACTGGTCAGTAACCTGACATGGGGCAGAACAACTCTCTCTCTCAGCACAAACCAATCTGGGTCTCTTCACTCCACATACACAATCATTTTCAGTGTGTCTTGACTTTAAGTAAGTGAGATCTCTACACCTGCCAAGTTTAGCTAAAATTTGGCCATACTGCCCGGAGATGGTGGTAAGGAAGGAGCAAACCAACATTTCTAGGAAAAAAAAAATTAACGCGAGCACACATCAGCTGTATCTGAAGAAGCACACAATTGGATGGGTTTAATTACTTCTAACGGTTTCATCTTTGAATATCTATTAATTTCCTAATCATCTTGCTTTATGAGCGTGAAACACACTTGTGAAGAGGTTTGTCGGTTTTTCTACCACAAGACTGTTGTACCTTTAGTTGCTGAAGTCAAAGATCCTAGAGACCAAGCTCAGCAGGTCACATTTTCTGGACAGCACAGCAATAGAAAGGGAGAAGAATAACCGACCCAACAGTGACAACAATAACCTACTGCTTCAACTGTTGGTTTACACAACTTCCACAATAAAACATCAAAAGATTAACAAACTTTGTAGGTTAAAGGTACAAAATGGTACATTGTTTAAATTTTTCTCACAGTGTTTTAACAAGCTGTTCCTCAATTTTATTTCTGCTACATAATTTGGTACTGCTTTAACAATCTTGGAAGGCAGAAGGGCAAAAGATAGCTACACAAATCCTTAGGGATTTTTTTAAGTTAAAAGGGCAGACAGTGCATTTTTTGGGTCTTGAATCTTTCAAGGAATACCATGGATTAAATCAACGTGTTCTAATAATCTGTGGACCACTTTGACTTAGGCAATTAGGGCTGGGCCATTAAGTTTGATGGGTCAGAGCAGTGTACTTGGTTAGAACATTAGTACCCAGCTGGATCTTCACACTTACTTCTTGCAAATACTGATCAACCCACACACCCCCAATCCCTCCTTCATCTAGCACCCCTCACAGCAGAACAGTTTACAGACCCGGCCATCTTAAAAATGTAAACATAAAGGGGACACACATGGACCTGCTTAAAGTGAGGAATTCTGCCTTTTCATGATCAGGCACTTTATGAGTTGGCTTCTCTTCAAAGATTGATGGTGATTCCTCTTCACTGTCAATCATATCATTTCCTAAAATAGGATTTAAAGACATGAGAACTTTGTTGACTTTCCCGAATAGCCCATATCTCACTCTTGCATTAATAGACTTTGAAATCAGTGCAGGAAACCATTCTCTTGCATTTCATCATTTGGGGCGCACACTGAATGCTATTTTCTGAAGAGTTCATTCTACCACAGATCTAAGGAAATTGCACAGTCTTTACAAAGCTCTCCTATGTCCCACGATTTGCACCAGGTTTCTCTGCTGACAAAAACTTGGGAGTTTTTTTCCTTAAAATAAAGATGATTAGGAACAACTTCTGTAGTTCCTAAATACCTGAAAAACCCAAGGAGGCCGCTTCTTTTTGGAACGGGTTCTCCCACCAGATGCGGGGAAATTAAGTGAATGTGACGGCCACAGACTTCCATTTGTTCAGTACTAGTCAATCAGAATATAAAGACACATACTACTTCTAAATAAGGCTCCGCAAAGATAACCAAAGGATGAGATAATGGGAGGTGGACAACAGAGAGGGGACACAATTACCCATCTCCCAGCCCCAATGCTTTCATTGTGTTGGTGGGTCTCTGCCTCTGTTTTATCAATGCAAATAATCCCAGCTCTACTTGGAGCGATAGTGGGAGAAAACTCTCCAGGGATTAGCATGGTAACTAACTATTCACAGACTTTCATTAATCAAGAGAGTGTATCAATATTGATTTGTTCTCACCAGCTGACAAACCAAACCTGATCAAGGCTGATGCAGTCAGGAACATGAGCTCACTTATGCTATGGAAGCCAAGCCCCAAAGTACAACTACTAAAACATTGTGTATTGCAAGTCACTCACAGCTCCCATCCAGTACTGTGCACACACAGGTTATAAAACTGCACTGTAGTTATGGCCGAGAGGTTTGTGTGTGTTAACTGCATATTTCAGAAGATTTTGCTTTGGCAGAATTTTAAACAAGAGGATCTTGTTATACCTTGCTGTTGGTCCTTCTTTAGTGCAAGCTCTGCATGGGGAAATACTCTCTGCAAGGCTTGTAAAATTCTTTCCAGTGTGTTTTCTAACAGTGGTTTTAAAATAGGTGATAACGCTCGCCCAGGTGAAGCCACGGCCCTCTGTGAAGCTGGAACAGTTTTCTGCATGGCCATGACAAAATCCTTTGCTGTTATTTTAATCGAGGCAATGTCTAACTGCAGTTTCTCACTCCTTTCATATATCTGAGGATAGCGGCGGCGCAAAGCACAGAGGGCAGCTTCAGCACATAAGGCTTTAATATCAGCACCACAGTATCCTAGTAAACAAAACAAGAATCAAATATTATGTCAGTCTCAGGCAACACCAAAGTCAAGGCCAAGACTTCTGAAGTGCAACAATGAAAAACATTGCACGCAGCCAAAAATCAACCCGGTAAGAAATAATCCAAAGAATGACTGCACTGCAGAGAAGTTTTGGTTTATGTCTCACAGGCTGATATCATGCACTTAGGAAGCAATCTTCTAGTCAAATCTTTACTCCTGGGAAAGATGGCCTAAACCCATTCAGGTGTTCTGAGAAAAAAAAAGAAAACTGAAAGCAGCATCTAACTTGGTTTGCTCCCAAGACATGCCAGATGCCTCACTGCCTCGCTCTACAGCAAGGCACAAGGGCTCAAGTACTGCCTGGTACGAGCTCTGGCTCCCTATGACTCAAGTCATGTACAGTAACCTGCACTGTTTTCACGCTCACCAACACATTTCTCAGCCAGCTCTTCAAGAAACTTGTCCAGTGGCTTCAGGGTCCAGTCTCGTGTGTGAATTTTGAAAATCTCTTTTCTTGCCTGAAAACAAAACACTTGCATTTTAGTTTGCTCTAAGTTTTTTCTTAAAACCACCACAACACAAAACCCCGAAGCCCCTCACACTAATACAAACACTTTTCATATCTGCTAAACCTTGACGTATTTTAAAGGTCAGTTAACATGTACTGTTCTTTCAAGAAGGAAATTTCCTAATTCTAAATTTGCTACATTAAACTCTTGCTAGGGGCTGCAGTGAAATAAAAGGCATTTACATCTTCCATAAAAAGTGAGTTTTCACAAGTGTGAGATCCTGAAGAAAAGACTGTAGTAAAAAACCCCGAACTTATCTGCAAACAGATTTTTCACAGAAAGTTCTCTCAAATTCAGCAAAATTTCATGGTTGACAGTCTCATTAGTTCATCAAATTTGCATTTTTGCCAGCTCATGCAAGGAAAACAGTCTTAGCACCCCATTTCCAATTGCTACCATTACTACCATCTCCCAAGCAGAACAATAATTATGACTCAAATTACTGTCACTCATCCAGAAAATGTCAAATGTTGCCTATCCCCACCTCTGATCTTAGCAAGACTTTCACTGAAGTATTTTGTGGTACACAGACTAATTGAGGCAGATTTCTAAAATTCTTCCACAGTAGGGAAGCGTGTATTAGATTTGTTTCATGGCACCTCCTCCCTTGTTCCTGAGAGCAGATAAAAAAACTGAAGAAAAATGTTTGTGTTAGTGCATTAAATAGTGCATTTTTTACCAGCCTTCAACCCAGCACTTTCCAAAAAGTGCTAAGACAAAGAACTATCGGTGATAGCCAGAAAGAAAACACAAAAACTGCATTCCAGTTTTGACCACTATCTCCACCCCCAGTATTTTTTTCATTGCCTAGCTATTGTCCTTGAACTAGAAGCTTCCTGAGCCCTGCACCTGTGCAGTGACTTCACATTTTTGTCCAAGACCTTATTACTAAGTACCAGTAAGAACATCAGTTCCTGACATGCTTAATTTGCTTCAGCACCAGCCTCAATCAAAGTTTTTGTTACCAAAAAGAAATTCTTGTCTGCACTCCATTTCTTTCACTTTCACACTGCTATAGCAGTACCTTCTAACTCACTCATACATTCATTCTTAAACATTTTGGTGAGTAGCAGCACCCCATTTTCTTCGCTGGTCACAGAGAAACCAAAACTAATTAGAAAACTAGCTACCTTTTGCAATCTCTTAATGATATATATATTCAGTACCAGGTCTGCCCTCCACAGTACAACACTGTTTCTCCAGAGAGCCCTCTTTTGTCCAAGTAGTACAATACTGACAGAGACTTTCCCTTCTCTACAGTCCTGCCCTGTTACAGGGGTTTGTTATGAAGATGGACTCTGCCCCACTAAGCACTGAGGCTGAGTTGAAGTTCTGACCTCTTTGTTTGGCAAGCTGAAGAGGAACTCTCGATCAAAGCGTCCCGGTCTCCGTAAAGCAGGATCTATAGAATCCAGTCTGTTGGTGGCTCCAATCACCACAACTTCTCCTCTGCTGTCTAAGCCATCCATCAGTGCCAGAAGTGTTGATACAACAGAGCTAACAGAAAAACACAGCTTTCACTCAGCAACTTAGTTCATTTTCTTTAGTTTCACATAATCTTCTTCAATGATCACTCAAGACAGACAAGCTCTTATTGATAAGATGCTGACTAGAAAAAGACAAACCATTTTAAGACATAACAAAATAGATAAGGTAACACAGACCTTCTGCTGGTATCAAGCTTAGTGAATTGTTTTTAATTACTGCTTAAAAACAATCTGAATTTAAATAGTACTGAATTACTAGTTTTCATGATAAACGAATGTGTCACATCAACTTAAATAGGTGGTGGTCTCCTTTTCACAAAGATCAAGCAGCTTGTATGTTGATACAAAACATGCCCTACCTATGAACTTGGTCTTGTTTACTGGACCGTACAGGAGCAAGACCATCGATCTCATCGAAGAAAATAATTGAAGGTCGCATCTGGTAGGCCTACAACGAAAACATAGGAATATCGATATCAGGAAAACAGCACTATTTGGAGGAGAAATGCACAAACAACATTGTGGCTGGAAAGTCACTGAACAAGATTTTTCAGACCAGCATCAGGGATTTGTACTAATTGAGCTAAAGTGGTAAAGTGGTGTGAGTAACAGAAGGCAGCAGCCAAAGTCAACCCACTAGGACTGGGTGACAGGAAACAAATCCCACCAGTGGATTTTACAGCTATTTAGCAACCACCAAGAACAGAGCCAAGACTTAATTATACTACAGGTTCTGGAGGCAACCTTTGTTACCAATTTAAAAATAACCATGCTTTCAGCCTGCATCTGTTCCCCTCTGATCAAAAGTTACCACTTCTTGAAACCTTTTTTGCAGCTGTTTGGATTTTTCTTTCCTGAGGCAAGGAGTTGGAGGTGTGTGTGTGGCTTTGCAAGATTCTCTTGACTGCTTTACTAATCTTTCCCAATGCATCTCAAGACTTCAAGCCCCTAAAAACCCCACTGAAAAACAAAACACTGGCAATCCCATTTCAATGGAAGGAGTTGACAAAACATGAAAAAGAGCGAGTCGTTCTTGACCACAGAAAAGTTAGCTACAACTCAGACAGAACACAATGCACATTTCAACCTTACCTGATCAAATAACAAACGAAGTTGTCGTTCAGATTCCCCAACCCATTTACTCAGGCAGTCAGCACCTTTTCTCATAAAAAAGGCTACTCTCCTGTCACCTTGGCTACATTCATTAGCAAGTGCACGAGCAACCAGTGTCTTTCCAGTCCCCGGTGGGCCATAGAATAGACAGCCTCTGCAATTTTTAAATAAAAGTAAAAAAACATTCACATTAGAAAAATATCATGGAAAATTACCTACTGAGACCCCCATCCCTAAAGCACACAATTGTTATCTTCTAAAAGTTCTCTCTTCATTATTTGTAATACTTTTACAGTTACTGAAACCAAAGAATCTGAAGTGCTGTTTCAATATACCATGACTGACTTTTGCTGACCAAGAATATATAAAACTAACAATGAAATCTCTAATAATTTCATTTCATAACACAGAATTCATTCAACTGTGCAAAAAGTGGGCAGATTCTTATTTTAGCCCAAGCACAACAAGCACTGCAAGGTTCTAGTTGCAAGTCCTATCACTTGTAAAACTGATACCAGAGCTCTTGGAAAAAGAGAGTGGGAGAGAGAACTGGACTTCCACGAAACAAACTGCAGCTGACTACTGCTTACAAACTGATCAAGTCCACTTGCATGTGGACTTTTTCAAAAGAAAACCACTCCAACTCCCCCTTTTAAAAGCAAGACACGTTTGAAACATAGTCTTACCATATAGTAAATCATTGAACCTACATGGTATGCTGGATTCTATCCATTTTTTAGAAGTTACTTTTTACTACTGCAAAAAAACCCCCAAACCATCAACACTTAGAATTCTGAAGCTGGGAGACATAACAATATCTCAGTTCAATATTTTCCTGAAAGTAGGTGAATTAGAATTTACAGTTTTAAAGGGCATCCGTTACCTTGGAGGTTGAATTTTGAACCTCTCAAAGACTTCTGGATAAAGCAATGGAAAAACAACCATCTCTTTTAAAGCCGAAATGTGGTCRGAAAGACCACCCACCCCATCAAATCGTACCTAAAGATGAAGTCAAGAGAACACATTTTTTATGTTAAAGCTGCAACCTCAATACACTTCCATCAGAAATTAGATGTCAGCCCAGAGGAAATGGTCACACCAATTTTCAAATTGCTTGAAAGAAAACTGTAAGCCAAGGTAGTTGTAGACAGCACATTACTGAAAGCTCCCATAAATACTGTGAAAACATCTCACTGACACAATGAAGTAAAAATACTTACTGAACAATCTATTTGCACTGGATCAACATCAGCCAGACTTGCTCCAATTTTCATGCGATCCTTATGAACTGCCTTTAAGTCACCTTTCCGAAAGTTGACAGGAAGAGACCTGATTTGAATTAAAGAGAAAAAGAAAGTTGCTTTCTAACCTACAATGTGGATTTTTTTTTTTCTAATAGCAAGTGAGTGCAGAAGACCTTGTAAATGAGCATAAACTTCCTGAATTGTTAAATATCTGTTCTAGCTGTTGTATGTTTAATGGCCATGAGTAAATAAAGGAAAACTGTCACTCCGGACATCAAACTGAGTTAATTATTTTAACAACTCTTAGCACTTATGAATATCCATGGCAGTCAACCCAGCATATACAGGAATACAAGCTTAGAACAAGTTATTCTTTATGTGCAAACCATGGACTGACAGCAATTCATGTGAGAAAGAAAACTGCCCCTCCTGACCCCTAAACACACTGATACCTTTCAAATACTTTTAGCTTCTATATTCAAAAAGTTACAGACCAAGAGGATACTTCTTTCAGTTGGGATTAACATTATAAAGGCTGCCTATCACTGCTGGTCCTTCCCAAGGCCTTTGGAAGCTGTGTGCCAGAAGACATCTGAGACCCTGCATCTGAAAGGTGTCTGAGACATCAGGCTGAAAACTTATTTGTTAGATTGTTACTAAAACTGTTTTTCTAAAGCATTTGTTAAATAACCAAACCGTCGTCATTTCCTGTATTTCTAACATTCTCTGTTATGGTGGTTTTCTTTCCGAATCAACTACTGTAAAGTACAGGAGCAGTAGAATTTTATATCAAGAGTTTTATCAAAGTGTTGCTACCCCCATTCCCACCTAGAAATCAAATTGTTTATTAAAATAAATTCTAAAAATCTAGTTGTAGAGAGAGTCCAATTACAGTTTCAGTATCAAAAGATATGATTGCCAGAATTTAGAAACTGTACAAGATGAAGATAGTAACACTTCACAGTTAAAAAGCGGTAAAGTCTTCCCAAGGAGATTCCTTCCTCCCCTATTCTCCAATTGCACTAACCTTCTTAAATTTCTGTTCTTCCTCTGCCTTTCAAAATCCTCTTCATCATCAGACGAGGAAGAGGAATCACTGCTGGGGACTGTGTGTCTCCGTCTGCAAACGTTCAAACAAGTAAAAAAATTAAAATAAACACTATCATCAAAATTTAAGTGAACACTATCCCAGAGTTTACTTTGAGATCTAGCAAGTTTCCAGATCATTGTACTCTTTATGAATCTGATTTCAAAGTACATTACGTGATTTTCCTCATGATAGCAAAATTTTAGTTTTATTAGGAAGGTAAAATGTTTAACCAGTGTGCAAAGAAATTTCTTAACTAAGGTACTCTTTTTGTCCACTCACTCTCACACACAAATCGAATTTCACTTAGCATTATGTATCCACTCAGTGAAACATCAACCTTTTAACTTCAAAACTTGGTTTCAACCCTCCTCCTTCCATAACTGTCTGCTAAACAAAGTGCTCCTATCTAGCAAGAAATGGCACTCAACACTTACAGGATCCAAAACCTCTTTGTCATTGCTATTGCAATTTATAATTTCATTTAGCATTTTTCCTGTTTTAAGTACAGTTTCATACAGAAACTTGAACTGATTCCAAAGGGAAACCAGAATCAGTATCTGAGTGATTAAAAAAAAATCATTAAAACTTCCATACAGACTCTCTCTCTAACTAAACTGTCTTTGGTTTTAAGAAAATAATTTGCATCCTGTAAGATAAAAGAGTCTAAGATTTTCAAAGGGAGATTTTGGCTTCAATTCCAGAAGAAATTAATTCAGTTATACAATCTCAGCCATAACCCTCTTCATCACCAAAAAACCTGCATTTTTAAATAAAATCTAATGGCTACTAAAAGGATGGGCTCCCCCCCAATATTCGCTTTCTTTATACCCTCAGACAGCAATAACCAAACTGTTAATATCTAATTCCCACAAGTCCAAAAACCCTTGAAAGCAATATTCATGTGAGTGACAGCACTACTGAGAAAGAACTATGACCAACCAAACACATACCTGTTAGTTCCTTTGCATGAATCTCTCTGTCTGACAGGTGAAGACCGATCCGAAAAATACATCTTACGTTGTCTTGGTTCTGTTGAAAGCAAAAAATTTAGAATAATGTTATAAAAATACTTAAGAGAAAGCAGGATAGTGAAAGAGGCAGTGAAAGAGGCAGAGAATGGGACATGTATCACCCATCTCTAAGTTCTGGGGAAGTTTCAAGGGTCGGGAGATGAGGTTTTTAAAATCAGTGCACAATAAAAGCAAAAACACACATATCTGATTTTAAGAACCGAAAAACACAAGACTAAGGTTATCAAGTCTGTTTAATTACTATTCTTTCAAAGATACACGGGTAATATTTTTACTGAAAAACAACAATAAGGATGCCAAAAGGCAAAGAAATACAGTGTGCACAGGATACATGCATTTAACAAATGCAGGCACACACTTGAGTGTGTGTATGTGTTTTCATTCTAAAAAAATCCCACAACATTCTCACTTCCAAGCAAGAAATTAGCTCTTAACAGAAACTGTGCCTATAACCTACTTTGCAATGGAGCTTGATAGCGCTCAACAGTCTTCCTCTGCCGAAAGGAGTAACGCTTTCGAGTGTCTTCTCCATCGTCTTCTTTGGCTTCACTTTCTTCTGATGAACCTCCTGTAAGTCAACATAATGTTACACTGTTTATGTACTGTTGCAAATTATATTAAATTGAAAATGGACTACACCACATGTATTCCCACCTGTCCACAACCTTTTCTCTTCTAAGTGCTTTGAAAAAAACCCAACTTTTTTCCTCTGAAAACCTGTTCTGAGCTCACTACAGTAAAGCTCCAGAGTCTCTGACTGTGGTTTGTAATGTTAATGGCAGCACAGATGTTTCTTAATAGATGAAAAATACCCAGTACTTCATCCCATCTTAATTATTTAGGACAARGCTTTTGGCTAGAGAGAGTCAAGAAAATTTAAAACAGAATTAGCCTACAATGATACCTTGATTATCAGCTATTTCTTCATCAGTTCTTTCCATATCAAGGCTTTCCTAAATAGAAAACAACAAGACAGACCAGTTACAAATATGCAGAAAACCTGTGGGCATATTTGGTGCCTATACAGTATGACTATTAAGGCACTCCATATACCCAAAGATTTAATTATTGTACAGCAAGAGAGAACAGGAATATCATTCTGGAACCCAAGATTAATAAGATTAATAACAAGGGTTTCTGCTCTAAAATAGGAATTCAGGTCCAAACCAAAAAGATCTATGAAAACAGACTATGAAGATGTTTAAAAAAAACAAAGCAACTGCCATTCAAAAGGAAAGTGGACTAACTTAATACAATACAGCAGAACCAAAACAGAGGAAATATGATTGCTGTCTGTCATGCTAACAAGAGTTCCTCTCTGGGCAGCAGACTACTTGAGCTCACAGGCACGACTGGCACAAAAACGCAAATAAAGTAGGTATCAGTGAATTCAGATTTTACTAAGATTTGAAGTGAAAACCCAAGCCCTGAAACAGCTGTTTGTGTATGCTGTCCATTTACAATTGTAAGGCAATTCAGAAAGTGTAGTGTAAGACATAGATTGCAGCCTCTCAGTGCTGTTTCTTGTCTTCTGAAGAAGATACTTCCTCTGCCCTTACAGCATAGCTGTAGCATGACCGTAACAGAAAGATGTTAAATTATACCATTAGAAAGCAAAGACAAATGTTATTTTAGACTACACTATGCTTTGATGAAGGTTTTTTCTCTGCTAAACTAAAATTACAACTAAATAATTTCCCTAGGTGAAATACCCTACTTATACAAAACAGCAAAGTAAATTAGGATCTACTTCTTCTGTGTCATGGAACTCCTCCAGGTCTCCCATCCTTCGCCGTCTACGCATCTTCTCCATGTCATCCATTTTCTGCAAGACTGCTTCTGCAGTACTAAGACAAAAAGTTGATATATGAAAGCAAAAATAGGCAAGTACAAAAAGAGCCCATTTAGAACAGCACACAATCATCACAACATTTTAATATAGTGTGTGCAAAACAAGTCATTGACACTTTGCCAAGTTTTTCAACACTATTTAATAATTAGGTCAAATGTTTACTTTTTWATAGGGAGAATTAAGAACAAATGTTTGAAGATTTGCAAACATACATTGTTTTCAGGTTTATTTTCCCCTCTTGCTTAACACAGTAAAAAAAAAAAACCCAACTGTTTTAGTAGGAAAAAAGAATTCTGAAGATCACAGTAGGATAACAGAAAAAAGTTATGGCACTTTTTCATAGCACTTAAGTTGCTTTGCGTGATAGCATTGAGTCACTTGGTTCACAACCTTCTTCAGAGAACAGATTGCTTATTCTTCTCTAAACAGCTATTTAAGTTTCGTGTTGATTTTCCATGACTACATATGCTAGAGACAACATCTCACTGCAGTAATCTTACTTAAAGCTGACACCTTGCAAACCCCTCAAAAAACAATTTCAGTTTGGGTTTCACACAGAGGATTACAGCCAAAGACAGGCAGAAACACTAGGATTGCTTCACTTTGCCAGTATCCAACTCTCCTTAGTATCTTAAGTCTAATGAAAATCACAACATAAACTGATTGTTTTGGTTCACAAGACAACATAAAYCCACCCAGCTCACACATACCAGACAGGTTGCTCGAAGCCACATCCAACCTGACCTTGAACACTTCCAGACACATGGCATTCACAGCTACTCTGAGCAACCTATTCCAGTGCATCACCACCCTCGCAGTAACTGATTTCTTCCTAACATCCCATCACTCAGCTATAGCACATACATAGCAGCACACAGGGAAGTCTCAGCCTGACCAGTGAGTACATTTAGCTCTTGCTGCCAGGAAAAACAAAACCTTTTCCTTGTCATCAAAAGGAGCAGCAAGTCCTTAGCTGATATTTCACCATAGTACAAAGGGTTGCTAAGGAGGCTCATTGTAGTAGCTTTGCAAGATGATGAGAAAAAACTACTTACTTTGTTATAAGTTTGTCAAACAGAACAGATTGATTTGTAGTGGTGTAACGGCTCTGTCTAAGTCGGCAGCTGCGGCGGACCTCCAAATCTCCATTTTCTTCATGGACTTGTTCAGCAGTTTTTGCATCAGCTCTGGTCTTCAGTGTCCTGGACACTAAAATACAACAACACATAAAACTTTCTGTGATGGAAAATAGGTTAGTCCCTTTATTTCACTCTTGCTCTAGCAAAATGTAAAAACTCCCACCTTTAATTGATTTTTTTCTTTAAATACTGAATTGAAAGTTATTTTCATGATCACAGCATTCAACATAAAGTACTTATGCTTAAACTACCTATTTAAAAGTCTGATCTGTATAGCAGCTTTTTAGTAGACTGGAAAGCCAATCTGATGAAAACAAACACCCAGCTTTTGTTCCATGTACGAGGCAAATTTATTCCAGTTACTTTTCTCTAGTAAAGTGAAAACAACAAATGCCTACCTCTAAGGTGTTTTCCCTCCATTCATGTAAAATTGTATCTGTTTTTTTCTAAAAATTGCTTATGTGGGAAGTCTCTTCTAAAGATGCACCATTTTAGTACACTGTCTAAGCATGCATCATTTTCATTTTCTGCATCATGACACAAAAGCTCTAGAAGATCAGAAATGCCTCAATATAAACTTCCAACTATGAAAGAACTCAAAATTCTTGTTTGCTTTAGAAGAGATCTGCCTAGTATTTACCAGACAGCATCCTTTGCCATGGGTTCATTACTTCTACTACCATTGAAACAGTTGAGAGAGGTCAGTGAGAGAATAATAGATGTATCACCACATTAGTTTAAACACAGGTAGGTTTGATCTCATCATTACCAACTATAGAACTAACTTTGAGTTCAGTAAAAAATAATTTACATTGCACAAGTAGAACTTGAGTTACTACACAAAGTGCATTTCAAGTCCCTTCCCACGTTCAGCCTGTTGCTGGCACAATGCTCCCTGGAGCTAAAGGATTTTCCCAGCTGCCACCCAGTGGCCTCACAGCACCAAGCCCACTTGAGTAGTCTGCATGACAAGTCAGTTCCAAGGTGAAATGCTCAACTTCAGAGACATCTTCCCCATGCCAGTGTGCATCTCATGACTGAATTACTTTGTAACTGACTTGTGTTACAATACTGCAATATCCTCTCCTACTTGCAAGACTGATTTACAGTTAACCTGTAAAGTTAACCAGTTCTGGAGACTCCAGAGAATCACTGACACAAAGAAACCTGAGCTAAGAAACAGATTCTCTAGCACTTAAAAATTCAGGAATTCACACTGCATTCCTTCCAAGTCTGAAGGGAATTAATAGCATCTCCTCCTATTTGCACCTACATCTTTTCATAAAACTCCGTGGAAATTCCTATCTTTGATACATCTACTCTCACAACTTCAGCTGATTTTGGCTGATGAGTTCAGAAGTTTTTGAGGCCAAGTTAAATGGACAAAGTGACCAGATGCAATCCTTCTCAGAAACCCAGCTAAAAAGGAATCCTAAGGAATTATCACTACTTACCTTCTTTATAGTCTTCCTTTTTTGGGCCTGATTTTGGCTTTGTCAACTGCCTACATTAAGAAAGAAAAGTGAACAGAATTGTATTAGAAATATTGTAGGGAAGTATTGAATTACATTGCATTGCACAGTTCCTCCTCAACACTGGGGAACTTCTCCAGGTTTGTAATCTGGTGCTCCATGTCATGCAAAGAAAAGCCTGTGGACTCCAGGGAGGATTCAGATCCCAAGTCTGCTGTGCACCATATGCACACAGTTCTCTAAGGACAGACATTTCC
This sequence comes from Amblyornis subalaris, assembly GCA_018881555.1. Lineage (NCBI taxonomy): Eukaryota > Metazoa > Chordata > Aves > Passeriformes > Ptilonorhynchidae > Amblyornis > Amblyornis subalaris. Next base: position 5,958,700 of record JACAXG010000017.1, on the reverse strand, counting down.
TAACCTGCTCATCTTGACGTCTCAATAGGGCAGGTAATATCTCAGTAACCAAAGTGGAGGAGGGATCTCAAAGGACCCAGAAAGAGATACATGCCTTTTATAGAAGCAGAAGACTTTCACTAAGACGAGTGATTCTAGTTCTAAGACACTGGCACTGACATTAACATACTCATGTTCCCCGGTGGATTTTTGCTGTAGATTTATCATGATGTGACTCATTATGCATGCTTTCACTTTTCTTTTTCATTCTATGACTTAAATAGAGATTGAACACCTAGAATACAATACCTCGAAAAGTGTCGATTGACATTTTCACTTAATATTTCCATGCTTTTGTCAAAGCTAGAGTCTGAACAGGGCGGCATGTTTTTTCTCATTGATCGTAAACAGTGTCCATTGAAACATTCAATGTTGGCAGAGGAAAATTCCTAGGAAAAGAAGGAAGAATGTATTTATCTGAACCATTTATATTGCCTCATTTGGGCAAGTTTAGTCTGTTACGCTCCCGACTCATGAGTGATGCAACTAACGGCAGGTAAGCTTCGAACCACTTCTGAACCAAGTAGCTCTGATGAAAAAAACCACACCAGATTTCAAAGAAGAAACCCAAAATCTTTGATTTCAAAGTTGGTTCAGTGATCCCAGTAACCAAAACCTCATCTATAACAAGCAATTGTTCCATACCTTTGGGAAGAACCATAAATCATTTTACAAAAGGAAGGTTTTGGGGCAAAAAAAAAGCAACAACAAAACAATAAAAAACAAAAGAAAAAAACCCACCAGAGAGAGGGGGTAGCCCCTCTGCTTGCTTTGGATCAGCTGACAGATTGTGTCACTCCTCATCCCTGACGGAATGCTTTTAGGTGAGCTCTGCTCTGTGCCTCCCAACCGTCTCAGAGCAGACCCAGGAATATCTACTTAGACAAGATGTATCATTAATAGATCTCTGTCACTATTCCTTCTGCAGCAGCACACATTAATATGCTGTAGCTGGTGCATTCACCACCAGCAATGCAGAATCTGCTGTCCTGTCACTTCACTTACCCATACTATTCGCGAATCTGGATCCTGTCCTCAGCCCGGCTGATGGTGCCCAACTGGCTATAATCAGAAATTCGGCCCAGCTGCACCCACCTCCCCTGATCTCTGAGGACCAGCTAGAACCCAAGGAGGTTCATTTTCTGCCAGATTTCTATATCTTTAAAGCAACAGAAAAATGCCTAGTTCTGGGATTAAAATCCTTTTAGGAGTTTTTCTCCTGTCTCTGTTCCATTTATAATGGCATTCAGAGGGATATAAAAAGACTTCCTTCAGGAGGATTGCATTTATCCACAGAAAACCAAAGGGAACTGAAGACAGTTCTTCATGGATGTTGATCTTATTCACACTGGTGTTTCTGCAAGGATGCTATTGACTTTTACTATGTGAGGAAAGCTGTGATGGCCATAGGAGGGGGCTTATTCCATTTACTACCCAAGGTCTCATTACAAGTATGCCAAACTAAATGTCACACCGAAAAGGGCAGAAAACAGACCAGATTATTCTACTTCTTCACACTAATGTTACCAAGAGGTAATTCCACTCATTGATGGAGATGATGAGTGAAGAAAGACTACGAGGACGTTGGGAGGTTATGCAGGAAGAAAATTACAAGGGTGAAAGCCCAAACAGAACTTAATCTGGCTACTGCTGTAAAAGACAACACGAAACATTTTTACAAATAAATACAGCAGCAAAAAAAGGAAGACTAAAGAGAATCTCCATCCTTCACTTGATGCACAGGCAAACATATGAAAAAGGACGAGGAAAAGGCAGAGGTACTTTGCCTCAGTCTTTAACAGTAAGACCAGCAGCCCTCATTGTACCCAGACAGGGACACAGAGCAGAATGAAGCCCCCATAATTCAGTGGGAAATGGTCAGTGACCTGCTACACCACTTGGACACCCACAATTCTACAGGCCCCAATGGAATCCATCCAAGGGTACAGAGGGAGCTTGCCAAGTCACTTTCATACAATCATTCAGGTTGCAAAAGACCTCCAAGATCATTGAGTCAAACCTCTGAACGATCATCACCTGGTCAACTAAACCACAGCACTAAGTGCCACATCCAGTCGTTTCTTGAACACTTCCAGGGGTGGTGACTCCACACTTCCCTGCACAGCCTGTTCCAAGACTTAACCACCCTTTTTGTAAAAAATTTCTTCCTGATGTCCAATCTGAACCTCCCCTGGTGCACCTGGAGGCTATGTTCTCTTGTCCTGTCATGGGTTACCTAGGAGATGAGGCTGATCCCCTACAACCTCTTCTCAGGGAGTTGTAGAGACTGATAAGGTCTCCCCTGAGCCTCCTTTTCTCCAAGCTAAACACTCCCAGCTCTCTCATCTGCTCCTCATATGACTTACTCTCTAGACCCTTCCCCAGCTCCATTGTCTTTCTCAGGACACATTCCAGCACCTCAATGTCTTTCTTGTCATGAGGGGCCAGAACTGGACACAGGATCCAAGGTGTGGCCTCAGCAGTGCTGAGCACAGCAGACAATTACTGCCCTAGTCCTGCTGCCCACACTGTTTCTGATATAGCCCAGGATGCCCAGACAAAAAGGGAACTCAGGAGCACACTGCCCTCAAACATAGGTCACAAGAACAAACTTGTTCAGCTTGAGGAATTACGCCAGGGGTATAGACCTGGAGATACACAGCTTCCAAAGGGATATCAGCCATTTTGGATCTCACTGGGAAGCTCACTCCTGAAACTTACTGAGACTGGAAACCTGAAAGAGAACAAACCCAGCAGGTGTTGTTTACCTTAGATCTCCTGCTGTATGCTCCTTACTGTCTATGGATGAAATGAGTTTATCATAACTGAAGATAAACCACATGCTGATATCASGAAAAAATGCAAAAGCTGCCACCACCAAGTCCTTGCACATCAACAAGACAGGAAAGAGGCATTAGGACTTGAACATGAAGCTAGCATCAGTTCCCATGATCTCTGTCAGATGAGGCACTTCTACATTATCTCTACAGTTAAAACCTCCCACAGAACCCAGCATCCTACAAGTGAGGTAATGACTCCATGCCTCAAACCATGAGAAAGGTCTACAAAAAGGAAGAAAAAACCCCAAACAACTACCAAAGAACAACCTCACAAACAGTTTCATAACAATGATTCGGCTTTGGTTTCAGAGATGAGTTTACATTTAGCTTCCTCGTTCCTGTTTTCCACACTGAGAACACATGCCAACAGTGTTATCTGCCTAACACTGCACAGCCTCCCCTCCCGTGCAAAGGCTGAACACAGCCCCCGACAACTATTTCTAGTGCCAACTGCAAAAACAAAGCAGTGATCTTTAAGCAGATTCCATGACTCTTTGTAAGGGGGAGAAAAACCCACCATCCCAAGGACTTTTTCCTTCTTAGTTCAGTAGTCTTGAATATAATAACAAAAAATACAAGAATATAAAATTAATCCATACAACTGAGGCTTCTGCAAGACTTCTGCTGGAAGGAAACAGTCTACGAGAAGCATCACTCCAAGGCAGGGCTCCCCTGAAGAGCAGACCACTTCCGAGTTGGATCTGGTCTGCCTTTATTTGTCACAGAAATGCAGGACAGCCTGCAGAGAAGAGCCTGACTTGGAAATAGCAGAGAAAAGTTTTAGTAGGCTATGTTAAAAACAATGAACTTCTCAAAGGGAAATGATTCAGTATTAAAGTTGCAATGGTGAGATGCAGAGAGCACGGGCCATTTGCTGTCTTTTAGAATCGAGCRAGTTGTCTGTCTCTTTTCTAGTAGGGTAGATCAAGATTAAAGAAAATTCAAGTAACATTTTCATCGGTTTAGGTTATGCACTTTAATTAAGTACAAATGAGCCCCGATTTCTAAACAGTTTTGTTTTTAGAGCATCCAAAATACTACTTGGATACACTTGACTAAGCAGTATTTCACACACCCTTCGGGCCAACCAAAACGCACTCAGAGGTCACACGTATTTCGTGTTGAGCACCGGTTGTGATGCATTTCTGTCATTTAAACAGAGTGCTCTCTGTAAGCATTACCACAACTAAAGCAGAAGTCTCTAAGATCTTTTTAAGATAACTTTTTCAGATACGGAATTGAACAAAATAAACAGGGATGGGGAAGGACATACAACACACCAAACCATGAGGCGATGCAGGTTGGTATTCCCAGGGACCGGCTCTCAGCACGCTGCCACAGCCCCCGGGCCAGGGCTTGTGCCGAGCCCACTTTGGCCGCGGGGCGGCCGGGAACGGAGGGCGGGCCGACTGCTTCTTCACACACCCCCGACGGCAGCCGGGAGCGCTTATCCCAAACACTCAGTTCTCCCCTCTTTTTTTCCTCCACAGAACACCGCGCCCCGGCGCTTTCCCAGCTCCTCCCAGCAGCTCCCGGGTAGCACCGGCTCGCCCCGCCGCCTCTCCGGGCCCACAGCCGAGCGCTGCTCGCCAGGCCGTGCTTCCCCCCACCCCCACCCCGACACTCACGGCCTCCTCGGCTCTCCGGGTCCCCCTGGATACCGCGGCCCTGGCGGACCCGGAACGCGTCCATACGCGGTGGCTCCTGAGCGCGGGGGGCTCTAGGGAGATGAACTCAGAGCTGGAGTCCAGCAGGTCGAAGGGGGGCCGGCGACAGCGGCTGTCGCGGGAGGCCATGGGGGGCGGGCGGGCGGCGCTGCTCCGCAGGACCACCATGGCGAGGGGGGGACGCGGACCCGCGCCCGCCGGGCAGCTGCGCTCCGCCCGGATCCCTCCGCCGCGCTCCCTCCCGCTCCGCTCTTCCCTGCGGCCGCTACTCCCGGCCCGCGCGGCGGAAGGACACACGGCGCGCTGCGGMTCGCCGCACGCGTTTGGCGCCGAAAACTCGGAGCGCCGCGCTCGGCGGAGCGGGGCGGGGTTGGCGCGGCGGCTCCGCCTCGTTCCGCCCCGCCTGAGGGGGTCCCGCACCTCCGGCCGCCGCTCCTGCCGTGCTCGCGAAGTGCCCGAGCCGAGCCGGGATGGCCGCGGTTTCCTCGGGGACGGTGTAGCGGGTGCCCCCGCCGGGCCAAGCGCTTCCTGCGCCGCCCTCGCCCCCGCTCACACCGGCCATGGCGCGGCCCGAGGCCGCCTATGAGGCGGCGGTGCCGCCCCGCCCCGCCTGCGTCTACACCAGCTGCTACTGGTAAGGGGGACGGGGACGGGCAGGCTGGTCCCCGCGGATGGTGCCTTCCGCACCACCGTAAGGCGCCGGGGCAGCCGTAGCCACCGGCGAGAATGGCGCGGCTGCGGGTTGGTCGCCCTCCCGGGCTCGCTTCTCTTCACGAGAAATGAAGTTGGAGGAAAAAAAATAAATAATCGATTTTGTGTTTTGCAGCGAAGAAAATATTTGGAAGCTTTGTGACTACATCAGGAGTCAGGATCGGTACCCTTTAGAAGAATTTTATGCTGTTTTCATATCCAATGATAGGAGGATGGTGAGTCAATGGAATGTGATCAGAGTCAGCTATGGAGAGGCTCGGGCCTTCAAACCGCAGCCCAGTGTAGGTGAGACATGGTCCCAGCGACTTCAACCACAGCCCAGTGTTGGTGAGTGAGCCTCTAGCCCAGCCTGTAGGTGAGACACAGTCCAAACCCGTCTTGTAGCTAACTTTGGCTCAGAGGTGTGCCAGCCACACCACATGAGATCTTTTAATTATCCACTGCGTTCAGGACAGTGGGAAGAGATGTGGTGTCCCTGTGAGCTGTGGGAGTAATTCTGTCAATAATCTGTCAATTTAGGAGAGTGGTTATCTTTATAAAATCATAGAACCCTTAATGACCGTAAGGTTGGAGATCTCCAACACCATCAAGTCCAACTGTTAACCCACCACCACTGTGTTCACCACTAAACCATATCCCCAAGTCTTTGGGATGTTTCYAAGGATAGTGATCCCACCACTTCTCTGTACAGCTTATTCTAATGTGGCCCAGAATAGTATCTCCAATTTCATGCTTCTGAGAGAGAAACTAGAAAAAATTTTCTTACTTCAGCACAGGTGTAAGCTAAGGAAGTTGATAGGTTAGCAAAGAACTAACCAATTTACCTGAAATTAATCTGTATTAATCTGAAATATTATATTCACTTCAGATTCACTTATAACTTTCAGATTCCCCTCTGGAAGCAGAAATCTGGACATGGAGATGAGCCTGTTGTCTGGGTAAGGCATTCATTCCTCTCAGTAATCCTTGAATGCATGTCTCTGTAGTTGATAGCTGCAGAATCACACATGGGCATGTAACAAACTTCCATCTGAACATAAAGGAACACTTTTTTACTCTGAGGGTGATGGAGGACTGGAGCAGGTTTCTTAGAGGGGCTGTTGAGTCTCCATCCTTGGAGATATTTAGAGGCTGAACGGACACAGTCCTGAGCAACTGGCTGTAGGAGTGCCTGCTTGAGCAACAGGTTGGACCAGATGACCTCCTGAAGTCCCTTACAACCTCAACCGTTGCATAGTTTTGCATTAGTATTTATTATTCTTTTACAACAGACTTACAAATAGCTTAAATCTGGTGCTCCTTTGTACCATCCATCATAAATTAGCAACAAGACAGTCCCTAAAAACTACAGGTAACAAGTCTTAATATTGGTAAAAATGTATAACAGATTTGTGAAAATTATTATCTGGGTATCAAGGCTGCCAGCTCTGTAGAATTGTAGGTAGGTGACTGTACTTGTAAGAAGTAGATGGATGAAGATACTTATATAGGCCTCCCAGATGATAGAAAAATTTAAGCTATGTACGTATTTGGGTGTCAGCAATTAAACTGACCCATAAACAGTGGCTTTGGGGTGTCATTTGGTCAATTAATGTAGTTCAGTAATTGCTGCTACAGAATTCCTTGGTATTGTTACAGTCTTTTCAGTTATCTGACACAGAAAAAAGTATTTCTTGGGGCAGTTTCTGTTTCTGAAATTCTGCAAAGTAATCTGCAAACTTCTGAAGTTTTTTTGATTTCTGAATCATTCATCCTCTTCCAAAATATTGGTATCTTTACAGTACAAAAAAAAGGTTTAGTTTAAAAAGTGACCCAAGTGTTGCAGAGATGACCTAAAAAGGAATAGGAGAGTCAGSAAAGGCCATGGCAGAATGTGGATTTCTCATAAAAATTAATGGATTGAAAGGTGTTTTAACTTTGCTGTTTCAGTGGATCATAGGTTGTGTAAAGCTTGTAAGTTAATTTTTCTTATACTCTGTAGCAGATTTTTCTAAATACTGTTGAATATGCTTGTGTATGTATATTGGTCTGGTGAAGTAACTTGCCCAAATCTTTTTCATTCAAATCTCTCTGTGGTTTAAATATTGAAAATGTCAAAAGACAGTCCTCAACCCTTTTTGTGAGCGGATTCTATGTAAACTTAAGTAGGTTGTTAACAGCTACTTTCAATTTAATTTTGGAAAAGAGCAGTGTACATGCCTGATACCTAACACAAGTAACTGCAGCATCCCCAAACCTCCACCTATGTTTCTTACAAGTTAAGGAGTAAAACTGCACTGCATAACCCAAATGTCTTGACAAAAGAGTTCGCTCRAAAAATTGGGATAGAGTACCCACAGGTGCTTTTTCCCAGCTTCAAGAGCTTCTACAGGAAATTGTCTTAGTCCTGTGGTCCTCTTGATCTGAGCTGTGTGCTGGTTTTTCAGTGGTGTGCTGATTTTTCAGGTGCTTCTGGCAGCTGAACACTCGACACTCAAATTCACAGACCGTGTTACTGCAACAGGTACAAAATCTCTTATTAGAAGAGATCACTAAGTAACTTTGATGTTAATCTGTCATCATATCTTGTGAGTTTTTATTTATGACTGGGTCTAAGAAAAAAGTGCTTAACCAAACAACTTTCGTGTTTTGGTGTGGAACATGAAAGAGATTTGCTGTTTTCTTAGGAGTAGTATACACTTTAGTTTAGTTGTCTAGGCTTAAATCAAAAGAGGCTGCAAAGAAATGGGAGAATATCAAGGTTTCTGGAAGACCACAATGAGCAAGATAGGTATTAGGAAATCTCTCTTGTGGTGCCAGAAATGTTACAGGCTTAGTATTCAAGGACAGAAGACAGGCTTTAAAAAACGGATCTGAACTTCTCCTTTTAGGAATTTTTTTTTTCCACTCTCTTTGCCAGTTTCTCATTAATTGCTGTGTAACTAATGGCAATTACCCTTCTTCTCAGGACTACCATGTTATTCTACTTCATGTTTCCAGTGGGGAGCAAAACTTCATTTATGATCTTGACACAGTATTGCCATTTCCATGTCCTTTTGATGTGTACAGTGTGGAGGCCTTTAGGTTGGATGACAGCCTTCGTCCAGAATTTCACAGGTGATGACATAAAATATAAGGACTATGAATGTTATTTCATGAAATCAAAGTTGAAGTTCTCTTTGTGTATGCATAGGGACAGAGGTTTCTTTGCTATACTCCAGTAAAATAAGTACACTGTGTTATTTCTCTAAAGCTCTTTACTTCGGTCATCAAAAGCTCTTTCCTTTCCTACTGTAGCTTCCTGTTAATGTCTTGGCACAACATTGCTGGTTTGCGTATTTAACAGCATTAGCGCTCCTTGATGGGAGGAAAGTGCTCTTGTTCTGAGTGATTAATGCAATATTGTGTACCTGCATCTTTTGATACAATTTTGCATTTTTATTTAGAAAAGTCAGAATGATTCGAGCAGATTTGTACTTGAAGACATTTGCTTCAGACAGATCTCATATGAAGGATGCAAGTGGGAAATGGCAGAAACCTCCTCCTCCCTACCCTTGCATTGAAACTGCAGGTAAGCTCCCAGAACCCCTTCTTCCTGCTAACAGTGCTGAATGACATAGTCCAGGATGCACATGGGAAATAAATACACTTCCATAACATTTGTCCAGCTAGTTTATTACTTCATATGGGAAAAAATAGGGCTATGATGCATTTGGTGCTCTCTTTTTTGAACACGTACATGCCTTCTGGCATTTACTGTTATCAAACATTAACTACTAATCTTCATAAACTGAGCAGAAAGTGAGAGGTAAGTAATACTGTTCTCTCATTACAGCAGGGAACTGAAGCAAAGAAGCCAAATAACTTGCCTAGGGTCACAAAGTGAATTTTTAACACATTGATTATACCACACTCTTAGCATGCAGGTCCCATTCTGGCAGAGCAGACAGTGTTGACAGGAGGAAGTTTTCAGGCTCTGCTCAGCATGGTGGGTTTGGCTGCACAAGATGTTTGAGGCTTCTCTACCAGATGAATGGACCCCAGGATGCTTTAAGTCACACTGGCAAGTTGGCAAGTTTTTCTCTAAGCCTTAAGCCTCTTTTAGGTGATAGTCCAGCTAACAGCCTCTGGGCCAGGCACAGAGAGAGGTAAAGACTTGCCATCTATTCTATAGAGCTGCTTAAAGCATTCTTATCACACAGCACTTCAGCTTACTCTAATCATGTGTTTGGCAAGCTGTCTAACATTTGCCATATGTTTGTTCTCTCATTTTCTTCTAAGGAAAGCATGGTGAAGTTTTGCATTGAGAGAGTTTCCATGTTACTGCTCTGCATGTTTGGTTTTGTTGCTTTTTGAATAATGCAGTACTGCTCTGTGTTTATGTTAGAGAAGGCAGGGTCAAAGAAACATGTTTTGTCTTTAGGTCCAAGCGTATTGAGGTTTTAAGTTGCTGGGAAATTAATCCTCAGTCTTTGCTTTGGCTTCTAAGAAAGCTTGATGTTTCACATGAGAGTAGAAATTAATTATGAGAGTGAGCAGGAACACAGATGTAGTCTTCGTTATGAGGCTTGAGGTGTTTTCTAGACAATCCAGGTTATGAAGCACCTTAAATTTTATGTCTTGGTTATTATTTTCAGCAGTTTTATTCAAAGATAGTGTGGGGAGTGTAGAATGCCTGAACTACAGTGGATGGTTCTGTTAGCTGGAGCCTCTTAGGTGCTGAGAACTTTTTGCCTGTGGAAACCTTGTTGTTTTGATAGTTGAGAGCTTATGAAAGTGTGAGAAATATGGATGAGGTCAGACCAGGAAAGCAAAAAAGTTCTACTCAAATCAAAAGAGTAAAAACCATTACTTGCGGGTAGTAAGTTACAGAATGACTCCAACAGTTGCAGATATGTATATGTATCTCTAGCTGGAGTAAATGACTCCGTAGCTGCAAACCCTGTAACTCTCACCCTACCTGTCTTGTTTGGCTGAGCTTTACCTCACTGCTGAGCAGCAGCCACAGGTCTCAGCCAGCCTTCAGACTGTCTCTGTGATGCTGGTAGATGGTGAAAGATGTATAGCTCTTTCTTCCTCTTACGCTTTTATTCTTTGCTCTGTACCTTGCCATGCTGAAAGAAATGTCCATAGGTCATCCAGTCCAACATCTACTCAAAACAGGGATTCCTCAGGGCTCTGTCCAGTCTAGTCTTGAACACCTCCAGGGATGGTGATTCCACCACCTTTCTGGACAGTGTTCCGATATTTGATGACTGTCATGGTAAACAAAAAATGAATTAAAAATCGTGGTATATAATCTGAATTTCCCGTGTTCCAACTTGCTTTTTTCACTTCTTGTCCTGTTGCCAGACTCCTCCAAGAAGACTCTGGCTCCATTGTCGTCRTGTTCTCTGATCGGGTAGATGCAGGCAGCAGTAATGTCTCCCCTTCATCTTCTCTTTCTAAGACTGAACAGACCCAGTTCTCTCAGCCTCTCCTTGAACAGAATGTTGTCCCGCACCAAAGAACTTGATTTTCCTCTTCTGGGCTCACTCCAATATGTCCATGTTTTGGGTTTTTTTTTTGTACTGAGGCGCTCCAAATGGACACAGTATTCCAGATCTGTGCTAATGCGCTCTGGTGTCCTGGTCGGTTGGCTGAAAGAAACTTGTTACCCTGCACCCACTGAAGGTGAAAAGTCATTCACTAGGGAGCTTCAAGGTCTGAGTCAGAACAGGACTAGATTGTCTCAGATCTAGGATGTCTAGTTCAAGTTGTCTTTCATTTAGTACCAGTTCCTCCAGCTTTATTTTTTGTCTTCCCTTTGTATTCACTTGAGGTACTTGATAGTGCTGTGTGCTTCAATGTGCACAGTGCTGTAAGTCTGTGAGGAGTCTGGGTTTAACTGTAATGTCTCAGCACAGTTCTATCAGGCAGAAAACTGCCTTACTTTTAACTTGATGGAAAACTGGGTGGCAGACCTTTTGTTATCATGAAGGAGCCTGGGGTATTAATTTTCATGTCTATGCCAAATTCCATTGCAGATAACTGTTTTCTCCCTGCCGTTACACTTAGATAGAGTATTCTGCTTTCCATGTTGATTTGTGTTTGCGTAAGATTAAATTGCTTACATATTTCATGTTAGAGGTGACTGTAATATAATGGCTGACAGAATTGACCCCATATTGTTTTAATACCAATTTATTTATGAGGCACATTTCTGTCAGAGTGGGTTTGTTTTGGTTTGGGTTTTTTTTTTTGCTTTCGTTTAGAGTAGCCAAATTCTTCAGCTTTTGAGAAGATGCAAGGTTTTTATATTCTGTTTCCTATAAGTCTTCTTTGATTTTTGTGGCAGTTTGACCCTGCCTGGATGCCAGGTACCCACCAAAGCTGCTCAATCACTCTCCTCCTAAGCTGTACGGGGGAGAGAAAATATAATGCAAGCTTATGAGTTGAGATAAGGATGAGATCACTCACTGATTACTGTTACGAGCAAAACAGACTCAACTTGGGGAAATTAGTTGAATTTATTACCAATCAAAATCAGAGCAGGATAATGAGGAGCAAAACAAATTCTAAAAACATGTTTCCTCCACCCCTTCCTCCTTACCACTCTTAACTTTATTCACAATTCTCTACCTCCTCCCTCCCCCCTCAGCAGGGAATGGGGCTTACAGTCAGTTCATCACGGGTTGTTTCTGCCACCACTTGGGGAGAGGAGTCCTTCCCCTGCTCCAGTATGGGGTTCCTCCCAAGGGAGACAGTTCTTCACCAACTTCTCCAATACGAGTCCATCCCACAGGCTGCAGATATTCACGAACTGCTCCAGTGTGGGTCCCTTTCCAAAGGGTACAGTCCTTCGGGAACAGGCTGCTCCACTGTGGATCCTCCATGAGGTCACTGCCAGCAAACCTGCTCCAGTGTGACTCCTCTCTCTGTAGATATTCAGGTCCCTGCCAGGACCCTGCTCCAGCATGGGCTTCCCGTGGGGCCACAGTCCTCTTTTGGGCATCCACCTGCTCTGGCATGAGGCTCCTCCATAGGCTGCAGAAGCACAGGTGCCTCACCATGATCTTCACCACAGGCTGCAAGGGAATCTCTATTCTGGTGCCTGGAGCACCTCTTGCCCCTTCTTCACTGACCTTAGTGTCTGCAGGGTTGTTTCTCTCACGTATTCTCACTCCTCTTGTCTCTGGCCACAATTACTTCTGTGCCACAGCTTTTTTTTTCTTTCTTAGAGGAAAAGGCACTACGACTGTTGCGGTGCTCCAGCCTTAGTTATCAAAAAGGCAGTTTGCCACAGAGCAGTATTTCTTAGATGCTGTCACTTTAGGTTTCTCCTCCTCACAGAGTCTTAAGCTTTGTAACAGGTCAGCTTGGTTTGAAATTCTCTCTAACTGTATTGTCATTAGTGAGTTTGAATTTGTTCTTCCTCTGAAGATGCTTCATTGGTTTTCTCTCATGTATCTCTACACTCATTGGTTACACTCTGTTATCCCTACCCCTTAAAGCAGCAGAGACAGAGCGGGAAATCGTCTCTCTGCTAACCTCCCTTTCAAGATATGCACCCTGTCCTCCTGGGCAGAGAAGAAATAAACTCAGAATATGGTTATAGAGAGTCCGGCCTCTCTCATTCCTTTTACCTTCGCTGCTGCCTCTGTGAAACTGCCTGTGGTAAAAAGCTGTCAGCTTGTGTGGACTGCAAGAAACCCTGCAGATCGCTCCGGCCCCAGCTGAATACAGCAAAAGGGGGGACAAAGCGATATACGACCATTGCTGATGGGCTTGGACTTGGCCAAGCAGCAGGTCCATCCTGGAGCCAGCTGGCAGTGGCTCTGTAGGGCATGGAGGAAGCTTCTTGAGAAGCTACCCTATGGTCCCCCCTTGCTACCAAAACTTTTGGAATTGAATTGAGGAATCTCTGTCGGTAATGAATTAATCATTTTTGTCCTACTAATAACTCAAAAGGAGTAAATCTTAAACTCTGTTTGTCCTGTTCGTGGGGTTGCAAAATAAAACATCAAAAATAAGCTTACATGGAGTCCTATGTAATTCCAGTCTATCCTTAAAAAAACTGAAGCTGGAACAAGGTGATTTTTTTTTAAAGTGTTTTTCTAAAAGACAAACAACTCCAACCAATAAAACAACAACAACAAACTGCCCTCTCAAACTCCTCAATATCTCCTCAGAATTCACATGCTAAGCATTAGCCTCTTGGAACTGGCTCTGCTCTAGCTATTTCCCAGAGTTAGGCCTCTGTGTTTTTTACTGGCATTGGTCTGGTCTCTGTTCTGCTCTGCTGCCATGCAGGCCAGGAGAAGCTGGCTACCCTAACTGGCTGCACAGTGCTTTCTCACCCTGCCCTGTCCTCAAAGCAGCTCTGCTGAAATAAACATACCTGAGCTGCAGCAGATTTCCCTGGTCCCACCTGGTTGCCAGTGACCTCCTGTTGAAAAACACCAGGGTATTTTGTTCAAATAATAAAAACTTAAGAAAATGAGATTTGGTGAACAGATTCATTATTCTAGAGCTGGTGAGCCTAGCCTGGGGTTTTCTTTTAAATCTTCTTTCCACAAATTAATGAGGTCTGATTCTGCTTGGTTTATGGGTTGTGATGAGATCAGCCCTCCTTACTGCAAGCCTGTGTAAAATACAGCTTGCACAGTGCATTGCAAAATTACTCAGAACAGATGGTCATATGGCTTATGTGCAAGTGTTAGCAGCAGCTCTAACACTGAAAAGCATTGGTTTGAATTTCTGTTCTCCCAAGGTGTTTGGTATTGCTCTTGCAGGATTGATTTGTAAAAGCTTTCTGTTCTTTTTATTATTAAAATCCCTGGTAGTCAATAATAATGGGGTTTTACTTGCGTTGGGTTTTTTTTTGTTTTGAAGAGCATGAGTAGAAGAGCTGAGAAATTCTGGAGACACTGTGTATCAAACATCTGTGTAACAGGAAAGTGCCTAGACAGAGGCCAGGCAGATGTCTGCAGTTGCTTTCTGTATCTACTCTCTGAAGTGGTGGTAGGATCCTAGTGAAAATGAAAAAGAAGGCACTGATATGGGTACAAGTAGCTCTTATGTGCTTCATAGGAACCTTCTGCTCCTCTCATTTGAGAATAAAACTCCAGTCTGTCAAATTAGGTCCGTCCTTCATAAGCTTTTGTGGAAGTATGAATCAAGTCAGATAGGTACAATAGAGATACAACTAAGAAGTATTTAAATTCCCAGAGTAGCTTATTGAAATTACACCACCTCCTGTAAAAGATAATTTAAAGTGATGAGCTTTGTTTTACCTTGAGATCAACCAGGATGGTTTGCACAGTCAGCTGTATCTCAGCTGTGGGGACAGCACCCCACAGCTGAGTGTAGGAAGAGTACTTCTGACTTATCTCCCTGCTCAGACAAGGGAGGAGGATCTGAAGAGAGCTGTAAACACCGACAAAAGTCTGAAGAGTCCAACTTTCTAAGTATTTTAGGTGCCCCCAAGGTTTTAGGCATCAGCAGAGCTGATCTTGGAGGCTTTGTTCCAGACTTCCTCGCTTCCAGCAGCCCTTCAGCAGCTGTCGTTACGCTGAGTTAGTCCAAGGTCTGTGAGCCAAGCCCAGGCTTGGCTTAAACGTTGCTTTCTAACTACTGTTGGCAGAAGCCACGAGTGTCATGGCAAGCARTGCCACAAGATGGAGTGTGGCCTTTTATTTCATTCCTGCTTGGGGTAGAAGTGTCAGACTCGATTCAAACAAAAATAAAATTATGCAGGAATCCCTGAATGGGCCAGAAAGGTCTCATTGGTGGGGGATGTGTGTAACAAAGTGTGTTTGGTCAAAGAGGAAGATGAGCTCTAAGCATGCACAAATGCAAACTAGTATAACAGTCACAGCACTTGAGGAGGACTGCAAGTGTAATGTAAATCTTAAAATAATTCTGCTGCTCTTGGTCTTGTAAAAATGTTGTAGAATACATGGTCCTTGCTCTTGTGGAGAGATCATCTTGATTTGTTGACTGTAGCATCCAGATGTCTCTTTTGTAAATTCTGATGTTCATCACTCTTCTTCTGTGTCGGTAAGAGAACTTTATGGTGTTCTCATGCATTTTTGCCGAGCTGTTTCCTACAGCTGTAAGGCCTAACAGACATGCACAGCCTTCAGATAGAGCCCATGAGAAAAGAGCAGCATAGAGACACTGTTATTACATGAATAAAACAGGAGAGGTCTCACTAAGGTTTTCCCTACGGGTATCTCCCGTGCTGCTCCAGTGCCATCTACCGACTGGTCCTTAGGCCATCTCTCTTCATAGGAATGTACTTGTTTGCTGTGCTAGAACAATTTTTCCTTTCATTACATTTCTCTGATGGGCTGTATTATACTCTGCCACAATCTTTCTGAATTTAAGAGAATATTTCATTTCCTACTGGTGGTGTGATAGCAATTTCCAAGTTGCTAACAGCAGCTGTGTTTTTAACTACTGGAACAATCCCCTTTGGACTGCTTTACCATTCGCAGAACAGTTTAATGAAATTATTTTACTATACTCAATGCACATAAAGCAGAGAATTATTTATTTATTTAAAGCATATGAAGAATCACATTAATTTTAAAACAGCCTCTGGGAGGAAAAGACAAGTTTGAAACTGGAAAACATACTTACCAGTCTACCAGCAAAAAAGAGCTGTTATCCAGTACTAATTGTTCTTGAGCTATGACATCAAATTGCTGAGCTTGTGCTGTTTTAAATTCCCACACAGTCAGGCAGAAATTGTCCCTTTTCTGCCAGACCCACCACAGCAGTAGGACCATGGTTGGCTGGACGTGAAGATTTTCTACATGCAGAGTTCAAACAGGTTAACAAGAAAAGATTTGGAGGCCAGACCTCAGAAGGGATGAGAGTTGGGATTAGGCAAATCACAAAGATGTGCTTTAGTGTAGACATGGTGCAACCAGAGGCCTTTGGGGGCTGGATTATGGCTGGGACTCCTGGGTGTGGGATTCCTGAACATCATCTTCCCTTCCTTGCTAACGCTGTCCATAATGGTAAGCCTAGTTACACAAGCTTTTTGCAGCTGAAGCAAATTCCATCCTTTGGATTTTATAATCTATTCATTAGAGCCTCCTCTTGTTTGATTCTTAATCCTTAAATGCACACATGAATTATCCATGGTAAAGTAAATACTTACTACAGTGGAAAAGCTGTTAACAGTAAATCTGTAAAGTAAACCTGTGACAGTGGCTTTACCACTCTGTTCCTTAAACTCATTCTCTTGCAGTTTTCTTTTAATGGGCATTTAAAAAGATTATTTGCACACATCATCAGTGAGAACATAAAACAATAAGCCCACGACGTTTGCAGTCAGAACTGAACCTCTCATCAGCATGGTTCTGAGTCAGCAAAGCTTTTACAAGGCCAGCTCCAGAAAAAGGATGTATAAGGCACCTAGACCCAAAACTGCACACCAACACTTTTCCAGTGAGCTCTCTGGGATCCATGAATGGGACAGAATGGTTTCCACCTCTCCTGCATGGGACAGAGCAGATTAAAATCCTGACAAGGAGCAGTCATAGCTACTTTTCTCTTGAAACCATGGCAGTTAAACTTTTCCCCCTCTGAATTCATTCTGTTGTTTAGGATTCACAAAAAATAAATTTAGGTATTTGCCCCCAGCCTAGGTTTGTGCTCTTTGTCTGAACGTCCCTCTAGGCTGGGGGCTGCATATTCTGGCCCTGCGGTGGGCCTGTGTTCAGCAAGGACAAAGTTCAGGGCTGGAGGGAAAGCAAATACTGTAATCTGGGGAGTAATAAATTGCAGGTTTGCCAAGGGGCTAATCAGTTCTGAGAAACAATAAGCAAATTCCTGTTCTGACTACTGCTGTGATCCTGTTCCTCTGTGGTCAGGGCAAAAGTTGACTCCACTGACTTTGGTTCAGAACTTAAATGAGTGAATAATATTTCCCCTGCTTTTGAGTAATCCCATTTGTGTGGATGCAGGAAGACTGCATTGCAGTTCCCTGTGTTAGTTATTTGCACTCCTGTTCTCTGACACTACTCGACCCTTCTAGGCTGCTATTGTAGGGAAGAATCTTACCCACACATGCTATTTTCTAATGATTTACTTGATGCTCACTGATCTGGTAATGTGATTATTGCCATGGGCAGAGAGAGGAATCGGGGCAAAAGCAGTGTTTCAGAGACTGGAAGTAGACGTTTCTGTACCACCATACAATCTGCAAAATCTTGCTGGAGTGAACTGAACTATCAAAGAGGGGTTTGGGATGTTTTCTTGAAAGATGTATACCTGTGCTACAGAATCTGCCTCAGGAACTTAAGTATTTCCCTATTCTGGTCCTTTTTTAGATTCCAAGATGAACTTGGATGATTTCATCAGTATGAATCCCAAAGTGGGATGGGGCGCAGTGTTCCCCCTTCCAGACTTTCTGCATCGATTTGGCAGTCAGACTGATAACAGCTATTTCTTGGAAGGACAGTGAAGTGAACAAAGTTCATCCTGGTTCTGTTTTGAGTGGATGTGTTTTGTTTTGCTGCTCTTACATTGTATTTATGGTTTACATTTCCGTATGTGGAATAAGTATTTGGAAAAATAGAACACCCAGTCAGAAATATCTTGAACTGAATAAAGACTTTTATTTTAATTATGTAAGAATGAACTTGGTTTTTAATGTCAAATCAGAGGCAGACATCCCACCATAAATATATTGCTTTTCCAGCTACTGTGCCCAAACTGAAAAGACATGCAAAAAAAGCTTTTGGAAAAATATGTGCATAAAATACTGAATATTGTACCCCAAATTGCTACATGTTGTCACATTTTAAAAGTGAGATGTGGTTTTCTTCATGTTATGATTTCTGTCACTTATATAAACAGACAGTGCATCTCAGTTTCCTCACTTGCTTTACTGATTAGTCCTTATTTAGCAGAAGTGTAAAGGGAACATTGATTTAGTAGTTCAATTGTGAACTCCCATGCACTATGTAAAACCAGGTAAGTATCCAGGTTTCTGTGCTGTATGAGGGGAAAATTAAATCCTGCCATTTCAGTTAAATGTTCTAGTGCTGACAGTTCCTAGAAGATGCAGTTGCTATTTTTGCTTCTCATGCTGGCTGTGCACTGTCACCTGCTCCCATCTTCTTGCACTTGGTGTTTGTCTGGCCTCATGGTAATTCAGGGTAGGACACTACACTGACAGAAGGGAAGTTTTGTTGAGGATTTCTGCCTCTTGGTTCCTTGAACTGGCCTGCCATGAGCTCAGACAGCTGCTCCTGCTGGTGTAAGGAAATCAGCAGGGCCATATGGTTGGGGGGAAGGGAGCAAGAAAGCCTCCCTCTTCAGGGTTGCCTGCTGCTGAATATCCTTAGAAGGTGGTATGATCCCTGCAGGGCATCCCAGGAAAGCCATCATGCTGATTGAGGGTTTGGAGCAGTCTCACACTTCTTAGAAGAGTGCCCTAAACATGGAATTTCAGAAACAGGCTAAAATGGGGTATTTAATTCTCAGCTTTGGACTTGTACTTTACACACCAGCACATCATAGACTCACAGACTGGTAGAATAATTCAGGTTAGAAGGGTCAGGCAGTTGCTAGTCCAATTTCCTGTTCAAATCAGGTCAGACCAGGCTGCTCAGGGCTCTATCCAGCCAGGCCTTGGAATCCGACTGGTATTGAGACTACAATAAACATTTGTGATGGACTTCATTCCTGGGGAGGAAAATCACAGTAAATGTTTTAAGTATTAAGGGATCATTTTATTTGTAAGTACAGAAAAATATAAAAGCTTCTAAGAACCTTATATGTGTATCAGTGTTACATAGGTATATTGCTATATACATATTGTATTACTGTATCTGTCATAAGTTCTAGAGAATTTACTCAGCATATTAACAGCAGAGACAGCCAGTTGAACAACTGTGGGATTGACTCACTTTGTCCAGACATCCTTCTGTGTCATAAGGGCTGCTGAGTAGGAACTTAAACTTTCTGTTGCCAGATGGAGCACAGCTGGTTGCCTGTGCAGATAGACGGCTACCACTCGTATTCCTAGAGTGCCAGCACGGACTATGGATAGGAGGCCAGTTATTGGGACACTCCTCTGTGGAGTGGGAGAGTTGATCTGCAGTTTCTGTCGCTCCGAACCACTTCACCAGAAGAAACTGAGAAGAAAGTCGAGATTCCTGATAAACTGGTGTGCAGAACCCTCCCCAGAGGGGACAGCTGGATTTAAGCAGATACACCTGTGTGAAAGGTCTGATTTATCCATGTTTGGATGAAGTGGCAGCTCTTTCTGCTTGACGCTGATGTAGCAGGCATGCTCTGAGAGAATGAAGATGTTGTTACTTGGTATTTTTGAGTGATGTTAAGGCTTGCTGTGACACTGCAGAGCAGCAGCAGGAGTTTGCCTGCTCAGGTCTGTGTAGATGCCAATGCAGTGCCCAGGACAGCACTCAGTGCAGGGTTAGACACAGCAGAAGTGAGAATGTAAAGATCCATGCTTTAGATGAATGGGTTATGTTAAGCACTTTTTACCCTTCAAGTGATTGAATCTCRTAGACACAGAGTTCCTGTGCGTTGCTCAACAGGCTCTTTAAGTTGTTACAGAACATTAGGTTCTCATCTCTCCCTACTTGAGTGTGTCATTTGATTTAACCTCAGTTGGTTTCCGGTGCCTGAAATCTGTGACACACTCCCTTTAGTGGGGGTCAGACACAAGAATCTTCCTGGTTTAATCTAGTTTCAGCATCAAGGCTGTTAAGAAGGAGAAGAGTCACAACTATTACTCAGAATATGCAAGGTTAAAAAAAAATCAATGTGAAGAGTCAATCCTTTTTCCCTCTAATCATTCTGAACAGGTGCTTCATTTTACATGTAGCAGGCTGGGTATGTGTGATTATAGCTTTTCTATAATTAAGAACCTTTTTGCAGCTCTTGTAAAAAGTTGTCATTCCAGAGGGATCAGTAGAAGCCAAAGAATGATTTCATTCCGTGCTGAGGATGGTGATACTGTGGTGCTGTCTCTCTAGCCCTTCAGGTCTGGGGGCGTTTCATCACCTTTCAGGAGGTGTGCTATCAGAAGGACAGAATTCAGGAATACATCAAGTGCTCATTTAGGGCCCCAAATACAAAGATAAGATACTTGCTTCACTGTAATTAGCAGAAACCAGCCCTCTTCTAATGCTGATTAGTCCTGGTGTCCCATCAGAGGGACTAAGTGAATTCCCTCCCCTCTTTGGCCCTTTCTCCAGGTAACCCTAGTCCTGACTGTATTGTGGAACTTGCTGTGTTTAACCTCTGCTGTCACCTCATATTGATGCATGAGGTGGCCCCACCAGCGTGGTTTCCCCACTGAACACCACAGTAAGATGCAGACAGAAGAGCGAGGTTTGCTGAGCCACTTTGCCATGTGCCTGCACAAGTACAAGCAAAGAACTACCACTGTAAAGCTGGTGGCAAGGAGGCAACTTCACTAATTGTCAGCTCTGTGATCACTGATGTATTTGAACACCTAAGATTCAAGTGACTTCATACCACAGTCATATGTACGTGTGTGGGGTCCAGCGTATGACAGAGCACTGCTGGTCCTCAGGTACAGCTCCAGGCTGGCCAGTGCAGCCACCCAGCTGAAGTGGTGCTTAGGGAGAGTCTCACTCCTTGATGCAGGGGAGCTGGGCTCATGCCACTGTGAGATAGGAAATAATAGGAAAGCATTGACGGCTGGGGTGCACTGGCACGGCAGGATCAGCATGTGCTCATTTATACTCCATGCTGTCCATAGCCCTTGAGACTTTTAATCTTTCCTGTGTCCAGATGCTGTCCCAATGTGTCCAGGACAAAGATGTGCTGCTTATGCACCTTCAGTACAATGGTTTCTTAGTGCAGCTTAGCTTTCCATTCCCTTGCAGCCTTCTTTACGTTGTTCTTTCCCAGAGTGATGTCTTTCTGTTGTCCAGTTATTACAGTTTTTGTGTGCTGAGAGCCCCTAAGTGGTGGCTTTTTGGACTAGGTGATCCTTGAGTCAGGCATTGAACAAAGTGAGGAGAAACCCTCCTGCCCTCAGGTCAGTTACTTTCAATCCCACAGTCTCCAGCTTCTGTATTCTGCTGATCATTGGAAATTCTCCAGGACTTTTACTTCTAGACATCATAGGGCAAGACCTCCCATCTCACAGGTGGTTACTCCCATCTCCATCAGGCTATTGCAGCAGTAAGCTGCAGCATGAGAGGAAACACCCACATCTCTCCTGCCTTTTTCTCTTCTTTCCTGCTGCTTTTTACCTAAGAATATAGGTATTTGATAACTAACCTCTTTTATTCACCTGTTTGGGACTTTGGAAAAAAAGGCACTTTTTTCTGCCGTGCATTTGCTTGGTCAGTGCATTTTTGCAAACTTACATGGGACCAGGTCTGTCTTGAGAAAATCCCATTTCTTGGTTGGCCAGCAGAGTGAGCAGTCAGCATTCGGTGGATGTGCAGGTTGGGACAGGGACAGAGGTTGTCCCCTGCACACTCAGCCCTGCCAGTATCTGTTACAGTTAAAGTAATTCTGACAGCATTGTAGAGGTGATTTGTATCTTGCAAGGTTGTGGCTGAAGTCCTACATATTACCCTTGACTGCCTGCACCTGTAATGTCAGTGCAAGCCCTTCCTGCACACCAAGGGCTATAAGGCAGCACTGTCACATCACCTGCCAGTTTTGGGGGTTCTGTTCAGCATTCACAATCCCTACCAAAATGGGAGTGTGACACCTTAGAGTGTCAGACCAATTGGTTTGCTATCAATTTATACTTAGATACCTGGGGATGCTGCAATCTGTTCTGGGCTATACAGGAAACAAAGGGGCACTGGGATGCATTTGTATGAATCAGATTCCAGGATGAGAGCCTTGGTTGGAACATTTTGACAGGTGTGGCCTCCTCTCCTCATACCCTCATTGTCCAGCCCAAGCCTCGTGCATGCTCTGAAGCACCATTGCTCTCCAAGCATCTACTGTTGGTTGGTTTCTTTGTTAGAATGAGTTTGGTCCAACTATTGTCATTTTTCATGGTTTTTCCCCTACCTTTTCAGGAAACAAGGGTTGTAGACTGAATGACCTGAGAAAGCTGTGCCAGGCAGTAGGAATGAGGTGTGAAAATACCGTGTTCCTACAGTAGCCACAGTTACCTCACACTGGGTGCTGTGCAGAACCATTACTGAGACACTGTCCCTGACCCAGGTGGTGGCTGTTCCCCACGCCTGGCATGAGCCACACTGCTGGAGGGGAGGAGATGCAGAGCATCACTTCATGTGTCACCTGGCTGAGCAGATGGCTCTGGGTTTGACGGCGTTGCCCTCCTGTGACACTTTGGATTCACAGGCTTGGAGAATCTCATCTCCTCTCAAGGCGAAACCTGTCTGGACGTCTGTCTCTTTTCAGGTAATTACCTTCTCAGAAATTTGAGGGAGAGAATGCTGATGATTTTCTTCTGCCTTCTGGCTTCCTCCTTATGCAGGACCTGGCCCAGTTGAGGCCAAGGTTAATGAAGCGTACCTGAGGAGTGAGTGTCTGGAGACATCTGCCCAGGTTTGTGCACACTTCCCCATGGAGCTCAGCTCTCGGGGAAGGTTTCAGTTTGTGATCATGGAGTCAGAAGTGAAGCACTCTATACCAATGAAGCCTTTCAACAAGTTAAATGCAGCTGCAGCAGTGGTTCTGGAAAATCTCTTCAGTTTGACCTAAGATAAACAAATATGGTTGCTTAAGTATCCTCAGTGTTTCCTTATACTTACAGTAGGAAATACCTTGGATACTGAGGGCAGTAAAAACAAATCTTGCTTTGTTATCTAAGGCCTCTGGCAAGTGCCTGAGTTTCTGAGCGAGCTAAGCCACTTCTAGGCATGAGGCGTACCAGGCTTCGTTTTATAGTCATAAAAATTAAGGACCTGAGTGACATTATTCACCTGATACTTGTGACGAGTGTCTGGTTCTGGCACAGAGGGAGATGAGCAGGGTGTTTCCAATGAGCTGGATTCCTGACATTATATTACTTAAAAGCAGGAAATGCTCATTTGGCTTGGTTCAGCGTCATACCGGCCTTCCCATGCAAGGCTATATCTGGAACCCAAACACTGCAATAAGGCAGAAATCATTATATGTTACTTTTTTTCAAACAGCCTACACAGTAAGAAGATGGTAGTTATCTCAGCCTTCCCTTCTTTTTAGTATGCAATTGTGGCGGCGTGCTTCCCCCTGTCTCAGCTTGGCTGCTGGAATGGCAGTGCACCAGCTCCACGCTTGGAGCCATCCCGAGAAAATGTTCTGCTGTGGCTTTTAACCATTTAGCTGTAAAGCCCCCGCCACTTCCACTGTTCCTAACTGCTGGGGTGAAGCAAGGGTTGCCAGTCCTTGTTTATAGCAAGCGTAATCAGTTCCACTATTTATACTGTACTCCTCACAGAGTACTTTGCTGTATGAAATGGTCACAGTTATATTTATACCAGCACAAAAACAAAGTCATCACAAATCAAGGAGGTAACATTCAGAGTAATTTTTCCTTGGTACGTGATGCTGTTTCTCCAGCAATTCAAACTTTTATCAGGCAGAGTCACTCTCCTAGGAAGCAAATGCAGCCCACTGTAAGTCAGGAATCCCACCAGAGTTTATCTGCACTTGTGTTTTTGTCTTGCATGAAGTAAATGCAACTATTTAGTCAAGTAACCTCTACCAGCTGCTACCTCCATATGAATATGCAGGGCTGCCGGCAAAGTCCATGGCGTTGTCTTAGTACAGCTAAAAGCAGAGTTCGATCTGCTTTGCCAGAGGTACTAAAAATACCTTTTAATATGCTAAGGTATGTGTCTGGCCAGCAGTTGTTTTCAAATGCATTGTCCATGGAGTTGCTACAAAGTAAACGGAGCTCAATAAGCTCAGTCCTGAGATGCAAAATAACCAGTGCTGTGGGGTCCAGCCTGTCTCTCCTGGCTGTCACACTGACAGGTGCTCCCCCCACCTTGTTCCCAGCAGCAGGTTGAAAAGAAGAGACTTGGAGAAAATTTGCAGCGCCCTGTGTGCCATATTTGTCAGAGATCCTTTACTGGGCAGATTGTTTACTTAATTGTCATTCTCATTTAACTTCTTTGATAATTATTAAATGAAACACCCCAGGCTGGGTGGTTTTGAGATCTGAAAGATCAAGTGAGGGGCTTTGTTCCCAGCAAAGAAGACACACGTATTCCCAGCATCTCCTGCTTACCAGGCTCTCCATGCTCACATGGTGCATGGAGGTCAGATCCAGGCACAGAGGCAAAGCCCCGGCCTCCTCTGAGCTGGTGCCAAGGGCTGGGTGAGCAGGGGCAAAGCAGTCACTCTCCCCAGGGCACAGAGCTTGATGAAACCTCTCTGTCAATGTGCTCTGTGGCCTTACTGCTTTGAACTGCTGTGGAAATCCATGGCTGTGGAACGGCTCAGCCTGGTCCTGGCCACACAGATGCAGGTCCCCAGCACTTGCCAGGGACCATGGGGTCCCCGCTGCTCTCTGCAGGGGCAATGCAGACAGTGGAGGTTGCAGGACATTACCACTTCACTCAGGATCACAGAATCATAGAATGGYTGGGGTTGGAAGGGACCTTAAAGATCCTCTAGTTCCAACCCCCCTGCTGTGGGAGGGACACCTTCCACTAGACCAGATTGCTCAGAGCCCCATCCAACCTGGCAAGGATGCTTGGTGGGCTTAGAGAAATCCTCAGAAATGGGGATTATTTGTGGTCATTCAATAAACAAATGCCCTGGCTTAGCAGATGGGAGTCAAAAAAACCACACATGGAGATTTCTCAGTGCGAGGGACATCTGAAGCCTGACACGTGGCAGAAGTACACGTGTGGTCCAAAAGAGGTGTCACCATCTTCACCGACACTTGGTTTCCTCTGAGCTGGCATTGCTGTGTCTCACAGTAAGGTCCTCTGCCCAGCCTGCAATAGTGCAGGAGAGCCTGCTCCCAAATACTGTTAGAACCACTCCTCGGTGCTGCTTAATACCATTGGGAGAGTGATCCATGGAGCTCCAGTGGTATGGTCGTTGGGATGGCTGGATTAGCAAGGAGAAACTTTGTTCTGAGCTTTCTGTAATAAAATACTGCTGTGCTGGGGCACACAGGCTAACTAGGGTTTCACTGTCTACTTAAGAAAATGAGGGCAGAGGGTGATTAAATATTAAGTGGGATGCAAGATCTCAGCAGATGCAGTTCATCTGGTAACCTGAGAATGGGCTGGAGGAAAATGTGGCTTTCTGAGATACCTGAGAGGGTACTATAGCAACCCATCCTGGCCAGCAAGAGGAACTTTGGGGCTCCTTCATCGGTTTCCAATGCCAAGAGACCTCAGGGGTGATGTGCGGTCATGGAGAGAGACCAAGGTGAGGATCCTTGGAATATCTGGATCCTTTTCTATTTAGCTTTACACCTCTTCTGTAAATCAAACACCATTTCTGGCTGCACTAGACCATCAAGTAGGGTACACTGACATCAAGCAGGAGATATTAATGAAAAAAACAGAAAAGAGATTTGTGATTAATGCAGAAACTTTTCCCACCATCACCACCACAGGAGGAGCCATGTCCTAAAGCCTCTTCTTCAAGCAAAGCTGCTGCTGACAAGAAAGTTATTGACCTTCCTTACACTGTAGAGCAAGGCTTCTGAAAGGTGGCTTTTATTGTGTGTGTCCGTCTGCACGCACGTGTCTGTGGGCCTCTCCTTGTGTACGGATACAGAGACACAGACGGCTCCTTCCACAGCAGCACAGTTTTGCAGTGGGTGTTGGCTCCCAAGCTCACCTCAACATTAGCAATGGGCAACATTAAATTATTTCCTCACAGCTCCTGTTAGCAGTTGGCTCTTCCTGAGAAGGACCCACATCTTGGCTTTTGCTGCTTGGTCAGGTGCAAATGCTGTGAGGGCTCCTGCTGCACTCCCTCCCTGGCACAAGCATGGGAGAATCTGGATAAATTGGGGCTCTTTCCTTTCTGAGGCCCTTAGGCCAACATTTTACTGCTCTTGTAGTGATTTTAACTTCTGTAAACCCCCTCATCCCATACCCCCTTGGAAACACTTAAAGATGTTATTTTTTTCTGATATAAGCTGTGCCAAAGCGTGGTTCCTTATGAAGACAAACTGGCAGTGGAAACATTGACAGCTATACAGGCAAATATTGTATTGCTGAAAGAACTTTATTTAGATTGCTCCATTGCGGGGAGAGTTGTTTGTTGGTTGAGGTTTTTTTTCATTTTGGATGGTGCTAAAGACGCCATAAAATTAGCTACAGTATTATTCCAGTGATTTGTACACTTCATATTCATGTGCCTTCAAAATTAAAAGAAATCATGATAAAACTAAGCAAATAAATAGTCCTGAGGAGGACTAATCCCTTTCCTCCATGCTCCCAGCAGCCACCAAAGGCAGTGGGGATCCCATGAGGGCAGGAATGGCAGAGCCTGGGCTGAGCGGCGCGGAGGATCCTCGGGAAGGCTTTGTTGCTCTGCCATAGGGATATTAATGTTTCTGGCCAGCTGACAGTGTGTGTTGCGAGCGTAAACATTTGGCTCCAGCACAGAGCTGCAGACAAGGGAGGCAAGTTGTACACAAGATAAAGAGGGTCCTTGCGGCAGCACCCGGCTGCTCCCGGGCTGTCTCCAGTGGGTGCAAGGGGGATGGGGTGTGAGGGCCCACAGCACCCTYGGGGAGAAGCGGGCACGGGCAGAGGGAGATGCAACCATCCAGGGAAGGACAGTAGTTTTGCGGTGGAGCAGGCACTTCCTTGATGCTTCTGCAGCCTCCTGGGGTCCAGAGAGGGTTGAGAAAGCCTCTGAAATTAGGGGACTGAGGAAAGAGCTCAGCAGCAGTGTGCAAGATGCTTGCAGCACCACTGTTGATCGTGGTGTGTTTTGCATCAGAACGGCAGCCATTTTGCAGGGGATGGGGGTTAAGTAGGTAAAGAGCACCCAGGCCTCCAGTTTCCAGCTCTTTCTGAGCAGGCCGGCTGTCCACACTGGTTCAGGCTTAATTCATGCTGTGTATTCATTGCAACAGTCTTTTAAAGCTGGGGTCTTACCTTGTATGTTCTCAGCCACAGCAGTATACCTGTGCTGCTGCCTGGGGCCAATGAGCCTTTAGGCTCGCTCTTTCCTGAAGAGCCAAGCAAGGGAATTTTGCATTTTTGCAACCTCTAATTCAAATAAATTAAAAATAACTTTGTAAATATTTCAAAAATACCTTGAGGCCTTAGGCAGCCTGAGGTGAAAGGGTGCAAGGTGCTGTTATGCCCAGGGGTGTTACAAACGTGTCATGGTGCTGCAGGATGAGTGTTGTGTGGTGGCTTCTCTCTTGCACCTGCCACACATGCTTGTGCATGTGTGTGAAACCGGCTAACTTGGCTTTTCCTTCTTCTGAATGTTCAGCATAAGCAGGGAATAATAAAATGCAATTTTTCCACAGGGACCAGAGGAAACATTACTGCCCGGGTGTAGCTGAGGGCAGAGTCTGGCGCATTATTTTCTGTGAAATAATTCCCACGAGGCCTTGTGGAAACCCAGCTTTTTTTTCCCTCCCCCTTCTAATTTTTCTACTTCCTTAAGCTTTCCAAAATACTCTGCTGTAACATATTTTCCCCAGTCACGTGTTAGCGAGGAGAGAAAAGGTTAAATTCTCCTTTTGTACTATAATGTAATTCATTTCCTGTTTTTCACAACTGTCTAGACACTGATCTAACGAGCATTAACCCTGAATCCCACCATTGGGTTAAAAATAGAGGCTTTAAATATAAAACTGTGTGGTAAGATTGTAGGTTTCTACCTACCACCAGGACACAGCACTTTTAAATGAGAACCATTTAATTAGCTGTAAGTAACAAAAAAATTACTTCAGTTTCAGAGGTTTAAAAAGGCTCCTGGTTGCTTTATATATAACAGCAGCAACACAGGCACTGCTGAGCTGTGGCACGGACAGGTTGATTCCCCCTCAGGAGTTATATTTGTCTGGATTTACACCTCCAGCTATATTAAAAAAAGAAAGAATAAATTCCACTTCAGTTGGAGAGCTATAAAAAGATTGGGAGAAAGTCATTTAAGAGAGAACCCATGTTGAAAACCATGGTCAGCTTCTGGTGGGAGACCCATGGACAAAATATGCCCCAGCCCCAGCTGAGGAGGGTGCCTCAAACCCCAACGGAAAAAGTGATGGCTGTGGTACCAAGAGGCACCTCGTGCTGGGAAGGCAAGGCCACAGTGTTGGGTCATAGCCTAGCACAGCACTGGAATACTTGCAGTCATGACCAGACCCACAAGGGCTCTCATCAGCTTGGGCTGGATCATGGTTGGGCTGGAGGCTGACCCCAGGTTAAGCCAGGCAATTGCCCCCCGTGGGTGTTCAGCCTCCTCTGACACTCCTCACCAGCTGGGCTGCCACACCAGAGTGGAAGGAAGGAGAGAAGGAGATCTCTGGCTTGGAACATGAGCCAAACCCCTCATAAAAGTGAGAATTTTGCCTGTGGAGGCAAAGCAAGAAAAAACCAAAACTGTAGCCTACCCCAGCTTGGCGCAGGGCACAGACAGGGAGTGCGGCAGCTTCTTGGCTGACAGTTTATCACACACACCTTTCACATCAAAGATTACCCACAGAGACATCATATTTTATGTACTTCAAGAATAAAAATAAATGCTGGTAAGAATTGGCTTAACCCAATACTCAAAAGCCCTGTTAAAATAAGTCAAAATTCCTGGTGTGCTGTGACGAGGAGGAACTCGCATTTCCTGCGCTGACTGCATTTTTCTGTTTATGTACACAAACCCCATGGGGTGGTTGGTTTATTTATCCCGTGAGGCTGGGAGTGGGTGTCTTTCCTGTCCCACCACCCACTTCCAGCCGTTGCATGAAAGCAGTAGCACCTCTGGGAGCACTGGGATGGACCTGGCACCTCAGCCGCAAATGTGTGGGTGCTGCCGTCTGCATTCAAGGTCTGTTCTGACCAGGACCGAAACTATCCAAGGAAAACACATTAAAAAGGCATTTGTTTGTTTTCAACTAAAAAGTGCAGTATACTATGCATCAAGAATGGTGAGGGGTGAACTGGTGTCCTTCCAGCTTAGGGAAGGCCTTTGAACCCACATGAGTTATTTATAGAGCCTCTTAGAAAACAGCTCTTTCCAACTTCTGCAATTTTGATCACAGGAACAGCTCAGGTTTTGTCAAAAATAAAGCAATCACCTATGTGGTTCACCCCTGTAAAGCAGAGAAGCAGAAATGAGGATTAGGGAAAGGTGGGGCAAAGCAGAGTAATAATTTTAATATTCATTGTGTAAGTAGTTTTCAAAATGCTTTTTGACCAAACTGCACTTCTTTTATTAGGTTTTAAGACAGTGAAGGCACTCCAAGGAATTATATAGGGTGTCTTGTTATCATTGATCAAGGCAGGACTTCATCCACAGTTCAGGATGCCTCTCTATCCCTGAGTGCACTTAAAAGGGTRGAGGTGCTAGCAGCAATTACATGAAAATGGGACCCATATTCCTGTTAAAGGATTTAGTCTTTGTGCATTTTGTCTATTAAAATAAGTAGAATTAACTATTTACAAGAAAGTTTGAGTAAGAAATGTGTCTTAACAACAGCTTTCTTTTGTTTAAAAGGCGCTGGTGATCTTTTCCCATCCCATTTCCAGAGACTTGTGTCTGGGGGGTGCAACCCTCTAACTGCATAACTATAGAAAGACTTAGGAAACCACTTACGCATACCTTATGTGACAGTGCAAATGAGATTGAAAACAAAGCATCTGCATTTTGTGCTTACTTCCATAGCTGGCATAGCTTTCATGAGGCAAATAATCCTGTTTTACCATGATAACTTCTTCCAACCAGAAGACACATCTCATTTGCCTTCTTAACTGCTTTTCCCCAATTTATTAGGAGTCCTTGCAGTGGGCTCCTACTTGCATTCCCTCTGAGCAGGAGCCTGGGTCAGACTATTTGCAGTCCTGACACTAATGAGATGCAATTGTTCTCCCTCCTCCCTCTTGCCCCCTCCCCCCAAGATTAAAAAAATAAAAATCACTTGGCTCACATATCTAGGAAAAAAACCAACAAAACATTTTGTAAGCCACAAGTTGAAGGGCTCAGATCAGTGTGAGCACTGGTGATCTAATGACAGCAATAGCTCCTGTGCTCTGGGCAAGTACAGATTCAAGAGTACAAGTTCCATGTGAGCACTGTTTTTGTTGGAAGTGAGAGCTCATTTCCCTCTGAGGTATGATGAAGCAACAGCTCTATCTGGGATGTTCTACTGTGACAATGAGCCAAGTTCTGGATGTTCCTTCAGAAGAGTCTTTGCTTACAGTCATCAGAAACTCAAGGCTGATAAGGTCACCAACTTGGAAGCAATGAGACAACCAACACTGTGGTTCACATTGTTTGAACATTTATTGCAATTCAGTGTCAAAAATGTTTTACAAAAATACATTACTGTCTGCACAGAACAGCTGTAAAAATCAGAGTTGAACATGCAAGGGAAGAGGAAAAAAGTGTGCAAATTTATAATGGAAGGATTTTAACCACACAATAATATTAAACAGAAGTCTTATATAAGGGATGCCTTTCACTTCATATCATCTCTAGTTACAACTTTAAGGAAAAATAAAACAGAACACACACTCTCTTCCATATATAAGTAGGTATTTATAATTACTGCAGGTTAGTTCCTAAAGATGAGTGTACTTGCTATTTCAAATTAAAATGTTCTCTAGGTAGCACATGCATTAGCAAATTAAAATGTTCTCGTGGTAGCACATGCATTAGCCTTCTGTGCAGCACAGGATGGCTAGAGAAAGGCAAATTCCACCCTCAGTTGCCCTCCCAGGAGGAGAAGCAGCAACATTTGGTCAGTAGAGGGGAAATTTCTCTGGTGTTAAGTGTATTCATATACTAGAGACTGCATGTGTCAAGGACAAAATGGATTTGTTCCCCCTTGGGCCAGATCCTGCAAAGCTGATTTGCTTCCAACAAAATCACTGGAGGAAGACACTGGATAGAAATTAGGTGCTGGTAAGGACTCTCAGAGCCCAGCAGCCACGCGCTGACAGCTCTCTGAATGGCTGACCACAGCTTCAGAGCCTGTAACCAGCATCGTTACAACCAATGAGCTGAGAAAAGCAGCACTAGCAGAACACCTTGAAGGAGCAAGTGAGTCTGTACCAAACTCATCAGCCATCACCTCCACAGAGCCTGTGCTTGTGCAAGCAGGCCAGCTACAAAGAGGGGCATTTTAATTTAAAGCAATGCCTTTTTGGCGAGGTGCTGATCTACGGGAAGCTGTGCAAAACGTTTGTAAGGACAACCACAGTGGACAATGCTGGTTTGCTGTACCAAGCAGGAGATCAATGTGAAAAGCAGATCCGATTTGTTTGCTACACAATGGGATTTGAAATGTTCCTGCTCTAAATGAAATTTTAGCAACTAAGGGCTAAGGAATTTTCTGGGCAGGAAAAGCTGGTTTAGTACCTGCATATGTTCTAGAAGGTGACAGCTTCACAAAAGTAACTGAAGTCAAACAGAAATGGGAATACAAACAGTTCAAAACCTGGCGGCAAAGAAAAATAATATAAAATATATTCCCATATACAGAAAGTGGCAGGGTGCAATTAAATGTTTACATACAAAGCAATGTTTTCAGAGCAATACACATTTTCCTAATCACTTTACATAATAAAGGATCTAGAAACTCCCACAGTTAAAAAAAGAAACCCAAAAAATGCAAGAGGAGGTACACACGCTTTACGATCAAACTAGCATACCATAGTTAGTATAAATGGCTTAAGGTATGTACAGCTGAAATTGTGCCTCTTGAAATGGCCACCACATCAAAACAAACTCTGGCCTCTTCTAGAAAGCTGAAGCAGATCTCTGGGATCTCTCCCTTCCTAAGCCTCCTCCCTCACATGGATCTATTTTTCCTCTTCACAGCACCATGTTGTATGCTGTTGCACTAGTTAATACATCCTCTGAAGACAGTGAGATTTCCCTGGATATGCTAGCAAGAGAAAACCCCAAAGAGAGGAAAAACTCTCCTTTCCAAGTTTAAGAACTGATACATATCTAATGGAAATGCATCAACTAACTGGAAGGTGAAATGTCATTTGAAAAGAACAATCTATTTCCAAAATACAAGCAAAAGTCTGTTTTTTTCCTTCACAACAGCTTTGCCACAATTGTCTTAAAATAAAGAGGTCCTTTTTGCATTAGAGCAGCCTTAGACCATCCCACCTGGAAGCCCCTGGTATCACTTTCAGTTTTGTTACTCTGCCATCCTCAGCCAAGCTGATGCCTTTGCACCGCTGAAATAGTGAGTGCTTTGTTTATAAATGGTTAGAGTAAGGTATTTGGATGCAAGAGCATTTTGTTTTAAATACAAACCCAGAGTAATGAATTCACCACATCTCGCTGTACCAGCCACTCAAGAAACAATGAGTCTCTGAAGAGACCGAAGTAGTCTTTGACAGTTGCTGCAGCAGGAGGGTAATGACTGAGGCAGTAACTGAATAAGGCTTATTCTGTTTCTTTTTGTTTAGTCTGTTTTGTTCTCCTCTACAGTAGTTGCTCAGTTTTCTGAGCACTTAGTTTGGACACTGACAGGAATATCCCAAGACCTCACACAAGCAACAGACAAGTGTCTATGTATAACAATTCATGTTCAGCACTTTGACCCTTACAGTGCTAAGAAATAAAAACCAGAGTAACTGAAGTAAGTTTTATAAATAAGAGCCTCAGTTGCACATTAAATCAGTATGTCAGTATGACCCAGGCTCTCCAGGCAGAAGAGACAGAATAAACTCTTTGCTCAAAGCCAGTGAAGTGTTCATAGAGGTGATGGTTGGAGCCAAGACATTCCCAAATCGCAGCTCAACTTTGAAAATTTCCATCTTCTTATGCAGGGAATGCACTAGGCCAGATTCAAACTCAAGCTTAAAATTCACTCAGCGTCACAATCTCACAGAGGGTAAGTGCTAAGCACAGATGCAGAGTAGACACAATGCTCCAGCATTTCATACCAAAATACTGCTGCCACCCCATCACAACAGGCTGGATCACTGTAGGTGGCAGAGGCAAAACTACAAAACAAAGCATCCCCAAGTCAGAGCTGGAAACAGCTGATACCAAGGGGCACAGGTCGTCTCACTGCTGGAAAAAGAAGCTACAGGACTCTCCAAATTCAGTGGCAATGCTTCACTCACTTCACTTGCAAGTTTCTGTCCTTAATGTCCTCACTCAATGAAGCCAGATTTCAGCCTTGTCTACCTGCTGCCATCAGTGCGGGAAGGAAACCAGAAACTGGCCTCCTTTACTCACAAACATCCCCCATACAAGCACAAGTGTATTTTTCCAAGGTAGCAGTTTTTAAATCACTTTCAGTTGATGTAAGTATGATCAGGAGGCTTATGTTTTCCACCAGCAGTCAAACTGATGAATGGGGCATCAACACCAAGATAAAGCTTGTTATCCTGCATGTGTTTTCCCCTCATCTCTGGAGAGCGACAAGCTCTGGGCCACGGCTAAGGGTGGCACAGGCTCACAGAGCTCTCTGGAAGAGCAAAAACTTGGGATTTGCTGTTAGGTGGCTGGAGAAGAGCAGTTCTTGTCAGCATTTCCCTTGTTTTCCTCCCCTCTTCCCACTGCTCCATCTAAAGGCAGCTTTTTTTCCCTTTCTGGATCTCTTCCAAGAGTATGCAAAGTGATTTAGTTTGCAAAAATGCAAATACTATAATTTTTAAATACAAACAGCTGCAGAAAAGTGTTGAAAGTCAGTTATAAAAATGTAAAAAAAGGAACAGCATATTTAACAATTATTAACTCAAGTAGTTCTTCCTGAATTGTCCTGAGTACTCCTCTTCCTCACAATTCTTTGTACATAGTCACACGCAACCCACTAAATATTTACCCTTCCGAGGTATCCTGCTTACATCATGCACAGAGAAAGTGCTATACAGGAAAGCTACTGGCAAACAGCAAAAAATTTCCACTGCAGGTTTTCAAATTGCTATGTATGAGCTGGATTCTTCAAGCTTCATGGTAAAGTGAAGCATTGCATGCAACCAAGGAGACAGTGAGCCAGATCACAGCCACAGTGAAGTGGCCACTTATTCCGTAGGACTGAAAATTTAGCTCTAGGTTAGGGTTAGAAGATCCCATAAAGCAGCTCAGCACTGGTAGCAGAAGGGACTAGGGTCCTTGGGTCTTTGCCCCTGGCATGGAGAAAGAACCAAAGATGTCAAGTGCCATGTTGGAAATCCCTTGCCTGCCCCCCAGTCCTGACTGCTAAATACTAATCACTCCATAAGCTCCAGGGCTCTGAAAGTAAACATTTGCTGCCAGTCTTTCAGAGAATAAAAACCGCATCATTTCATGAGATTCAGTGGCCCTGTTCTCCCTATATTTTACCAGCTCCAAGGTGACTGAATTCACTTGACAGCAGTGGGAGTACAGAGCAGTGTATATGCTGGAAGACATGGGCTTGAAAAAACAGATTCTAGCCTCACCTGGGATTTCAACTAGTGCCATTAACCTAGTGGAGCTGATAAGAATTTACCTTGTGAGATTAAATCCAGTCCTTTGTTTCCCTACCATAGTACTTCCTCCCTTACAGATAATGCTCATCCTTGTGGGTTCTCTTTTCCCATTTGCTTAGTCTTTCATAAAACCAACAAATTAAAAGAGGATAGAGTAAAGTCTTAGGTATTTATACGGTGCCTATCACCTAGGCATTCAAGCACTGAGTAGAGCAAGAAAACTAATGTAAAGAGGTAAGCATTAATACAAGAAAAGATGCTTACTATCACAAACATTTCCCTTTAAATCATTGTACAAAATACAAAAGTTCACATTGTACACTGGATTTTTGTTTGAAAGGTACTCAATCTATTAGAGGTAGAAAGTGGTATGTTGCGATTCTCACAAGTAGGCTAGAGTTCTATCCTAAGTATTTCAGAATGTGTCCTTTTAAAAGCACAAAAGTATTATTAAACTTGTCACAGGGATATTTTTCATAAATATTTTTAAAACGTCATATTTATAAATATGTATGCTAAATAAAACCAGATGGAGGAACAGTTCAACAGTCCTAGCCTCATATTGCTGTCTCTCTATTAGAAACAAACCAAAAGAGTTCTCAAATGGTTGCGGGGCAAATTCATTTTTAACTTCTAAAAACAAAAAATGAAGGTTTTTTGCCCTGTATCTTGTACTCTGATGATAAAAAAGGGACTCTGTACAATATGCTGTATTTATACACCAGTCCTATGAAGTCTGTATTCATTAAGTGCTGCATGTCAGTGAGCAACTTCACCTTTCATCTCTGAGATCCTCTTGTTCCTTGACTCAGGAGCTTCAAACGAACATGAATATTTACACTATTTACAGATGGAGTGTCCAAGCTCCAAGACATAAAGAGTCCTATAAGAATCACATAAGCTGCAGTGATCCGAGTTCAGAACCTGAACAAGTTGATAAACTCTTGTGGTGAAAGAGAGGTGGAGCAAGTCTCTGGGTTGTTGGCTGTGCAGGGGTGATCAGTACCCTGCGAAAGGAGAAAACAACTCTGTTTAGAGAGGCTGCAGAAAGGGTGCCAAAGCATCAGCCAACTTAGCACTGCCCCTCTGCCAGACATCCTATGTGCAAATAGAGCAGAGCCCAGAATAATAGACAGCTCAGATCTGGGCTTCATATTTTAGGGGCAAGTAATGGAAAAAAGAACCAGCAAAGATCCAATAATTCTTCTCCCCCCTCTTCTGAGAGAAGAGAAGCTAGAGCCTACCAGCAGCTACAGGAGTTTAACTCCAGCGACATGCCTTGGGTATCACCACAGTGGCCAGCAGATTTTTGTCCTGGGCTGTTTTGCAGCCATCAGCTTTCATTCCAGCTAATCCTGCTGCCAAGACCTCCACTTCCATGTAATGGGTGGAGGAAGCTGCTGGCAATGCTAAAATGATTTCTTGCAGGGAGCCCTACAACATGCCCATTTGCCAACCCTCTGGCCCTGATGGATACTACTCTTGTTCAAGATAAAGATGGGATCCCTGAAACACAGAGGAGAAAGGGTCTTAATAGCTGAGGGAGAATCAAGATGTAGGAATTCACTAGGCTATGCAGGCAAAGGAACTGCAGCACCCTAAGCCAGCTGCAGTCAGAGGAAGCATTGAGTGCCCCATGACTCCTGCCCCAATCAAGTCTGTTCCACCAGCACCTCATACCTTCCAGGAGAGGATGTGGCAGTGCTTGCACAGCTGCAGTGTGTCACCATACTGCTCCTTTCGTGGGTAACACCTTATGAGCTTGAAGTACATCTTTTTCCAATCCAGCTGTCCTTTGTCAGATAAGATCAGCCGTTTGCGAATCTTAAAGAAAACATGCACACCATTGTAGCAGGTCAAAAAAATTACTTGTTCTGTTCAGCTCATGACTTTCTCCTCTCCCTCACACATCAACCTTGCCAATCCCATAACAGTTCCCTTGCAACATCAAGAAAGCTCTTACTTTGAATATCCAGCTGTAAGCATTTTCCTGATGGGAACAGCCTCACCCAATACCATTATTGGGGTCTATTCCCATGTCATGAACTTCACTGTAGGAGCTACTTCATACTTTGGCCACTATTTCTGGCTGGCAGCACAGCAAGTAGAGTTGCATTCAAAAGTTTTAAAAGTTGAAAGTACTTTTCTTCATTGACTCTAAGAGTCAGTGACTTATCACATTAGCTTGGAAGACACCTGTCTCTCTTTTAGGGTTCATTAGTTGCAGAGGCTGGATTTGAATTTACTTGATAATAGAAATAACTTCTCCAGAGTCACTTCCAAAGTCAGATTCAGAGTGAGTAAATAAAGCCAAGTCAGCAGAGAAATCTGGCACATGGTTGCTGAAGTGCAGAGGTCTAGTATAAACACCCCAGACATTCACCCATAAACAGACAGGGATTTTTGTTTGTTTGCTTTCAAGTTTAGATGATCCCAGATGATTACCAGCCTGCCAGAGATGTTTACACAGGTACAAAGTGAGTAGCAGCAGGGCTGCTTTCCACATACAATCCTGTCAGTCACAAAACAGCTCAGAGGGGATTTCTTGCTCTAAAGGGCAAGAGAGTACAGCTCATGGACCACACCCACAAAGATTCTCTGCGAGGGTGTCAGTCCCTGGGACATCAGGGTGGTTGCTGGAGCTTGCCTGCACGTTTTCCCTGCACACGTGGGGCAAGGAGCAACTTCAAGTCAGGCAGTTGTTCCCACCTGGATTAGGATTGAAGTTCACTGTATGATTAATTCCTCAAGCTCCTATTTCAGGAATCACTGCTGTGGCATGTAAAACCCTCTACATAAATCATCTTCACAGCCATTCTCGTGCCAGTCTATATTATCAGCTTGAGGCACAGTCCTCAGATCCAAGAGATAGGCAAGGAGTGTCCTGCCCAGCGTGTTCTCTGTCTAGTGGGGCACACTAAGGAACTGATGGCAGTTTGCACCCCTCCTTGTACCTGTCTGTCTGTGAAGTGGTACTGGCAGAGTTTCTTCCACAGCAGCCGGTCTTCACTGAGCACTTGGAGGTCAGGAGCCACCTGACCCAGGCTAACCAGGTCCCTCCCATCGCTCAGTCGCTGCATGATGTTCAGTTGTAAACACAATGGCAGGTCGGTGAAAGTGGTTCCTTTAAAGGCAGGCTGGAAGAGACAGACAAAACTGAGCTCCCAGAAAGCTGAAAACCTAAGAAATCCTAGCTTTCAGCAGAGTTACTGCTTTTTAAGAACTGTTCTTCACACACAGAATAAAACAGCAGTTTCCTCTTCTGAATAAAGGAGATGTTTTACATAGAAATATTTGACCTTCTGCCCCAGAACAGTTTGAGATAACCTCAAGGAAGAGGACATGTATTTACAGTACAATAATTAGAATCAGAGTTGCAGACCAAGCCTCCTTCTCCTCTTTTTGTCCACCCCACATCCATACTCATGAGACTCTGCTCCCTGAAGCACCACCATCAGCCTTCACTACAGCAGGACATTGCCTGTATCATGGTATAGCTATTGACCATCCAGGTCTTTCCACCTCAAGGGAGATGGGCATTACTTCTCAAGTTCAGCTCTGGTTACGCGCATTGCTGGGAATCTCATGCTCTTCTGACATATGTTTTAGCTTATGTCATCACAGGATTCTGCTGTAACCACAGCAGTGACTGCTGAGTACCCACAGCAGGATTTTTCCCTGCATGGCTTCCCAGGTCACTGTTGGCAGGACTAACTTTTCCTCTGGGAATACTTGAAGGACCTGCCCCTTTCCCACCAGCTGCAGCCCTGGTTTTCCGGGCTGTTCAGCCACACAAAAGCAGATCCTAGCCTAAAAAGACAAAAGCCACCCCCCATCCGTCTTTGCTTAGCCTTCACAGGGTCAAGGATTGTTTTGCAAGTCCAAATGGGGCACAGCTCCAGAACAAATTGAACACAGTGGATCTGCATGTCCTGCACTCAGGGGAAGTCCAAGGCATACACAGGAGCAAGGCATCAGCAAGGACCACAACCTGGGCTCCCACTGGTTCAAAACCAGCCCCAGCCTTATTAAGGCAAACAGCAGCTTCTAGGATTGGGCCCCAAGGAAAAAACAATGTTAGACAGATGTGCCAAGTTCATCCTTTACCCTGCACAGAGATGCTGCTATTTTAAGTCGCAGAGTCACAGCACCCGCCTAGTCTTTGGCAGAGCTATTAACTGTTTCAAACAAGCAGCACACAGCCCTCCAGCAGCAGGGGAACACTGCATGAGGCTGCTTTTAATCATGCGGTCCCAGCCATCCCACGGCATGGGAGACTCCACAGGAACAATAAGTACGTCTGCACAGCAGCAGCTCCTGCCTTCCCTTCAGTGCCTCAGCGCCAGCCTGCAACACTGCCCAGTACCTGCAAGGACCAGAACTTTTCTATCAAAACATTCATTTGGGCCATTTCCACCACCAGGCAGACCTGACACAATCATTCTAAGAGGAGTGAACTGTCTCTACCATCTCCAGAGGACATTTCTTCCCACAGCAGCCTGGGGCATTTTGGGGTAATGTAATGCACTGGATCCCTGGATCATGTTCCTTGCCAGGCTGTATTTTGCATTCTTCTCCACTCTGTCTATATACAAGATTTGCTAGGGCACAACAGACAAG
The DNA here is from genome assembly GCA_018881555.1 of Amblyornis subalaris. NCBI lineage: Eukaryota > Metazoa > Chordata > Aves > Passeriformes > Ptilonorhynchidae > Amblyornis > Amblyornis subalaris. The sequence continues at coordinate 5,919,292 of JACAXG010000017.1, read as the reverse complement.
AGTAAGCTCAGAGACTCTGGGGTCAAAAAAACCCCCAAAGCTCACACATATCTTTTTATGAAGAAACCTGTGTGACTCAAGCAAATCCCTACAGGTTTTCTGAGTCAGACCAAAAACATATCTGCTACTTCTTTGCCCTTGGTACTCCTTTCCAGGTCTTTTCAAGCATTACTTTTTTTGGAGAAAGAACACAGATTAGACCAGAACAGATCAGTATGCTGTCATTTTCTGGACAGAAGTTTGCCTTTTTTTAAAGCAGCTGTAGGACATACAATACTTTGCAAGGTTGTTTTTTGGTTTTTTTTTTAATGATTTAGGTCTTGGGTGTTGCAAGACATTTCCCGCCTCCAGAAACACCACAAGTTCACTGCACCATAAGTAACTGGCTGCACAGAGCTGAGCTTCTTCCTTTCTCTGAACTCAGCTGGTTTTTATCCAGCTTGACCTGAAGTTATCTTCAGTGGTGTGAATTTTTTTTGCAAGCTCTACCTCTATTTTATTTACTTTTGAAAAGTGTCTGCAAACCTACACATAAGTATGCATAAAAAGCAGTTCTGTTCACGAGCAATGTTTTGATGCATTTTTGTCTGAATAGGCAGAGTTCTTCAAGACTAGAAGGGGAACACCAACACAGATATCAGCACTGGGGGAAAGCTTTAGCATTTCTGTGGAGTAAGCATCCATTTGAGGTAGGGAAAAAAAAAAGTGTAGATACAGTCCTGAGTAACTTATTGTGGGTGTCCCTGCTTGAGCAGAGGGGATAAACCAGATGACCTCCACAGGTCTATTCCAACATCAAACCTTCTGTGATTGTGTAAAAAGGAACAAGTTCAGATTTGATTCCCATGTAAAGCCAGGTTAGGAATTTATCATTTAACACATCCTTCCAATCCCCACAGATGCTGTTGAAAAAAACAGATGTTGTCTAAGCAGGACTCATCCAGCTGGGACAGGTAGCTCCAGACTACTGGAAGAATCATTGGTCTTTTCAGCCAGGAAGCATGAAGTTATGCAGCTATTTGAAAATTTGCACTTAATTTACAGATTAAACAAATCTAAAAACTCAACTATCTGATAAACAAGTTTTGAAGGCAATCGCTCAATTTGAGAAAGCCTGAGTTGACTTTTCACACTGAGGCCTGGCCTCTGAGGACTGAAGAGGGGGAGATGGTTTTTCTGTCCAGCTCTGTTCACACACAACTTCACAGCCATTATAGAGTCAAGCCACAGTCTGTGACCAGTAATCTCGAGCATGATCCTGGGTTATGTACACTGAGCTTGAATTAAGGGACTCAAGTAATGCTAGGAATGCATCCAGTTATTCTGGCCACTCCAGGTCCTTCCACTCTGTGCTTGCACTAGGAGTACAGTGGGAAGCAGTCACCCAAACAAGAGCTGTTAACACAAAAAGGCTTCATGAAGGAGACAATATTTTTAGCTTTCAGGATTTGTGCTTACCCTGGTGATCTGAATGTTGTTCAGTTGCTGCTGCCAGTGGAGAATGCTCTCCATCCTGTGCACCCACATGTTGATGTTTCCAACCAGGACAGACTTGCCAACCCGTTGAACTAATGTGCAGAGGGATGTGTAGAGGGTCTGCAGCAATTCCCGTATTAGCCTGATGTTCTGCTGATCTTCAAGGACTTTGGAAGAACAGGGAAGGTTAAAAATGGGAATTGTCAAAATCCTTCTCTGAATCTATATCTTTCTTAGGCAAGTCAAGTTATTTACTATAACTTCACAGGCCAAGAGAGCCAGCCAGTGCTTCTCTTTTTGGAGGAAAGCACTTAAACATTAGCCAGTCACAGCAGGTTAGACAGCAGATGGAAAGGGAGCCTCCCAGGTAGGCAGATGAGATCTGCCATTTCTGCACACTTCCTATTTCCAGCCACTGGCAACCAGCCAGTTTTCCCCTCTGATACCGTGCAAGAGGTTAGCTATGTGCACCTCTTCCCCATCTACCCCAGCTAATGTGCAGAGAGACAGCTCAGGATCTCCTTTCTCATTATACCAACAGGCTGCTCTCAGTTCCCAGGCTTCAGTCAGAGCTAAACATCCATGAGGAAAGTGCCACATCTCAACCACAATTCATTCCCCTGAACAGGTGAAGACACCCCTCCAAAGCAGTGGGACTACTACGTACATCACACTGCCAACAAGGCAGCAGCAGAGACTGCAGATATGCCTGGCCAAGGGAGGAGCAGCCAGCTCTTCTGCAGTCAGAACTAGGACTCAGTAGGATGCAGAAGGGGTGGTAGCAAGGAAAGCTGGAGAAGGAGCATCTCAGATACCTACCAGACTACAGACATTTCTTCCCCCTCCCACCAACTCCTTCATTGAGGGAAAAGAAAGCAGAACTGCACTACAAAAATAAGCAGTAGTGCCCCTCTTCACCCATCTTGCATTGCCTGACTACTCTCAAGGATGTGGTTCACACAAAGTACATCAGATTAAATCGGACTCCCCCTCACTGTTTCCGTTTCTTACCTTTCTGAACCACTTTTTCCAAAATGTTCATGTAGTTTTTCTGGGCAATGCCACTCAGTGACGTCAGCTGAGACTTTGCTATCAGCTCCAACAGCTGTGGATAAAAATAGAAGTTGCAAGCCTTAGAGCACAGAGATACCTTTCTAATCTTGACTCCTAGTCACATGACACAGCAAAACAGTCCAGAGACTTGTTTGCTGCTTGAAAATAAAAAGGAGACAGGAACACAGCAAAGTAACACAAAGGGGAAGGAGAGTAGAGAGCAAATAATAAAACTCACATCAAAAGAGGTGGGGGAAAAAAGGCATTTTAATTATCTTCAGTGAAGGGGGAGGGGGAACTTGATTTCATGGTTCAGAGACGCAGAGAAACCACAGAGTGGTGCTTGGATTGACAGCCGCTATTCACACCAGGGGAACAGCAAATGGCCAACGTCACCATCCTTCACTGGGGCATAAACAAGCAGTGTCATAAGGCAACACGAGTAAATGCCTGTTTGGATGGGGATATTATTGATGGAGCATTAATGAGAATCAGACTCCACAATTTACGTCAACTCCTGGGTTGCATGGGTTTTGTCAGAGTGTGTCTGTTGCCACGACACAAAGGTTAAGTACTGCAGGAAGAACAAAAACCCTCCCCACAACAAGCCCCTATTCCCCCAAGGTTTCCTCCCCTGTTGAGTTCCAACACCAAACCAGCTTTCCCTCTCTGCCCTGTTTACTTGTTAACCTCCCCTAACGAAAGTCTCGCTTTTACTTTCGATTAGGATTTGCTTCCCATCACCAACCTCCTGACTCTTGAGCAAGCTGAACACTGACTTTGGGCTGCAGTTGCTAAAGGAAGCATTTCCCGTGGGGAAAGATGCTCTCTCCTCCCCATCTCTGTGCCACAAGAACAGCTGTGGAAGTTTCCTATGGATCATGCTCTGCAGAACATGTGGCCTGTGATCTTACAAGCCTTCCTCCCTTCCCCCAACATTATATAAATGCACAGACTGTCCACATGTCAGTCCATTTGTTTTGGATGTACACAGCCTTCTGTTTTAATTTAGAAAGGAAAGGAAAAACCTTTTATGCTACAAATCAATCAACACGTTGCCGCATGACTGGCTTATTAATCCTTTATCATCTGCAGCTCCAGTATCCCATTGCTGGCACCACAGAGAGTCCAGAGAAGGTGCAACTACTTGTGTCAAGTAACTAAGATGGCTTTTGACTAGCCTTGATAAGTCATGAGCTGAACTGTTTGCCCTGCTATAAGAATGACAGGAATGTATCCAAAAAGTCACCGGCAGCTTGCCATGAAGCAGGAGCTGAGGGAGAGGTATTACTGCAGTCATTCCCCTGCTCTGCTCATTTGGGGCACTGGCATGTGACTGCCACTTAGGAGCAGTGAAGTCGCCTAGAGTGACCAATCTCTTCTTCTGTTTAATATCCAGGCCAACACCACCATCAGATGGCTTTGAGTTTACATTCTATTAATATCTTGCACCTCACATGATGAAAAAAAAACCCAAGATGAAAAAAGACCTGCACTAACTCCTGTGAAGGGCAGGCTGCTTGTTTTCTTGGCTTGTTTGGAGGAAACGAGATGCAGGAGAGTTGAGTAATATTTTGTACACAGGCTTCAGTGCTTCAGGATCTTCTTGCTACATCAGCTAAATGAGACCACAATAACTAAATACTCTTAAAACCAAGGCAACTTGCAAGATGTTTGAAAAGTTTATAAAAGGTTTTTTCTTCATTCTTTGAAATACTGGATGAATAAGTAGGAAAAAACCCAACCAATGTCCCATAATAGTCTGTAATACTCTGCTTACCCTAAACTGTTTAGCCTTCAGACCTTTGATTATAATGATCAATTTGCCAGACTCCATCTGTACACTAGCCACACACACACCCAGATCAGCTCTTCTGTGCACAAACAACTGCTGTCTCCAGACTGCACTGTTCTGGAACTGGCGCAGAGACAGCTTCCTCCAGGCTGGGTGTTAGCAATATTGTGCCCATTACTAAAAACACCAAAATGCATGCAGTGAYAAGCATCATGTAATGCAATACCATAAGAGTTAGACACCAGGGCCATTCTTTTAGAAGAACGAGGATAAAAATTCCAGTTCCTTGAAGAATGCTAAATTGGTACAAAATTAATTTAGCTGAAGGAACAGATTCAAATTTGCCTTGTCTGTGTTTATTGAGGTTCAATTTATGTTCAGTGAACCACCTCAGATATCATGTGTCACCTCCCTTCTCCTACAGCAATAAACACAGGATGAAATTCCATATGAAAACTATGTTGTGAATACTTCTAGGGCTATTCCACTCCCCAGGGACTGCTGGCTGAAGCAACTAGCTAGCCCTGCAAATCAGAAGACATTTTTTTTCTTCTGTGGTCATATAATACACAAAACCCATGCCCCACATGCTCCAGTGCATTGGGGGTCTTTTAGTGTTGGCAAAGGCCCCAGGTATGGTCTCAGTTAATGGACTGCCAAACTGGGGTCTACAGCAGTATAAAAAAATAAATCAATATTGCCACTTGCATAATACAGACTAAAAGTAGACCAATGTATTCAGATTAATGCTGAGTAGGGTAAAAAGGCTGGAGAGCTGCAAGCGTGTGTTATGATGTGGTTGCATTAAGTCCAGCCCACGCTCAACTGAGAGGGACAGATGGTAGGAGAGAGTGCACAGGGAAAGGTTAAGAGCAATTTTAAAAGGTCTGCTTTTCAAATACACTAAGTAATTGCATTCCAGCTGATTTTAACTGGAGCTGGGAAGTCTGCAACACCTCTGGAAAACAGGGCATTAGATCCAAATTCACTCTTCCAGCTCTTCAGAAGCTGAGAAAGGTGRCCTGGTAGCTCCCCTAAAAAAAATCCTTCCTACGCTCTCGCCCCTATTTTGTTTGCTATCAGAGGTCTGCCAGAACTACAGAAAAAAGGCAAGAGATGCAGTGGGCTATCCCAGAGCCTTTGCAAAGCTGGCAGGAGGCAGCACCTTCCACAGCAGGGTAGTAACTCGCTCACTTCCCCATGAGTGCAGTGGAGCTCCTGCTCAAACCCAGCAGCCATCAGTCTGGAGCAGTTAGTGCAATAAAGCCTCTCAGCTTCAGGAGCAGAGCAGATCCTTCTCCTCCCGTAAGCACAAGATAAAACATAGCAAACAGAACAGTGCCATGTGGCAGGGAACTAGGCCCCTGTTTCAGGGCCATGAAAACACTCTGCTGTGCACCCGTGACTACTGTATGCAGCATTGCTTAGACCTGCTACAGCCAGATGGCACTTTGGCCACTATCTTAGTTCAACACAGGGGTGTGCAGGCAATCCATACCCCAAATAACCACTGCCAGGGGCTTACAGCACACAGAGCCAAAAAATCCTCAGCAGTCCTGCTGCACTGAGGAAGAGGATACAACCTTGACTCAAAAAGGGAAATGCTCTGTAGTGATTAAAAATCACAAGTCTCAGACTACTGAAGTGTAAATCCCCCTTTGAATACYCCAAACCAACTATATGAAAGCTGGACTGCACCCATAAGCTCCTGATGGTTGGGGATGTGACTCCTCACATCTGGACTGCTTAGAAAGTAGTATCACAAGGAAAAATTCCTCCTCCAGCCCCACCTTGTTCTCACAGCCCTTCACTTTCTGTGGATGAAATGTCACACTGCCTGTCAGCTGAGAGGTAGAGCAAGAGCAAGGCGAGTTATAATGATTTACAGTGCAGGTGCTGACAGATCTCCATGAGACAGCATCCAGCTGATATTCTTTCAGGACAGCATAAATCCAGGACTCCTGGAGCTAACTGCTATTAAGACGTAAGAAACAAATTTAAGAGACTACTTTAGAAGGTTGCACACAACCCAGATCATGTCATCCCAGAAAAGCTGTGCCCAGGCAGCTTAACCTGACCTAAGCTTTTATGATCAAAACCAGCACCTCTCCTTGAGACTACACAACCATTGTRTGAGAAATCTTTCTGAAGGAGTCAGCCTGCAAAACCTGTCATCTGAACTGAGTGTTCCTGAAGGAGAACCAACAACTTCTGAGCTGCAGGCACCTTTGTCTCTGCTCCCATTAATTATGCTTGCAGAATGCTTCCAGTCTTTTCATTAAACCTCTAAGACCAGGGAAACCAGGGCTACTTCAAGACCAACAACAGTTTGGGTCTTCTGGGTCAATCACACACTTCCTTATTAGCCCTAAAAAGAGAGCACTGATTGTCCTGTAACACRTAGGCAGATGCACTAACTTGAAAGATCAGCAAGGACCAAGTCCTGGCACCAGTAACTTGGGATTTCCAGTGCTTTATCAGCAGACCATCAACACAAGATTGATGTTGGAGGAAAATTTCTTCTGCTTCAGTTAAATGGACTCACTGGCTCCAGCTGATGGCATTTGCCCATGAAAAATACCTGTCAAGCTTCTTGCAGCTCATACCTCCACCCCACTTGAAGGAAGCACCCATTTTATCTGTGCACCATTAGAAACTCCAAGAACTTAGTTGGGTGTATCTAAAGCAGACATTTCTGTGAGAAGAAAGCAAGCACTGAAGACACTGTAGCACTTAAATTCAGACAAATTCAGAAAGGCAAGTTCATTTTAAGCCTGAAAGCTCATTTTGCTACCAGCAACTGATGCAGTTTATTTCTCTGTAGGGCAAGCTTGGGTGTAGCCAGCAGAACCTCAAACTTGCAAGGGTTTCTCTCCTTTCTTCCCCTACAGACATCCTCATATTCCTTCCCAGCCTCCAATTCCAAATGCCCCGTCCTTGAAAAGCATTTGCTTGATGAATTAAGTATTGTGACATTAATCAGATACCCTGAGCAAGGAGTGGAGCTAGAGAGAACAAGGAGGGGGAAGGAAGGGAAAAATGTTTTGCCTGCCAATGTTCAAGGCATTTTCCATGTGACAGACTGCAAGTCACAGGCCTCCTAGAGCACACACACGAGCAAAGGACCATAAACATGATCCACATCTAGGCAGAGCTTTTCATGAGTAAAKCTGGCATATAAGGTATTTGATGAACTACTATCCACTGGAGACTTGGCCGATACAAGCCTTTCATTTTAAGAAGTCAATTTTATAATTTGATCCATGGTACMAGGTTTAATATTTTCTTTAAACTGCCAAACCACAAGTCAACCTCAATTAGAAAGCTTCATACTTCTTAGTARTGCTGTGTCTGTAAAACTACTGCAGAAAAGCTACTCTTAAAAGCTCAGAAGAGAGGTAATTTGTAGAAACAAGGACACGTCAGCTCCCATAACTTTCAAAACTGTTGTTTTTGATAAAAGCATCCCAAATCTGCTGTGTATGAAGTCCTCATGAGAAAAAGGGGAAAGTCAGCCTGAGCTCCCCCCACCAGACCACACTGACTTCACTGAAGTTTAAGTTTGCTCTTCAAAAAATTTAGTGGGACTTCTGCTCAACCATTGCAGTCCTGTATGAGACACCCATCACATGGGACTGAGCAGCAGAAGCCCATCATGTGGCACAGCACAACCTGAGGCTGTGCTTAGCAGAGGTCTTTGGAGTTCTTCCCTGTCATAAGACAAAATCTGCCAAAGGGATATCTGCAGCACCAAACAAGTTTTATTTTACATTCCTTCTTTATATTTGACTAAAGGGTTATGGCTTCGGCATGAACTGTTTCTTCCACRGTAATCCCCCCGAAGATGACACGGCTGTGTGTGTATATATATCTCCAGTATCAGGAAACACTGACTACCTCAGCACTGGTGATCACCTCTGCACAAGCAGGAAAACAAGTCCCAAGATCAGCAGAGCTAGGATAGCCTGAGTTTACACAGACTTGGATCCTGCTTTGCCTCCCCTAGAATCCCCACTCTTTGCCACCACTCCTGCAGTGGGACAACCAAGTGATTGCCGTTCCTGCACAGCCAGCAGGTCATCACCCCCAACACCTGTACCCTTCCCAGGGTGACAGAGGTCTTCACAGGTGCCTTGTCACCTAGACAACAGGTGAACCTGCTCAGATAATTTCTTCCTTAGACACTTTTCATGACATGTGACTCAAAGGGAAAGCAATACCAATGCTGCTTGCTCCAGAACCTAAAACCTGAACAGCTGTYGCCTCACCAGTGATCAGCTGCTCACAAGACACGAAAAGGAGCTGGTCATAAACAGCCTCAAGTTAATAACAGATTTTTTTTAAAGCTTATTGAATCCCAAACCTTGCTAAGCATTCTGAAATTCAAGATGAATCTGCAGATCACATGCARAGAAACATACAAACATCCACAGCCCTCAGGTCAGTAGGTCCCCCAACCGCTACCACCTCCTTGGCCACCTCGAGCCAAAAGAGAAGCCCTGACTTGTTACGCAAAGCCAGAGCACAGGGAACCTGAAGCTGATGACTCCTTCCTACCAACTAATGGAGTCAGGACTAAACAAATGTCTCACTCACTGTGAGAAACCACTGCCAGTCACAAAGGATTAAGAGCAACCATGATCCTTAACAGAGAAGTTAAAAATCAATGCCACCAAGAGGTTCAGCCCATCCCCTCGTTCCCAAAATGCTCAGCTCCCCCAAGTCTCTCCTGTATCACTTCAATGGAGACAAAGCTCCACAGCCCTCAGACTGAAACTTCCTGTGCCAAGAGGTCTCCACTGCTCTATGGCCTCTGCAGAGACCTTGTGCCCTTTTTTAGAAGCTGAACTGAAAACTCAGGAATTAGAAGCCAAGCTTTCTGTGTTTCAGAAGTGAATTACACAATTGAAAATTAGTAGGAATGCTAGGCTAAGGACAGCTCATCTTCTACATTACCACCACTTTCCTCYCTTTCCATTTTAACATACTAAAGACAAGGTTTTGGGCATCTATCCACACACACAACTTCCATGAACTACTTCATGCAGCAAAGCCCAACACACCCACTTGCATGGTCAGACATCTCTTCTTTGCCAGTGCTTCCCATTATCCAACTGGTGTTCAGTTCACAACCACCACTAGCATCACAGCAAAACAAACCCTGGACTTTCACTCACCCTCACGACATAGTTGAATCTCCTGGAATCCAAGATAGCACTGGAGAAGTCAAGCCGGTTGAAGGCTTCTCCCAAGGTGCAGTAACCATGGCGCTGAGGAGAAAAAACAGCCTGGGTCATGTTTTGGCAGACTTGAGTCCAGACAGCAGCAGGTAGATGTGACCCACGATAACTCAATTTAGCAAGCTGATGGTACAAACCATGGGAGCAGCTCACAGCTGGAGGAGGCAGGCCTGTCTCCCACTGAGCCACATTTACTGACATCAAGAGTGGGCATAGCCCAACATAGACTATGGAAGCTTCCCAAAAGTGACCCAAGCTCTGCTCATGACCTGTGAATTTATGTGTGAGAATGAGCCAAACATTCCTGGGGTTCAATATATAGTGCGAGTTCAGAGCAGCCTCGTACAGCCACTTCTGTCCATGAGCGCAAGTGAGTCGTTGTGATGAATTCCAATGATTTTCCATGTTAGGACTGTACTGGGTGAAAGCCAAGAACAGTATTATGGCTTGGCCTGCAAATGGCTGGTTTTTTTAACTGAGGGAAGCAAACAAGTCRTATTTTAAACACATGTACAAAGCCTTGTACATCAAGCCCTGGATCCCTGATAGGGGCTTAAAATCATTACTGAAATTCCAACCACAAGCCAGATCTTCCACATATCTCTTAAGAGCTTCTGCTGATGTATATCAGCACAGGATCTTCCACTGCTTGTAAAAATCAGTCAAAAAGAGAAGAAAGACCCTATGGAGGCACTCACCTCTTTTGTGCTTCCCTTGTGAACATAGATCCACTTCTCCTGGTGGAAATCTGTTTGGACAAAGACATTTTGCTCAGTTAACCTTCCACCTCAGAGAGCTGCATCTTGTTCTGCTCATAAGGTTTACTGTCTTTTAATACAAATGAAGTTATTTTGTTTACATCACCACACTTGAAACCAAATCTAGCAACTTACTGAGCTGCTTTGTTTCTATACGGCTTCATTTGAGACTGTGGCCCTAAGGCTTAGAAAGGGCTTCTGTTTCACTGACACAGCTCAAGACCGTAAATGTTTAATCTGCCAGCCACAGATATACCATAGCACCTCCTCTTCTTTGGTCCCAGACAGTAAGTGTGGCTGACAGCCAGGTTTTGTTGTTATTGATTTTATTAACTATTTATTACCTTGGTTACAGGCTTGGGATTGTATGTCAAATTTGAAGTTGAGCAAAAATGTCATGAGACACCAGGCATGTAAGAGAGAGCTTTTAGCAGTGAGGTCAGACTCAGAGAAGCATGCTTGTGCTTGCAGCTAACTTGCTAAAAAAGAAAAAACTATTTGGGACCAAAATTTTCCTATTTCTAATAGCCCCTCCCTTCCCTCAGAATGGGAGTTGTCCCATCCACTCCCCAAAATAACTTCCCTAAACCCAGCACACACTGCTAACTCTGTTTGCAGAAGAGCCGGTACTATAAGCAGTTACGCTGCTCAATCCATCTCCCACTCCATTCTCACATGGGCTTTTGACCCTGCTTCCACCACACACTGGCAATTAAACAGCTAGTATAAAATAAATTCTCCTCCCCATCCTGCTGGACTCCTTTCCATAAAGAAAATATGGAGCTCCTGGAGCAACATGTACATTAACAAACTGAGGCTATGGAATGTACTCCTGCCTGGTAGTGTGAGCCCAAGGACAGACCCAGTCTCAGTTACATGCATGCTGACCCTGCATCAAGCCCTTTTTAGTGGCAGGTCACAGCAGAATCCAGCCAAAAACTGTCATGGTAACATTTGTTTGTTCAGAGAACTGAACACACGGAGGGGCCAACTTTTGGCAGCAGTTTCCAAAATCCTGGGGGATGCACAATGAGTTAATAGCAGTGTGGGAATTGTAACTCATTTCCTCTGTGTATGTTTACATTTGTAGCCTTCACATGTAACTCCAGTACCTATCTTGCAATCAACCCAACACAAACCTTGCTATCCCTGCAGGCTCCCCCGGGTCCTCCCCCAGTGCACCATCTGAGACCTCGGCTGCTTGCTGTGTGCACAGAAAGATTTCAAGCCTTCTATTGTTTTGAGCAAGCTGAAATCTTATTTCATTTTTCATGCACTCCGCACACAGAAATAGGATCAAAGCTTACATTCAGGCTTGTAGCCTCCAGTAATATAGATTAGTGCTCAACATGCATATGGAAGGAAGAATAAATTTAGCCTGTTGTGCACAAGGAAGTCTACAGGGGGAAAAAACTGGAACTGGTTCATTTGAATGTACCATAGGAAAAAATTACCCTCCTGACAAACAAATGACAAAAATCYGAACACAACAAGCACAACTCCTCAGAACAGGGATTACTAACGGGGGCATAAATCTTCATGTTAAACTGTATCCAAGTTCTCCACTTAGGTCAAACATGGGCGCAAAGCCCTTCAAGACTAGAAGCCTCTTCATGTGCTGTGCAAAAAACATAGATGTGAAGCATTTTCCATTCTTCTGCAGCAACTTTTGTTTAAAAAGAAGTCCAAAAAGATGTCTTACATTGAGTCTTGGCTTTGTTATTCAGCAGGTCTTTTTTTCTCTTCTTGGCAGCAACATCATAGTTTATGCTGTTGAAGAGATTCTCTTTGTTGTGATCATCCTTTTTGCAAAAGCTGTGAATGACACAAAGCAAGGATTCTGTTTATTTCTGCAGTCTGCTGAACACTATGTTTCCTGCAAGGAGAGAAAATACACAGGTTTTTATTGTGGCCTCCAAAGCTGCCTCCTTGCAGGCTGCCCTTGAGAAGAAGTCTGCACACAGTTTTAGCATCCAGTAATGGCATATTTAAAGGAACCTCTAGTGCCTCATTTCTGGGCTAGCCAAGATACTCATAACGGTCAGGAGCAGGTAACAGATTTTAGTGCTGGGACACTGCTGAGCAATATTCTTTTCCACTCTTTAACCTGTTTCTATTCTTAAGTAACACCATATCCTCCTAGTGTAGGTAGCAGATTGCTTTGAGCCGGTCAGACTGCTACGGAAGGACATATTTAGACATCCCTGAGGACATATATATGCACTCAAAATATTTATTAACAAAAGAGTCCCTACAAAATACTATTTCAAGCTTACAAGAAAAGCTCAGCTAAGGTTCAGATGCAGCTGATCGTTTTCCAAACCCTACATAGTAGTGGCTACACAAGTTGACAGCTAGGATCTCTTGTCCAGGACTGCCCATTGTCTGCTTGTGCTGGAGCTCTGCTGTAAATATAGTATTAGTGAAGGGAGCTATAACCCCTTATTTCCTTTGACGGCAATGAAAGACTACCTATGAAGAGGCTGTGCATCAACATCCCTGCATTCTGCTGACCTGCAMATCAGAAGATCTAAGCCACAACATGAAACCAAGAAGGCCCTGGGCAGCCACAGTGCTGCTGCAGAGGTCCCTGGGGGTGGCAGGTGAAGGCAGCACCCACCAGGGGCTCTCAGCAGAGGCCCCAGCACACAGCCTGCTGCCCAGAGCTGCAGGATGCCTCACAGGTGCCAGGGAGAAGACAGGCAGTGCATCCAGAACAAAACAGAGCTGCCCCACTGCCCTAGCAGCTCACAAGGGATGAGACATGGCTGTCTGCAGGCCTGAACTCAAAGAAGGGTCCCAGGCACCTTGCTGCACCTCTCAGCTGCTGTGGCTCAGACACCCCTGGAGCTCTGACAGGTGCCAAAATGCGCTGCTGCTTGCCCTGGGCAAGCTTCCTCTGTGACAGCCACGAGGACCCTTATGCAGCCAGGAGGCTTCCTGTACAGATCATGTGTTTATACTGTTTTGTCTCAAAAAAACCCAACCAACACAGGCACCATACCAAATACACCTCGGACAGCTATTCAGCACAGGCTCCAGCAAAGCAATGAAACCTGTGGAACATGGCTTCTTGTTCCCCCTGTTCACTGGTCTGTGTGCATGGCCACACCACCAGTATATGCAAAAGTCAAGTGACCAAGACAGAGTTTCAGGCCCATGAGGAACCCAGATCCCCTCTGGCATGATCCAGATGGGTGTTCTGGTTTGGCACCTGCACATGGCCCCACCAGTGGAAGAAACCTCCCCCAGCTCAGAATACCATGACCCTCAGCTCCCCCTTCCTACTCCACATACCCATTGCAGGGCATCACAGCTGTGGAGAAGAGACCACTCCTGCAGGCTCCACCACAACACTGAGGAAGGGGAAGAGCAGCAATACTGCAGATGGACAATATTCACAGAAACAACAATTTGGGGAACCAGACACTTGTGCCAGCTGAAGCTTGCTCAGAACCACCTGAGCGTGCAACATCTCAGTTGCTCATGTACCCCATCCATGCTGCTTTCTGCTGGGGGAACCAAAATCTGAGAACAGACTATGGCAGTAAGGAAGAAACTTTTTTGAGATATTCAAGCTCATGTTTTATCATGGTTGCACAAAATCAATAGGGGGTCAGGTTAACATGCCCCATGCAGTGGCAGAATCTGAGCACAAGATGGATCTGCTTTAAATCTCACATGTCAACAGCACACCCTTGCCTGTTGACTTCCTAGTGAATGACTCTGTAACCTGAAACCACCATAACAGCAGCAGTGGACAAACTCCAGCATGAGAGGCAGATTATTTCCCTGTTTATGTACTGCCAGGTTTCCACACCCTTCTCCAGGGCATCTTGACAGGTTGAACAGTTGGGCACCCGGACCTGGCACTGCAAGGACCTCAGTCCGGGGCCAGTATGTTACCTCCTTGTTTTTAAATGGAAAAAGGCATGTATAAACCCATGCCAAACTCAGTATTCCCAACACAATCACACTACCACCAACCGGACATTTTTTTACCTATTTACAAATCAACCTATTTATAAACTAGAAACCTATTTTACCTATTTACAAACCTAAACTTGATTTTTACTTACAGCTTACATGAAAGAGAGCMGGAGATACCTGCTACATAAGCCTCCTTGCACAATAATACTTCAGCAGCGGCTCACAGCAAATCCCTGCTTGCTCCAAGTCCCTTTGTCATGGGCATTCCTGACCCATCCCTAGGCCCAGTGGCAGCAATCCCAACCCTGGCATCACACAGCTGAGGAGAAGATGTAGCTCTGCGAGAAAAGTTTGGTTTTGACAGGAGCGATCTGGCCCGAGCCCACGACACCCACACACTGCAAAAGCTTCCTGCCCGCACCATCTTGGGGGTTTGTTGATGTTTTGCAGCCAGATTAGTCAAGCAGCATGTAAGGTACATTACTCATGGCCTGGGGAGGATTTATGGCTTCAGACACATCATCCTTCCCAGCCCGAGACCGGGAAGCCCCGACCAAGGCTGTTTTTGGGGGAGGGGTGTGGGGGCGGGCAGCCACCTCCAGGGCCCCCAGGAGACGCCCGGCGATGCTCCCCGGTGGCACAGAGCTCTGGCCGCTGAGTACGTGAATGTTTCACCTTTTTTTCGCTTTTTCACCCCACTCCACAGCCGTAAGGACGGCCCAGCCGCCTGGGGAGGAACAGCCTCCAGACGTAGGGACCGCGCCGGGGGCTGAGTGACCTCCGTTTGGGGCTTCCTGCAGCCCTGGAGAGGCCGCCGAGCCCTTCTGCCGGCAGGCGCGGGGTCACCCACACAACGATCCCGCTCCGCGGACACCAGGGCGTCCCCTGAGCCGGGCCGGGACGAGGAGCCCCCCCCCCCCCCCCCCCCCCCCCCAGCACCGCGCCCCCTGGCGGCACCGCCAGGCAACGGGGCCGCACCGAGCCGCTGCCGGTACCTGCTGATGTCGCCCACGAAGCCGCCGCTCTTCTCGTCCAGGAAGCGCGTCCAGCCGTCGGCCGTCTTCACCCAGCTCTGCCCGGGGGAGCGCCAGTCCTGCCCCAGGAACGGCATGGCGGCGGCACGGAGCGGGACCAACAGCGGGACCGGCGGCGAAGCCTGGAGCGATGCGGGGCASTACCCGAAGCGGTGTCGGGCGGGCGGGAACAGTGACCGGGGCGGTGCGGTGACAGGAGAAATGCAGTGACGGGGGGCGCCGCTCTGCGCTATTTATGCGGCGGCGGCGGGCGCGTGTTGCCGGAAGCGCGAGCTAGCCCCGCCCCCACCGCACGTGGCCGTGTTTATCGGCGCCGGCCCCGCCCACGGACGGGGCGGGGGCGGGGCTAGGCGGGCGGGGGCGGGGCCCCGGCGCTGCGCGTGCCCGGCTGAGCGCGCGCCCCAGGTCCCCGCGCGCGCTGGGTTTTCGGGCTGTGCGCGAGAGCTCCGTCCTGCCCGCGCTGTGCGTGCAGAGCACCGGGTGTGGAATACAAACCCGCCTAAAAATAACGGTTTGTGCGTATCTCAATCCCATATATAGCTCCTATATTCGAGTTATTGATACAAATCATATAAATATTTATGCAGGCATGTTTTTATAGCCTTATAATTATGTTTTAGATATTTATGTGTTGCAATATTGTATGATGTAATAGTACATGATAGTGTAATATGTAATATACGTATTGCAAAGTTATCTTTATCGAAACACATAGAATTGAAATCCTGCCCTGCAAAGTGGGTTAAGCCAGGCAGATCCATGTCACTGACAATACCGTCATCCCTTTAATGAGGATCACTGGGCAGCTCTGAAGCACAGTTGGGTTTGATCTGCAGAACGAGATGAAGAGAGAAGCAAGTGCTAGGGAAGGCAGACACAGGATTTCTCCTGTCTCTTTTAAAACCGTCATTTTAGAACCTTGTGAAAACATACAGAATGAATATAATAATGTTACATGTGGTTGTATATAGAGAACACTATATATATAAAATATTATACATGGAATGTTTTCTAAGTGTATGCTTCATATGCATATATTTTATACTGTGTAATGTTTCGTGTATATATAACATTTTATGTATCTATGTTTTATATATTCATGTGGGTTTATATGCACTATGGGTTTACATTCAATGCTATTTATTTTCATAATTTATAGATAAATATGTATGACTGAAAGCTATATAAATATACATAAGACAGTATTTTATATGAAATACATATGCTGTATACACATAGTTTATTTGATGCATGCACTGGCACTTTTTAGTAAAACTGTTATTTATTGAACATTAAAAACGCAGAGTTTTTGCATCCAAACCCAGGCTGAGGGAGTACCTTCCCAGCTAAGAATGTGCTATGGCGCATTTTGTAAATATAGGACGTTTTGTATTAGGATTATGACACATTCGCCCTGTGCTATGGTATATGTATCTCGATACACGGATTTTCTTTTTGTCCAAGTCAGTGTTACCTGGAGACACTGTGCGTGGGGTGTTCCTGGGTGTGTGGGAGCAGCTTCCGTCCCGTGGGAAGGGATAGATGGCTCTCAGGACAGGYAGCCACCGGCGTCGCCTTGCCTGCCCTTGGGGCTGAGGGCTGAAGAGAGGAGACACTGCGAGCGGGGCCGGGGGGATAAGCTGTCCTAATCCGGGTCATGTTGCAGCCGTTCCCCGTCTGTGCTGCCGCCGCCGTGGGGCTTTCAGAACATCTGCCGCTCGCAAGTGACAGTGTTACGTATTCACCCTCAGAAAACAAACAAAAAAACCTAATAAAAACAAGCACTGGACGTGCGGGGAAGGGCGCAGGTGCAGATGCAGCGCTTTCGGGGCTGAAAGCAGCGAGTGGGAGCTCTGCAGGCAGGAGAACTCCCTGCGGGTGCCTACGGATGCAGGAAGCTTCACTCCAGGACTGTTGGCCGCCCCTGGCCACCCCATCTCCACCTCCTGCCGTGGCTCACCTGTGTGAGTGTTAAAGAGGGTCAGCGGGAGGAAGAGTGAAAACCCAGCAGCTAAAAGCTGCTATATCTGAAGGGCTCTTGCAGCCCCTGGGCACAGAAAGTGCTTGAGAGCAGTGGTGAGCCACAGTGCATGAGAAAGTTAAAACCCTGATACAAGGGCACTGGGGCCAAGGTCTCTGCCTTCTGTCTACCTAATCCACCCCTACGGAAAAGCGGTCTCGCCTTCCTTTTCAGGCAGGGCCAGCTATTTTTTGAGTGTCAGGAGATATTGTTTGAGCTGCAAGAGTGCTTTGAGCTGCAAAATCATCTTTGGCATGTTTCTTCTGCCGTTTAAATGCCCTGAGCATCTTCCCACACCATCACTGCAGGTGACACCACCCTCCACCCATCAGGAGACTCCAGAGGGGACCATGTCTGCAGCAGTGGAGCTGCTTGGGGTGAGGCAACCTCCTAATAGCATCACTGAGCAAAGTGTGTCCCTGAGCGGCTGTGGTCACCTGTCGCCCATGTCCTGCCCTGCAGAGTGRGTGTGCTGGTTTTGGCTGGGGTAGAGTTAAGTTGCTTTGCAGCAGCTTGTACAGGGCTGTGTTTTGAATTTGTGCCAAACAGAGGGTTGATAAAATAGAGATGTTTTTGCTATTGCTGAGCAGGGCTTACACAGAGCCAAGGCCTTTTCTGCTTTTCTTATGGAAGTTGTGGGTGCATGGGAGGTTGGGAGGAGAACCAGCCAGGACAGGTGACCCCAAATGACCAAAGGGAGATTCTAGACCATATGATATCATGCTCAGGATATAAAGTGAGGGGAAGAAGGAGGAAGGGGGGGATGTTTAAGGGTAATGGTGTTTGTCTTCTCAAGTAACTGTTTCGTGTGACRGGGCCCCACTCTCCTGGAGATGGCTGAACACCTGCCTGCCTGTTGGAAACAGTGAATTAATTCTTTGTTTTACTTTACTTGTGTGTGCAACTTTCACTTGCATTATTAAATTGTCTCTATCTCAACTCACGAGTTTTCTGGCTTTTACTGTTCCAGTTCTCTCCCTGATCCTGCTAGTGGGGGAGTGRGCAAGCGGATGCCTGGGGCTTCGCTGCCAGCTGGGGTAAAACCACGACAGTGGCTTAAGCCAGGCAGATCCATGTCACTGAAAGTACTGTCACATGTAACTGTCATTGAAAATACATGTCATTAAAAATGTGGATTGTTCAGCAACTCTGAAGCGCAGTTGGGTCCAGTTTGCAGAAGGGGATGAAGAGAGAAATGAGTACTAGGGAAAGGAGATGCCGGGTTTAATTTCTCCTGTCTGTTTTAAAAGCCATTGTGATCTCTCATGATAACCCACAAACACTGTCAGCCCTCGTGAGCAGCCAGGGAGCTGCCAGGGGGCTGCAGCAGGCGATCAACTGCTGACTGAAAGCACCGTGTCAGACCACGAGCCAGTGAGAGCTGTGGGTTCAACAGAGCAGGTGGCATGCTAAAACCTGTGGAGATTTTAACATGCTGTGGCAGGAGAGCTGCCACCACTGGCATTGTAGCACAGCCTAAATCAAAGCTCAAAAATATTATGACTGAAAAAAAAAMCAAACAAAAAATGAAAAGTGAAGCTCACTGTGCAAACACACAGGTGCAGAGCCGGGGTTGACCAGACTGGACCCGTTGCAGGTACTGACATTTTAGAAATGGTGGCACAGACAGAAACTGGAGCTACTGCTCCAGAGCATGGACCCTTTTCATGGAGACCAGAATAGATCCTCCCATGGCTGAGCTGCTCCGCTCCTCCTGGCCGGGTGCAGTAGGAATGGTCTGCATGGAGCAGGTCGTGGAGGGGCGGTTTTCCTGAGGGCTTCTCCAAGAGCGTGCTTCCACACTGGTGTGTTGCAGGGCAGCAACCTCCTTTATTTACTTCAGCCTTTACTCAGCAGGTACCAGAGGTGCTCAAATTCTGCTGTCAGTCCTCTGCATTGGTATGCAGGGGTTAATGATGCAGGGACAAACCCATGTGCATGCCTTGGAAGGTGCAGGGGTTTGCCAAGAACTGGTGGAAGCATCAGCATCAGTTTTGTTCAAAGCTGGTACACCTATAACCAATTATGGCTCCATGTTTGCAGATGTGGGAATTAGCAGCAGAGGGATTAAAAGTGGCATGTTTAGCTGTGGAAGGAGAATGTCCCCTCCCTACAGCAGTGTGGTGGCTTGTGTGGGGCCCTTGCTACAGCATGTCCATCACAGCTGRCAGCAGTGGCTGTGTGGAAGAGTTGCCTACTGTCCATGTGTGTGTGTGTTGCACAGATATCAAAGCAGCCCCTTACGCACCCTCCTGGAGTCCAGCACACAACCCACCTCCCCCACCTTGAATCCCTTCAAGGCTGGGCTCCTCATGCCAGGGCATGAGTTTTATCTCAAGGCACATGGAATGGCTCAGGGTGGCTCTGCCATTGCCCAGTACTGTTTGGAACCAGGGGGAATTCACCACAGAACAGTTACAGAAAAAAAATCCCTTTTATTTCTGGGACAAGCTGGGTACAGGGAAATGACATTGCAAAGTGGCCACAGATTGCAGYTGGGAGTGGACACAGTCCTGGTGCTGCCACACTGCTTGGGGGGGTGGTGAGGACTTTATTCCAGCGGTGTCTCAACTTCCAACTCTGTAGACTCACGGTCAGCACATACAGATACTACAGGTCAAAGCTAACACTGGAAATCAGCTCTGGTAGTGAAAATGGGAACTGAGGCTGGCAGTGAAGGGTGGTGCACTGGGCAGTGCATGATAAAACTCGGCAGCATTGGTTTACAGAAAGGCAATGGGTGATGTGACCCACTYGGGTTTCCACAGGTGAGTGGACATTGGGAGAATTATCGATGTGGTCACTGCAGTATCAGTGTATGCATTAAAGGATRTATTTCCCATAAGAGGATAGAGACAGAAACACTTTTTCAGAGCAAACTCTGGGAATTAAATCCTCATTCAGCACTTCTTATAGGATCCTGCCCATGCAGGACTCAGGCCATCCCAGATGTGCTCCATCTCACGCRGAGAGGTAAGGAACCCATGTTTGGCTATGGCAGTCTGTGCTCTCAAACCTCAGAAGCTAACACCTTCCTCTTATCTAAAAAACGAGCCAACTGACAAATATTTCCTAAAAGAGACACAGATCTGGTTGCCTCCATGCTCCTGTCATCCCCGTCTGGGCATGCCAGCAGCTGAGTTTGTGTGCCATGGCTAACATCACTGTGGGAGGGTTTGCCATCTGAGAAAGCCATGCAGTGGTGATGAATGGCATCTAACACTGTGTCATGATCCGCTAATATAAGCGAAGAGATCGGTGATTGGACCRTCTCTTACACATTGGGGACAGGGAGTCGTGGTGTGGCCCAAGCTTTATTGCACTACACCTCTGTTCACTGAAAGCAGCAACTCACTGACTGAAATATGCCAGAAATAAGCTTGGCTCACTGGGCCTGTGTGCTCCAGGGATGCTTTAGGGGAGCTGGTTTTACCCTGGGACTCTCTGGATGCTCACAGGTGTCCTGTGAGCYTTATCTTTCAAAAAATTCAGTAGCCCTACCCTGGATCAGTCATTCCTTTGGAGTTGGGCATGGGAGGGGACCCTCCTGCCCCTACCCGGTAGCCTCCTGGTGACCACCTATTAGACCTGGGTCCCTTGAGGCACCCAACAGTGAATCCCTTTGGGATCCTTCTAGGAGAGGGATATCACACAGACACCRATGACATAAATGCCTCTCACCGCAGCATCCTGAACTGAGCATTACCCAAGCCTGGACAGAGCACAGGCTTAACAGCAACAGCGGCACCCGGCAATGTCTGCTGTTCTTCTCATCTTCAAAGCATTAGCTGGTGGGAATTAATCCTCATAYCAGGCAAGAAAGTCTCATGACTCTTGCTCCACAGAGAGGCAGAGTAAATGATGTGATGAAGGGTGAATCAGGTCACAGCTGCGATGAAATCACAGCAGTTCCTGCCTGCCCATCCYGTGACTATTAGACCTTATGTACTCATAAAGGAGGTAGCTGGCACGCAAGGATGTACAGAAGCCAGCCTCTCCTCTCCAGGCAAGTTGCACAGCCCATGGGGAGGTGCTGGGCTATGACTCACCTTTGGAAGCAGGTTCCAGTGCTGGATGAGGTCGAGGAGTCGCTGGGTGCATCCTCCAGTGCCTGACTCCCAGGGTCTGGCAGTATCAGAGCACCCAGTAAAGGATGCTGAAAGGCTGAGGGAGGCAGCTCTGGGCAAGGTCAGAATGCCAGACTTTTTCTTTGTTGCCTTTGAAAGTCTGAGCTTAAAATTTTAACCCTCTGGATGGGATCTTGGCTGGTGATCTTGGGGTGAGAGGGCCACTTGTGCTACCCACTAGTGGGGACTCAAGCTAGGAGACTGGCCCCAACGGCAGATTTGGTCTTGCCAGCTGTTGCTGTACCTTGGGTGAGTTACTTGATCGCAGAGGGGAGAAGACTGCTCCACACTGAAATGGGAGCAGTGCAGAGCAGCAGCTCCTTGGGAACCAGAGGGAGAGGAATATATTTTCCTGGGCAAATACCTGCAAGTGGCTTTGGTGCGAAAATAAAAAGTATTTAGGAAAAGTAAAATGATGCCCCTGTGAACCTCAATTCACAGAATCGTACCCCTAAACACGAGGTGATGTGCTTAGGACAGATAATAGAGAGGAGAAAGCCACAATAGTACTGGCAGTTCCTCATGCACAAAAGACAAACAGCGGGGTGTTGTCTGTGAGCCAACTTCCATGTTCGTCGCACGCAATGGGCCAGCCCATCCTCCCTCCTCCCTGCGCCATAGGTAGATCTAAAGGAGGCAGGAGACTGGCAGCAAATTAATGTCAGCAAACCAATTGAGAAGAGGAGCAGCCTGAGGGACTTGTATCTTGTCAAATTGGAAGTATATCTGGAATTATTTTTTGCTTACAGTAAACTGTGCATGATGTAGCTGACAACAGGCTTGGGGATATGATTTCATAGAAAATATATATTTTCCATGTAAAAGGGTGTCTCCACCCCCTGCCCACTTCATCAAGTCCAGGATTTTGCAGTCAGGAGTTGTTAGTACTGGACATTCAGTTCCACGACGCAGAAGATACGGAGTACAGAGCTACAGTGGGCAAGAGGCCAGCAGGGACTGAACCGGCTGTGGCAACAGTTCTGCAGGATGCAGGTTTCTCTGTGGGACAGCCACAAACCAAGCCAAGAGCTGGATCAGCGTCAGGGCCTCCCCAAGGTCCACAGCAGTGTGTGTGCTGCACTGCCAGTGCTGGGGAAAGCAGAAGGCACAGAAAGGCACTAAGCTCTGAGGTTATTACACCTATGAAGATCAAGTCAGCAGCGGGATTGGCTTGGCCTGGCTTTGTAGTGCAGGTGATGGCTGACATCCTAGAATAATCAGTGACCTCCTGTAATTATCCTGGGGACATCAAATAGTGGCCATGCCTTTAATTTCTTCCATCCTCTCTGTGGCACATCACAGCTGTGGCTCTTCCAATAAGTCTGAAGTTTGTTCTTGGTGCTGCAGTGTTATCTGCGGCTTTTGTGGCCCCCGTGTAACCAGCGTCACTGCCTGGTTGCCCACAGCCTCAGGGCACCCAATTTGATGACCCAGATTCTCCATTTTTTTCCCCCCACTGCTTGTGTTCTCTGGATGCCTGTTGCAGGGAGGTGGTTAATGTCAGGCACTCCCTTTTGCAGCCTCGTTGCATCTACATTTTCCCGACTCTTAAAGTGATTTGGAGCCTTCTGAGGTGGAAGGGTGGTGCAATCCAAGGGCAAGCCTGCTACAGAGGACAGATGTCCCTGGAAGAGAAGGTAGGAACACAGATGGAGGGAATGGAGTGTGAAATTTCCACCCTTCTTTCCTGCCAGCAGCCTGCAGAAAGCAGCTGTTTTCACCTTGTGAACAGCCATCCCTGGGCAGGGCAGTTTCCTAAGGTGAGAGGTGGCCCCAGGCAAGGYCTGGGAAGGTGCCAGGGTGTTATAGCCCTGCCCATCAGGTATGCTGCTTGCTCCAGGCCTCCATTCAACATGATGAGAGAGAAAATCCGAAGGTAACTCCTTGCTGTTGGACTACACAGCACATCTACCCTCCCTCAGAGGCTCGGAAAGGAGCTGTTTTTCTCACCATGCAAGTGCACATTCCATGGTCATGCTATAGAACACACTGCAGGGGAAGCAGCCTGTGAAGTTGTTCCCGGCTGGATTTGAAGGTGCTCCTTAGCTGACCCTCTTGTCCCTTACATGTTTCTAACCCAGAACTACCTGTTTTACAGAACAGTTCATTCTCCCATGTGTGAGACAGCCCTCTCCTGCACCAGGAGGTGCTTTCCATGAAAGCCAGAGCTTCAACTGCTCAGTCTCACTGAAGAGCCCACAGGAGTTTCTCCAGATGCTCACCTCCATTTCTGTAGAAAGTTCCAGCCTCGGGAACTTGTGGGTGGTGAGTSCCCAGTGCAGCCACGAGAGCTCGTRGCAAGGGGCAGCAGCATGACTTGCTGTGTAAAAACCCCTATGGAGAGAGGAGCATGGTTATTAGAGAGTTCCGATCCTCTACCCTGTTGGTAGGATACACAGCTTTTCCTAAACACAGCCTGTCCAGCTGCATTCCTGAAGAACACACTCCTTGCCAGTGTAACTCACCCAGAATGCGGCCAGGAATAGCACTGCAGCTTCATGTGGGACCTCTCCCAAATACATCTTTAATTGAACAGGGCCACTTGGCCCATGTGCTTGAACTCAGACCAGGACCAGTATTGTATTCACTGGTCTTCTTGCCATTTTCTRCCCAGTGCCATCTATTCTTTATCCCTCACATCTATGACTTATAAGCATCACCACTCTTTCAGGTTTGCTTTCTGTATCTCTGCCCTCTATTGGGCTGCCCCTTGGGCCAGCATGGGTGCCAGTGACCAGGGACACTGGTGGAGTCACTTTCTTGAGTTCCTATAGTTAAGGCTTGTTGTTGTGCAGTTGGAGGTACTAATCTCTGTCTCTAAAACCACATAGCTGAGATTCAGCTGACTATTCGTAGCCACAAAGAATGCTTTGCTGGAAGGAGAGTTGCTGGCTTTCTGACTTTTATCGTAAGCCTTGTGATAGCTGGCTTTCTCTTGACAGCACCAATATCTGCAGCATAGTTGTAGGGTGAGAAGCTCAGCTTTCCGTTTAAATCCAGAATGCACATTTGGAGCCCTGACAATYGCAGAGAAGCTACAAAGTAACTTTCAAGCTTGCTTCTATGACTCAGAAAATGCAAATTACCCTGTGTTTTGGTTAAGAAGACAATCAAGAAGGAATATTATGCTTTTTACAGCTACATAGTGGTCCTTAAGTACTTGGCACTTKCAATCACAGGGAAAGAGCCTTTTTTGTTATGGAGAAGCTTAGGCATAATTTTGAGAACCAGGACTGCAGGGATTTAGGTGTCCTGGAATGGGTGACAAACTCTTCCTTTCACTCCTAGGCCATGCTTAGAAGGGCAYAGCTGCTCAGTGGGCCACCTCTCATGCTCAGGACCTTTTAGAGGAGCAGGTAGGAGGCATCATAGGAGGTTGGCTCCTTTCCCTTGCTCTGCCTATCACTGCCCACAGGCAACCTTAATGCCAGCACTCTTAATCTGAATACTTACAAGTATGATATTTTTGTAATACTTTTCTTTTTTTACRAACAGTTGCATGAAAACTGAACTTCTTATCAGACCTCCTGCTGAGGGCCCACTGCACRTCTGAGCTTTTCCCTTCCAGTAGGTATTGAAGACATAACTTAGGGGCTTTGGCTTCATCTCTCTCAGACTTTGTATTGCTCCAGTAGAGGCAAAGACTTTATGGCTCAGCAACAATAGGTTTTAATCCATTTGTTTTGAGCTTCCCTGTGCTGTGTGCAGACATAACCACAGTGGTGAATCCTTGCTTCCTACTTTCCCCTCAGGGCCTTGTGATGTTTACATGGTGTGTAATGTTCTGCAAATGGCAGACAAACAGAAATAAAAATCAGTGTTGGTTTGSTTTGTAAGAGTAACCCCTGGAGTCAACAGCCATTCACTGCTTGAAACCTTTAACTCTCGCAACAAGAAGTGACTTTACAGAAGAAATAAATAGAGTATCAACTTAGGGTTCCCATGTGTTTTCACATGAAAGCATTAAAAATCTAAATGCAGCATGAGAATGAAGCAATAAGGCATCTGGACTTTCTTGGCCAGTCATGGAGCTGAGTGTGCCTGATTTTTCCAGGAAGCAAGTGTATTTGCAGAGAAAAATGCCAAGTAGTCACAGCAGCATCACTGTTATTACAAGGATGGATTTTTCAGCACACACTGTGGTGAAATGATGATGGGTGGCTACTACATTTTTGGTATCTCTTAGTTTTTCTGCATGSAGTGGGAACACAACTCCTAGAAGATGCTGGAAAGGGGGAAGCAGCCCAGAGATTGCCCAAGAGAGATACTCTCCAAGATGTTTTTCATCAGTCCAGAGCTCGTAGCTGCAAAGAAAGGGCACAACAATGGTACCTGCAACAGGAGGAATGAATTTAGAGTAAGTATTTCTTTGGCTGCAGTTAAATATTTTCCAAGACTTAGCTGGGAAAGAGGCAGTCTTCCTTGTAAAACAGAAGGAAGATCTAAGCAGTACCAGATCTATCTTTATAAATACATATCTTGGGGCTTGTTTTTTAAATTTTAAAATATCATTAAAACTGCAGGARATAAAAAAACGTGCTGCTTTGGGAGTCTTCCCATTCAGAAGACAAGTTCTGTCTCTTACTAAAGTTACACAGCCTTGTGCTGAGTTGCTTGTCTCAACACTTGAGTAATGGGTAGAAGCATTTTTTACAGAKTATCACAGGTTCCTTGCCTAAAGGTTGAGGAACAAGCCATGATAAGACCTCAAAGTCACAAAAATGCCCCTTTATACTCTGCAGGGGTTCAGATGGTTGGGGTTGATGGAAAAAAAAATTAATCCCAGYCATAATAAAATTGTGATACGGGACTGCAGGACTTTGAATAACTCAGCAAACTCAACGGGTTCATAATTCAGAAGTCCTGCAGTCCTATATCACAATGGCTGGAACATCGATTTTGGGTTTTTAATTGGCAAGAGCTGCTGAGCACTAAAAGCCTCTGAGCTCTGCAGAAGCAGTTAGGTGCTCTACCCAGCTATTACAAATCAATCCTGAAGGGAAAAAAGGTTACCTGTCATCCTTCTTTGGCTCATGGCAGGATATGTGAGCTGCCACATTACAATTTAAGGCCAGTTGAGGAGAAAATTTTGTTTCTCTGATGCAAAATGCATCACCTGGCCCAGGAGAGGACTTTTCTCTTGGCTGTTTTATGGTAGCCAAGATGCACAATTGSCTGGGTTTAACAAGTCCCCAGGCATGAGGAGAGCTGCAGGAATGCTGTGGTTCCATGCTCCTTGTGTGCACCAGCTGCAGAGTGATAGAATCRGCCTCCCACTCGGTCAGATTACCTCGGTTTCACTGGAGTCAGAACTGTGCTCTTAGGACAGTTATCCTGACTCAGCTCACAGGCAGGAAATTCTTAAATTTCAGTAATTAACTTCAAGAACAAGTTTATCAGCTGAGTTTGTCAGCCTATTCTTTAGGTTATAGGTCCCTGGGAGTAGGAATTGCTTTGTTTCAGAGCTGTATTCTCTAAAGTGATTTCCCACTCAYATTGCATCAAAAAACACTGAGTCCTTGTAAGTGTGCATTTAATTTTAAGGTTCTCCTGCTCTAACTCACCAGGCATTTGCCCTGGCTAGGTAGGACACAGTATCTGTATCCATCTGAGAGTGCAAAACAGTCTCCTCTTCTGCTGCCAGAACAGCTGATTTGGCATCTACAGCTGCTGTTGGCAACTTTCCCACTGATATTAGTGCAGCAGGTTTTGATCTTAAATTTGTGGTGTGTGTCCCTAAGGAGTACTCTTGAAACTCTGTGGTGGTTCAAATGAGGCTTTTTGCTGATGGCTGCAGTCCCCTTCCTCCAGCCCTGCTACCTGGAGGCAGAGCTGGTGGTCAAGAAAAAGATTTCCCAGCAGATAGTGTGCTGTGTACTGGAGGGTGCTGAGCACTGTGCAGCATATGCTGACTTTTAAGGCATGACCACTGTAAGTTCACCAGCTGGAGCACAGGGAAGGGAAACACTTCTAGATCCAAGTTTAGTGACCAGCTATTCCATTGAGCACGAAACTCGCGTAAGTGCTTACAGCATTTATCTTTTTGTTGAACATCCAACAAGAACTGCAGCAAAATTAATTTCAGATAATACAACTGAGGTGAACTTAACGGAGAAAAAGCCTGGAAAGTTTTTCTGGAAGGGGACGGGTTGAGTGTATCTATATATCTATATCCATTACGGGAAGGACATTAGCTCTGGTGTGGGAGGGTAATGACAGACACATGGGCCCTGACGGAGGTCTCATCATGTGTCTGTGGAAAATACGTATCATCCAAGGCACCCTGTGTAGTGCAGGAGAATTAGGAAACCTTGAAGAGGTGACAGCTGATTAAACAGCTGAAGTTTTAGATCTCTCTGAGCTATTTGATATGCAAAGATACATCATAAGACTGCTACCTTAGGGTAGCTGCCTGAACCCAGTTTTTTCCCCCTTGTTCCCAGGCACTGCTGCTTACCTTGTAGGAAGCTGTTTCTGTTTAGCCTGTGCAGAAACAGCCTTTGTCATCATATCGGAGTCTACTCCTCCAGCTAAATTAGATCATTGTAGCAGTGTAGGCAATATACAACCCTGCAAGCCAGAATGCAAATTTATTACTTTTCCCATAAAACTAATTTCACAATGTCTTTGCAACAAAGCTCCTTGCTGTCTTTTGAACAGAACTTTTAGGTTGAAGAAAGAAAGGGAAGGTAAATTTAACTTAAAATCTTCAGACCCAAAGTCAGCCCCAAAGCATTCATGTCATCAGAGTAGGAAGCCACCTTATCTTCTGGTGTGGTTTCACTGTAGCTCGAAGCTTAAACAATGACTGATACAGTGAGAACAGTTGATCCCTTTTCACCCTTCCCCAGTGCTGGCATTTGTGCAAGATTACAGTCAAATGTATTTCTCAAGAAAAGTCAAATGGGGATACCACTCAACTCCCTTAACTTGATGGACCTTCAAAGCCATTCCTTACCCCAATACCCAGCCTTATCTGGATATAAACAGATATGCTCAGTGCATCTCTGGGCCATCTTCCCCACATGGTCACACTGTACGATCACCAGCTGTTTCAGCAGAAGTTGGTGTAAAACCAAAATGGCTGAAAGATTTGTAGGCTGTAAAGAAGGGACAAAATGAAAAGCACAGATGGATGCTGTTCCCAGAGGGGAGGGGAATGCGTGGGGKGGGGGGTAGTTCATGCTCCATGTTGATCCTTTTTTACTGAGGTGTATGGGGTCTGGATGGATCTTCCTGAGGGAGCTTTGGGTAAAGACTTGAGGATTTAGATGATGTTGATTATGCCATGAATTCGTGCACTGTTACACACTGTTAGAAAAACCACATTCCCTCTAGAAAGAGGAACCCATTTTCTGTCCTGCCGGGGGCTGAGGTATGGAGAGCAGAGCATTCCTGTGCTGATCAGTCTGACTAAGCTGACATAATAGGCTTCACATCAGTAAGTCTGAGGCAGGCAGTAATTGCAGTAACATGGGCTTAGTGCTGAAAGCACAGATCGCCACAGGTACACCCCAGCTGTGAAGAAGGGCATTGTCTCTTTTTTTTTGCTCCCCATAGGACTTTATTTTATAATTTAAAATTATAGCTTGATTGGCACCACAGATCAGAACCAACAGATGAAACGAAACCTGATAGTCCCTCCCTGCTATTTAAAATAATATTCCAAAAATATCCCCCTGTTCCCCAGGCATGGATATCACAAAGGGCAGAAGAGGACATCGTCTCCCTAATTTTCTCTTTCCCCAAGCTGTAGCCTATGATTGTCCATGCAATGTGCCTAAATATTTCTATCATTAACAATAGAAAGGAAAAAGGAAAAGGGGCATTCTCTCAGCAGGCAAAATGTCTGACTGCAATGTTTCCACCAGGGAAAGGTTAAATTCAACCGTATGACATTTTTCATGAAGTTCCTGCTTTCCAGGGAAACTCTGGGGTTAGAAACATTAAGAGGTTGCTACTATGGTGGTGTTACCTCATAGTGCGCCCAAGGAAGCAGGATTTTTGTTCCTCTGCTTTTCTACCCTTTTCTATGGGCTGTCCTTCTGAGCCACTGAAAGTCTTCTGTGGTGCACCAGCATCAGTGACTCATAACACACCATTTTCCTTCTCTGGGAGGACAACTCCAGTGCTTCCTGGGGATTTTGGTCTCTACCAGTGAAATGGCTCACACAGTTGGCAGCATCAAATATATTAACAACAGGTTCCATAACGTTTAATGGGAATACTAATAGGTAGCATTGGAATTATGCCTCTTCACACACAAACCTAATTTTCTGGCCAACCACATGCATGGTTTTAATTTACTTTATCCTGTACAGGCTATCAGCAGCAGTCAGTCTGGTAGCAAGCTGTAGGTTTTTTCCCCAGAAAAAGCCACACAGAGATGATATACAGTGCTGGGACAAACTACTCTGATGTAAAGGACATTCAAAACAACAACAAAAATGCACATAAAAGCTTTAAGGGGTGCAACAGATTCCTGCAAATAAACTGTATCAGTCAGATCATTGTTCTGGTTTGCTGGACTAACAGAGTAGGATAAAAACTCAAGTGGCAGATACCAGATTTTTGGCCTAGAATTTAGTTCTTGGACTAAAGTACAGTTCTGAAGGCAGGAGTTTGTCCAGCAACTGGTTGATTTGTTCTGCTGGAAAGACATTGCTTTTACCAGTGAACGAGGACATCTCTTCTCAGAAAACACTGCTGTGAACTTCAGAGGCATTGTGTTATATACGGTGTTCATCTCCCTGACATGTTGGACAAAAATACTCTATCCAGAAYAATAAGGTAATTGTCTGTAATTTAGCAGATTAAACAATCTGGGTTTAAAAGCCATCAGACAGTTCAGTGGAGGACTTAGCCTCCTTAGCCTCCACCCTTAGTGGAGGACACATGGTGTGTGTTTTAGTGGTGCAGGTAGTACTACAACTGTCCCCTCTCAAAGAAGATATGCACTATGACCAGTACAGAATTGATGTAGATCTACTGAAACCAGTATTTGGAGTGCAGAAGAATCCTGCTGGTCCTCCATTACATGTTCCAGACATTTTTCATCCCCTTGCAAATAAAATGCCCTGCTGATCTAATGGTAGAATTTGGCTCTCAAAGTTAGAAAGCTCCAACTGTAGCCAAAGTAATATCCTAAAATAGAAAGAAAAATGAGAAACCAGAAATGTTGTTTTCCTCTTTCAAAAGTTTCAGCAGGAAGCTAGCAGTGAGAAACCACTCAAGTGGCTCTCTCCCAGCTACCTCTCCCAATCTGGGCATTGCCTGAAATACTCAAAAGATCCCTTATCCTAAGGTCCAAAGGCAACTTGGTCTCATGCCTGTGTCTCTGGTATCACTGGAAACCACCTTAAGTTAATTGAGCTCAGGATTTGGTCTTTCTGTATGAATCAGTTTTAAGGAAGCTGACAGCTACAAAWCCCTGTGTTTTTGTTCTGATGAAAACAGCCTGAAGATCTAAATTTAACAGTTGGTTTCACAATGCTCATTTGTGACTGTAAGTAAAATCACCCTGGAAAAATAGCTTATAACAGGAAGAGATATAGTCTCTGGACGCTGGAAAAGCAAATTAAAAAAAAGCAAGTAGGACAAATTTATCCTCATTCACAATTTAGATTGCTTTCTACTCTCTGCTTGGGATCTTTGGATAAATACTGTGAATAAAAATGATGTTAGTTACAGAAGAGATTCATAATTCCTGACCCCATTTCAGAGGAAGATATAGTACATATCTGTAGTGTTCAGGTCACGGGCAACAACGCCTGCAGATCRAATCTGTGTTGTGAATATTTTTTTTCACATGAGGAAATCAGACAGAATATCTTCCAAGATGAAAAAGATTCTTCTTCATGCACAGTTATTCTGATGAATTTCTTCTTGTAGACACATTATCCCTATCACTTACCCTACAGTCTCATTACTACGCTTTAGCAATATAAAGAGACCACAGAGTGGATGTAAGTATAATTCATAGTTGAAGAATGGCATACATCACCTGCACATTATGAGGCAATCTATTGCAAATAAGACTGGGGCCTCTACAGTGAAAATCTGCTCCCTAGAGTAACAAATGGCATCTTCTACTCAGCATTTTGTATTTGAAACAAGGTCTGCTTTCAAATAAGTCAGGATGGATTCCAGAGGATGACCTGATCCTGCTCCTCCTAGTGCCCTGTCAGCAGTTCACCAGGTTCTAGCCACGCAAATTCATGGAAAGAGGAAGATGTTCATGTGCCCTTGGAAACATGATTTTTATTTGGGAACATCCTGAACCTCAGATGCCAGCGGCATTCGTCAGTCCAGTGATTAGGAAAAAAGGCTTTGCACTTACAAACTGAATGCAGCAGAGACCACCTACTGTGAGAAATTACACACAGGCTTTCATAATACACTGTCACAGCCCCCCCCAAAACATGAGATGTGGAGAGTGGACCCTCTGTGGCTCAGGGCCTGCCTCTGGCCGTGTCCTACTGATCTAGGGGGTGACAAGTGTCCCCTCAGCCTGTGCAGGTGCACTTGTGCAAGGACACCTGTGAGGAAGCAGTTGGGAAACGGGTGCCAAGGGCACAGGTATGGCCCAGGCTGCCATGATGGGCCAAGTCCTCGGCCTCCCCTCTCCTGGGTTTCTCCGAGTGTCTTCCAGGCTGGCAGATGCTTGAGCATGCAGGGGGAGCTGAGTCATCCTCATCTTACAATTCCTTGGAATTGGTTGTCCCAAAGCCATCTGCCCACAGATAGGGAGTGACACCAGCTGTCCACCACCTCTGTGAGCACCTTCTCTCCTGGAAGAGCTCCTCATGCATTCCCCAGGAGAGCTGCTGGCAGGAGGGTTGGCACTGGGACACGAGTGACTTAGGCAGGCAGCTGGGCGTGGCAGGCAAGCCACACTCATGGCAGAAGAATGTAAGGTGCCTCCCTGGGCTGCCAGGTTGCCTGTGGGCAGGCTCGGCACTGTTGCTGCACAGCCAGTGCATTGCTCTGCCTGCATGTGACAGCTGAGCAGACACTGTGGCATGAGGCTGCGCTTCGGCCGTCGGGGGCGGCCTGTTGGAGAAGCGATGGGCTGGTGTCAAGCAGGATGGCTGGATGGATGGACCACGAGACTCTACCTGGGCCTCCAGCTGTGCTCCCTGATTGCAGCAAGCTCCTTGGGACAGGCAGGGCTTGATAAGCTTTTCTAGAAGGTGGTGAAGGGGGATGATGCCTGCCCAGTGGTCAGGTCTATATAGCAGTCCCACCAGCAGTCCTATCCACTGTTGCTGTGCTCCATCCTTCCCACTTACATCTCATTTCTGCTTTAGTCAAGTGTCTGGTCCTCAAGACATATCCAGCAATAAAGGTAACTTTTTATATTGCTTCTTGGCCTCAACTGAAGTAGTCAGTTTTTACTGGCAGACTACTGCCAGTAGTCTGAACCTTTAGTTCAGAGCAGACTGCAGTTTATCTAGTCTGCCTCATGGCTGCCTTGAGTGTCAACCTCCTAATCCCGCCTGGGCTCAATTCTGGCCCGGATCTTTGGGCTTCACTCTGCTTTGCCCTGTTTACACTTACCTAAAAGGAGAGGGTCTTTTTATGTTGGGCCTTGGCTCTTTCCTTGGGGGACAAATTCTTCCCACTCTGATGAACTTGGTCTCTGCCTTGCAGAAACCACAGGCTAAGGTCTGAGCTCCAGCCACTGGAGCCCCAGGCTGCCATGGACTGCAGATTTATAGGGCCTGGGACACTCAACAGTGGAGATCTTGTTTTGAGTATTTCTCAGCCCATGTTGCTTACTCCTTGTGCTAGAGCTATAGTTTTATTCCTCTGAAAAATCTAAGATGAGGCTGTTAATGAAAATTTTAAATTTTATAATATAATACCCCACGAGAGACCCCTCACAGTACAAGAACTGGTTTTGATGACAAAGGCCAGCTCATCAGCACAGTTAATCAGTTCAACATCAGTTTAGCTTCAGTGAGGCATCAGTGAGTTCATTTGCACGTGCAGAGAATTTGGCCTCAGGTTGATTTGCACATGCAGAGGATTTAGTCTCGGTGCCTGGTCCACATCATTTTACAGCAGATAATGAAGGCAGCATGTCATACTTGCTTTTCCTACCCTTTTGTGAAATTGCAGTGTTACTGACCTGAAAATATTTTCCCACTATTAAACTTTCAGTCAGGACATAAGTCCTTTTTAAGATGCTGAATGCCACAAGATGTGTTCTCCTTGTGTGGGAACAGCTCTGCTGTACCAAGAGGAGGTGTGATCTTGACTTATGGGATAGAGATTCCTTGTGGCACTGACTCATCCACTGTACATTTGTGCTCATTTTCACATCTTCCTCCTGATCCTGTTTTAGGCTGCATTTCCATTACTCCTCCACCCTGGGGGAGGAATCCTCAGCCAACACAGCTCTAACCCGGAAACCACAGGGGATGAAAAGACCTTTCATAGCAATAATGATGCCATGTTCCTCTCCTCTGCAGCTGCATTTTGAAAACAAAAGATCAGGAGGCAGTCACCACCCACAAGCAGAATGTGCAGCTCTGCAGCCATCGGGGACTGGTGCAAAGGGGCCTGATGCAGATGCCAGAGAACATACTTCCTATTGACAGCAGGGAACAACAAGAACTGAAAGTATAACCTAATCTAGGGTGAGAACAATGTCTACTTTTGCATATTTAGCAAGGATAGGCTTGGGCCGTGAGCTGAGAATTAGCTTTGCCCACACCATAATATATTTTCATGTGTTTGTAATCAGGTGTTTGGGTCAATCTACTGTAAAGACTAGGTAATGTCTGCAAAATAAGGTGGTGGATGCACTTCCATTTTGATGCCCCTCAGTAAATATCCATGCCTGCAGTAGATACCCATGCCTGTGCACATTCCAGCTCCAGTGTCCACGAAAGATTTCCCATCAAACAGATACGAAGACACCTGGAAGTACCTCCAGTAGTTTGGTGAGTCTGTAGTTCAACACAAAGTGTAGAAGAACAGGTTAAAGGCCATGCACTACTTACTTCTTTTTACTACAGCATATTGCTAGGCCAGGTTTAGCTGTGTGCTCTGGGCTGAAGTGCTCCTTGGGACTTGCCCTTCCAGCACGGATAGCACTTTTGAACTGGCAAAGGGCAGGTGATTGACATCAGACAGAAGGCCTGATTTCATCAAGGCTTTGGCATGCCACTTACTGGAAAATGTATTCCAATAAGTGCCACCCAGAGTTATTAAATGTGGCACCGAAAGGTGAACAAAGTCCCTGCCAAGGAACTGCCACTCTGGACTCGTTTACTCTCTGCTCGTACAGGCAGACCTGATCTTAGTCATCAATGGGAAAAGGTCAGTGGGACTAGGGAGGGTCTGGCTGCATCTTTTGAAAGCCCTGGGCACACGGCAGCAGTGTAATCTTGCAAGCTGAGTATGTTAAAATACAGCTCTTCCTTCTCTTGGACAGGCTTAAGGACATGAATAGGAGGTAAACGATGACTATTGTGTTTCATGTTTACTTTATGTGCCAGTGCCCACATGAGGGGTAGGATGGTGGAGAACCAAGCTCAGTGTCCATGTGAGACACTGAAATGACTATGGGAAGCCTTTCTGAGCTTCCCCAGAGACTGTGTTTCAAACCTTGTGCTAATTGTTTTCTTCTTTACTGCTATGAGTTCACTCCCATAGCTGCCAGGGCTTGATAATCTCCAGATCACAGTGCTCTGCTTAGATTTCTGTCACCGCCTCTGTGTGACCTGTCCTCTGCAGGGCAGAAACTTGCAGGGTCACATGAGGTGCCTCTGCTGGGCTGGAAACATGGGAATGAATTGTTTCTTCTGAACTGAGTGGGCCCTTAAAATGAGAACCTCATTTCAAGTAGCATTTGAACAGTAGAATGCATTTGTCTTTTCCAACATGCGAAGTAGAGACCAGCTATTTTCTACTCAGCATGGAAAGGAAACAGGAGAACTGAGACAGCAACACCCACGTCTGTGAAGGTATTTAGGCACTTGCTGGGATCCATGCATCGTGGCCAAGCTGTTTGTTGATAGTCATAGCTTCGGACAGCAGGTGCCTAAACCCTGTTTTTCCAAAGTCCTAAGGTACAGCCTTTATCACAGGGTCAGGTTTCTCCAAAGCTCCTTGCAGGGACCAATTATAGGAAAGGGCTGATGCTACATGTGCCGGTTCCTCTGTTTATTTTCCATGGTGCCCCATCCCTGCAGACACTTTTCCACCCCGTGTCGTGCAGGCGCCTCGGTAGAGGTTGCTCTCAGCACCCAGCACCACTCGTTCCTCGTGGATGCCACAGAGGAACCACCTGTTACTCTAAATCTGGTAGCGTTTCCTCATCTCCCCTGCATCCCCATTTCAGCTTCTGTAACTACATCTGTGTGACCTGTTTTCTCCTGCTGTGTAAAAACTTGGGCAGTCACATGGGGATATGTGGGGTCACTCGTACTCCCCTGACCCTGTAAATGTAGAAGGGTTAGTTTATTTCCAGAAAGTATGGTTTACATATGGTTTTCCTTTCATTATTTAAGATGTCAACTAGAAGGGCTCTGCTTGTTCCCTTCAGTAACAGCAAGTAAATAGCTGACCTGTTTAGAAAAACTTAACACTAGAGACCTGGAGAAATCTTTGGATGCAAGATGCGTGCTGAACTGTGTGTGACTCTCTGTAGAGAAACATTAGCTTAATATATTAGTAAATGTTTTTTAGCAAAGATAAGAGAATATTAGAGAAAATATACAAGGCTTGAGGTCCAAGTTCCCTGTGCAGTCCATTTCCCATTGAAATCAAATGGCCAAAATGAAGAAGTCAGCAGAAGTTTGCTTGAATTCTGACTGAGGAAAACAAGGGAAGCTCTTTGCTYACTCCAGGCAGTGCTATTATCAAGAGGATCTGGTCACAAAGACCAAGGCTAGAATTTTCAAAGGCAGTTGATTGATTTGCTAGCCTCACTTGAAGCACACTTGAGTGGAGCTGCTTTTGGGAAGGTGTGAAAAACAGAAGAGAATCAGGGAGCCCCATGCTAGAACCAGGGAGTCCCATGCTAGTCCTGGGAAACTTAACCAATGCCACAAGGCTGTTGGAAGCATTTGACCCATCTACTGTCAGATCAAGCTTCAGGGCATAAATTAGGAATTCTGACTTGCACAAGTGCTGATGAAATGTATGCTGTTGAGTCTCCTGGGTTGCCAGCTTGGGCATCTTCACACTGTGTCCCCTTTTGTACCCAGATAGACATGCAGAGGCCAAAGAATGAAGATGTCTCATGTTAACTTTAAGATTTCAGGATGAGTTGAGCTTACCAAGACAGGTGGTGAGTGCAGAGACCCAAGGAGTTATACTTGGAAGACAAGATTGAAGAACTCCTGCAGTTCACAAATGCTACTTGGGAACCGGATAGTCAAGTACTGCCAGTTCCTAGGATCAGCTTAAAGTTAATAGAGTGATGGCAGGTGCCCAAACATCTTTGCAATCCTACATTTACAGAGATGTTTTCATCACAGACCAGACAAAATAAAATGGTTTTTAAAAACAACACACCCTGCAGGTCTCTGTCCTTGCCACTGGGCATATGAAATTTAAACTGAAAAAAAAATCCTAACAAAAGAAGAGAATGTATTCATAAAAATAATGTAATTGGAGAAGCTTGAAAGTAGCAAGAGTGTGTGYGACTTCGATGCATTTTTATCCTTTTAAAATAAAACAGATGCTGAGGGGACATTACAAGAAGGAGTCTCAGAAAGGCTGGTGTAAAAACAGTGAAAGAACAGAGAAACTTGCTTTTTCCAGGAAGACAAGCAAGGATCTGGTTCTACAGACCTGATATGTAGAAATGCATGTGGTGGAAATGCCATGTTTTGGCATGATCTGAAATCGCAGATTTGGGAATGAATTGTGTGCATGGAGTGCTCCATACATCCACACATCATTACTCTGAATTTGAAAAAAAGTTTCACATGACCTCAAAGGGATTTTCAAACGTTCAAGCTTACTTGGGAGATTGCTTCCAAGCAAGAGAGCCTTTGCTTAAGTGAGAGCATCACTAGTCCATGGGCCCAATCCACCTGCAAATCCTGCTAGTGTTTGTGTCCTTTTCATAAGGTCCTGCTTTCCCTGTGGGTCTATAAATCCATAGTCAATCCATCCTTGATTTCTATGGAAGGCAGTGTTAAAATCCCTACATTTTAGGAAAAGGAGGTGGGGGCTAACTTCAGCCCTTCAGCCCTATTATCTTTCTTTTTTTTTTTTTTTTTTAGGGAGGTGGGTGGCCTCAGTCAAAATCAATCCCATATTCATTTCATAAGTTTTTGTGCTTATACATGTAAGACCATAATTATATTTATATAAGAGCACTGTTTCTATAGGTGTGGTTACTTCCTAAAGAGCAAGTAGCTGCAGTAGGATTATACAAAAGCAATCTTTGGCAATTCATGAAAAGTAGTGTTTTTTAGGCTTTAGCAGATTCAATTTAAAYGCTCTTGTGGGGTTGGTGTTATTGCTATTTTAATGATGTGGCATTGGAGACATGAAAGAAATAATGTTTTACCCACAATCACTCAGCAAGTCCCATCCTTTCTCACTTACTGATGGTGCCACATAACTGTGCTGCTGATACTCACCAGCAAACTAACTCTCATTTTCACCTTTAGTGATGACCAAGAGGGCTTGGAGTTAGACTTTAGGCAAAATTCGAAGTAGGCTTTCAGTTGATTCCACTGGGAGACACAATCCACAAAYACAGGCAAATGACATGACTGGAATGAGAAGGGGTGTGATCTACCACAGTACTGTAAGGCTACAGTACAATTCATCTGTTCAAGAATGCTTACTTAATTTCATGTCACTAAAAGAGCAAAATACTGTCCCCTTTTAATAATGAACATTATATTTGACTAAAGAAGAAGTAAGACAAGAAACGATAACAGGAATTCCCCTGAAAACAAGCTATTTGTTTCCTGGTGGATGCAAATCCATTCTGTGTCTCCCAGTTTCCCCTTTCAAATGCATTTATGTGGGYCTCACCTACGCACCAGGCAGAGAGATCAAGATCTGGCTCCACAGGGATGCTTTGTACTGTCCTGAAAGCATAACTTAATCCAGGGAGAGGATAATGCACTCTTGAGTTACTGGCTCCTTCGACTCCATCCTTGTGTTGGATTAACTTCCTCTCATCTCCAAAGAGTTATCTGAGTACAGATCTCTGTATTCTCCTCCCTAGAGTTTATTATGAATTTATTAAAAAAAAATATAATCCCTTCAGCTATGAAAATTACTCTCATTTGTCTATAAATAAACTTCACCTCTTAAACTGTGTCAGATGCTGCAGATTCACCAATTTGATCTAGATCTTCTCTGCTCCTACAGCTCCAGGGCAAATGACTCATGCTGTCTGCAAGTGTCATATCCCATTGAGCCTGGCAGTATCAGTGTGTCTGAAGGTTTCTACTAAAACCTGGGCAGAGATTTTCTCCTGATCAAGCTGAGCTCACCAACATCCTGCAGCCACAAATCAGTATGTTGTACTTACATAAAAATCCATGTGTTTGCRCTACTCCAACCACAAGTCAGTAGAGGAGAATGTGTTCTAGAGTCAAACAAATAGGATAAAGGCAAAATCCAATTGATCCATGTAATCATTTCCCCAGTTGCACTTCCCTTCACCGGTGGCAGTCCTAGGAAKATTGGTCTGCATTACCATCACATTACCTTTGAAACTGCTTTGGAAATATCAAAGAGAAATGCCAGAGTATTTTCAGACAATCTAAATGGCTTTTATATCTTGTTCCTGAAAAATCAGAGTGCCCTGAGCTGTCTGAATGTTCTGTTCTTACTCTATAAACCTCTTGTTTTCAAAAGCAGAAGAGATCCACTTTCCCAGGTGTGTGGCCATTCCTACAGTTGTCCCAACCCTTCTGCTACCTTTCCTGGGGAAGGGAAAAACCTAGACATGGAAAATCAGGGAAAAAACTCTTCCCCTAAGCGAGTTTTAAGGTAACGGCTCCCTTCTGGCTATGAGGCACCTGAGGATAGAAGATGTTGCTGCAGCCAGTTTTGACCAAGTTTCCAGAAAGTCATGGACCATGGCACTTGTTTGATCATATTCATGTGCTGATCTGTGGTCCAGGGAGCCACAGGAAAGAGCTGAATTTTTATTTATTTATTTATTTATTTATTAGTTCTATTTCAGTTATCCAGGTTATGGTATAAGGTGATGCTCTTGCCTAATGAATGAGCTGGCTGCTTTGAAACTCCAGCTGATGATGCTCTGAGGGCATTCTGGGTCCTCAGATACCAGTTTCTCATAAGCTCTTTGGAGTAGGGGCCTGTGATTTTTCTGCTGCCATCACAAATAACAGACTCTCAGCTTGAAGTCCGTGATCGACTGTGCATGCCACGTTTCATGCCATAAAAAACATATACTCAAGCCTGGAAGGGCAAACATGCTTTTGGCTTCTCTGCCATTTGTATTTCAATTTGCCTTTGCCACTTCTTTCACTGTGTGTTGCTACTTTTCCCTCGAGAAAATTTCCAGAGCCCCCTGGAAGAAGAAACAGACTCTATTTACTGACATTTGTTCCAAGTTATTATGA
Source organism: Amblyornis subalaris (assembly GCA_018881555.1). Classification (NCBI taxonomy): domain Eukaryota; kingdom Metazoa; phylum Chordata; class Aves; order Passeriformes; family Ptilonorhynchidae; genus Amblyornis; species Amblyornis subalaris. Next base: position 5,879,278 of record JACAXG010000017.1, on the reverse strand, counting down.
GGAGGCAACTCTTGTAGTCTCTAAACAGGACGTCTCAGCTAGAAGCCTTCAGTCAGAACCTACTATGCCCTTTTCCTTCTTTTAAAAAGGTCTGAATTATCTACTAAATACCACAGCATCTTGAAGAATGTCTGTAGGACCTCTCTGCTTTCCTCCTCGGTCAAGGCTTGAGYCGGCACTCAGTTAAGTTGCTGGGAGTCTTCTCCTTAGGATGGCTGTGTGAGCATTGCTTGCACACACATGGGTTAGTCCATGCCGTGAATTAATGRGTAATTCAGGTGCAAGTTCCACTGCAAGGGAGTGCCGGGGCTGAAATGTGGCCTGAAGCACATTGAGGCACCATGGACACAGCCTGGGTGATGAGGAGCCTTTCCTTGTTTCTGCACAGGATGAACCCGGGGTCGACACCATGGGGAGGAAACATCCTCTGCCATCTGCTTCCTATCTGGCAAACCTCAGTGCATGGCAGGGGAGTGTCCTACTGTGGCTCATTCCTTTGAGTGTCTCCAAGGGATGCAGCCCTTCCAGGTGGCTGTGGGCAATAGTCGTGTACGCCCTGATGCCCTGGGCTGGCTTCCCGTTTCACACTTGCTGATGGTCCTCATGCCAGAGGCAAAGTTCTCTTGACAGGGGCCATATTCTGCAGTGCTCAGGCTGTCTCTAAGAGTAAAAGCCCTACCCAGGGAACAGATAAACAGAACAATGTTTGAGCCTCTGGTACACTTTAATGTCATTTTCAGGGAAATATATGTGTCATAACAACACAAAGCAGGCATAGTTCCCTTGCTTTGGATCTGCCTGGTGCCAGGGTTCACGTCATTTCAGCATTGAAACAGATCCAGCAAGTTCATGGTAACTTTGCTCTCCTGAGAGCTGCCTCTTTTGCCCCCTTGGTCTGTACTTGTCTCTTGTCTTCCAGCAGTGTTCCTCACCCCTGTCAGGGAATGTCACGTACTGTTATGGTTAACATCTAATTTTCACTGGAAACCCTAGGGAATTGGGCCCTTATCTCCACATACCATGCACATCAAAATGGTTTAATCAAGCCTATTAATTCCAGGGCTTGCTGCTGATCTGGATAAAACACTGCCCTTTCCCAGCACTGAAGCTTTGYAGCCAAGTTTCACATTGCAGCACCCTCCATGAAGTTTGCTCTCTGCTCCTCAGGGCTGAACACATTCCCCTAAAGTCCCCCAGCTCTAACAGAGAGGTGCCAGGGCTCTGCTCTAAGGCTCAGATTGATTTGGGCTGATTTTCCAGACCAGAAGCATCTCATCAGTTTTAAAATTTGTACTTGAGAGTCCTTGGTGTCACTTCCTGGTGCTCTGGGCAGTCATTGCCACTTCCAAAAGTTGGTTCAGGGAAACTGCAGAGCCTAGGAAGGTGTCCAAGAGTAGGCAGAAAACTCAGCAATGTGCCAAGACCGGGGCAAAACGCRGGGGATATCACTACAGATGTGGCACTGGGGGACCTGAGGAAGCAGACATTTCTTTGTCCTTGTCCCAGCACACCTCCTTTAGAGAGGGGTGGTGGGACATGGTTTATTCATCAGAAGGCACAGCCTGGTCGAGGAACAAACTTCAGAGAACTAGACATGAGAAGATTAAATATGGGAGGATGGTTACAAGCATCTTCCTGACCAGATGAAGAAGTGGACCACATTCTTCCCCCTTTTCTCACCTCCAGCAGCGTTTTACCTCTTGGCTCACTCCTGAGCCTAAAGCCAAAAGTCTCCAGCAGCTGTGGGGATGCCTTGTGTTTAAAGCAGCCACGAGACATATGCCTATTGGGCCAGGGCTGCTCGAGATGTGCTGCTGCTTGCTTTTCTGGGAAAGGGTTCTTGCAACATGAAAGAAGTGCAGGCAAACAAAGAGCCCTGGGGAGAGAAGTGACAGGCAGCAGCTGGARCCAGTGGGTGACTTGCCGAGTGACAGAGCGGTCGGGCTCCTCGCTACTCTGCTACTATTTTGGAAACATCAATAAACAGAAGAGGCCAGATCAACCTCTCAGGGCTCCAGCACAAGCCCTGAGGAGCCCTGTGGACATCAGTGGCACCGGCAGCCTGAGACACCAGTTTCTTCATAAGAACTCTGCTTCATTTGGACCGTGGGCAAACTCATYGGATTTAGCCACTGAAAACGTTATTAGCAGTTCACTAATTAGCAGATCTCAGCTCCTTTGCTGGTGCAACCTTGCACTGAGGAATTCATGCTCATTGTGCCATGGAGAATATGACTGTTTAACTTCTGCGGGGGAGCTTTCAAGCAGCTGGAAAAAAGTATGAATGTTTATATTTTTAAAAAGGGATTGTTTTTGCTGCTGTCAATTATTAATGGCTCCCAGGTCAGGCTAAGGAACAATGCCAGGGATAAATTACCCTGTACGCTATTCATATATGCTCTACCCAATTGTTTCCTTCTCAACTAGAGGATTCACCTCGCAATGAACTCCTTGGCATTTGGAAAAAGAGGACTGACGAAGCAATGAACTCGGTGTGCCCATTTATTTATGCATTGACATCTTTCCTACTTTGTCAGGTGTGTTTACTCAAAAAGAAGCAGGAAATGCATTATAATTATAAACATATTATTGCAGAAGAAAAAGGCTGCTCTTGGAAAGGACTGCATTGTTTGATAAATGGTTACAGTGAAAAAACACAGACTTAACCTACGACGCTCTTTGCTGAGATCAAAGCAAAGCTGCTGCTGCCACAGGCTGCCTGTGCAGCAGGACTCAGCTCTGGGTTTGCAGCAAGGCAAGTAGAAGAAAGCTGAAAAGAAAACTCAATCTCCTCCCTCATTTTTTGCCTGAAATTTCTCCTCTAGTAAAACAAAAAATGACTTAAATATTAAATATTTGCTGTTAAAATTAACAGAATTAGTGATGAACCCAGCTGAGAACACAATATCTAGGGCCAAGTCCAAAGCCCCTTGTTGAAGCCATGGAGAGACAACGTGTTCTGACTTGGGATCCTGATGAGCCAAAGCAAAGATGGATTTAGGGAATAACTCTGGCAGATTCTGGATGTCCTGCAGTCCTTCCCTGTGACCTTGCCCAAACYTGCAAGCACTCCTTAACTGCGAGCACAGCTGAACTCGTGCTGCTACCACGAAAAGCAAAATCCTTCTGCACTGTGAGATCAGGAATGCTGTAGGTAAGAGGCAGAAGGGGCTGACTGCCCTTCTCAGCACTGAAAGGCTGAGCCATGGCCCTGCACTTAAATAAATAAAAATGCATMAGCAGGCAAACTGAAAATTGTCCAGAGGAGAGCAACAAAAATGATCAGAGGTCTAGAAAACATGACTTATGAGGAAAGATCGAAAGGGCTGGTTTGTTTAGTCTACAGAATTTGAAACATCCTAATAAACTTTAAAGATGTAAAAAATACATGACATCTAAAAGGGTAATCAATTGCCCTTTATCTCTGTGGCAGAAGGTACAGCAAAGAAGATAGTATGAAAAGCTCTGAGGCCAGTAACACCTCCTCAGGTGTGTTACTTGGGGAGGGATCAGAGGGTCTCTCATGGGAGATTTTCAGTATGTTGGACAAGTACCATGACAGATTGGGTAACTCACTGTCCCATGGAACAGGCTGCTTTCAGCCATGTGGTCCTACAGTTTCCATGATCTAGTGCTGTGTCAGGACACCTGGGAATGAGGCCTTGGAGGTGATGAGCTTTCAGAGCACTCCTTGATTTGAAAAAATTCGGCAGGTGCTCAACCCTTCTAAAAGCTGACTGTCAATCAACAAACCTTTTTAAATCGTCTCTTTTCCTTGGCTTCCATAGTTATTAAATGAAGGGCAACAAATTTCCACGTTTTCAAGGGGCCWCCATTGTATTTGTGAAGTACCTTGCTGCTCTCCCATGGGGGATTCCCATCTAGGTGAGTACTCAAATGCTTGAATATTTAGATGATGAGACCTCTGAAAAAGCATGTGAAAGCATATCAGGTAGTGACAGATTTGCAGATCCTGCTCCACAAAGTCCCCTCCTGACACTGGAAAAATAGGTACCTTGGCCAACCTTCACTGGCAGTGTTTTTATCACTGGATACAACAACAGTAAAGCAGTGAGGACAGTATAAGGTACTGCTCTAGGTGGGACAGGTGGTGGTCAGCACCTGCTTAGAAAGGCAACATCCCTTCTTCCCACAGTGCCTGCCCGGAGCTGTGTATCCCGTCCTGTAGCTGCATGTGCTGCTCCCCACCTGTGACCGAGCGACTTTGCCATCCCTTGGAAAGGCTCAACACTGTTCTCTGATTTCAATCCTTTTTTTTCAAAGGGCCCCAAAATTTTGGTCAGAGTTTGCATCAAAACTGACCACAAGGCAGAAGCCTATTAGAAACCAGGCTTTGAATTTACTGCCCAGCAATCCCAAATTCCTTGAATTATGGGCATGAGGTGAGGAGTTTGTGAAGGGAAGGAGCACAGGGTTGCAGCCAGAGCAGAGCTGGCCCCAGCCCTTGGCATCTCCAAGGACTTGGGGGTGAAGTGAGGGCTCCTGAAGAGATGGGGGAAAGCTGCTGTGCTCAATCCTGCTGCTACCCTGCCTCTTCTTTGCACTCCCCATATACTGCCCAGCTACAGCTGTGCAAGGTACTGCTTGGTCCTGCATGAACACAGAGAAAATCACTAGTTATATGATATGGCAATTAAAAAAAAATCTGTTTGCTTCTGAGYGTAAACCAATGACTGTGGCAATGGTTTGCAAACATGGGATTATGGCCCCAAGTCAACCTTTTTTTCCCTCTGTTTTGGGTACAGTCACGAGCCTGGCAGGAATCTGTGTCAGCTAAAAGGCATGGCAGCAATTGGCGTCTCCCAGAGTTTGGAACTGAGTGGGGTCACAACAGGAAAGAGTTTGGGAAGGCAGCACTGCAGGGTTAGGAATAAACATCTCCCTGGGGCAGACTTTCCATAATTGGCCATGACAAGGCTTCTTTCTCCAGAGAGCTGGAGCTGGTCTGTGAGGAAGCAGGATGAATCACTGCTCCGGTCCAATTTGGCAAGTGCCATGATTTAGTTCTGCTTTGCACAGGGAGGAGATGATGATATAGACTGAAAGACAGAAGAGAAATCTAGCCAAAGACTTCGGAGCTGGGAGAGGAGTTTGGGTTCCCACTCATTTTTTTYGAGTTTATTCAGATCCTTAGAAGGAAACCCTGGCAATACCCACTGGTGCAAAAACAATTCCCTTTATCAACAAAGGGAGGGAACAATGGGGACTCCTGAACACAAAGCTCATGCAAACAATAATAGCCCTTTTATTTTGCATTGTTAAACCAGCAGTTGATACCAAATATTTCCTTCCAGCCCTCCACTTTGTTAACTATTTCTGTCACTCTTCTGCTCCATTTATGGGAGGAGATCTTAGTGTCTGGAGCTGGTTTTCTGCAACGTGGTGGTGACCACATGGCTGTGCACCCTTTTGTGAAGAGGAAGGTTGAGCGTGGTTTCCTCATGCCATCCTGTACCCTTTGAAAAGTCCCATTTCTTTCAAATATGCAGAAAAAGGGGTGTTGTTTCTGCCATCCTTTCTCTGGATGGTGGTCAWTAGTGCTATCTATAAAGCTCCTTGCTATCTCAGCAATCTTACCAAGCCCAGTGACCTAACAGCAGTTCACAGCCTGTCCAGTATCTGATGATTAATCCCCTCCCTTTGAAAGTATGCACTTAGTGGCAGAACCCCATGAAAACGTTGGTGGAGCCAGAGCTGTTTTGCCAAGTGGCAGATTTAGACTTGCTCTTCTTGGAAAGCTGGCTTCCTGTCACTGGCTTTGTCTCATGGGCTTTTTTCCAGTGGTTTGGAGAGAGGAGAAAGGGAAAAAGAAATTGCTCCTCCCAAATACCTCTTCTCTTTTACATCTCCTTTCCTCCATGTGTTCTCTCTGCTATTCCAGATTTCAGGAACTCCATCAGCCAAAGTCATCCTAGCTAACCCCACTGCTATTCCTGATGCAAAAGGAGAAGGAAGATCCCTGCAAAACAAGATCCCTTGAAACTGAAGATGCAGACAATCTTAATTTCCATCCTATCTTCTCCAGCTCCTTAGAGGGCAGGCAGATGGAACAAAAATCTACCCTGCACTGGGGAAGAGTGTTAGCTCAGAAAAGTCAAATCTGCATCTTGTTGCAATATGAGAGTTCAGGTCAAAGCACCAGCCTTCTGCCAATTTCTAATTTGCTGTTAGGAACATTAAAATTTTATTTCTCATGAGCCTCTTTCTTTATTTCTAACTCGGGCAGCTGCTGCTGGGCTGGCTACAAGAGTGGAGCTTGGGGCTTCCTATTCTAAACACTCCCACAACTTGAAATGGAAAGCTTGGTCAGCACTGAGCAGCAAAGGGCTGTGGCAGGCAGCTGAGTTTGCATGATGACAAAGATCTTAATTTCCCTGGAGATACCAGCATCCCCATTCACGTTTCATTTTACAGTCTGTGCAAGGACAAATCCTGCACTGGGTTCTTACCCAGTATCTTTTTCCTGTTTCCCGTTGAGACACTGGGTAAGGCCTCCAGACTGGACTCAGCAGCACTATCAGCCAGGTGAATACAGAGTGAGCACAAAGCTCATGACCTTTCTGGCACAGGGTCTGGGAAGGACTAACACTGCTGGTGCCTTCAAGGTCAGGAGTTTGCGTAACCCCATGAGGATTCTCCACGTGCTCTCTGCAGAGCGAGGTAGGTCCTTTCTGCGAAAGAAAGCACAAAACATCAAGGAAGTACCAAAGGTCGTTTAGAGAAGGTTAGAACAGGGGACACACTGGAGAGTAAGGCACCCATGGTCAAAGAGTTTGTGTGGCAGTTTTCCCTTTGGTGTCCATGTGTCAGTCTCCGGATCATAGCAGTCCAAGGAATCCAGGTCCTTGATAACATTGTCTGAGGTGAGACATCGTCCTCCTGTGACATACAGCTTGTTCTTGATGACAGTGGCCCCATGATGCATTCTTCTGTCCTTCATGTCTGCACATTTAACAAACTTGTTGCCTTTTGTATCATAAGCAATTATTCTCCGGGTGTACCCTGAATGCAAAGCCAGAGGTGGAAGAGACAGATGGGAATTAAGTGCTTATGGCCAGCAGAAGGAATAATAATAATATATTTCCTGCTAGTCTTCAATAAAACCTATTATACTGGTACATAATTTGGCAGAATTAAGATATCTAAACAAGGAAGTGATGATGTGTCACAGGAATGCCTGTCTGTCTATTTTCCCTTCCTGTTTGTCCTCACCGTGTCTAGTAGCACCTTGGCAGCCAAGGCTTGATGAGCACCATAAAACCCATTGGATCAGGCAACCAACCTGTCAAACACAGTTGGAGCTTGCAGTTACCTGCATTTCCTTCAAACATCCCAAAATATTTCTTTTTACCTAACAGACTCATAGAGCTTCGCTTGGAAATACAGAAACCAATGGCACATGGGAAGGGACCAACAGTGCCTTGTTGGGTTGGAGTTGTAGCTGTCTGCTGACTGGAGCTGGGTACTCAATGGCACAGTGCCACCAGTGCTCACTCCACTCCTAAAGCCCTCAGCACCACATCTGTGCTGGCCACCACACCAGTGACCCAGGGCCAGCTCTTCCACTGAGGGGCGAGGTAAGGGCTGGTAAAAGGGTCATCGGCTGAGAGGTAAGGGCTGGTAAAAGGGTCATTGCTCTGGAGCAATGGAGGCGTGGAAGCTTGGTACCCAGCAGCACCTCGCCCCTGTAGAAAAACATGAGTGTGGTCTGAGGTCAGGGCAATCTGCCACACAGGAGCCTGACAGTCTTGGACCTCTAGACTCAGCTCTCCGCTGTTCTCACTGCAAAGCGTAGCAGTGGCCTCTCCCTGAGGGGTGACACCTTGTTGAAGTCCTGTGTGATTTGGGTTCAATCCTCTGCTTTGCTAATGCTACTATGTATCTCATTTTCCCTTGAATAATCCAACACATGCTTTCTCCTGCACTCTGTGGTCAGGGGAGTGGCATTAAGGACTGTAGAGTGCCGAATTATCGATGACATGATACACCCAACTGCCACGGGGAGAGGCTGGTCCTCAGGTTGAAAAAGATACTGAGAAGTTTCCTTTCTCYGTGTGTTTCACACCTCTTTTGGGACATTTGACAATTACCCCCAGGAGGCAGCTACAGGACCAACCAACACCTTGTAGAGCTATAGCCTACCCATCCCAACAAGGAATCCATGGCCCTTGTGGTAACCGTGCTTCCCATTCTTCCAAGATGAGCAGACAGGGAGGACCAGTCTGTGAGTCATCAGGAGAGGTGCAGCACCCCCATGCTCTTGGCTTCCTCCCTTCTGCAGAGCAGTAACTTGCATTGGCTTTTCCTCAGTTTCTTCCACCCAAGTCCTGCTACTTGTAGTAAGAAAGTGCTTCATGGAGAACTTATCTCCACTTGCATCATCATGAAGCTCCATGAGAGAAGTGTATGGAGGGTGGGCACACTCCTCCTCTGCTTCTCTTTGCTTTTGAGGGAGCATTCCAAACAGGAAGGCTGCAAAACCCCACAGAATCCGGGCAGGGGGAGGCAGAGGGAAGGTGAAACACAGCCCTTACCACCTACGATGATAATCTGGTCTCCAATCGTGACAGCTGGTGCACAGACATTCTTCACCACTCTGGTCTCCATCCGAAACCACGTATTCCTGGAGACATGGTAAACCTGACAAAAAAAATAAAGCTACTCACACAGCTGTTTGTGTTGCATTTTAACTGSCAATTGTAATTACAGAGGAACTTCTGGGGTCTTTTTGCCCTATTAAATACGACCCTCTGGCTCAAACTGCTGGAAATCTGAGAACGTACCCACTTTTTTCCCTAATATGTCCCCTTGGAAAGCATTCTGGTTCCCCAAGCTTGTCTGCTCAGGAGATGCTAGCACAAGCGCTAAGGCAGTGTATCTGCCATATGCAAGCTTCTTGGCTGTAAATCTTTGCATGGCCACTAAATCACTGTAACTTGTTCTCCTAAGGGGCAAGCTGGTTCATTTCATTTTCCAGTTATTCTGTGTATTCCTGCCTTAGCCTTAGCAATTTCCTGGGCAAACAAACCTCAACTTCACCCGGCTCTGCTGGGAGTCATTGTGTTCGCCCAGCTGCTATATTTATGCTGGTGACTGGTATGCACTCAGACTGGCAAAGGGACTTAGAGTGGTATCTAAGTCATCAATTTATGTGAGAAAAAGAGCTGTTGCCAGATGATGATCATTCAATCATCTGTATCTGGGAGACACAAACTTTTATGTCACATCATCTGCTTCTTAATATAGCAAATATCACCAGGCCATCTCCCCACTAATTGATAAATACATTTCCTTTCCCCTGATAATGAAGTACTGTTATAACCATAAAGCATTGTTCATGTCCTGGTTGCCATCTTATCCTTAACGATCCTTCTTAGTTAAAGCACCTCGACCAGTGAAAAACATTCATGGGAAAAGAAACACTACAATGTTGCTAAAGCATCACATCAGATAAGAAAAATTTAATGTATTTTTTCTTCCTAATAGAGTGTAACTGCTGAAAGCAGGCAGAGAGCCAGCAACATGTGGCAGGAGCCACATTTTTAACACAACTGTTTTTACGAAATGACTGTCAGTTTAAGTTCTGGCCCTTTGATGAGTGAGTATCTAATCGCTCTAACAATCACGAGTGTTTGCGTTCGCTGCGAGCGAGCAGGTGCGCGGCTGGGACCCCAGCTCGGTGCCAAGTGCAAAGCACTGATTTTGGTGAGATTGGCTACAGGCATGAAGCCAGGCAGGAGGGGCTGCTGCCATGGCATCACCTGCAGCAGCCCTGGCCCTGGTGCTCACCAGTGGCACAGCTGACTGACACCCAAAGCAGTGCCTTGGGGCTGGTGCCTGAAAAGCGTTCAGAAGGGGAAAATGGAAGAGCTGCAATGCTCCTTGAGGCCATGGATTAACTCATCCTGCCTCTTGCTGCAACTCACAAGTCGAAGTTTTTTTCGGGTGGTTTGATTTCATCATGAGGGTGATGGACAGCTGAATACCTTAGAAGAAATTGCCTAGGACAAGCAGGACTGGCCATTTACCTGGATAAGCCGAACAGGGTTTTGCATTATGTCTTCTCCCCCAAAAAGGTAGACCCTCTGATCTTTGGCAGCAACAGCAGGGTGAAGGACGGCAACAGGCATGTTTGCCATGCTCTCACACGTGTTGTAGACACTATCATATCTTTCCACAGAATTCAGGATTTCCTGGTTCTCACCAATTCCACCAAATGATAAAATATAATTTTTGTATGCCAAGCTTCTGTGGGAGTAACGTGGAACTAACATGTGCTCAATCAACCTCCACTGATTGAGTTTGAGGGAGTAAATGTAAATATTAYCACTGACCAGGCTTTTCTTATTGCTAACAGGCAGCCCTCCGAGCACATAAACATTGCTGTGTAAACTCACTGCAGAGGCTTTGTACAGGCGCATGGGAAGTTTGGCCAGGCTCAGCCATTGGTTCATCTTCTCATCATATAGAAGGACATCCCTCGTTGTCTGCTGGCTGTCCTTCCTGCCACCAATGATGATGAGGAATTCTTGGTTGGAGTACCTGCGAGGAACATGCATCATGGGTTTGATGTCAGGCGTGTTGGTGCTGTACAAGGAAAACATATGTCTCCGGGCTGACTCCAGGATGCTCCTGCAAGTGGGTGAGGACTGAACGAGGGAGTCATTGGCAATGAAATGGAAGAGGAAAGTTGGATGGACATACTGAAGTCGGACCTTCTTGAACAACTCCTGGATGTAGCCTTGTCGTGCTTGGAGGTCGTGCCGGATCCACACCATCAGTGCTTCAAAGACCTGCTCCTCTTCCCCACAGAGTTCATCATCCCCAAGATAATCGACGAGCTCCATGGGACAAAGGTCCTTCAGGTCCTCAGAAGAGGCCACCACAGGAAAGCATTTCAAAGCCATAGCCTTGGCTTTCTTATTCAGGCTTTGGCAGTTCAAGACTTTTGCCAGTCTGATCATGCTCAGACAGTTGTCAGGAGTCAGCTTGTCTTGGAGGTAGGTAGAGCAGGCCTCAAACAGCTTAGTGTACTGCAGCATAGAGGCAGTCTCCAAGAGGCACAGGACATTCTCAGTGGATATAAGAATCTCCCCCGTGTAAACATAAAGGATAATCTGATCCAAAATATCGGCATCGATACCCTTCAGGGTGACTTTAGGCTGGTGACTCTCCCTGAAGTTGTTACAGAACATTGCCTTGAAGTATGGACTGCTGGAAGCCAGCACATTTCGGTGGCAGGGGATTTCAAAGCCCCCGGAGCAGAGGGTAACATCAGTCAGCATCCTGCTCTGCCGCAGAGCATTCAGCTGCCTCAGTAGTTCGGAGGAGAAGTCCTGGTCTTTGAAGAGAAACTCTTCAGTGGATCCCTCTTCCATAGCAAGATAGGAGAAAGATGAATTCTGGACTTGGCAGAAAAAGACCCCAAATTCTTAGCAGCTTTTATTGAAATATCCAGCTCCAAGGGAACAAATCGGGACTTTGATGTTGCTCTAAATATCCGTTCACTATTACGCATAAAAATGGAACACGGGTTAAGCACAGTGGGAAAATAATAAAGAAGCCAAAAGTTCACTAAGACCCTTTAAAATTTTCATAAAGTTATCAGATAGGTTGCAGCTCTGAGGTCAGCACTGCCTGTCCCCCTGGCAAGAAGCAAAAGCACTGAAGTTATCTCACTGATTTTGGATTAAAGCTGGACAGCTGAAGCAATTGGTTTGTCCATTTTAATCATGTTGAATAAATGCACTTAGACATTTATTCACTATTTTAAAGTATTAGCAGTTTAGTAGCTTGTGCCTCTTTCCTCTAGAGTTAGTCACTCCCAAAGAATGCAAATCTGGCAGAGCTGAACTCTGCAGCAGGGCRAACGGAACCCTAGAGACTGGGAATCTGCATTAAAAGGTTATTTATTAACTCTGCTTAGCTGTGGGTTTTTTAATGTTAATCAGACACACAATGACTAAATTAAGTGCCAGGCAGAACAATATGATGAGTATCTACTGTCACGGCTTAACTGCTCAACCTGCAGTGGAACCGTAGGGTAGAAGCGTTTACCTTCTGTTGTCCTTCACTGCATGCACTTACTCTCTGTCGTTTATTCTCTGCTGAGTTTTTCCATAGCTAGAGCCTGGATAAAAACCTATAAACCCACAGGACGTTTCTTTCAGTAGGTAGGTGATTCACAGAGGGAGATTTCTGGCCGCGTTTATCCCGCAGTCAGTTTCGCCGCTGCCGGGCGCTGTGCGCAGGAGCGGCGGGCGCGGGGCATTGTGTACATTCCAGCGCTAAGAATAGGCGCACACGGGCTCTCGCTGTTATCGCATGTGACGCCGCCGCTGCCTTTTGCAATGACCTGGCTGGTTCTGAGCATGCCCGAGTGGTGTTTTTCTGGCAAATGTTTATATATAATAAATAGACACGGAAAGTTCACTTATAAAAGTCCTGGCTGTCCATTTGGAAACAGCGGCAGGACCCTGTCCTAAAGTGCCTGGGAACTCTAGAGCCTGTAAACAGTCTGCAGTGCCTCGCACTACGCTGTCACCATAGTTTCATGGAGAAAGGCGGAGAGAGAAGGGCTTCCAGGGACTCCGGTGTGACGGACCGTGTCTCCACCTTATGGAGAGATCTGGGCAGCAGCAGCCCGTTGCAGTGTGGTGGGAGATCCTGATGCACTGGGACCCCTGCATCCAGCACCGCTCCAAGGTGGGCAGGGAAAGCCCAAATACCTTTGCCATGCAGAAAGTGAAGTTCACTCTTGAAGCAGTTTATGATGGCGCTTGATATTTCATGTAGAAAATACTAGGTTGGGGCCTTTTGTCTAAGGACTCAGCTCTCTGAAACCCTTAGCAAAGAACTTCTCAATCAGATGGCTTGATGGGAGGACTGGTGCAGGTTGCTGCAGTGAGTGCAGCAAGTTGGAAACCAAGGTTCCAGAGTGGCAATTCCCGGGGTGGCACAGAGCTCCCGAGGGCACACACCTTGATGAGGTCCCTGACTGCAGATGCCTGCACACAAACAAGGTGTCCAAGCTCCTTTTGCAGCCAGTGAGGTCTAGTAATACAGGTCACCAGTATGTACAACCTGTATTTGGGCAGGTGAACAGTCCTCCAGACATTGCTGGGTCCATATTTAACACTCCCATGTAGGCATCTATGATGATCAGCCTAAATCCATCCTCAGGGTTGGGATCAGTCAAACACCTTGTGCCAGTGGAGGACTCTCCAGAACCCCAGATGGTCCCCTGCCACAGTCTCCACCAGGTCCAGTGCGATGTGTTTCAACTCTATGCCAAGTTCCTGGGTGTTTCAAGAGAAACAGAATTGGCTGCCCATGCCTGGGTAGCTGGATTGTTATCCAGTTCATCTCTGCTGAAATTTCTGCTCATCTCTGCTGAAATTTCTCCCTTTGTTCTAGGGTGGGGTTGAATCCAAAATGTTGTTCCTCAGCCTTGCTACCACAGGCAAACACAAGGTTAAAGCAAAAGTCCTTCTCATATTTTCAAAGCCAAAGCTCACTGGTGAGTCATGTCTGCATCCAGTCACAGCGAGGCAGATGAGCAAAAATTGTTGGGAGCCACAGTGCCCTTATGTCAACTCCTGTGCCATGCTGGTGTTTGCACTCCTCCATTACATTCTTGTCCCTGCATCCACGGCCCAGCATACCACAGGGATGTGGGCAGCCTGTTCCTCTAAAAAAGGCAGCTTTGCATCACGGGCCGTGCCATACACGGCATTTCCAAGAGGCTTTTCAGTGCAGCATAAGAAGGTGGTGAAATGCCTGAAGCCCAGACAAAACCTTAAAGGCCCAGACCCGTGTTAGAGACAGGGTGGAGTCAGGCTGGCATAGTTTTTGGAGGCTTCCCACACAATCTACATGTGTGTGCACACGTGTGTACGAGGCGAGTTGAGGGAGGGGAAGAGCAGGAGCCACTGGACTTGACTCTTGCAGCTGAGTCACTCTAAGGGTAAACATGGCAGTCTACAGCCTTTTCCCTCTCCTCAAGTAAAGAAATGACCCAGAGAATGATGTTGGGGCGCTGGGGAAAATGCGCCCTCTCTCCCTACTCCCTGCCACCGCTGCCTCATCAGCTGGACATGATCTTGCTATAAATATTTAGAGTGGCATTAAAAACCCAAAGGAGAATTTCTTTCTCTCCTTGTCCAGGGAACATTAGCTACACAAACAAAACTCCCTCTTGCTTACTTTCTTGCTCTGTATGTATATGCTCTTGTTGCAGTTGGCTTTGATGATTGATTTAGCTTTATATCTCTTCTGGCTCGAACTCTTTGCCTCCTGTTTAGTTCTGCCTCTTTCTGGCAGCAGCTGTGGATTATTCTTTTAACCCTTGAAGAAACACATGATGCTATCTGACTTCACTAATCACACTGGTTTATGAGGTTGGGGAAGGCTAGGTGGGATGTTCTTCTGTGTCAGATACCGATAAATGTGGCATTTACTCAGAAGATCCCAGGCTTGATGGCTTTGCATGGTCATACAAATTCCTGCTAGCGCAGAGTACAGAGTGTGCTTTTAAATAGCTCATTGCTCTGCGGACGGGGGTGGGGAGGGTGGTGCTGCTCCTTGCTGAGTCCCCACACAGGTCCCTGCCAATTTGGGGCCAGGGCTTCTGAGCAATGAAGTTCCTGCTGCCTGCTTTACAACACTCTCTTCTTATTTTTCCCAGAGATTATGGGTTCAGACACATCCACAACCAAGTGGGCACATCAGCACTGCTTAGTTAGGATTTTCTTTATAAATAGACTAAAAATAATTTTTCATGCCAAAGACAATATGTCCTGTATGGCCCCCAGTGTATGAGGGGGGGCATGAGCCCTGCTGAGAGGGTAGAGCTGTTTCTGCTGTGGGCCAGTCCAACTTGTCAAATAAAATCTGTTTCTGAATGAGTTCTTGAGGCAGGTTTTCTAGGGAGGCATGCTATTGACTGAACCAGACCTGAGTACTCTTTTTGGGAAGGACAGAATCTTGCATTGCTGTGGTAGTGAGATGTTGCACAGAAAATGGCTCGGTCTGAACACCACGTGCAAATAGGAAAGTGGGCTCATTCACAGGGTATGTCACCCAGCAGCACTGTCAGATGTGATGCTGCAGGTCCCCCGTAACCCTCGATGGGCTGAAGCCATTGGGGACTGTTAGAAACTGTGGCCCTCTACAGTTGCTGCTGTACAAACTCCATCCTTGGCCAATTTCTAGAAAATAGAAGCATCTACCAAAGAACGAACATGTTGTTGCAATGCTATGTACTCACCCTGTTCCTTCTGCTCTTTCTCCCTAAGTGTTTGGGATCGCTTGGTTTTGGAATTAGAGTGATTGAACTTTTGATCTGACCCAGAGCAGCTCTTCTTATGTTTTAATGCAATGGGATGATGAAATGTCTATTATCATGCATGAAGCAACAGAGTGGAAAAAAGCTGTAATCTGATCAGCCAGCAGGCAAGTGCACAGAGATTGGTGATGTCAGACAACTTCTAAAACTCATACACTGATCCTGTTACAATTCAGGTGAAAATGAACAAATATGGATAAAGAAAAAGGACTGTTCAAGGCAGAGACTTCACCGAGCTTATTCAGTGTTACATGCGCTGTCTCGATGACTACCAGCCCCCACAGTAATCAAGAGATAGATCACCCCTTTACCCAAATTTTCAGTCTAAATTGACAGGGGACAAGAAAAAAATATTCATTATTATGGCCTGAGTAAAACTGGGAGAGAGAACAAAACCCAGGATTAACATTCCTCATTGTATAAGGAGACAATTACAGGGATCATAATTAATCAGATGCTGTGGAGAGGATGGGAAGATGCCCCAAGCACCAGTGGTGGCAGGTTGGGGTGACAGCCCAGTCCAGGCTGGGAGAGCAGCCAGCCTGCCTGGGATGCTGCATGCCCTGGCAGTGTGGAGCTTGGTCGGTGGGCCCTGACCAGGGTAAGATGGGCACTTAACAACATTTTGCTTATAATAAGTGAGAAATATGGGAGCAGAAAGGAAGACTAATGTGTTGGGGAATTATTAGATTTAGGTATTACATATTTACACATGCATGTAAACATATATAATGAATATGTGCATTGAAAGTTATGTCTATACAAGAAAATTACTACAAAGACAGAACATAGATAGGGAACTTTCTATTCAGTACATATGTCTGTATCTCACCCAGCTGATACTACCACCAGGAGACCTAGTGCCATACGTGCAGTCTGGTTTGGGACTCATCCTGATACTCCCCACTGAAGCAGTCTCCCTGATCCCTGTCCATGCTCAGCGGGAGCCCAGTGAGAATTTACTATTTGCTTCACTGGAATGGGAAAACAGCCCTTTGACTCTGTCCTCCATCTCTCTGGATGACGCATTGGGTTCACTGAAGGCAGTGGAACTCCCTGAAGGCAACAAAACTCCCCGAGCTAGAAGTAGTGGACAAGACATCCAGTGTGAATATGGGGAAGTGGAGTGGTCTCCTGCTCACAAACTACCTAACTCTCCTGGAGTCATGGGAAGATTGGGTTGGGAAGCCCCTGGGAGCTCACCCAGTGTAACCTCCTGCTTGTAGTACCACTAACCTCAGAGTTACATTAGGATGCTCAGGGACTTGTCCAGTTGAACTTTCGAAATCTTGAAAGATGGAGATTTCACAGCCTCTCTGGGCAACCTCCTTCTGTATGTCCGATAGGAATTTCCTTTGTTGCAATTTGGGAMTGCTGTCTCTTGCCCACACAAAAGTCTGCTAATTTCCTTCTGCTGCTGCTAGTTGCCAGCTATCTGATCTTCTTCCTATTCTTTTAAGTCCAGATATCCTTATGATCCTTCTCTCCCATTCCTCTGTAACTATTCCATTATTCATTTTCTATTTAGCTGCTCAGCAAACGTGATCTCCCTGAGTGCTACTGCCACAGCTGTCATTCACATTGGTATGATACCAAATGCTGAATTAAGGCTTATTTTAAGAGTCTGGGCTTGGTTCTGATTTTGTAGGCAAGGTAACAGGCTACATCTATACATACTGGTCTTGAAATCTGCACTTGAATATTGAACCCCTGACCTAAATTTATAGAGGCACGGGGACAAGTTTTACAGCATTGGAGTCACAGAGCAACTTCCCAAGAGTCATTGCCATCACTGTTTGTCTTGTGTACAGATAGAGAGATATAGCATGTAATTCAATAGTGACTTTGGCCCAGTATATGTGGGTGTGAAGATGTGTGGGCTCCTGGATTGGTTTCAGGCCAATCTCTAATTAAAGAGTGAAAGATTAAGATGAAAGCAATTGCACTCTTCCTTCTTTAGTCAGAATGACCTACTAGTGTTAATTAAAACAGTCTTCAGGCAAAAATAAATTTGGCTGCCAAAGTTATATGCTTCACATTAAATAAGGACATAGCTGGTTTAAAGAGTGCTGAGCTTCTAGAGGTTTCATAGAAACCACTGATACAGCTTTGGGCACTCTTGTTGGAATATTTTAAAACAAATCCTTTGCCTAAACCAGCTACTTCATGTGTGTTTCAGACATCCGCTGGCTTTTTCTTCAAACTACATCATTTGAGAATGGCTACCTGCCAGCTTATCTTAGGCTGAGCATACAGTGTGACCTCTGGAGGATAAAATATCACCCTATCACTGGACACCAAAGTAGATTCTTCATCTATCCCTTCTATAGTCTCTGGTTACAAGAGACCCATGACAACAGCAACAAGAAGATACGCAGATCCTACATTGCTCTGTTCTGTCTGGGCCTGAACGTTAAAATGTCTCTGAGAAAGGCATTCAGGCATTCAGGATCTGCCTCTGATATTTTTAGGTGGCTAGAAATGTTGCCAAAGGAGGATCTGGCCCTTAAAATGCCAGAACATCCTATTACACCTGTGTGAGACACCGATTGTTCTTAAAAGCCACCCATATTTCCCATCTCCCGTTTATATTTCCCCATCTTATAACTAGATGGCCAAGTGCTGCTGCTGTGACATTGATCCAAGTAGGGARAAACAGCTCCAGTGCTTCAGAAATACTGTTTTCAATGGGAATTTGATGCCATCAGTCCTCATACATCAGAGGACCTGGRTCTGAAAGACTTTGTCACGCAGACTGGTATACTCAAAAAGGGGAAGGGGTCAAACAGGGTTAAACACTCACAAGCACACTGCCYTGACCTGAACTCTTCACTCTCCTCTTCTTATTTGTCAGGTTCTATTATTTTTCATCTACATCTTCTCTCATAYGATTATAAGAATTTAGGGTAATTCAGGGAAGAAGGGATCTCCAGTGGTCTCTAGTTCAAGCTCCYGCTCAAAGCAGGGTGAGCCATGAGATCAGACCAGGTTGCTCAGAGTTTTGTCTAGTCAGATCCTGGAAACATCCCAGGATGAAGACCATGCAGCTGTCCTGAGGCCCATGTCTTCCTCTTTGGGAGCAGCATTTCCATGCCTGACATGTCCACCTCATGAAAAACCCATCTCTTCCCCTGCTGTGCTCCTGCACCAYATCCCTGGGGTGGTGCTGATGGGGACTGCAAGTCCTTATCTCCTTCATGRGATAACTTAGGAGGTGACTATGCTGAGAGGGCAACTCACAGATAGGGAAATCACTCTGGCCTTGCCTGTTGACAGCAGGATTTTAATCAGGGCCTAGCTTAAATCATTAATTCACAGCCCTCAGGTTGTTTAAAGAGCTGTGATAATGAGCTGAGAAGAAATTACTATCCATTTTCTCTTGGCAGGACTGTAATGGCATGACATGACATTTATTGAATTGAGGAAAGAACAGGGATAATCTCCAGAACAAGAGAAAGACAGAAAATCTACCCAGAAGAAACAATGACAGAAGATTCCTCCACRTATGCAAACACAAAGAGGTCAATTTAGATGTAGTTTTTTCAACATGTCTTTATTGCTTAAGGACATTTGGCAAGATAGCCATAACATAAACCTCACGTCCAACATTACTTGGCAACATATTTCCCAGCTGGAAAGAAAATAAATTGGATTTTTTCTGTGTGCTAATTCCASATTTTTGGATGCTATTTTGGAAACTAATCAAGAGGTGGCTGCYCAGCATGCCTCTTCATTCTTGATGGCTTTTTAGTGCAAAATTGCCAGCAGCAACTTTCTGAAGTCCCCAGAGGTATCAGATCGSACAGCTTCAGCTAATGGCTTCTTGTACATTTCCTGGAACTTCTCCTTTATTGCTGGCAGGTCGCTCTGAGGAGACACCAAGAGCCTCTTTAGAAGAGTGGTGAATGCTTTGAGTAATATGCCTGCTCCTACCAGCACCCCTGGGGTCTGATTCAAGGCCCACCACACCCTGTGGGAGGAGGAGAGGAGAAGGCAGGAGGTCTAAAAATCTTGGAGGACTTTCAGCCTGACATTGAGGTAAGCCCATGTCAGATGGTGGTGAGGGGATGCTAACTGCGAAGAGGGTCTGTGTGGAAAGCTATGCCAGGTGGCTGGAGGAATCTCTGCCCAGCAGTGCTGTCCGGCACAGTCTTGGTACTGGAAAAACTCTTACAGGTGGCTGTGAACTCCTGAGGTCATTCCATGGTGGCAAGCAGGCGAAGAGGCACTTCCCAGGAGTATGGCTAATAGAATTTTGTTCCACCCAGAGAAGTAATTTTCTGGTAGCTATGGGGGGAGAATTAAGCTCCTTGTCTTGAGCTTTCCTGTGAAAAGGCACCTATGGCACGTGTCTGATCTTTATCACTGTGGGTTTTAAATATTGTAATGGCTGGACTGTGTCTCAACAGAGAGAATACCCTGGAGCCTAATTTTTCACACTGTGGATCATTGAGAAATATGCTTTCCTCATCCCTGTGAAAGGSTCCTCCTCTGTGTCAACYGGAACAGCCCTGGGGTTACAACCTAGCCAGCTTACAAGGCAGACTTAAAGATTGTGCTTAAGAACTCCACTATCTTGTGAAGTTTCGTGCTTCTTAAAATGACAATAAACTCCTTGGCTCTTTATTTTTCTTCCCTCCTCCCCATCTGTTTTTCCCAGCTGGAATCACAGAAAATTGGCAACATATGTTTATAAGCAATTCTCAATTTGGGAACTGCTGCTTGATCATTAATTAACTAGGAATTACTTTTACACATCCTATTGGGGCCAGACCTCCCCATGGGTTGCTTTTAACCAGGTACAGTTGACTCCACTTGAAATTGCCTGCATGCTGCCTGGTTTAGCTCCTTTGAAAACAGAAATAGATGCAATATCAAAATCAGAATTGCCTGGGTACAGAAGCAGAGTGTGACCACTGATGTCATTGGGCTGAAAAGGGTTTGCTGAGCACATGATCTACCAGGACTCACTCCATACCCTCTACATTTGTATTTCTCCCAGAGCTGATGTGAGGCATTGTAGGACACAGGGTACCCTACCTCAGCCCTGGTCACAAGGATGCGAATCAAGGTCTCTTCATCGGTCCCAGCTCCTTTCATTGACTTGTGCAGAAGTGTGGCGAAGTAACCTGGGCAGTCTTTGGCACAGCTGACTAAAGAAAACAGTAAGAGGCTTCATTATACTTTTACATTTACAGTTTGTGATACAACTCCAAGCAGAAGTAAATAAATAAGGAAGAAAAGGAAACTTTAGGGTTTATGCTTAGACATATGAGCTGGCAAGGCTTTAATTTTGAGACTGGTCCCCTGGAGACCAGCAAGGAGAAATCTTGGAGTCTGAATGGGATGTACATTTTTCCATAACGAAAGCATGTTACACAGTGAGATTATCAGCACTGAGTACTCTGCCATTCCACARTGAAAATGACATGACTGAGAAGGAGCATTTGCTCCTATGGGATTCCTCTTGTCCATCTATTCTTGGGGTAGCTGCTTACTCTGCACATCACAGGAGGACGATCTGGGAGAGCCTGGATCCAGATGGATAACAGCAATACCCATAAGCAAACCAGAGACAGGGCACAGTGTTAAATACTGGTCAGAGTCAACCCTAGTGCTAAATTGCTGTCGAGGACCCCGTACATTTCTGTGGTGGCTGGCTAGCACACTTCTCATGATGCCCAAGCATCTGCTGGGAGTTATCACCAGCCATGGTCCCAGGCACAGCTTGGATGTGGCCACCCTATGTTAGAGGGCAAATAATTTAGATGTGTGGAGAGGAGCTGTGTCTGGCAAGTTTGATTTTTAAAACCAAGGAGTTCAAATCACTACTGAAAACTGTCTCTTTTTTCCTGGCAGATATGTCAGCTCAGTTTAGGGGTATCTCGATGGCTGTTGCCAGGCTGTGCAGAGACCCCCAATAACCAATGGGATGGCAAGAAGTGGAAAAGAAAGGTCTTGAAACGATTGTTTTCTCACCAAGAGTGAGATAAGCCTTCTCCAGATCTCCAGATGTTTCACTTTTAATGGATTCTTCTATGTCCTTCCCACACACCTAGGAGAAAAAAAGGAGCCATAAGAGCTTCTGTCTGTACACATCTTCCCACTGTCACAAAACCAGCAACAGATTTGGGATCCAATGGCAAAAGGTCAATTCAGATTCTTTAGAGCCTTTCCAAAGGAGTAACTTAAGGGTAAATGAAGTTCTCGTCTGGTGTAAGTGCTCACAGATCCACTGGCACCAAGAGAARGTCTATGCAGTCAGGTAAGGCACAGTGGTTAAGAGATGGATAACCTACATTTTGCAGTCACAGGACAAAGTCACAGACTTCTAGGAAAAAGAAGCTGCAGCTTCTTCTTGAGTGCCCCTAGTCAGGAGAAACTGCCCAAGCTTTCTTTAGCCCCTCTATCAAAGGCTCTGGATGGCTCCCAGGCAAATAAAACAATTTTTGGAGCTTTACCAACTCTATGAAGTTCTGTTACTTATTGTCTTTGGCTTCCCAGGGAGAGTTTACAAGCACTGCAGTTGTCCCAAGGCTTTTGTATTATTCTTTAGGGAATGAGAGAAGCAGACTGTCTCTTCAAAACGGAGTCCATCCTGACTTTTTTGAACTTCAGGAACCTCAAAGACTTTTACTTTGCTCTGCTTTGCCTRTCAAGATGTCCCTGCATGATTCAAGACTGATTTTTAGGTCAGAGCTGGGAGACTATGCATACAAATCAGCAAGGGCACCATGTGAGGATTTAGGGCTTAAGTCCTGCAAACCACCAACCTGGTTTAGACCTTGCCCTATTTATCTCTCCAGCTGAAGACAAGGACACGTTTGCATGATTGGGGCTCAAATTCTGACCTACTTCTACTTTGAGTGCAGCCAGGCAGGATGTAGTGGATTGGTTTGGGCAACCTGATCTACTTGGCTTTAGGAATMAAAAACCCAAGGTAGCTTGGCTGTGGGAGCCTTTAACTGAACCCCCAGGGTTTGGGCCACTCCGAGGGAGAGAGTATCAGTTTGTGACTGGGTTTGTTCTCTTGCCAGCAACAAACCAAAACTTGGATTAAGCTGCAAACATTTTTCTGACTATTGGTTCCTTATTCTGCTGACACTGAAATATGGCCTTGACTGGAGCTCTTTTCATCTTCAGCGCCTAAAGCTACAGTTTTGTGATGAACTCAGAATCTTCCCAGGAAAGTTCAGGACTGTGAGCCAGAGGCTGGAGGGTCCTCTCCTGAGAATAGAGGTCACTGCTGAGCTTCCACCTTGCTGCCGGGAGAAGGACCTTGGGTCTCCCATTGCTTTGACTTTTGGAGGTAATTTCCAAGCAAGATATCTCCGTGGAGGTCAGGTTCTGGTATGAGTAAAATGTCCCTGCTGGGTGGCACAGGGAGAAGTACTAAATAGCCAGGATCCTGCTGCCTACTTTGGAGGCAGAGGGAAGCAGAGCAAAGCACCTGCACAGGCTGTCTGCTCAGCATGGGCAGAGAGGAAAAGGCTGGAGATATGCYTCTCCTCAGCCAGTACGAGTGTGTGAAGCAGGGATCAGGAGGAGACACCTTGCCAGGCTCTGTTTAGGAGAAAGAAAGGAAAAGACCAGAAAAGCAAATCCTTGCTTCAGAGCAGGAGTTTGTGAACCTGTCCCTTTGCTGCAGGAGGGGGGATACCCACTGCCATGCATCTGTGGGAAGGAAGAGACATTGTGACACTTATTTGGCTGGATATTGTGTAGGTTATGAAGGGGAATAGGCTCTCCACTCTCAGAAGATACAGCTTCTCCTGTAAATCTCCTATTTCTGTAAGCTCAGGATACAGTTGTATAAATATGTTTTCCAAGATTCTTAAAGAATTCAAGAAGTTATAAAATAGCAAATAAAGGATTGTCCACTCTACATAGAATCATTTAGGTTGGAAAAGGCCCTTCAGATCATTACATGTTGTTGTAGGGATCTGAACCTACATGTCAGGCCCTATGCAACCCACATTGCAGAAGATAATAACTCACCTTTTCATAGGCTTGAAAAGTAGCTCTCAGCTGACTATAGCTTCTCTTTGCTAGGACCACATTGAAAGCCAGCTCATCTGTTCCCCAGCGGCCTTCTCCTGCCTTCAAAATTACATGTTATTTTTTTGAAGCAGTTGTTTATTCACACTAAAGACATGAAGTCAGCCAGAGCCCTTGATCCACCAAGCTCCAACYTTTGCCCCCCTTGCTCATCTCCTTGTGCTGCCATTGCCCCCGTGCTCAGTGTGTTCAGTCCCCCCGAGGCAGCCCTTGCTGCGCAGCCCAGGAAAAACGDGGATTTTTCCACTATTGCACTTACTTTGTACAGATCTGTGGCATCTTGCTCAGCGAGCTCTGTATTGACTTGTTGGGTCTCATCTCGGGTTGCCTACACAAAAAGAGATGACTGTAAAGAACACCAGACCAAGTGTTGGTTTCATTTCAGCTCGCAGCCCTCACGAATATTTTGGTTATAGTTTTGCTGCCATCTGCTGACTTGAGCCTGGTGATGGGCACGGTGGGACTCTGTTCAGTTCACTGCAGCCCCTGGGTTTGCTGCCTTCAGATGTGAAGCCTTTGCTTAGGGTTCATCCTCCAACTGTATTTACTGTGTGCTGGGGCCCTAATGAGATTGCAACCCTGATGCCTCTGGAGCAGGAAGGTTCCCAGTACCTGCAGTGAAGTGCTGATGGTTTTCACAGTGCTGGATGACTGGTAACTGTGAAATACTTTCCTGACTAACCTATGTACTCTGAGTATGCATCAACACTGTCATTCCTGGGAGAATTTGTGAAGGACTGATCTATGAAAAAAAAAAGAATAATATGTATTTGCCACTCCCGAAAATACACAAGAGATTGAAGAGAGCTGTATCAATGCTTCCCAGAAAGAGCATCTTTACTGTGATGTATTTAGTGATGTGACTGTTACATCTTTAAAGCTTCTTCTATTTATTCAGTCTTTTCATTTCCCAGAGCTGTCGGATCAGACTGGCCACCACATTGGATATCTAGATGTGCTCCTATTTTTCTTAGTTATAATGTGTCTTTTTAAAGATATTGATTTTTTTGCTTTATTTCATGAAAGGGGTTTAAAATAGAGTGTTTTCTAATGGAAAATATCCTTTTTTTGATTAATGAAAAACAAACACAATGGCAATGTCTTTCTTAGTTGTTCTGTATCTATCTGAGTTCTAAAATCTTAGCAGAGATGGAAGTAAGATTTAATGGTTGGGGCAAAATTCAGCATAATGGGGCCATGACCTCAAACGACTATTCTAGCCATTACCTTGGTATAAATAACAATACAGCAATGCTGTTATTTTCAAAGTATCAAAATTTATAAAATTATCTCTGGCTTCATAAACTAAAATGGTACATATTAAAAAGCCATAGATATAAAAGACTCTTATACTGAAGAATGCCTTTTGTTTACTGTAATTACCTCATTATTATATTATGTATCATAACTATATTATTATAAATACCAGCCAATACTTATTATGATTACTCAGGGAAAAAAGGAAATATCTCTGTCAGGCAGCTGCATAAGAGGAAAGTCCCCGGCCTTACCTCTAGCACCAAGACTAATATCTTCTTTAGGGAGCCACTGGTGTCACTTTTAACATCAGACTCCAGATCCCTATCAAACACTGGGAAGAAAAAAAGATCTGTGAGGGTTCACCCAGTGATAAAGGATTTAAATGAAGCTGTTTGAAAGACAAAACTACTTACGCCGCTTGTAGGCCTCCTTTATGTTTTCAATTTCCTAGGAATATAAATAAATAAAGTAATAATTAATAAAATAAATTAAATTAATAAATCTTATTAATGAATAAATAAATGAGCAAACAAAACACCAGCAAGTCAGCACCATGCCTATACTGTGCGAGGCGTAGCAACCATGGGGGTTGGAGAAGCTGTGAATTCCCAGTCCCTGGTTCAGGACAGCACTCTGAGGGGTGCCTGACTCTTGAAGGTGTCCCCCTGGTTTTCCCTGCATTTAGGCAAGAGCTAATTTTTTTTCAATCGGATCGGGTTCCTGTACCTCTGAACCATCAGAGCAGTGCCAAAGCTGCCTTYAACATGTATCCAGGGGTTTTTCTCTCATCAGTGTTGCCTCCATGCCATCCAAGGCAGACAGGAGTAGGATCAAGGAAGGAATTATATTGCTCTTAACTCCTGCAARAGCTTCAGCTCCAGCAGGGCAACCTTATTGCTGCTAACGCTGGCAAGAGGCATTTCAGCCACGGAAGCTGGTCTGATCCCTCCTCCTCRTCCCAGGGATGCTTTTCGTGAGGTCTTTGCCCTTCTACCTAAGTAAGGTCACATATGGTGTCCCAACCTTATTGTTTTCTGTGCAGAGAATCTCAATCAGCAGCGACTCATCTGTCCCAGCACCTTTCATCGCCTTCCGAAGCTCTCGGGCCTTGTACTCACAGGGCAGGTCCAGCAAAGCCAGCACAGCCTTTTCAAAATTCCCACTCAGGTCTCCCTTCAGGTCCTCTTCCATCTCCTATGGGGACAGTCAGGAGGGTTAGCGCAGAAGCTGAGGTGAGATTAGAGGGTTTCTTAATTCGTTTCAGGGAATCAAATTATTTAAAAGCTCCTTCTGTACTAAAAAGTGACAAAACATTAAAAAAAAAGGCAGTAAAATATGCAGACTTCTTTTTTTTTACAAAATAAGTTCCCTAAAAATTTTGATTTYGGATTGACTGAAACGATTGTCCCATCTTCAAATAGCAGCCAATATCAGTCCAGTTTTGACTAACACTTGTGTAAACAAATGCAAATTAGTGTTTTGAAAAGCTTAACAGGAATTTACTCTGAAAAAAACCCAGAAGCTTCCTGCTTTGAAAGAGCTGCCACACAGGGGATCAAACTAAGAACCTTCTCTCTCAGTTTTGGTTAAAATTGACTTACTAGAAAAAGCAACAGATTTCTGCAAAGTGCTTTTGTGCCAAGCAAACAGCATTTTTTTTACACACACATTCAAGTACATGCACACAAAATCAACCTTCTTTGATGTGATCTACTTAATTCAAAATTTAGTAAGATGCTGGAGAAGAGCTGGCTAGTGTGTGCACGCTTAGGGTGCCTGCTGAGGATGTATCTGAAGCCCTATCTGCAGTTAACATTTCCTGTAGTATGGGAAGCACTTGACAGGTTCAGAACACTGAACGAGAAGTCCAGCTCTAGGACTATTGTTCTCAAGTTCCTCCTGACACAACCACACGTGGACACTCATCTACTCAAGTCAGAGGCTGCCGTCAGTGTTGGAGCGGTTTCAACACACACACCATGAATGCTGCAAGTTCCTGGAGCAGCAGGAGAGGGAGATGGTACAACTTGTGTGTCCCTCCCGAGAGATTTGGGCTGCCCAAGCAAGCGAGAAGGGTTACTGTGAGCTGCTGTCACCAGGATATCTCATGGCATTTGATAATTTCTTATGCTTGTTTTTATTAACTCTCATTATACAACAAAATCAGTAGTATTTATGTAACCAAAATCTGTATCATGCTTGCTGTAAATGTTACATATAGAAGGCTTTCATCTTCAGTGCTGACTGTCTTACTGACACTGATTAACAACTAATGAGCAAACAGACACTAAGAAGATACAAATTTAATAAGATCAGCAGGATTCAGCTGTTTACYGAAATAATACTTTAGAAGCTTTATTTTTCTTAAACACAGAATCATTAAGGCAGTCTATGCTTCCTCCTKCAGAAATCAAGTGCCCAATGAGACTTCTCAGTTTTGCAACATGTTCTACTTCATTACTGGAAGAAATCAATATTACTTCTATTTAACTCAATAAAAATAAAGTTGTGCAAGATCAAATAGTTTCTCTGAATTTGCACCTGGTCTAAGTGGGACTCTGACTTAAATTTTCCCTTTTACATTAACTTCTTTTTCTGAATGTGCTGAAGATGAACACAAGCTGAAATATTTTCTATTTCAGTTATGAATTATTTTCTAGCTCTCCCAGCTTTGATTAAAATGCTCTGATCCGGTGTAGGCTGACTTCAAGAAGACTCTGAGGCCTAAAATTAGAAATATAATCAGTATTTTAGGAGATAAAATAAATTGCTGAATCAGAAACTAACTGGTGTCCTCCTTAAATGCATTATGCCCTTGATATTTTCAAAAGCAGAGGCCTGCTTTTTTGCYTTTTTTGCTTATTCCTAGAGGCAGTGGTTTGAAACAGAGAGGCCATTTATTTCAAAATACCTTGCTATACAAAGTCTTGTACTTCTGTTTTATTTGTTGTCTCTGCTCTGATGTTCGACTTGATAAGACTTCAATAATTTTCTTTTCATCAGTTCCTGAAAAAGAAGTTGTGCATAGRGATTATATAATCAGGAATCTAATGCAGAGATAAGACCCCATGATCTTTAAAGAGAAAAAAATTCCTGTATATATATCCCCACTGGTTCTGTCTTTAGGATTTGTAGCATGTAAGATTCTTTTGAGGATAAYTTTAACTGTAGTCAGCTACAATGTTCAGACCATAAAATAAAAGTTCACCATCCCATGCTGGTCATATTTTATCAGGGAAATTGACTCTTCTGTTTGAGAAGGTCAAACACTGCTCCTAAAATCAGGATGCCCATATGCCAGTCCCCACAGGCTGACATATACGGTTTTGGTGACAATGCTTGTTTGAGTAGTCCCAAGGGATCAGACACCAGATCCAGTTTATTACATGTGTGAACGTTGTGCTGGCACAACAGAACGAGGGCAGTGGGGCAAGAGGCTGGAGCAGGTGAGGATGTGTTTGAACCAGCTTCATTAACCCAATGCCTGGCTGTACAGCCTGTAAAAAATGTTTTTTTCTTTTTGCTAAATACAGTCAGGAAGAGGAGCTGGAACCAGCCTTGATGGTCTCAGGCTCCGCTGATGCTGTTTTGCTTGGCAAAAATCAGAGTGAAGTGGGGGCATGGGGTGCCCAGAGAGATGCAGCTGCTGTGCTATCCATCACAGAGGGGAGCTGAACATGCAGCACCCTTCCAGGAGAAAGCCCTCAGTCAGCTTTGAGCTCTAACTTCTGCAATGGATTGAAGAAGCTTACTAAAGGCAGTGACCTTGTTCTTGTATTTTTCTTGCCCTCAGCCATATAAACAGGTGTTTGCACATAAACAGATGTTTGCAAATAAACAGATATTTGCACTAAACAGAGCTTCTGGAAGGCATTAGTTATGTCWGGGGGTAAAGAGATGCGACCACAGTGATATTACCTGGATGTACAAAAGACACAATAGGGCAGCTATTGCATTAACACAGGTGTCCTGGTGCACCTCCATCTAAGGGCCAGCAGCTTGACGCAGGCATTATTTTTTCAAGACAAGTATTGAAATGGAGAATGTGAGCCAGGACAGACATATGACCCAGCACACGATGGGCACTGCCCAAATGCCCATAGCATAAAAGTGTTTCGATGGCAGACCAAAGGCATCAAGCCATATTCCAGGTCTGCTGATGCCTGCACATCCTGCTGGTGGACAGTGCCTCGTGCTCTCCTTGTGCTCTGCAATCTGATGCATTTGTGTTGCTGTCTGTGAGTATTGTGCTGAGCCTCATCTCAGGCCTTTAGAAGCAGGAATCAACAAGGGTTTCTGAGTAGCAAACAGCACAAAGGATAAAGATACAAATGATATTGGCATTCAGCAACAGATGATATGTTTTCATCCCTCATATCACCACATGTACACACAGGACAACTTTAGGGCATCTTGTCCAGTTCTTCCTGCTTAGAACCGAGGCAGAAGGCATGGTCCAATTTTAGAAGGCACTATACTCTTATTTGGTAATGTCAGGTTAAACTCTTAGTAGCAGAGTCCTCTASGGAACTGTCTTGAGGGGGCTCAGATGCTAGGACAGGAACAGTTCCTAAAGTTCAGCACTTAACTAGCTGATTCTGAATGTCATTGCTACACCAGGAAGAAATGCTCGAATACATGTGTACTGTGCAAATACCTGGAGTGAATTAATAACTTATTGATCTTGTGTGCTGCCTGGCTGTTCTTCCTCTACTGAACATTGTCACCTC
Source organism: Amblyornis subalaris (assembly GCA_018881555.1). Classification (NCBI taxonomy): domain Eukaryota; kingdom Metazoa; phylum Chordata; class Aves; order Passeriformes; family Ptilonorhynchidae; genus Amblyornis; species Amblyornis subalaris. The sequence continues at coordinate 5,849,863 of JACAXG010000017.1, read as the reverse complement.
CATGGACTTTAGGATCCCACAAAATACTGTGCATTCCTCACTCACATCAGTGCAGTCAGGCAGCTTACTTCAAACTACCTCAGAAGACAGTGAGGGACAGTGTTTTTGGTTAAAAATCACCGATGAAGGTTGTAAATTCCTTTCAGCTGATGGAGCTGCAGTGCGCTCTGATGAAATATGGGGGTGATGATTTTCTTTGCTGGTCCTTGGAGGCCTGGGAAAGGACACAGAACCATGACCTTAATCTGACCTGACTAGCTGGACCCCATGACTGTCAAATTAGTCTTGGCAGCTTGATGTTCCTATCACAGGSAACAAATATCATGTTTACTCTAATTCTCTGGAGCCATGCAATTAACAAATTAGATCCTAGCAGTGTTTGAGAAACAAAACCTGGCTTCCCTTCCCATTTATCTTCATGGGTGTGAATGTTCTCTGAGTGAGTATATGACAGAAAGCATAAAGATTMCCCAAAACTGGTTGGAACAGTTGGTTTGCCTTAAGTTCATATATATGCTCTTCATAATATTGAATTGCCCTTTGTACAAAACCCAAGAGCTTTCTTACCCGCTCCTTTGCAGGCACTGTGTATTTTCTTGGCATCTCGCTCTGCATCAAAGCCATGATGGTGGCGTTTGTGGGTTGACTGGGAAGACAGAGGCACAAGAGACACATGGGAAACAATTTTGCGTTAGAATGACAGAATGATCGTTTGGGCCAGGTTCTTGCTTGATCTTTGTTCACACCATCTAAACCTTGAAGTTCAGGCTTGGCTTTGCTGAAATACTGTATTTATCACTATGGCTCCTGGAATGACAAATAGCTGTCACCACATGACACACAGTGGACTGTGTAACTTTGTCACCATATATATATGTCACCATATATAACATGTCACCACATGACACACATGACCTATATAACTTTGTTCTGCCAGTTCTGACTTATTCAAATAATTTAAGGGTAATAACTTCATACTAGGCATCTTCATGCCAGATCAAATACTACTGGTTTGTACCACCTTAACAACAGGCCAATACAAACACCTCATGACAACCAGGCTCTGTCTCTGCAGTACAGTTGTATGTACTGGGAGTTTACAATCCCAATCAGCAGAATAAAAACTGGTCCTGAAAACCTTTCTTGTGTTGATGCATTCATGCAAACAAGATAATTGGAGAGATATAATGTGATAAAACTAGGGGGTTTTGTTGTTGCTGGGGACTTTTTTTTGTTTATGATTTTTTTGTTTTGRCAAAATAATACATGTAGCTACCTTGAGCTAAATTTACAGGGACAGGGATAATAACTCAAAGTCCACAGCCACAGCAATAGTTTATGGCCTGACATATCAAAGTAAACAGAAAACCATGTCTGCTCCTTGTAATCTGACAAGCTGTGAATCACAGGAGCTGAAATGCTGGTACACCCTCCATTCTGCTGTTTCTCAGACAAGGGTAGAATTATCCGAGACCACAATGACAGCAACAATTTCAACTCCTCTAATATWATTAAACAGATATTTTAAATGCCTAAACGGTAAAATAGTACTAGAAAACATGTCCTAGGCTCCTAAGTCWAGTGGTACAAGGTAATATGCACGCCATGGACTTGGGGGGTCTAAGTGGGCACTGCAAGTGCTTTGGCATTTCCATTCAACTAGCAACATGTGGATCAGGCTACTTGCTTTGCAGGGCTGCCAGGCACTGGCACCACCACTCTTAATTAAGAGTTATGATACCCCAGGGCATTGCAGTCTGCTTTTAAGCTCTTCTGAAAATGCCACCATCCTGCTGAGGAGCAGAAGAGGTTAAATGGCTGATTAACCTCCTTGTCGTTCGGAATAGCACAGGGCAGAGACAATTCCTGAAAGACATTAGGCACAACATCCTTCTGCTTGTGGGATAAAGAGAATTTAGCCACGTGGCTGTGGGCCATGCTCTGCCACACTCCCATCTGGCCACAGAACAACGTCTTTTATTTACAAGTACAGATACAGCCTGAAAGTCTGTTTGTTGGTATTCTTCAAAAGTTTCATGCTGTTTTCTACTAGTTCTGGTGAAAGAGCTACAGCTCTGGCTAAAGGGGTCCCTTGTCAAAAGGCAAAAGGTCAGTTCCCAAGGAGAAAAACCCAAATCCAGTCTCTACACTGCTTTACCAATGTACCATTGTGATAGACTAAAGGCCATTTAGGTACCTGGCTTTTCCAATGCAGCTAGCAGCTAGGATACAACCTACTGCTAATGGTAGCTGAAACTGAAAGTTATTTTTACAACTATAACTGTTAGTAAGGTACAATAATAATGCAATAATTTCTTTTCATCTCCACAGCATAAGGTAACACTTYAACACATCATTATGACAAATGTTGCTTTTAAAGATGTATCCTACTCTGTGGTCACACGCAAGCTTCCCTAAACCTTTCAAACAAGGTGGAAATAGTTACATATAAGTAACTAATATTTTCTAGTGAGAGATTTTATTTAATAGTCTTCAAATTTCCCAAGAGGTTGGTCAAGATGGAAAGGGGAAAACACCAGGCTAGAAAGCAGATGCCCTGATCACAATTCAAAATTAATTCCATTCACAGTTTTCTATTATAGCAGGGTGTAGGTGCTTCTCCTTCGATGGCATCATGTACAAAAGACATGTACTGGCAGACTGAGAGAGCTGGGGTTGTTCAGCATGGAGAAGAGAAGGCTCCAGGGATACATCATTATTTTGGCTCTGTAGTGTTAGTACGCTTATGGTTGATCTTGCTGTCTGTGTTAGGCAGCCAGTACTGAAATTATTCCAGAGTTGTTTGCAAAGCAAACCAAAAGGACCAAGGAAGCAGCTGTAAAATCAGAAAAAAGGGGAAAATTCTGTAGCAGAAAATACAGAGAAAAGTGCTAACATATCAAATGTAGACATCCGACTACTTTGCAATTATCCAAGTGCTATTCTAATTCATAGACTCTCAGATTCCCTGCAACAATATGAGATGAGGCCTGTTGCTTCACATCCACTGTCTCCTGACGTGGGACAGAAGTTGCAGTGGTGAGAAGTAAAAGGCTTCATCTGGCATTTGCTCCCACTTTTCAGTCATTCAGCCTGGACAGAAACACCCACACAAACACCCAAAGGCAAGAGCTGGTTTGTCCTTGTCCTTGCCTTGCCCACCAGCAGTGCTGGTCTGTGGGGATTGCCCTTATCCTGCTGATGCTGCTGCCTCTGCAGCTCCCACTGCCCCAGCCCTACTGCAGGTGCACCTGGTCRTGGTAAGGTCATGGCAGGACATTGAGAGAGTGGTTTGCTCTCTTATGCCTTGATGGCTGGTCAGTGATCCTCAAGTTCAGTGAGCCCCTAACTCCTAGGTACAACTTGCATTGTAGGTGTTTGTGTGTAGCACAGGTGCAACAGGCAGGAAAATGGTGCTACCAGAGACTCAAATAACATTGTAGATTTATGATTATTCATTAAAACATAAACACAGAAAAATTTCTTTGCAAGGGAAAAATCATGCGGAAGGGAAGGAAGGCCAGTTTTGATGTTCAGGATGGGTTTGTTTTAAAGCACCAGAGGAATTTATTGAGTCAGCTCTGCTAAAGCCTCCACCTTCAAATAAATCACTGCAAAACACTAAATGATGTGCCTGGGGGATACCATTCTTATAGTACYGTGTGTAATACTAGCAGCAGCTTTATAGACAGAAATCTGACACTGTTGGTAAGTGACTGTCAARGCCAACTCCTGGGTCATCTGAGAAGCACAGGCTAAAATTCATTACTTGCTGAGTCTCATTCTTGACCTTGCCCACTGACATAGCTTTCCAATGCAGGAGAGGTAGAGCTGCTTCAGAGCTGTACGCTCCTCAACCTGTGGATTTTGACAGGTGGACTTTCCTGTAAGGGATACATGGCAAAATCAATTGATGTTTAATACCATTTGTAACTTGTAGTAATTTTTCTTTTAAAAATATGGAAAGAATCACTTTAATATAGTTCTTTTTTTAGAGTTAGAATCTTAGAATAGATTTGAGTAGTTACTTACAAGTGTTCTAGCAAATTTGGTGATAGCGTGATATGGAGTATGAAATATCAGGTAGACAGACTGCACGCAGACTTTGCAGCTGGACATAAGATGTAACGGAGCTTGCTTTCATAAATTGATCCAGCTCCATCTACTCATTTATTTAATCTACTCATTTTATTTATTTTTTCTCCTCATTCCTCTCTAATAGTTCTATATTAATTAGTGTAACCAGAGTTCTGGTGGTAAGAAATATTTTCATTTCCAGCATAGCTGAATTTATGGCCTGTGTTGACTTGTTTTCCCTTATCCTAAATAGGTTTTGTCTCACTCAAGCATATTTTAGACAATAATCATTTTCCCTTGCAGCTTTGGCTAAAATTGCCTCAGATTTATTTCTATTAAACTGGACAGTTTATAACGGATCTAAAACTAACTTGCTTTGTTCTAACTTGTTTTAAAGCACATCAAGGAGTTTTTCCTACTATAAATTACATTTGACTTTAAGGAGCTGTAAGATAAGTTTCCAGTTGAAGATGGTCTACAATGCTTAGAGAAGCATTTGGAGATTTTTCTTTGATGTTTCAGCATGTGGAACCCGTTATGGAGCACAAATAAACAGTTTAACAAAAAGGTCAGCAAACCCAAGAAAGAGATGGTGGAGATGGGGGAACAGGAGCTCTGATGGATTCAAGGCATCATAGCTAGCATTGGTGGGATGCTGCATACATTGCACACACTCCTGAAAACAAAATCTAGTATCTTCCTCAGGCTAAAGACAATTAAGCTTGCAGTAGATACAAAGTGCTCATCTGTCAGTAGCCAAGAACAGAAGAACTGCTACCATGAACATGCCAGGTAGTTTCCTGTATTGCAAAAGAGAGCCCTCCCTAAAACAGCTGATAATACAGCTTGAGCAATCACAGCTATTTTTCCATTTCCATCATCTCATGCAGATGCCACAAGCATGCTCAGGAACAGGTTTAGGGAGGAGTACTGTCAGAACAGCAAAAAGAGCAGCTGTTTGGGGTGCTGGTCACCCACTGCAGCTCTAACAGAGACTGGTGCTGATAATGTTCACGGATAAATGCAGGCACAGACCCTTACAAGAAAATCACTGGGAAGAGCCAGCAGGAGTGTGGCTGCTGACCAGAGCAGTCAAGATGCAGCTCTAGTAGCTGTGGGCAGAGCTCTAAAATGACCTGGATTGTTCCAGGCATGCTGAGTGCCTACCCAGTCTTCATTTTTGCCAGGTCAAATTTATATGTTTTATTTAGTGGATGTCTAACTTCAAGCTTCTCTTTGGCTGCTGTTTTCATTTATCTTTGGTTTAACAGAAATAAAAATTAAATCTCAACGTGGCAGCACACAGAAAGGGCAGACTGACCCAGCCACACTCTTTACAGCATTAACTCATGCACTTGAGTGAGGTCTAGAAGAAAATTCATGCAGTATTTAGTTGTGTAAACACAGGTCTCTGGTGTTGTTAGAGATGTCCCAGGGTAAGCTGCTGCTGCCTATCAGACATCAGTGGTCTCCTGTGGGCTCACACCCATCAACCTGATGTGGATGTCTCACATACCTAAGAGCATCAACAGTGGACACTGGAGGTGGGCTACACAATCATGCCAGAGTTTTTCCACGCATTTTCTTATTCTTCACATATACTTAATTATGTTCACAAAAATGCATTGGAGAAAAATGAGGTTTTAAAAAGAGTGACATAAACCAGTTCCATGTGCAACAATCCAAGCTATCCTTTCTACCAAGCAGGTGAGCACCAGCAATCTCTCTGCCTGGTTTCCCAGAGATTTACATCTCCTATCTGGCTGGTTTTGGTTTCTCTACTGCCTACTGCAGCAGAGGTAATTCCTGTGATTGGCACAAGCATAATGGCTCAACACTGTGTGGATTCCCTTGTGTCTTATAAGGGTTGACCTCATGCCTCAATCTTGAGTCTCTCCTCAAAATTTTCGGAAACATAACAGGCACTAATAATGTTGAGATTAGCACCCTGCTGGAAAATTAATCTAAAGGTGTCTGGCAGGTTCAAACATTTTTAGCTAGGATAACAGTTCTATACATATTGCAGTATCTTGCATCCTCTTGCATCCTGTTTCTTTAGGAAGCCAAGTCCCAAACAATCCATAATGTCCCAAAGGTGAGGACAGGAATACCAGTAAAACAAACAAAGAAGTCAAAACAATTGAAAATCCATCACAGATAAGAAGCCATAGAACCTGTTGAGATTTCCCAGTTTTCATCATGCRCAGTCATTGAGCCACCAGTTCAAAGACCTTCCAGGAGCCCAGTCTCCAGCTAATAAACCAGTTCTCCAGCTCAGCACTGCTAGAGCTGTCAGGACTGGTTTGGGCAGAGTTTTTATTCTTCACATATATTTAATTATTGCTGTAGGCAATAGATAAGTGAGCTGACATCTCAAGGTGCCTTCCAGTTCTATGATTTCTGTCTTTACCTTTTGCGTGGAGAAGAAAATTTATTTTCTTCATCTACCAGGAAATATTCCAAACTTTCTTGTCACCTTGTTAGCAAAACAAACAACAGGACTGGGGTGTGCATCTCACTGGTTAAACTGTATCTAATACAGTTGGATCACAGAAGACAGCTTTTGGCAAATCACCACCTACATGATTAATTTTTTATAAACACACATCTACTCAAGATTAATTATTTATTTTGGCAGAAGTCTTTAATGAGCTATAAAGCAACTGGAATCCAAGGTTAACTAGACTAACAGTAGTGACCAGGAAAAAAAAAAAGGATATGTCTTAGATCTTGTGGTTAAAACCTTCTAGTACGTCACATTGTCAGGATAACAACCTGTTATCAGAAGAAACTCTGAACTCCCACCCAAAGTTTTCTTAATGACAGCCCAAACCTCATCACTCATTTCAAGCATTTCCATCTGCTGAGAATAAAACACAAGAACAAACACAGGAGCAGGCTGCTGTATTTTGATCCTGATCTACTTCCAAAGACAGACTGAAAACATGATGCTATGTTTGTACTTCATCAATATCTGAGTTACTAAAACAGACATTGCCAGTCATAAAAATTTTTTCATCTTGTTGCAATGCTACCTTAGGCCCCTCGGGACTGGGTCAATTTTTTGGATAACAGTAGAAGAATTGAGCATAACCAACTCAAACTAGTCTATGATTCCATAACACTAGTAACCAGAGCCTCCTACTGCTACAAAAGGGTATATTACTCTTACATAAAAGTAGGGTCACCTTATTTTAAACCCATGCATTTCTAATAGAAAATGTATCTTCCTTCTTGTGTCAGTTAACAATGCAGTTGAGACTGGAATGAACACCACGAGAGAGGAGGACAAGCCATTTCAGTGGTAACATCCAACCTGCCTGACAAGCAACATGTCTCCCTCACCTGTGGCAAAGAGCCTGGAGACACTTATCACAYATCCCAGAGCTGTGCATGGGAGAGCTTTCAGAGTCAGCAGGCAGAAGATCGCCCCTTCACCAGGAGCCTCTGGCTTTGCCATGGGATGGATGAGAGCCCTGGGGCAAGCTGGCAATGGTGCCTGGTGACCTGTGGCTGCTTTATGTGGGTGGTGGTTCAGCCAATGTGGCAGCAAGGCCCTGGGGCACCAGCACAGCTCTGCTCTTGCCCGCGGTGGCCAGCTTGGCATGGGGCTGTGAACATTCCTGGGGGATAAAATGTTGACCTGCTCAGAAAACTCAAGACCATCAATTCGAAAGGGCAGAAAAGCAGGCAAAGCCCATTTGATTTCAGTGTGTAGGTACTCCCATGAGAACAACTTCCAAATATTAGAGTTCTTTAATATAGTGGAGAAGCAAAAGAAACAAAGAGCAATTACTGGTAGGCAAGTTCAGGTCTCATCCAACTGGGAAAGGCCGTTGAGGGCGAGGATATCTTGTCATTAGCAGATGGTGCATTCACCATTTCCTACCATTCTTGCATCAAAGTAAGGGATGCTCCCGTAAGCTCTTCTTCAGTAAAGTTCAAATAATGGGGCTCGATTATTCAGGTAGGAATTTATGAGAAATGCAAAGGCTTTTAGCACACAGGTCAGAGTAGATGGGCAATAACATTTAAAACAAACAGAAGCAAACAGCTGTGGTGAGTTGGCAGCAGGGCAGTATCAGCAAGCACYGGAGTTTGTGCTGTGGTAGTAAAAAGGTGGGGTTGACAAACACCTTTTTGACAAATCAATTGGCAAGTGCAACTCTAAGACACGTCCTTTTGACTGCAACATTCCTTCTCCTCCTGTTCTGTAAAACATATCTGTCATTTTTGTTTGTTTGAGCATTTTTCTCAGTCAACCACAATATGCAGCTGAAAAATTGCCATTTGCCTCCTTGACTGCTCAGAGAATGGTATCAGTGTCTCTGAATGCCATCTGCCAGCCAGGCTGTCACTCTCCCAGATCCTTGTGGCTGTTTTATGTCTAACAGCTGCATGACAGCAACACACACTGTCAGCTAGCTTGTTCCTGATGGTTTGTTGCTATCAGGATCAAAACAATTTCTATATGAATTCTATACTGCATAATACAATATATGTAAGTTTTATGTTACTCGACAGCCTTTGCAATGACTCTGTGACTCTTTCCAAACCGAGATGTGCAAACCTTATTTTCTACATCTGGGACTAAACCTCCAATGACAACAAGATCCTAATAGAATTAGTCACATTTACTTTTTCCTATTACAAACAAGTGGCAATAGTGAAGATAACTGCTCTGACAGTTATTTAAACTGCAAAATTAAAACTATTTTTCTCCTACAATGTCCCTCCTGTTTCTAGTAACTGTTAATATATCATCTCATAACACCTTATGATTAATTTTTTATCCAATTTATTCATGCTCATCACCATGACAGAGAAAAACCACAATTCAGAGAAAAATGTAAGTTTGGGGTGGTTCTCTCACGGCTGAATTTTATACTGTCCAGTTTTGATGTTTTCAAAAATTTTTGTGGCTGATGGAACACCTCAACACAGAGTACTTTAAAATCAGAGTTAGCTACCAGGGCACCATGCAGTGCAAAACTGCAGCTTTTATTTCTAGAGGGCTCAATCCAGATGCTTAAATACAGACACCTCTGAGATGTGTGAGAGCACCCAGCACCTGCACGGGGCTGGCAGAGGGGACATGGGGCTGACAAGGACCTGATTCACCTGGTGGGGCAGCTGAAGCCAAGGCAGGAAAGGATGCTAGAAATCTTCAAAGACACCATGCCCATGGTTAGTCATGAGTCATGCCTCACATAATTTCCTTTGATTACTTATCTTGCAAATGGAAGCCATAAAAAATGCAAACAAATGGCTTTATTCACCAAGGACAAATCTAGGATTTCAAGTTGGGAAAAATTCTCTGTTATGAGGGGGGCAGAATCCTCTACTTTTACTTTATTGACCATAATACTTGGTTGAAAGACACTTCGAAAATGGCATATTTTGCCTCTTTTTTCACCTGACATACTGGATTTTTGACTCAAGTGTTCTTATGTCTTATTAAAAATTTGACACTCATTACCTCCACTAAGGCTTGTGATAAGTTAACCTTGATGCAACTAAGTAAATTCTTGTGTATGCCAGCATGAAAGCTAATATGACTTGAGCATACCTACACAGGGCTCAAATACATGGGCACAACCTTTGGAAACATCATGCTGACTCTTTCATGTATCTTAAAGCTCAGTTATTTAAAAGAAAAAGAACTTGAAGGATGTTGCACCCCATCAGGGAAGCCCTAAGATGACATCCTTCTCCTCTTGGTCGCTTCACTCTTTTAAAATATTCCTCTGCAAGATGCATTATCTAAACACCATCTATACATTCACAAACACATAGAAGGGCTGCTTCTATACAGACATGCATGTTTAGTGTCCAACAAACCAACTGTGCCTACAGAACTTGGAGGCTTCTGTGTCTAACACCTTTCTACCTCACAGGAAGGAGGTGGAGGAAGTCTCAAGATACTCCCAGGTCAGATGACTCACCTAAAGCAGCAGTAATCAGTCCATTGCTTCAGCCACTCGTCATTGTTAACAATAAAGGCAGAGTAATTTTTCTGGACAGCAGCAGTTGAAAATTTTATACTATTTGAAAGTAGCTAAGTTCTTGCTTGACATAAATAGTTAGAATTGTGGGGCTACAAATTGAACTTTATCTGAACCATATGGCTATGTTGTGTAAGTCAAAGATGGATTACAGAGAAACCTGAAGCTAATAATCTGAGAATTAAGAACAGTAAAGATAGACTGTAGTGAAACTTGAACAACCAGAACATTAATAACAGTTAGAACAGACAAAGCTAGTAGCTTAAATATTACTTAAAAATTAATGGTTAGATTGGACAGCCCATAGATTGTGGTATATGAACTGTCACAACTATATTCCAACATAGAATACAGAACTGACCAAAACCCCCACCAAAACTGACCTCAGAGGATGGGAAGATGACCACATGAAAACCACCTGGTAACAAAAAAAGTGAACCAATAAAGAGGGAGAAGACCCCTAATATTAGCATTGGTCTGGACTGTTGCCTGAGGGATGGGGAGTGCAGATTGTGAGGGTTTAGTTGCCATGGGGTTTTGTTGTTTGGGGTCCCTCTTTTGAGGCACCTAAGCTTGAGCTACCAGATATCATAACTGATTTGTGTCAATAAACCCACCTAATGGACATGGGAGTCTAGTGACAAAATGTTCTTTAACAGTAATAACAGAACTTGGTATAATATATTAAAACTGTTGTATACAAAGAGGAGTGTTACAGTCCAGATACTTCGGATTTTTTGATGTTTTTGTAAAACATAACTGCTTGATCTATTTACATCATGTAAAACATAAATGTAATGACTTTGATATTTCAGATGCGTTCTTTTTTTTGCCACAAATGCATCATAATTTTTTCATGGGTAGATGCTTGTTAACTCCTACTACAGCAGCACTCATGGGACATCCTCAGAYCTAAAAGGAACAGCAAATATCCTGGATAAAAAGGGATTGTGGAAATGAAAAGAATCTGCCACAGCTCTTCCTCAGTGGTGAGTGGCTAAATAAGAAGTTATTTCTGTGTTCTGCTGACTGTGGGCTTATGGCCAGGGACTGAACAAGAATCAGTTGTCCCTGAACACTGGTCTGCCAGGGGAAGCAACAAAGAGCAATTGTTGAGCTTCGTGATGAGGTAATGAAATCACGCTGTGGTAATACTCATACTAGGGAAACATTTCTACAAGGACAGTAATGTTCATAGGCAACACAGAAGTCCTTGTGAGTTTGGTGAGCTTATGTCCAAGAGGATTCCTTGGGCAGATATGTTCTCCAGGTTATAATTACTTTTTTATCTTCAAGTTATCAAACCATCTGGCCCACAACAACCTGCCATCCCCTTCTTTTCTTATAGAGTCCTCCCTGGCAGAAGGTTTCGGCTGCTTTACAATGATAAGATGAAACTTAAGGATGTCACAGAGAATCTCAAAAAATGATCTGAATTAAAATCAAAGAACTCACCCACCTCCAAGATTAACTAAACTCACGACCACCACAGAATAGTTCATAAACAGTCTTCATGGATTTTTGAGAGACAGAAGGTTAAAAAAATTATACAATTTCACATAAGTAAATGTCCATCAAACTTTTCAAATCATATAATGAACACCATTGCTGTTCCCAAAATGTCCCCAAAGCATCTTCCTTACAGCAGACCAGCTACCCAGATTTTCAGGTGGATTGGCTCTATTTGTGTTAATATTAAGGACAGCAGAAGTACAGATAAGTTTGATGCAAGAGTGCAAACACAGAAAATAATTAGAGACTTTAAATCTCTAAGGATGTGCAGCCAAAAACATCATTTGATTGTAGGAAAAAAGTTCTGGACTGAGTTCAGAGACCAAGCAGCACATGGAAATATGGAGATTTGGAGTTGTAATGTTGCATCAGGTGCAGCTCTTAATTGGGAGCTCAGTTTCGAAGAGAAAGGTACACTTTAGCGTTGGTTGGAAAATTTTCACTGAAAGCATTTTTTTCAGTAAAATTTGATACTTTTGTTCAAATTAACATGTTCAGGAAGATATGATTTTTGATGAAAGCTCCATTTTAAAATGAGACATTTTGATACAGCTGAAAAGTTCCATTTTAACATCCAGTAGTGGAAGCTTTTCACTGAAGAATGCTTAGCTTTCAATGAAAACTCCATTTAAGAATGACATTTTAAGAAAAAGTTTTAAAACCTAAATCCATTTAACCAAATAAAATGTCTCATTTGACACATACGATTCATTTTATATTTCTCCCAGCAGAAGCTACTAAAAAAAAATTTAACTTGTGAAATTTCAAAGCAGACGAAATTTTGGAGAGATGTATTTATTATTCAACAGAATGAAACAACCGATTTTTATGCAGCTTTCTAGTGCCAGTATAGACCACGAAAGAGGAGGTGCCTCTGTGCACTGCAGTGCCTCCCAAAGCCACCATAAACCACAGCAACAGGTGCTGCAACACCACGGTGCCCCTTTCATCCTCCATAAAAAAATTGCTTACTGGCTCATCTGCTGCCAAACTGGTAGCCCCTATGGCTGGTTTCCGTAAATCCTCTGCGAGATTGTAAGACTGGCTCTGGAGGTTTAAAAAACACAATATATAAGACACTCATGAGCCTGTGGTGGCAAAACATAAGATTAGGAGAAACAGCAAACTGCAGCTGAAAAGCTTTGGTAAGGACTTTTATTTTATTTTCAGGCTCTTCCAGAAGCAGTTCTCTGACACAGTTGCAGCCATTTCTCTTTAGATTACCTCTTAGGAACAACAGAATGATGCAATTCCCAGATGAGTCATGGGCTGAATGTTGGGATTCTCTTCCAATATGGGATCACACCCTTTCCCACTGTAGCCTACAGCACAACTCTGGTGTACTGCACCTACATCCAGACTACCTAGCCCTGGGTACTCTAGGTCTACTACATGGTAGTAGACCTAGAGTAGGTACCTACTCTACTACATGGAGCTCATACACCTGCTAAACCTGTCCGAGATGCAGTGCTGTGATCACTCCTGCCACAGGCAGACCCCAGCTGGACAGTTTAAACCTGAATGGGGTATGCTTGCCCTGCACTGCATTCCATGTATTGTCCACCGAAACGCTTTCCAGGGCCAGGACCCTGAGGAGATGCCTGCTGACAGCCCTATGATGTGTGTGTGTCCTGTGCAGCAGGAGCCTTCTTGGCCTTGTTTCCTATGCAGAGGTAGGATAGCTGGACACAGCTAGTGTTGCTGAACTGCTCACTCCTCTCCCCTTAGGCAAACAGCCAGTCTGCAAAGAGATGGTGTCGAGATGGGACCATCTTCCCATTCACAGGGAGATAAAAAGCTCCTTGGATCAGCAGCTGGAGCTTTGTGCAAATAGTATGGGGTCTCTCGCTCAGTCTGTAAAAGAAAACGTCCTGGGGAGTTGGTCCAAAAGCATCAGAACCTTTGCATGTCTCAAGGCCTTGCTGAATTTGAATTTAAAAAACAGTCACATGATAACATAAATCTTACAGAAACTAATGTCATGTTAGCCTGCATGAGCAAGCAGGCTGTCTTTTATTGATACACACACACACTAAAACTGCAGGTTTTCAGCGTTCAAGGAGAAAATGCACTGCTAAATAAATATTGCTTTTATCCACTAGTTTTAAAATTGGAGCTAAAACCCCCAGCTGCTTCAGCACAAGCTACTCAAMTTGCAGAGGAACCAATCATTCACAGCTGTCACACAAAAGCTTCTGACAATCAGGTCATTTTGAGGTTAAATGTCTTCACGCAGACACACAAATGTTAGCAAAAATTGTCTCAGTCAAAATTCATATGGTAATTTGATGTAGTAAACCCTGACACCTGGATTTTAATCAGGTCCTTCTGTGACCACTACACTTTGAGATTACTCCTGTGCCTATTGTGGTGATAAACAGCCAAATTTTAGAAGTATTGACCTTTGGGATGGGAATTTTTCATACATCTTTAGGGAATTATTTTAGTGTTCAGAATGTTCCAACACAAATTTGCTAAACTAACTAAAATTAGTTTTCCCATGACATCCTACGCATAATTTCTTTTTCTCAAAATGAAAGTGCTGCCCTGTTTAACTAAGCCACTAGGAGCATTAAACCACTCAGGACCTGTGTGTTACAGTAATAATTTCATTATTCATGTACTGCAATGAAGAAGTGTTACCAGCTACATACAAGTTTCCCACACAGAATAGATTTTGAGTTTAAATCTTCACTTGCAGCTGTATTACTGCCATACAAAGCAAAAATTGACAAAAATAAAACCAGGAAATGATTGCATTCTTGACAATCCAAATTAAATAACTACTTACATGTGAACTGCCCATTTTTGCTTAGCCTGAAGGTGGAAGGTGCAACTCTTCTGCTCTTCAATGAAACAAGCATGCAGTTGTAATAGCTAATAACTACCTAACCCTGGGTTAATCAATAACTTCTGACATTATCTAAATTTTAGTCATTGCAAGGTGGGGTGTATTCATTACTACATGGTGGCTTTATTATCCCTGCTATCTAATATGACATCCTGTTGTGTCATGGAGCTGACTGGTTTCTCTAAGGAAAATTAGGATTTCACAATGTAAGCCTTGATATCTAATTGTTATCTAGTTGTTATTGCAATGATTTAAAACATAAAAATACTGTAGCACCCAACATGAGCTTTCCAAACAGAGAGAAAAATGTCTCCTTTAAAGGGTTTATATCAGATCTTATGGAATTTAATGGTATTTAATATGTCACTGAGGACCCTCAGCTCCTACAAAATATTTTGAACAGAATCTCACTGCTTTAATTTGGTTTATGTAATCAGGTTCTCGTAGTTGGGGGATTTCAGGGGTGTCCTTTGTGAAAAGAGATCAGGGGTTGCCCCCATGCTCGACAGAACCAGTGCCAGCTGAGTCCAAAATGGACCCTCTGCAGGACAAAGCTGAGCCCCATCAATGATGCTGGTGGTGCCTCTGTGATAATATATTTAACAAAAGGAAAAAATTACTTGGCAGCAGCTGTGAGAGAGGAATGAGAAAAACGTGAAAGCAACTGCCCTTCAGACACCCAGGTCAGATGCAGAAGGAGAGACAGGAGGTGCTTCAGGAGCCAGGGCAGAGATTCCCCTACAGCCTGTGGTGCAGCCCATGGTGAGGCAGCTGTGCCTGTGCAGCCCATGGAGGTCATGGGGGAGCAGAGATCCACCTGCAGCCCATGGGGGATCCTGAGGGAAGCTGCAGGTCATGAAGAGCCCATGCTGGAGCAGGTTCCTGGCAGGAATGATAGCCTGTGGAGTGAAGCCCACGCAGACACAGGTTTTCCGGCAGGACCTGAGACCCTGAGGAGGAAGGAGCAGCAGAGATGAAGTGTTATGGACTGACTAAAACCACCATTGCCCATTCCCTGCACCACTCAGGGAAAGGGGGTGACAAGCTGGGAATGAAGGAACGAGGCTGAGCTTAGGAAGAAGGGTGGGRTCAAGAAGGTGGTTTTGGTTTTGTCTTTGCTTCTCACTATCCTACACTATTTTTAATTGGCAATAAAGAAACTAATTTCCTAAGTCAAGCTTGTTTTGCCCATGACAAATCGAGGCATATATCCTCCCTGTCTTTATCTCATCCCAAGAGCTTTTTTGCCTTATTTGCTCCCCTTGTCCTTTTGAGGATGGGGAGTGAGAGGGTAGCTTGGTGGACCTCTAACAGCCAGCCAAGGTCCTCCTTTAGACCTTAGGTAAGATACCCAGAGAAAAATAAGAAACCAAAACAAATACACTTGAATTTATTGCAGTTCAGGGGAAAAAGAATCTTTTGCTTCTGTAAGAAGCAAAAGAAAATCACTGGGTTACTGAAAATGCAGCAATGATTCTAGGTTTTAAATAGATTGAAAGACAGTACTTTGTGCAAAGTACCTTACTACCATTCAAACACACTTAAAAATAAATTATTAGCTTTGAACATAGTGTTCAAACACAAATACTGCAAAAATCAAATGTGAGTATGAAAAAAATTATCCAGAATTCAATGATTTGTGGTAACATACTGTCTCAAATGCATCATCAAGGCCTTTAATGATCTGAGAAGTACCAACTTCTTTCATAATATTTTTGGGAATAAAGCCATCCCAAATGACATTAAAGGAAAGACTGTAGTCAGATGGAAAGCAACTGCAGGGTTCCTCTGGAAACTGAGCATGAGGTCAGGGGGCACTTATAAGCTCAAATACAGACTGTGAGTAAAATACAGTAGCCCAGAAGGTGCAACTCATTAAGGATTTAGAACAAGCAGTTGATTGAGTCCTACTATACCATTCTGTGCATGCAAATGGTCTATCTAAACATGCAAATAGGCTGTCAGTAGGAAAACTATGTGTTACTCACACTGATCAATTTGGTTGACTTAGCTTATGTCCTGTGAGTTTAAAAGTTTGTACAATTAACAAAAATTCATGATTGTATGGTAGTTTTCAGCTTTGTAAATAGGACTGACTCCCTGCAGAAGACCTGAGGACTGTACCCCTGTGGGTGACATACCCCAGGCAATGACATAGGGACACTCTGAGAATTCAGAAAGGTGAAAAGGAGATGAAATATTATCCCAGGTAAGAAGCATCACACACTGCAGTGTGTGACTTGACCGACAGCACTGCTACTCTGGCAATCACTGCTGATGACCACAAAGCTAGTCTTTGTTCTAAAGGCAACCACAGAATTGTTTACAGGTGATGGGTCTTAACTGAGGCTAAATGGAAGAGGCAATGAAAATCTTCAGGCTGGCGAAGTAAGTGAAATAGCAAAGCACCAAAGTGGTAACAGGCAAGAACTAAGTGAAGCTGAGCTTTGTGATTTGCAGAGGATATTTGTGGCAGCAGTGTGCCCTCATAGATGGGCCATGGGATGGTGCTTTGTCTGTCTGCAAGAAGATGCAGAACTTTCCCTGGAGACATAGGCACCTGGATTTCCGTGACAGAGAAACACAGCTTGTGGATTACACCAGAGTCAACAGAATGAATACCTTCACTAACCTTGACGACCGCACTGGCATGAGCTGTGAAATGTCTCTTACAGTGGTAGCTGTGCCTGGCACTCCTGGTTCAACTCTGCCARTCTCTGGTGAACTTGTGTAAGGCTGAGACTTTTCAGAAAGTACAGACAAGCAGAAGAATTCTGAACAGTATTTGGAGATTTATCCAGATCAGTCAAAATGGGCATGGGGTTGACCAGAGACTGATCATGCACTATCAGGGACCAAGAAATTTTCAAAGGTTTACTAAGACATTCACTAACAGGGATAGGCTGCAGGAAGGACTGACACTTTCATGTGTTCCCTTTAAAGAGGAATCAAAGGGCTTGAAAACTGGAGTGGAAGTCCTAAATAAAAAAGTCAGCCTATCAACAAACTTGGCTAAAMCCACGCATTTACAATGAAATTGTCTCCAGTGTCCTTGAAGGAAGTCACCGGATATGCAAAAACCTACTATTTCAAAGGAAAAATTCCCTGGGAACTATATAGTCTTGAGATCTGATCAACAGTTTGAATTTCAAGCCAATTTGAATAAGCAGCTCAGGGGTGCTGCACAAATCACTCATGAGAAAGAGACAAAAGTCATCTCAGAGGGCAAATGTTCTTCCCATGCTGGTGAAGGTGGCATGAGCTGGTCAGGCCAGTCAGGATCAGAAGGAATGTGAGGAGGAGATCTCAGTGCAGCTGCTCAGTTCAGATGAGAGCTGCACTGACTCAGCTCAGCTCGCTCTTTCAGAACACTACATTTTACTGGCATGTCCCTCCCAGCCCACCAAGCATGCTGAGCACACCGGAAATCAATTTCTGTCTCAGGAAATGGAGGAACTGACTAGAGGATGCCAAAATGCTACTTCTGTTTTTAAACAAGGAGGAACTGGTTGAAAATCCAGAAAGGGAAGGTGGTTTGTTTGAAAGTGGTAATGACACATGGAGTTATCTTCTTGCAAGAAAAAAGCACAAAAGACTTGCAAGAAGGAAAAAAGCAGACTTTAGAAAAGTCAGTGAACAAAAGGCTAATGTCTTTTGAGAAGGTAATCTCAAGAATGAAAGCTGCTGAGAATAACTGGAAGCAAATGTATTAAAACCCCAGAAGCAAATTTTCTCTATTGGAAGAAAAGATAGCCGGTATAGTAAGAAAAATATTTGTCAATTAGATTACTCCTGCCTTTAAGTAAGTAGTCGTGTGTACCGGCCTGAATATGGGGGGAAAAAAAAAAGAGAATTGTCATTATATATAGTCAGTAGCACAGGTCTATTCAGTATTAAACTAGGGGTAGAAATCTCTAAACCAGGGTTGATATCACGTGAGCACTAAGTCAGGTCAAGGAAAGTAATAAAACACTGGAGAAGGCCACACAGTGCCCATGTTCCAGGATAAATCTGCTCATTGTTGCAACTGCCTGAAGAGTCTGCTGGARAAACTGTAAACTGTACAACATCCTACACACATATATCTATGTATCTATATATCTATATATATATATATCTTTATTTCCATCTTGATGAGCAGACTGATGATGCCTTTATCTGCTTAAAATCAGAAGCTGGATGATTGTTATGAGGGAAAAGCAGTTACCTTTATTGGAGGTCCTCCCAGAGTACAAAGCACACTCTGATCAGTGTTGTATCCCGTCCCAAGTGTTCGTTCTCCTTAGTGTGTGTGTACCCATAGCACTTCCATAGGTTTACATCAAATTAAAATAGTTTATAAAAATCTTCCAATTAGAAATACAGTTAAATGAGGTGATTTCCTTTGGCTCAGCCTCCTACGGAAATCCCCGCCTAATGCTGCTAGTTACTGTTGTTTGGGCTTTTAGGAGACATGGGACAGAGAAGTGTCCCTGGTCCCCAGAACACTAGTGGTGATAAGGTCGACATAGGAATCTTATTTTGACTCTAGGGATAGGGAGTATGGGATAGGGAGTTTGCTAGCTAGGAATTTACAACGTTAGAGGGTAAAGGCTACAGGGCTACAGGACTACAGGGTTACTAATATACTATTAATATAAAAAGCATAAAAGCAAAAATCTCTTTGGCATCACTGGGAGGGAGTGCATGTGGTTGTAACGATAGCCTAAGGTTTGGGGAAAAAAGATCAGCAGTGGGATCCTCAATGCTCACTTTATTTTACATACATGACCAATGTGATTATAACTTCAAAGACCTCAATTGAAGGTGCAGGAGTTCACACTGTTATATCTATGACCTTCATTTAGAAGGTGAATTTGAACCAATAAGTCTGCAAATTCTCAAAATCATTAATTAATGCAGAACAACTTTGTTGTATGGTACCCCTTCTGGTAATAAACTAAAATCCTGTTAAAAGTCAAGTACTTTCACTGCTCACTTTGAATGACAGGTCTGTTCAGTTACTCTGCCTTTTTTAAGCTCTGCCCTGTGTCTTAAGTTTCTTTCTGTCTTGCTTTTTCTTCTCTTTTGCCAGTGCTATAACTGAAGAGTCTGAGGCAGATGATAGCAATATTACATAGAACTACATAATATTAGTTATATTAATAGAACAGGAATACTGCCTACATTACTGTTATTCTGAGCACCTGAATTTTTAGCTTATGGATTCTTGTATCTGTGTCTTACTAAAAATATTATTCAGGTGCTGGTGCTTCTAACAAGACAATTTACCTGAGAACTATCCAAGAAAAAAATTGTCCTGCTCTATTCAGAGGTGTGTCTTAATTGCTGGTATCAAAAGCAAACAGACAGTACCAGCCAACAACCCGTACCATCTGGTTTATGTGGTAATGGGCAAGGTAAACCAYGTTTTTTATTAATATCGTTTCATAGCTTATTTATAAACCATTGTGGGGTGTGACAGAGAAGGGCTCTTAAGAAACCCGACAACTAGCGYTGAAAGAATTCAGGGATGAGGTCAGATTTGCAGGCTGATGTTGCGGATAGGTAAAACCTTGCAAAAGGCTGTGACTGTTCCTGAACTGAATCATAGCAGTGATATGAGCAGGGAGGCCTTATCATAGATTCTGGCGGTCGTATGAGCTGCTCCTCACTGCAAGGATCTCTGTGTTGACACCATGGGGCACGTCCGCTGGCTGAGGCTTCATGTCCCTGCAATTATACATAAGTGGGACCCTGAAGATGCTGGTGAGGCTGAAGAACTGGGTCTGTAGTTCTCTAAGGACTTACTCAAACGTGACAAGAGCACTGAGTTCCTTTCTATTGCTGTTGGTCGCCTTTCAGCTGTCACCACTGCTCCAAGGTTATTATGGAGCATGCAGGAAACAGCGTTAAAAACTAGATGACACAAGGGATCTTGCTTTTCCTTTTTATACATAACACCATTCACTAAAATTTTGTATAGTGTTAAGAGAGCCCTTCTCCCATAAGTAATTCTCCTACAGTAAGAAAATGCTTGGAACTGATTTCGACACAGGTAGAATTTTTAATGACTCAGAAGCACTTAGATCCTAAGGTCAGGAGGGGCACCTGTTGCTGTTTTATTTGAAGCAGCTTCCTTGGTGACGCTACTCCACTGGCTCGGGACCCGGTACACACAGGATGGGATGCTGCCGGCACTCAGGACTGCAAGCTCTCGGTCCTCGCTGTGCACACCGGGTCACGCTCAGCTGGGGCAGCCCAGGGCCCCGGCTTAACGCAATGATCTTCCTCATTCAGTCCATTCCATCCCACACTGGAACGGGCTGCCCAGGGAGGGGGTGGAGTCACCGTCCCTGGAGGTGTCTAAGGAAAGACTGGACGTGGCACGCAGTGCCATGGTCTGGTTGACATGCTGGTGTTCGGTCACAGGTTAGACTCGATGAGGAGGTCTTTTCCAATCTAATTGATCCTGTGATTCCCTGTCGTGGAATACTCGTTTGTGCCCCTTCACCCGCCCTTGCTCTGAGCAGTCACTCGCGTCTGTCCGGSTGTATCCTGAGCAGCACCACGAGGACACTGCTGTTAAACTGAACCAAGCAGACAACAGAGGCATTTTAGGCTTGGCTCTGTTCCCGGTCAGTGTCGGGGGCCGCAGCCAAGCTGAGCGCTCGCCTTCCCGGGACACCAGTGCCGCGTCCTAACCCTCACGTCCTGCCCGAGCCGAACGCCCGCCCCTCCCGCGGAACTGCGCGCGCGGCGCTTCCGGGGCGGTTCGGGGCAGCGGCGCCGGGCGGGAGGCGGAGGGTAGGGCGCCCCGGGCCGTAGCGGCTCTTTCCCGGGGCTGGAGCGGCTCCTTCACGAGCCGGAGCGCCTCCCGGCGGCGGGRCCCCGCGGCCCGGCCTGCTCGCCATGAACATCGACGTGGAGTTCCACATCCGCCACAACTACCCCTGGGCCCGGCTGCCCGCCAGCGTCAGGCAGGTGCGGGCTGCCGGGCTCCCGGCCCGGGGGAACGGCGGGGGGGACACGGGGCACTCGGCCCTGCCTCCCCCGGGGCAAGGCGGGCGGGCCCCCGGGGCCGTGGGGTGTCTGCGGGTGGTGTGGGGCTCTCTGTGGGGACGTGGGGTGTGCACGGCCCCTCTGTGGGGAGAGAGGGGCTCTGTGTGTGGTGCCTCTGGGGAGAACGGGATAAGATAGCGGTGTGTGTTCTGTGTGTAGGAGTGRGGGGTGTACGTGTGTGTGTGTGGCCTCAGTGAGGAGAGGGGTGCACAGGGGTGCACAGGGGTCCCAGTGGCCAGAGGGAGATGTGGGGTCCTCGCTCAGCTTGTGCAGGTTAAACCAGCTGGGTTGGGTGTCCTTTCTGCCACGCCTGAGTGGTGGGAGCCGGACCAGGACAGGCGTCGTCAGAGGCTTGTGCAGCCCTGTGTTTCGGTAGCCAGAGAACTGTGTGCTGCAAGTGGCTCGTGGAAAAGAAAACCTCATGAAATTTTGATTGCCTGGATTTAATGGGCCTCTGATAGCAGAGGGGAGGTATTGTGTCGAGTTTAGAGGAGGTTCTTGTTCCAAAATCTTACACTGCTTGAAAGCAGATGCTGTTAAACAATTCCTGTTCTTGCACAGAGGAAGGATGGAGAGGATGAGTAGTGGCTGCAGGCCACGCGTAATGTAATTTATTGAGTTTGAGATTGCAGGAGCAGTAAGAGGGAAATGAATGACAATTTCTGTTTACCTCTTCAACTGAGTGCCATATCGTTGGCTTTGTGATTCAGGATAAAAAATATACTCCTATTTATTGCATTATTTACTATAACGTAACTTCAGGAATAATGTTTTGTTTACTTTGGTGTTAGCATAGTCCTTAATATTTTTGTCCTTTGAGCAAATATTTGGATCCCTCTTTGGATATTTAATCAATTACAGACCCTGTGATATCATGCGTTGTTTTCTAATACCTGATTCTGCAGTTTGTGTGCAACTTTCTTGTTTATCCCATATATGCAGTAAAGTACCTTTTTTTCAAACGATCTCTTTTAGTATAAGCATCAGTGAGGGAACCAGGACGGGGAAGAGAAAAACCAAACAACCCAGATCACTTGTTGCAGATGCAGAGTAGAAGAGTAATATGGAGAATATTGAGGGGACAGTTTTTTAAATAAGGCATTTGAAGCATGAACCAAAGTTCTCTTTTTATCTTCTTTCATGATAGTCGAGTAATGTGCTGTGCTTGATCCTTAATCTTGTGACCTAGGATCACTTGATAGTTTTACTTCCGCAAAGCTGCACCTTGAGGTGTTTTTTTTTTTTTTTTGGATGTTAAAAGCTTCTTAGGTGCAGCAATTAAAGCTTCACATGTAATTCACTATGCTTGGTTTGTGCTACACTAATTCTGGGTAATTTCTCAAGGCTGAAGGACACTGCTTGGCAAATGTTAGATGCATCACATCTTTAATTTGAAAATCAGATGCTCCCTTTTTAACAGAGTGGTACTAGGGAAAAAAAAATCGAAAGATGGTTGCTTAAATCTGCATCCTGTGTAGGGACCTGTTTAAAGGTATTTTTGAACTGATACGGAGACTAAGGTACTGTTGCTGTTGAGCTGGGGGACTCCCTGAGTGATGACAACTGCCTGTATGTGTTTCCTCGTTAGACACTTTGCAGTCGTTTAGCTAAAAGGGAAAGTTGTGCATCTCAGTTAAAAGGCCTTTATGTTTTCAAGGGCCTTGGAAACTCCCAGAGGGAATATGAAAGGCAAGTTGTACTCTACAGCATCCGCAATCAGTTGCGATACCGGAATAACTTAGGTGAGTAAAGAAGCAAAGTAACTTCTAACTGCTGCCCCATTCTTCTATGTGGAAGCTTGCCTTTACTGTAAAACTGCAAGAACAAGTCCAGTTCAAAGGACTTCCTTCCTTCCTTCTTTAAATGTTTCCAAATAATAAAAATCATGAAAAATCTTGATTTTTGGGTCCATTTGGCAACTTTTCTAGCAAAGCACTCTTGAAGGTTACTGAGTTGGCAGGTGGAACTGAATCCCTACTGTAGTTCTGCAGCCATTTTCCAAGAAATGAAGAGATATTAAGAGAGGGTTTGACTGATCAAGCCTGTCACTAGATGAGATGCAGACAGCTACCCTGACTCACAGGAGCTATTGGCTATAACTTGTTTACAGACTTTCATTTTAGTTGACGTTGACTGAATCCATTTGTCTTCCCAAAGTAGATAATAATTTCACTAATTAAAAGATAATTTTCTACAGCCTGCATGAGTTCTGTCTCAATGGGCCACTTCCTGGTAACCTGTTAGATAAATCTGGTCCTTAATGTCTCTGAGGCTGCTTGTATCATATGTAGAAATCCTTGGATGCTGAATTCCTTGCACCACTACTTGATTTTGCTTGTAGCTTTCTGACAATTGCCATTATGCTATTTTTAATCCTTTGTTGTGATGCTTTTAAGAAAAGTTGAACATCATAGAACGTTGTAACTTTTTCTCCCCTTGTAGTTAAGCATGTCAAGAAAGATGAACGTAAATATTATGAAGATCTGTTAAAATACAGTCGAGATCATCTCATGTTGTACCCGTATCATTTGTCTGACATCATGGTAAAAGGTCTGAGGGTAACACCATTTTCCTATTACACAGGCATAATGGAGGTGAGTGCAGAACTGTGGTGGGAGGGTGTTGTTCTCTGTCTAGAGGTGTTGGTAATGGCCCAGTAATGCATCTGAGGCAGTGTCAGGGTAGTTCGTTTGGGTTTGTGTAGGTCTGCTAAGAAGTAAAGAAACAGGAAAGTTTCTAGAGAACACTTTTACCTGCAGTGTTTTCCCTTCTGCCCCATTAGCCCTTCAAGCGCTGCACTTTTGTCATGTGGATCTGTGGTGGGACTCACTTTGAGACCAGACTCTGTTTTTTGATGTTTGATATTCGTGAGTCTTGACTTCAAACAGTAAAAGAAATACCTCATTTTAACCATATTATAAACTTCTTGAGAAGCCTGAAGCAGATCTGTTTTTATGAGAACAAAGATGGTTCTGTCTTCTGTCAGCACTCTGGCAACCTTCTTTTATTTTGATTGGATATTTGAAGTGCTTTTATTTCATTTTGTGTATAGTGATTGCAGACATAGTGGATTAGTTGTTTGTTTATTCTGTTATTACTGTTAGCGATTGTGTGTACTGGTTCGTTTGTGAAGAGAGATACAGGATTTTGTTTATTAGTCTTTCAGGCAATGTTTTTCTTTGCAAAGCTTACATTAAACAGAAGTCTCACTTTTTATGTATTTAATGTCCTCTGTAATGATTAATGAAATAATTGTCAAGTTTGATAAGGTAACTGACTTTAATAGATGTTTAAATTTCATTTTGTTCTTAAAGTAAAAAGGACAGGCAGAATTTTGCACCTGCTTCTCTGAAACAATGACTTTCTTCTTGCAACTTAAAAGTTTTATTTTCTTTTTAAGGATATAATGAACAGTGAAAAAAGCTATGATTCTTTACCCAACTTCACTGCTGCTGACTGTAAGTATTACCTAATTGCATTTACTTCTTTCACTGAGTTAGAAATAAGGAGCTTCTGAAAGTGGTTTTGTGGACATCTGTTTGCTTGACTATGAGCATGTGAGTGAAGGTGTAGAAGCATTTAAACAGTGATATTAATGAGCATGTGCTGTCATGCAGAGTCTGTACAGGCAGGACTGGAATTGGGCTGGTTTGAGTACAGATAGGCATGGTACAAAACCTTGCCTCTGTCCTTGCTTGTTGTGCATTCATGTTTGCTTGCACTTCCATCTGAGGTACATCAGCAAACTKAGCTGCTGGTCCTTTCCTGGTGTGCTTTTTGGCACGTGTTGGGCACACAATTTTAGCAGGACACTGAGAGGCTGCTGACACTCCTGTGAATTGGCATCAATGTGGATTGAGGGATGATGTACCAGAAAAGAGAGGGAAGAGGAGCTGGTATTTATGACACTCTGGATGTGCCAGGTGTTTTATCTCTTACACTGTTCTGGGTATAGAAAGCAACTATCCTTTTATTTTGGATAAGAGTAATTAAAAATGTTACTATAAAAGTAGGTCTCATTCTTTGAAGAATGTTTAATATATCTTCAGCTTAAACTTGTCTTAAAAGAAATAAAACCTTACTTATTTTTCAGGTCTAAGACTTCTTGGCATAGGAAGAAACCAGTATATTGATCTAATGAACCAATGTAGGTCTTCAAAAGTAAGTTTGTCTTTAATTTTCCCTCCCTTTCCTTTATCCTTCCCTCCTTCTCCCCCCATACTACTTCATAGGAAATGAAGACTGGAATAATTTCCTGGCCCTGGTCAGTTTAATAGTGTGGCTAATTCAGTGTGATGTAGTATTGCTAATTATGTTATGTTTCCTCCAGTTAGTAAAGAGCTTTTTGGTTTGAAGTCGAAGTATAGCAAAGGAAAAGATATTAATTACTACTTTTTAATTTTTGCTGATCTTATATTTTTGGAGCTGTACTTTATGGCACCAGATAACGAATGTCTCCTGAGCACTATAAACGTGGAACAACGATACTGGTTCTGAAAGAATTATTCCATGTTTCTATGTGTGCAGTTGAGATCACAGTTTATTGTGGAACAGTCCTCCATCTAGGTGTAAATTCTTGCAGTGTTTTTCTCTAAGACAGTGCTAGTGAGTCTGCACAGACATCCTTGGATGTGAACAGTGCACCTGGAAAACATTGTGATGGCTGTTGATAGAAGTAGGGCCTTTAGTTTGCAACAGCTTGTTCCTTTCTTCAGGAAGAAACTGAATTTGGAAGTGCTCTTGCAGTAGCTTCAGAGTCCTTCAACTGAAAGTGAGCTTACCAAAATATGCAGCTGATAGTGAACCAGAAAGTAATGGCTATGCAATGAAAGAGAAGCTATTTAGGTCTATAAATAAACAGCATCCTCCAGTTTTTCTTTCTTGGACTGACATTCACTGTATTTTTATTAGCACTGTGCTTATTGAGAATGTTGTACTTTGTCCCTTAGAGTAAATAAAATATGTTCCTAAAATGTGTTTTTGAAATCACTGAGCTTCTTTAAAATACGCTGTCTGTAATAATTGTGCTTTCTTACCTGTTCATGTTAGAAAACGTCACAAATAGTTTAAATTTGGACTTAATCCTAATGTGATGGAATAGTGTGGATTTTAATTAGCAACACCTACAATATGGATGAGTTTATGGGAAGATCTAACAATATCAGATGGAAATATTTTTTTCACTTCCCATTTCTGTGTGATTTGAGAGAGGAGGGAAACTTTTACTAAATGACAGTGTTCATAGGATGTGTGTGTCTCCAGTCTGAATATAATGTACTTTAAAAATGGATGTTTATAGAGATCAGTTTCTCTAAAGGTAAATGAATGTCTGTGCATGTGAATTGCCCTTTATTACTATCTCAAATGGACTGTACCACTGCAGAAATTTTTCAGAAGGAAAACTGCTCATGATCTGTTACCTGTGAAGCCCGTGGAGATCACCATAGAAGCATGGTGGGTCGTGCAGGCTGGTTACATCACTGAGGATGACATCAAGGTAGCGTAGTATGGATTGCATCTCTGATTTTGGTTGAATACTGATAGTCCTTGAAAACAGGGGCTTTCTTTTGTGTGGAATACACAAAGATTATGTTACAGATTTACAGCAACTCTCTTGTGGAAATAAAGATTGGAACTAATGGAAATTGTGATGTTTTCTTTGACATATTCTGCTCTCTCTCCATTGTACTTTCTGCACTATGTACAGTGTAGAGGTGGTTTTGCATCAACCAGTCTGTGGTAACTAATGTGTGTGATCATATGATTTGTAGGGAACAAGAAACAAAATATGTTTTCTTAAATTTCATATTTAAGCACTGACAGGTCAGTTTTGACTGAATCTTCAACTTTAGAATCAGAATGGCAGTGGATTTGATACATATTTTCATTGTTTCTGTTCTTTGTGTCTGCTTAGTTTTTCATTGTTTGCACATGAAAAACTTGTGAGATTACTTAATGTTTCATCCTCATTCTGCTTTCATTTTTCAGAGTTTTTTTTTTTTTCCCAGTCATTTGATCTGGTTTTATTTTCTTCTCTAGAAGTTTTTTGTTTAGATTAGAACATACTTAAAGCAGTGATGAAATCTCTTTTTTGAAATATCTTAGGCTACTTGTATTCTGACATTCCACCACCCCAGGGTAGTTAACCTGAAGCCAATTACTTTGATATTGTAAGGAGCCTCTTTCTAGAATGATTCCAGTTGTGTGGCTCAACACTCAGTTTGGAAATTTTAAAGAGCAAACCTATTATACTGTGGACTTCACTTACCAAATTCTTGTAGAATTAATTTCCTTTCCTAGAGCATGCATGATTTTGTGTGGGGACAAGCTAAAAAATTTGAAGACTTTAACAGGAACTGCAGTAAATTCTTGAGTGCAAATATTTTGGTTAGGAATGTGGGTTACTCCCTATACTCTTATATTATTTATGACTGATTTGAGGCTGAAGTGTTTGAGGTTTTTTTGAGTGGTATTAAGTAAGTTGCATAGACTCATTTCTGCAAAAGACTAATATGATTTTTTTTAACCTAGATTTGTACTACATCAGAAAAATCTGCTATTGATAAGATAATTGATTCAGGTCCTCAGCTTGCTGGTTCATTAGACTTCAATGTAGTTCACAGTAAGTTTTTACTGAACGTTTCTTTTCTATTTTAGATCTTGCTTAGTAAATTCTGAGAGTAGTGACTGGAAACTAGGAATAAAAGGGGATGTAGACAGCTGAGGCATAAAGGAGAGTTGGAGGAAAATACTCAAAAGCTTGTACAGACTGCAGTCTAGATCTTGTAAATGGTTTAATGGTGAACAATTAGCAGATCTGTTACTGCTCTGTTATTGTTTGGGTCAACAAATCCTTTCATTAGAAACTGTCAGTAAAGATTGTGGGGGAAGAGGATGTAGATGAGTACAACAGAAACTAAAATTAAAAACGTTAGAATTGGTAATCCTGGGTAGTTAAAGTGCACTCCTTGCTTTTCAGAAAAGGAGAGATTTTTTGATTTTTCTACTACTTTAATACCATAAAATGGGCCTGTCTTGTTTCACAGAAGTCTGCAGCTGTTACTGAAAAATGATATTCATATGGCTTCCCATTTCAGTGTAACAAGGAATAGATATAGGCAAATCATATTTGGCAAGGGAGTAAAAATTCAGTGGTAAAATCCTCCTTGAAAAGTCTGCCTGTAAGTGCTTGGCGTACTATGAGCACTCAAACCTGTGCACTGTAGTTTTTTATAACAAATTGAGGCAGAATTTTATTGCCTGTTACTGAGCAGAAGAAAACATTTTAAAAAAATTAAGTAGGTGAAATTCATGCTCTGGAGGGCATCTGAAACAGTATAGGACTTAATAAAATTTGAATTCCAAAACCACTTCATAATCTTTCTCTATAAATGGCCTGGTGATGTTTGTGGAGAGTGTTACAGTTAGAAGGATATAATGTCTGAAGAAGGAGTGTACAGACAATTAATGTAATGGGAATGCAAGAAGGATCATATTTTATGGGCAAAGAGGACTGTTTTGTCCAAACTACAGCGCCACCAATACATTTCAGGTGTATAGGTAAGGATGTATCAACTAAAATTGCTCAGTCTGAAGGAGAGATAGTGTAAAGTACTCTTAGCATGTTGATGATGACTTGTAATGTCATCCTGATCCATTAAAGCTGGTTTATTGATACACATCATTTTGCAAAGCTGAGTATGTGTTACTGCCAGTGTTGAACAGTAATCATATCAGTGTGAATTCAAGTGAGTTGATGGGTTAATGCAGGCATTTTATTCAAGATCTGTTTGAGGGTAATAATTTAACTAGATACACTTTAGATATATAGGCACGCACTATAGGTGATTTCTGTGTGTGTGTGAAATCCTGAAAATTCCACTTCAGATGTTTAGTAGCACTTCAGCTGAGGGCTGCTGGTAACTTCACCTCCACTGTAATGATCATGGTGTAGATGGATTGATCTTGGCTGACACCAAAGGAACTACAGACAATAAATTTGGCTTATTTATGCTGTGCAATTCAGCTTCATGCCTTGCCATTAAAGCATAGCTAATGTTCAAGAAGCATTTTGACAGCGCTTTCAGGCACGTGGTGGGATTCTTGGGGTGTCCTGTGCAGAGCCAGGAGTTGGACTCCATGATCCTGATGAGTCCCTCCCAACTYGGCATATTCTATGATAGTTTTTACAAAACTTAGACTCTAAAGATAACCAAGCTGTAATTTTTTTTTTCCTTTGTTACAAACTTCTTGCTGGCTAAGCTGCTTTGCAGAACTCAGCTGAGATGCTTAGTGCTCAAATCAGTTTCAAGTGGAGAAAGTGTAATTTAAATGTTTACCATATTATTGTCCTTATTGTATGCATTGTCTGTCTTTATCTGCTGCAGCTTTACTGATGCCTTGTGCTGAAATGCACCAGAATTTGCTTTTGTAGTCATATAAACAAGTTGTGAACATGTGTGGCAAGGACGTGTGAGGACCATCAGAACTGATGTGATTTAGTTTCTATCCTTGCTACCAAGTGTGTGAGTTCTGGCCTGAGTAGCCAAATGTAGCCAGCATCTTCAGCTGACGAAGCCTATTCAGGATAAAAACCCCACTTCTTGACAGTATAGTGATGATGGTGAAAACTAAGTTAACATTTAGGCAGAGATCTGCTCGTGTTTGTCAAATGGAGCTGTGGTCATTTTTGTGCTGTCCTGAAAGTACTTGTAGAGCTCCACATGTGCTRCATCAGGCTATGAGTGAGGAACTCTGGTTTAGGGTGACACCTGGTTAGTATTTAGTGTGGTTTATGGATCCATGCATTGCAAAGAAATACTCTGCTGTGGAGGCTGTTTGGAAAAATTACTTTAAGATCTGAACTGGCTGGTGGGGAAGTCTGCTTTATATCTTCAGTACTTTGGAAATGCCTTTTATTTTTCTTTTCTAAAATGGTGTTCTTTTATTTATAAAGGTTTGTATAACAAAGGATTTATTTACCTTGATGTACCAATATCTGATGACAGCTGTATAGCAGGTAAGTAAATATTTCACATTGTTATACCTATGTTTTCTCAGTTTCATTTCAATTACTCTTTATTGTCTGTCTTGGAAGCTGCTTGTCTGTGTAAATGAGCGTGCTCAAACAAAATGTTTGAGCTATGAAACTTTTTCCTGACTAAATGTTTTCAACCCTGTTAAAACATTGTTTTTATTGTATATAGGATTTATTTCAACTTGAATTCTTAGGTTATATTGAACATGTATTTAGGTAAGATGAGATTTTTTTTTGTGGGAGTCATGGCATGAATTAATAAGTACCCTCTTGTGAGTTTGTAATGAAAAGGAAGAATAGCATAGAGAATTGTAGTTACCTTGCCAAAAATACCTGTTTTTTTGACTTCTTTCCAGACAGATGCAAGGTTTTAATAGACACCAGTTCTATTGTTCATGGGTACTGTCACCTCAATTAGTCATGGACTGTGTCTGGGGACTGTGTAGGAGCTTAAACTAGCACAGCATGTGGTCTGCCCTTTGAACAGCTTGTTATGCTGTGAGAGGTCTCAGGGGTTTCTGAATTGAGAATGTTCTGCAAAGACATAAATTGTTTGGAACCTGATCATGCAAAAGTAGCTGTCATTGCTGCAGCAGAGATCGTTTAAGTGAAAGTCTTCTACATCCAAGAGACTTACTGCTTGGATAATTGCTTTGGGAGTCTCAGTTCTGGAGTGTGTGGGGTTTTTTGTGTCTTACTCCAATCACAGTCATGATTTAATCTTCATCCACATTACAAAATCATTTCATGGGCTGGACACTGGAAATTGTCTGTAGTTGATGAGCTGGAGAGTGCAAGGCTATGATGCAAGGTAGAGTGGCTTTAGTTTTTATAAGAAAACATGTTGACAAGCATTACTTTCTTAAGGGGTGGGGAAATTTTAAATACCTCGTATGCTATCTTTAGGCTTTTATTCTTTGTGTCTGAGAAATCCTCAGAACGGTAGGTACCATGAAAACTAAAGTGTGAAATTTTCTGTTTTAGTGCAGTTTCGGTTCAATAAAATAAGTTACCAGATTGTAATTTTGAAAGTAATTCTTCTTTCAGTGCCACCACTCGAAGGTTTTGTGATGAACAGAGTGCAAGGTGATTACTTTGAAACACTCCTGTACAAGATATTTGTTTCAATAGATGAACATACTAATGTGGCAGAGGTAAGTAAGACTTAAGCTGTGTTAGGGAGATAGGAATATTTGAAAATGGCCCAAAGCATGCTGCTAAATATACTTAAGACAGAGATATTGATTGATATGAAGTGATTTTGTTTAGAGATACTGCCAGGCTTAACATCCAGCCTGTAGTTTCTACAATAGTTCAAACTTGAAGGAGTACCGTCAGTTCAGTGAAGCAATTCCATTAGCTGGAATGAATTTATACAGAGGTGACTAAAGAAGACTTTTATATGAGTTGGAACTGGAACAAGGTCTGTTTTGCTAATGYGAAATGAAAAAGTTCAAG
This sequence comes from Amblyornis subalaris, assembly GCA_018881555.1. Classification (NCBI taxonomy): domain Eukaryota; kingdom Metazoa; phylum Chordata; class Aves; order Passeriformes; family Ptilonorhynchidae; genus Amblyornis; species Amblyornis subalaris. Next base: position 5,817,882 of record JACAXG010000017.1, on the reverse strand, counting down.
TAATTTTGTCTTTGGCAGTGAAAGCACACAGGATGTTGGCTTAAAGTAGGAATGTAGCTTTTGCATAAGCGTATTTTGAGTATGAGAAATACATTTTCATAAGTTCTCCTCAAAACTTGGTGAATAAACATCTGAAAAATACCCAATAAATATATCCAGGATTTGATTTCACCTTTGTGTGTCTTCTGACATCCATGACTAACCTAGAAATTATATACATTATTAGCCTAGAAATTACACAGTGGAAGATAGCCTCGTATTTCTTTTGCATGCTTTCAAGTGGGACAATTATGAGATTTCATCCTTTTTTTTCATCACTTTCAATGCAGACAAAATTACTTCTACCAGTACAGGCTGGGTTTAAAAATAAGACCAGCAAAAAGATGCCAAAGTCCACAAATAGTGAATTACCTGCATTGTTAATATTGTATTGCTGACTTGTCTCTTCTTTTTTTGCCTTTTTTTAGCTGGCAAATGTGTTAGAGATTGACTTATCTTTAGTAAAGGTATGTGTGTGTAATGCATCTGTTGAACTTGATACAGAAAGTTCACTGTCTTGCAGCCTTGATTTCATACAGCAGTTCCTTACTACGTGTGTGTTTCTGCAGAATGCTGTGTCCATGTATTGTCGCTTAGGCTTTGCTCATAAAAAAGGCCAAGTAATAAACCTGGATAATCTTCATCCATCCTGGAAGAATGTTCCTTCAGTAAACAGACTGAAGTAAGTTTCTTTTTTCTTTCACAAGACTTACTTTTCTCATTGAAGGGAAAACTTAGAACCCACATCTGATTTTAAAGCTATTGTTTGCTTTCTTTGACTTCTGCAATAACAAAAATCACTTGGCTTTCTAATGCATATAATGACAAGAGTGCTTGATCCTCTGGTTAATCTGAGGATGAGGAATGGTAATTTAGCCTGTAAATCAGGTGTACTCCATTTGGCGGTGTTACTTAGTGCTGGCTTTTTGATCTTTAGATACCTAGTTGCTCACTTTTCCAGCAGATCAGTGTACATTTGTTTTAAACTCCTGGGGCCAGAAATAACAGCTGGCAGTGTGCTAGTACAAAGGCTGTGACTCTTGGTACTGCTGGCAGTGAATATGTACATAAAGTTTGCTTGTTTGCTGTCAGGTACCACTGCAGTTCTGCCAGTGACACTCTCACATATGTGTGCATTTATATCACTTCCTGGCAAAGTGATGTTAATACCAGTCAACAAAGAGTTCCCCAAGTTGCAGTGCCAAGTTGCATTAATTAAGAATTGTCAGGTGCCTTTAGTTCAATATCTGCTAAGCCATTTAAAATGACTGCTATGCCTGATTTCTTTAATGCTTATTCAGGGTGTGAGAAAAAAGTGTAGTAGATTTTTTTCCATTGGATTCTTCAACAATGGTGATTTGATTTTTCACATGTTTTTCACAATCTGGTGTTTTCAAACCCACAATAAACCTTTCTGCTGAAGCTAAAGCAGAACTCTGAGGAATATCAGGCTTGACTGATTTAGGGTTTACAAGTATTGAAAGGCCATATTGGGTGTGCCTGTGTGTGGACTACTAGCACTGGAAGGCAGAGATACTTCTCTGGTGCTGCAGTGACCGATAGATGTGGATTTTAATTCACATTAATAGGAGTACTTTGGATCCTCAAAAGATGCTGCTTTCATGGGACAGTGGGGAAAACAGAAGTCCTATACAGGAAGCTGGGTCATCAGCCACAGATACAGATACCAACAGTCAAGATGATCCAGGTTAGCACTAACAGTAAATTTTAATACATTAAGATCAATTATTTTYATATTTGTAGAGTGGCATGGACTGTAAAGAGCTCTAGAAACACGTGAAACACGGATTATGTAGATCCTTTTTTCATATGGAATATTCAGTGGGGGAGGTGGTGTCTACTTCTTGGTTTAAAAGTCTTTAGCTAAATACCTTTTTTCTGAAGACGAGACTGATCTGTATTCTGGATATAAGTTGACAAAGATAACTTCTGAATTTAGTTAATCAGTAGTTTAGTAGTAATAAAGGAATTTTGTTTTATTTGGTATGGCTATAACTAACTTTTTTTTTTCTTTGTTGTTAGATTTGACTTAAATTTGATGATACTATTTTTAAATAAAACAAATGTGATCATCTATTTCCTTTTTGTTTTCTGTTAGCTGAAACAGCCAGTGTGAGCAGCCTGAACCTGTCTAGTGGACACACGAAGCGCATTGCGTTCCTGTTTGATTCCACTCTCACTGCCTTTTTAATGATGGGAAATCTCTCACCAGTATGTCCAAATTGTTTGATGTATTATGCCAAGAATAAATATGTAGAGCTTTAAATTACTTTGACATCAATACAATTCGGCTTTATTTAAAAAAATAAATATTAAATCTGCTGTATTATTTAAGTAGTAGTTTTGCTTAATAAAACTTCTACTTGCCCATTGTGCTCTCAAAGAAGACAGTTTGGTTTTGTTGTTCCAGAACTTGAAAAGTCATGCAGTCACTATGTTTGAAGTTGGGAAACTGTCAGATGAGAGTCTTGACAGCTTCTTGGTGGAGCTGGAAAAGGTAAGTTGTTATGTGTTTGGCAAAATGCTTTTTCAATACTTGAAGTGTTAAAGGGGCTGACTCCACCTTCTAAAGATAATTCTAGRAGGACAACTGTAGAGTTATGTAGCAGCAGTGCTGTTAATTGCTGTATCATTGTATACCAGTCAGGATGACTGGACGCTTCAATCCTTTTACTAAAGACTGAGTCATGGTTCTGATTTATAGATATTGTCTTTGTGTACTTTTTGACCGTTCCACTAGCATGGCCAAGACTCGCTTTTCATTTAATAYTTGCTGTAGATCACCTTTGCATATAAACTGCAGGGTTATTACTCAATTACAAAGCTTTAATTTGTTCATCTTTCCTCTTGTGTAGTTGATGACTATATAAACAACCTGCCACTTGAATGTATTTATTTTGTTTCTCGTTTAGGTTCAAAGCACAGGGGAAGGGGAAGCACAGCGATACTTTGATCACGCACTTACACTGAGAAACACGATACTGTTTTTGAGGCATAATAAAGACCTGGGGGCACAAGCTGTACAGCCTGATCAGCCAAATAATGGTACTGTGAGCACGTTTGGAAATCCTTATAAGTTTGTTTACTTAYCTGCCGTGGACCCAGCTTTCTGCCAGTGCTGCTATTGTAGAAAACAATCTGTATCCTACTTGTTTAAAAATATTTTGAAGTCAAAACATCACTTTTTCATCATCCTTTGAGCCTGTGTTACTGRSTTTGCTTGTTGAATGACAGGTTTGGTTGCCAAGGCTTGAACATAACATCCAGAGCAACAGATTAAAGCGTAATAATGGCAAGACAGGCTGAACTTGAGAAAGAGATTGGTTTCAAATCACCTGCTTCTGAAAGCCATATAGAGAGGTCATTCTTTATTCATGGCTATTCTGTCAAAGAAATGTTTTTCAAGTCATGAAAAGGAGTGTATTCTTCTAATGGGGATTTTTTTTTTTTAATATTTTTAAATCCTAGCTAAATTCCTCGGTATCTCTGTGCTTATTTCCTGGATTCAGTTACTTGGTGAGGAACTAGTTCAATGTCAGACAACCCTGTATGCCTAGAATCGCTAAAATTTTGTACAGATTTATTAGAATTCACCCCAATTATTTAAAACTTCATTGTGAAAAGTACTGTATTCATGGCTTAGCAGAGTGGAAAATCTGAAATCATGTTTTGCGTTGTATGTTCCATTTTAAGTGATAATTTAAGACTCTTACATTTTGAACATAGGGTTCCCCTTGGACCTGTTACGATGTGAGAGTTTGCTCGGTTTGGATCCAGCTACCTGCAGCAGAGTTCTCAACAAAAATTACACTCTGCTTGTTTCCATGGCACCACTCACCAATGAAATTCGACCTATTAGCAGCTGTACACCCCAGGTAAAAAAATACTGAGGGATTCCCACCCCTTCCCACATATACCTTCTTAATAGCTTTTGGAGACATTTGTTAGATTTGCCTTTTAAAGTGACAAAATTATTGGCATGTAGAATATTACTGTAATTAATCTAATAAAATGTTTAATTGAGGAGAAATGTGAATATTTAGTAAATTAAGTTTGTTTAACTTGCAGTATTTCTGTTCAAGTGAGAGTCAATGACATATTTCGTTCTTGAATTTAGATTCATAGAAAATACATTATCACCTTTCTGTGAAGAGTCTTGTGTTACTGGACTAAGTACCTAGAATATCATCAGTAGAGAGTAATACATTTGTACTTCATGCTGAAAAACTGGATTTACATTTCCGTAAAACTGTTGCTTATTAAACAAAATCTATGTGTATGACAGCTGCAATACGAAGTTATTTCTAATTTCTTGAATAATCTCTCTTCAGCATATTGGACCTGCAATACCAGAAGTCAGTTCAGTTTGGTTCAAACTGTATATATACCATATAACTGGACAAGGACCACCCTCCCTGTTGCTCTCTAAAGGAACACGTCTTCGGAAACTTCCAGACGTTTTTCAGGTAATCTCTGATGGATTTATTCTCCCTTCCTTCTCCAAGTGTTTCAAAGATATGCTGTATGCTATTTAGGGATAACAGTTGAAGTCAGAGGTACAGTTCATTTTGTAGATGATGTTCCTTTTCTAGAAACAAGTTTTATGTAGCATCTTGGTTTGTTTTCTTTCAAGATTCTGAAAAAGGAATGCTGCTTATGTCTGTCCCTTTGTCAGAATGTAACTCCAGTATATTTGCCACCCCTCTTAAGTTTAGTGTAAAATGTATTGCAGTCTTAAGAATTTAAGTCTGTTAGTTCATCCCTGGAACATGTTATAAAGATGTATAAGAGCTGTGTGAAAAGATGGAGACCTGGTATATTGTGCTTTTTTTAGTATCATGCAGGAAAGGGCACTTCTACGGTTAATTTCSGTTGGTTTATAGAAGCTGACACACATAATCACTTCCAGTTTGTCCAGATCTGTGATGGAGACTTTGGAGTTATTGGCTGTTATTTTCCCTGCAGTTTAAATGACAGTAATTTAATAAAGGTTGCATTAGGTTGGAAAAAAGGTCTTCCTAGCCCCGTAGCCTAACTTCTGGCAGTGTCTGGAAGTAGGAGGAAGCAGCACATTATGTAACACACTTCCTTGTGAGACCTTTCTGCTCTGCCACATCGTTCTGGTCTGCAACTTCCTGAGCTGTATGTGATGCTGTGTGTACTGAGATTGTGACTTGAATTGTTGGCTCTGCGCTGATCAGTTGATTTCCTCAATTCCTTCTAGTCTTCAATCCACCTAACTTTTTAGCATCCATACAGTGCTTTGGCAAAGAGTCTCACAAAGCAGCACAGGTGATCCACTTCTGGCTGAAAGATTTCAGACGCTGTCTTCTCCCATTCTGTCTCTGAGATGCTAATAAAGACAAACATACCACAAACGAGCACTGCTGGATATTCTGTATACTAGACAAACATAGGTGGAAATGGCCATGGCAACTTCTAAATTTGCCTGAACCAAAAAGTCTTTGCATCTGTTGACTTTGAGTTGAAATGCCATGGGCATTTAGCAGTGTTTGGGTCTTGCTGCTTGTTTGGGTCTACAGTGGAATTTGTAAAATAGGACTGTTCAAGTTTATAATTGCAGAGAGGCCTCTACAGTTTTCATCTCATTTTTTCCATCTTGTAGATACTTGAGCAGCTAAATATATTAGAACATACAGAGATCTTCAGAGAGGGAGTGCATTATTTGGTGTACCTACACCAGCAGTCATCTCTAGCACTAGGATTTGTAGATTCCATTCCTCAAACCTTTCGTGTCCCTTCCCTTTATGATTTCAAAAATGTCGTAGATACCTCTAAAATTTACTGTAAGATCACAGGATTAAGTGAATCAAGTCTTCTAGAGCAGAAGGCATTTTGTAAGGCTGTTGGTGATGACCTTGATTCAAACCCTGTCATTAGTTAAAAATACCAGTAAATGTAAGGACTGTGCACTTTTATTAGTAAAAAAGCATTTAGTGTGGTAGCCTTGGAAAACTTCAATACTGCATGAATCTCGGTGTGCTGATAGGACAGATTTTCTTGGACTAAATGATTTCCCAGTCTGGCCTATCACAAACTTTGGACTTTTCTCTATGTGAATATGAGTGCTTCTCTCCTGCTGCTGTTTTGTAATGTCATTTTCTTAGGGAACTGTCAAGATGTTTCTAGAAATCTTACAGAGATGCAGTGGAATTCAATCTTGAAAACTGAGAAACAAGGAAATTAATTAGTGTTCTTGTCTTCCTGTCCCCCACCCTGCCCTTGATTTTGGGGATTGATATATCTTTGTTCTGTGCTGATGGTGTTAGTTTATCCAGTTTATATTTTGCTTTTCAATTTATGTGGGATTACATTCATCTCCTGTTTGCTAGTAGGCTGCTGCAATGGCTACATAGCTCTACGGGACTTGGTGGCAGATATTTCCTGTCCAAAATAGCACCTTAACTTTGAAGTTGGCAAATTTCTGTCTTTACCAGGAATACGAACATGAGTGATCTTGGTACCAAGTATAACACTGTAGAGCTGTAGTTACCTACGATAGCTTCCTAGTTGTAACAATATGCTAATACCTAACTCTAGTGTTTCACTTTATGTGCTTAGATAATTCATTACCACTATAAATACTTTTCATTTCTCTCTTCCAGGGTTATGATCGCTTACTAATAACGTCTTGGGGTCACGACCCGGGAGTAGTTCCTACTTCAAATGTGCTCACAATGTTGAATGATGCTTTAACACATTCTGCTGTTCTAATTCAGGTACAGCGTGTTCTGTATAGATGATGAAAACCCGCATAATTTTCTGAGTTAAACTGTTATGTGGTAGAGAATATTAACAATGTAGGAGAGCTACACTTTTGCTGAGAGCTAAAAAATGTGTTTAACTTCTGTAGACAGTGCTGCTGTGATTCATTGGAGGTTAAGACATGGGTTTTGAACTGAATGCACATTATGTATGTGTTATAGTATTATGGGCAAGCGTAACAGTGTTTTGGTAGCTAAGAGATAGTAAACTGGGGGGAGATAGTAAACTGGAATAAAAGCGAAGGGCCCACAAGCTTTTTAGACAGCAGTGACATAAGGTAATTGGTATTATGAAATGTTATTCAAGAAATGCACCTTTTTGAAGTGCTTGGTATTTAGCTGTTACAGTAAAGTATGAACAAAACATGCTGCTTATCACAAAGAGCTGAACAGTTATGTTTTTCTATTTGTGAGAAGTAGAGTGGCTTCCTTATCAGTTTCTTTGATTCAGATGAACTCTCAGGATTAATCATTTAAATAAATAGATGCTTAGTGTTGTAACAAACATAAAACTACACGTTCTCGAAGGCCAACTTGTAAGCAGCCTGTGACTGCTTAAAAATRTTCTGTATGCAGGGGTGGAAACTCCCTTTTGCTTCAGGAGTGCTTAGTCTTTAGAAAATACTTTTATAACCAGTAGTTGGAGAGAAAAATTGCTCCTTGTCAGTGAAATTTAACCTCACTGCGTTTACCTCATGCATTTTAAGGGTGAAGGTGGGGTACTTCAGTTATTTCAGCTAAACAAGAGCTTTAATGCATAAATACCTCCATTTGTTTCACAGCTTGGCTGGTACTCCTTAAAAGGGAGCACAAGTAGGACTAAGCTAAGCTGATGAGTATTTTTTCTGTTCCTAATTTAATTTCTTGATGTTCAGGGGCATGGCATGCATGGAATGGGAGAAACAATGCACATACCTTTCCCTTTTGATGAAGCTGAGCAACAGGGAGGTAACTGGTCATCTTCAATGTAATTTCTACATTACATTACACATCTGTTGCACATCACCTTGTGCAATAAGGTGAAATAATCCTTTTAAAACAAATTTTGTTGATCTTACGAGTCATATGAGAAAATGGAAAGTTCTAAATGGTTGACAAGTCTGTTATGAGCTTAGGGAGATCGCCTTCCCCTTTCTATCTTCTCTGACCTAAATAGAATGTGTTTTCTGGCCTCCCTTCTCTCCTGACACAGATGTAAAGAAGTAACTTCCACAAACCTCCAAATCTTTCTTTGTGCATACTTGCTTATTAATTAATGTATTTATTAACTGCATAAATAATTCTTCCATGCATTATATTGAGCATTTCTTAACTGTAAGATAGGYGAGATGTGAGACCAAAACTAAGCAAGCTTACCTTGATTATTAGCTCTAGGAACCTACTAAGGAAGTTTTTTCCCCAGGAAAAGCTTTGCTGGCAAAATCTGTTCCTTCAAAGTTTGCCTAGCTCACCTGATTCTGAAAGGCAGGAATTAACATGTTCTCAGTATTCCTTGGTGAGTAGGACAGAAGCTTTGCACAGTTGAAGCCATAACCTTTCCAACTGAGAGCTGTCATAAAAGCATGAGTTTCCAGAAATCTAACATTATTTAAGCTACCACTTAGAAAAGTCTGGGCCCAGTAGAAATAAAATTAACTTCCTAATTTATTTTTTACTGGGTTCAAAATTTGTTACTTTTATATTTGCTCTCTCTGAYACATCTGTTTTTTCATCTAGTATCAAGTTGCAAGAAATCCTGAAGTTAGAATCTCTTAAGTTCTGACACGAACAATTCAGTGTTGAAACCCCTTGTTAACCTCTAACGCTGTATTCTAATTCTTCAGAATTTTAGATATGTGAAGCATGTATCTTGCATTGAATTTGCCATAAGAGACTCTGGCACTGAAAGAGCTGGACACATTATTCCTAGCTGAACCTTGCCATCTCTGCTGTCTGAATGTGTTTGTGTAGGAGAGAGGGATTGTTTGTATTTTTCTTTCTCCTTGGCTCTATTACTGTACTACAAAATGCCACTTAAAGCTTGGTGTAATCCCATATCTAACAATGTGATCACTAAGATGGAGCATTACAAGCAAGAAAAACCCAAATAAAAAACTTGGCCTGGCCTAGAGAGGAACCACCCATGGTTATGGGGGAGGCCTCTTGTAAAGTAAGCTGGAATGTTTTGTTTCCTACTTAGACTTCTCTCGTGTGAACATGGGCATTCATACGGCTTTAAAAATACTGAGAAACAAAGTGGACTTGCAGCATTTTTGTGGCTATGTCACAATGTTGAATCCTTCAAGTCAACATGCTAACAGAAAGCTGAGCGATGCTTCTGATGGAAGAGGTTGGTTACCAATAATTGTCTTTTTTGTCTGTGTACCCTTAATTTCACATACAGTCACTTGAGCAAAGGTGAGCAAAGGGTTAAATTCTGTGATTTGTAACTACAAAGTACTATCCAACACAGATAGGTACCCATCAGAAATACCAAATACAGACTGAAAAATCACTGAACTAGAACAATCAACAGAAGAAAAAAATTCTCTTTTAAATATTAAAAATAAATTGTGTAATTTTGATATGCCAGAACTTAATCTTTCGTAAGTGTTGAGGATCCCTAAATAACTCTTTAGTCCCAAAATTAGTCAGGCCCTATGTTTCTCCCTATCCCTTCCTCCAGTTTTATAGCTTTATAGTCCTTGGGCAAAGATAACTGAACTTTCAGTCACGTGCATGTTTATGTAAGAATTACTTTTCCTTTAGGAGAGACTGAACTAGCATCAGGATCTGATGTAAATGGAAGCACAGAATCATTTGAGATGGTAATAGAAGAAACCTCAATGGATTCTGCAGTCAAGCAAAACCTTGAAGGTAAAAATGTGGCAAATGTCTTGTACTAAACATCACCTTGTGTTTAAGGATCTGAACTTACTGTTTGATTATTGTCTGGGACAAGTCCAATGCTAAATTCGTTTTCAGATTCCCTTAAATATATGAGCAGTTCAGTAAATGAACTGTCTTTAAAAAGCATGAACTGTCTAGTGGATCCAGATCTAGGGTCATTCTGGTGGTCAACATTCTTGCTTTCTTTTTCTTACAATTTGGTTATCTCTTGGTTTTCTTTATGTAGTACCCACAACTGAACTGGAATGGGTTCCCCTGGAATTATGCTTTGGCATTCCACTTTTCAGCTCTGAGTTGAATCAGAAGGTCTGCAGAAAAATTGCCACTCATGGATTGTGTAGAAAAGAAAGGTGAGCTGTAGTTTATTGGCTGCAAGTTTAACAGGTGGTGTGTGTTATGTCTGGAGCTTCTGGAAAAAGAGATACCTACAGCTCAATGACTGCAAAGCAGAACTGAGCTATGTTTATAGAGCACCTAATTCTAGTGCGTAAGGGAGTTGGTTTTTGGCTCAAAGATATGTATAACTAGTCCTTAGTTGTGGTAAGATTAAGATTAGACTTTTTTTAATAGTTTCTGTAAGGCAGAAATTAATTCTTTGTTGTAAACTGYCTATGAGCAGATGAGGAAAAAAGTAAATTCGGGTGCCTTCCTACTCATTTTCTCTTCCTAGCCTAGCACAGGCTTTTTTCCTTCCTCCTAACTTTTCTGGAGTGGGGGAGGAAAGCTTGCTGGTAATGCTTTGATGTAAAATGCATTTAGCTCTCATGGAAATTTTCTTTACTGTTGGGATCATACTTGATAAGTTCCATGGCTTATGATCCAGCTATCTAATGCTTTTTACTGCAGCTTTTCTTTATGAAAGATTATTCTTCCAACAATGGGATTTTTGGATTTGTTTCTTTTGTTTTGGGATGGGGGTGGTGAGGTTTTTTTGTGGATTATTTTTTGTGGCTTTTTTTTTCCTAAGGCATGGTTCTGGAAACCAGAAGTAAGGCTGCTTGAAAATAAGGCTTAAGGCTCTTATTATAATAGTTGACCTGCTTTTTAACAGTGTGCYACTAATATACTTCTTAAAAGTCAGATTACCAGACTTCCCTAGATAAGAATGAGTCTAATATATTAGTATCTTATGTAAAATAATATTTTTCAGTTGCAATAGTTTCACTTTATTCAGTGTAAATTATATGGAAAATATCAATTACCTGACTAGACTCAAGAGCAGATGAGAYGAGCACCTCTTCAGTGATGCAAGTAATATCAGGCTTTATGTGTGAAAGCTTTTAACTTTGTCACATGATGTTAGATACTACTAGAGTTATTTGTGAGCAAGTTACTATGGGGGTACTTTACTAGTAAAAATTTGTCTACGTTGAACATAGTTTCGTCTCTTTTGTTTTTTACAGCCTTCAAAAACTCTTACATTCCAGTAGAAAGCTGTCTCTTCAGGTCCTTAATTTTGTTCATTCATTCCAGGTAAGGAGCAGTAATCCAGATGTTAATTATTCTGTGTGGTCTGTCATCCTTTCTGCCCTCTTACTTGCCTTCCTTTGGGTGTATGGAAACATACATGATTTGTTTTATTTGCCTTTTCTTTAAATGATAACTGTATTAAGCACTCAAGTGCTACTGGCAGGAAAAAGCAYGTACTTCTCTACCCCTTTTCTAGCCTCATTTAATACTTGTCTCAATTCTATGGTTGCTTCTTGTGTGTAATTGTTTTCGCTGTTTTTTATGGCACTTGCTCAGCAAAGTTGTCCTTCACTTCTCCTGTTGTAACACAGCCTACTCTGCTGGTTACATGGTGGCTTCTTGGATATGTTAGAGAGGTTTACTGCAAACCAGGGAGGTGCTAATCAGCTTTTATCTGCCTCTCAAGTTTCCTTAGAAAAAAATAAAATATATTAACATGGATATCATGCTAGTTACTTTTGCACTTATCCTAAGATCCTCTAGACCTTGGTGTTCAATGAGTATAAATATGTAAAACCACATTCTCTGGGATGATTTTTTAAGAGTGTGGGTAGAGAATGGGGATCTTGTGTAGTAAGCAAAGAGGAATGCCAGCCGTGCAGCTTGCTCTAGTTCTGCATGGAAGCAAGGCATGTCCATGTTTAATGTGGAATCTGCTTAGCTGCTCTGTCTTACGATACTTTTCTCAAAAACTCTGTTTTCAGTAAGGTAATGAATTTTCAGGTTACTTAACCAGCTAGTGTTACGGATGGTGTGATCCTGAAATTGTCTCCTCATAAGAATGGTAGAGATTCCCCAGTAGGTTTGAAGCCCTGAAACCATCTGTCAGTCTCAAGTGAATTCCTGTCCTAACTTGTTGGATGTTATCTCTGAGATGACACTTTTCTAGGTGATGATCATAGAGAGGGGAAAAAAACCTCAGTGCTGAAGGGAGTTTTAAGATGAGAAGACCAAACTTCTCGGAAATAATACCCCTCAGCATATGGTCAAGTCATTGCCTCCAAAGACATGTTTACATCTTAGCATGGTGTGGGATAAATAGCAGTCTGATAGATGGCCTGAAGATTTTAGAGATTTCCATTCATTTTTTTCTAGGTCTTCAGTTTTAAGTCTCAGGCTTCTCTGAAGGTTTCTGGAAGCCAAATAATGCATGTACAGATGCAGCTGAGGCATCTGTATGCTTATTTAATTTTGTTTATTCTGTTTTTACTTCCATAATTATTTGGTATTGATTGGATTATAGTAACACACTTCAAGAACTCAGAGTGTATTTGCAGATTAGATTGGCCTGTCATGTTCTTTGTTTTTAAGACATGGTTTTCTTCCTTTTGCTTTTAGGAAGGTGTTTCAACACTGGATCAGCTCCATGATGCTGGTTCTTCAAGTTCACTTTTGCAGCCGATTTCTGCAGATATGGGTGTTCCTCTTCCWGCCAAGAATCTCATGTTCAAGGAAGGTGTATTATCTGAATGGAATGGATGGGCCCCTTCCTCWGTTTTTTTCAACCACACCTAAGGAACAGGTCAAACAGAGGTTCTGTGCATTGATCACTAAATGCCTTTCTTCTATTACAGTTAATTCCTAGTGCCAACCACTAAGAAGTGTACTGCTGCTGCAGCATAGCCCGTGTAAAAGTAGTGTTACAAAAATACGTTGTGTTGCAGTATTGGGGAAGTACTTAAACTGTCTAGAACTTGTTACTCATTACTGCATATCTTGCTGCAACAGAGAGCTTTTTAGCTGTCAGCACTATTTTTATCTTGAGACAATCTTTCTTTTATAACTAAACATGCCCTTTCTAGGCTTTCTGATGATTGTTAAATTTCTATGCTGTCACCACAAAATTGCAATAGTAGTTTTCTATGTTCGTTACTCAGACATAAATTCTGTTTAGTTTTGTACTGTATTACTGAAAATCTTTCTGTATAAAGGTAAGAGATTTGGCTCTTCCTCTGAAAGCTCAATGATACCAACTGATTAAATAAAAGTAYCATGATGATATGGGGCATTAAGAATTGTTGAATTCTGTAGTTCAGCTTAACAGTGGGGCATTGACAAATCAGTAAAATGGAAGGAGAAGGCTGAGTTAGTGCAGACTCGAAGTTCTGCTGATGACCTAAGGCCACTTTGAAGATGAGCGGTGCACTTTGATCTCTGTCAGAATTTGATGGAGGTATGGAATTGTGGAAGGTCTGAGGTGGTTATCTCTGTTTGCAGAGTTCTTAACAATAATGGATTCATCCTGCTCTTGGTATGAAACCAGGAGTGTCTGAGATTTGATCCCACTGGGAGTCTTTTGCTGTAATTTGAAGCTGGTCATGATTCCTGTGGGAAAACTTCTGTTGTCATAAATTGAGTTTAAGGTAGATAACTAGTTCTGTCCTGTTGATTAATGTTTGAAAGAACAGAGCTCTTGATTTTTCATGTCAGTCATTAGTGCAAAGGAAGATAACAGCAGAGGATGTGAAGACGGAGACTTCAGTGAATCTGTGTTCCTTGAACTATTAGCTGTTGATCATGACAAAAATTAACAGCGAGCTGTTTCATCTAAAATCGTGTTCTGACTATTTGTAGGGGATGACTTTATGTAGCATGATTTTACTTTGTTTGTTAGGTATTAACAACTTTTTGCCAGCTTAAAAAAGTCTGTCCCGTTTAGTACACGAGGAGAATGAGTGATGTACGTTAAAGCTTCTCTGCTAGCTCCCTTCTTTACTAGAACTGCCTTGTTTTAAATAGTCATAATTAAAAATGAGAATCATCCTGTCATTACTGTCCTGCAATACATAATGGGCCAGGGATCTGTGGCACAGATGATGCTGGACAGCAGCAAGGAGAAAAATGGCAACATTTGGCTTTGTATCCTGTTCTGCATGAAAAAAAACATGTCAAAAGCTTGAAAAGGACAAACATACCATGGTAGGATAATGCAGTGACTTAATTTACAACTGTGAAGATTCCATTCTTTTTTGTTTGCTTTATGTACATTCCTGAAGTGTAAGCRTAGGACTTGTGCTCCAAGAAACTGGAAGTCTGCAGTGCTTCAGTTTGCTCAGTGTTGCTTTCTTACGTCTGTTTTGTTCTGGAATTTTACCAGCGACAGCTGAACTTTGAATTCTGCATATATCACAGTCATGTTATCCATATGAAATTGATCATTTACACTACAGTGACKTTTTGTACTGGACATGCATACTTTCCACAGCCGTTTTTAAGTTGCCTTATTTCCTCCAAAGTAAATCAAGAGGAATTGGATGTCAATCTGCTAGAAATGGCTGAGAAAACCTTTACTGCGAGAACTGTTACATGGAGATTAAGCCAATACCTWGCACTGTAGAGGAATTAAGCAGTAGGTGATGGCTTACACTTTCAGGGCTATAGATGTTACTTTAAGTGCTACTGTAAGCTGCAGTAGGTGAGCTAGTTTGCTGTATTGTACTGAGTTTTGCCATGCACTATCTATACTAGTATGTAAAGTGATAGTGCAAGTTGTATGGAAGTTTGAAAATAGATGAAAACTTACTGTTCTCACTGCATATTCTTCAGTGTTGCTAAGTGAAGGATATCCTTTGTTATTTGGTTGTCTAAAGTAACATTTCTAAGCAAAAGTTGCTTGCTCCTCAGAGTTGGTTAATACCCATAAATCTTACAGTTAATGATGAGAATTCCAGACGTGTTGCAGTTTTTTAGAACTCAAACCAGTCTAATTTAGGGGCTTCAACACTAGTTTAGGAGCTTAAATATTCAAGTCTGCATATCTGAAGTTTACTGAATAAATTGCAACCAAAGAAGTCTATTGAAATTCCTGAAACTCTACTAGAGCACCAGTGCTTGGGATGGTCAAGAGGCTTCAAACTATGTGACTTTTGTTTTAAATGTGTAAAAACCCAAGAGATCTCAAAGATCTTCATACCAAAAGAATCTATTTTATATTGTATTGCAAATAAAGACAAATTAAATCAATTTATTTCTTCAGGTAGTTTTATTGACTGTGGGGAAAATCACATGCATTACACATTGTAAAGCTGTTTTAAGTTTCTGTTTCAACAAGATTTTTAACTTGCAGAAGACAGCTTGGCTTTGTGGTCTGGCACAACCCAAGTAGTATTGAAGCTAGATGGATATACCTGAAGATGTTCAGGAGCCAACTAAGAAGTGTGTTAAGTTTGTTTTCAGTTTTTTT
This sequence comes from Amblyornis subalaris, assembly GCA_018881555.1. Classification (NCBI taxonomy): domain Eukaryota; kingdom Metazoa; phylum Chordata; class Aves; order Passeriformes; family Ptilonorhynchidae; genus Amblyornis; species Amblyornis subalaris. The sequence continues at coordinate 5,802,495 of JACAXG010000017.1, read as the reverse complement.
GATCATGACTTATTGTACTTTTTTCTTTTCCTTCCATTGTTCTCAAATTTTCCCTTACTTTCTTGTTCAGTGTTTCAAATGGTTTGTATTTTGAAAGTTTTAAGTACAACTGTAACTGAATACAGTTGTGCTCTTCTAGTGTGATATTGTTAATATTATACATTGAATTGTACAGAGTCTGTGTTCAATTAAATTATTGACACATGTAACAAATGTTTACAAATAAACTGTGGTGTAGGTCAAACCATGTGCAGAATCCTTCTCATGCAGTGGTTTTATTCTTGGGCACAGCACTAAAATGTCACTGTCACCGTGGTGCTCAAGCCCACCAAATGTCATGGAACTATCTTTTCCTGGTACTCCTGCAGTTCTGCAGAGATGCAGTTTCATCAGTGGAAACCTTCTATTTGAGTGTAGTCTTTCCCATCCCACATACTTAACCTCTGAGGAGAAGAGGAAGTACGAGAGGATCGTGTATGCTCCATGTCCTCCAGYCAGAATCTAAACCTGTAGTTTTGAATGCTGGATGTTTGAAGGCACCTGCACATGTGGTGTCTTATCTGTTTGCTTTGGCTAAAGACATTTTTTACTAGAAAMTTCAAGAAAATGAGACCAAAACTGTTCATGTAAGGTAATGCAGACTGAGGATTCATTTTAGCAGTATAACTGCAATGAATCTAATGTCAGTATAAAAAAGAAATACAGACCTAGATGGTGAAAGAAACCAAATAACCTCCTCCTTGTGTTTAAACCTTCCTTTATTCTGTGCTGGATTTTCTTCAGAATGTGTATGTACTGCCTTCTTCTTTGTTTTCCCTCTTCACCACTGGTTTCCCTTGAAAACWCCCAGCGCATGTCTCTAGCCTTGTCTTTGTGATAGAGCTCAAGGCTCCTTTTGGACCACAAAGAAATGTATCTGGTTTTGTTGTTCAGCACTTGAAGCTAATGTTAATCCTCCCCCCAGTCCCCTGGAACAAAGCCAAGCTTCTTAATGCTTCTTGAAAAGGGCTTTGGGTGACTTTGATAATCAAGATCGCTTGCTTAGGAGCTACTTGGTGTGAGAGATGCTTTTTGGAAATGGTCCTCCTGATGAAGGCAGGGTATAGGAATTGAGCTGGGCCTGGAAACAATAAGTCCTTGTGGAGCTGCAGTGAGGTGGTCAGCTTGGGGTTCTGTCTGGTACACATGGAGCTGATTGAGGTATCGTGATGGCTTCAGGTTGTTTTGAATCACTGCTCTCAGCAACACAGGCTTTAGGGCTTTAGGGCTGCAAATGACTCCTCGTGCACAAACTCCTTTGTCCTTGATTCTGCAGTGCTGCATGGAAGTGAATCAAAAGTATCACACTGAATACGGTGATGGAGGCATTAGTTTGTGACAGCTTTAACAAATTATTATATTCAACTGGGGGAAAATGGAAATGAGAAGAAACTAATGATGAGGAGGGGGAAAGAATAATAGTCTAGAAAAAGTGTTGGGAGAAGGGAGGCAGGATCTTTCCGACCAGTTATGTCCTAGAGCTCGCTCTTAATGGAATAAAGAAATGGAGATGCATCTCTTGATTACCAGTGCTAAGGACCCATTTCTTACCCACCCCTGCCAAAAAAAAGGGAAAGAAGCTAGACACAGAAATGAGAAGTGCCCAGGCTGTGAGCAGACTAGGAAGTAGGGAGTGGAAATCGAATCAGAATGTACTCTGATGGCTTGTTTTTTCAGCTTTTTGAGCTTCAAACAATCAGCATGAATTGGCCTGGATTGTATGTTCACGCGATGTATGTAAAAAAAAAGCGTTGAAAAAGTGTGTGAAGGATTATTCCAGTCATTTGTAAATTAATTCCGGTCAGAGCTGTCGTACTCTGAAGCCATCTGCTTGTTTAACTGCACCGCAGTGAGTGATGTAGTAGGACTTAACCAGATTCGGATTTCTAGACCCACAAATGTCCTGTAGGTGTCAGCACTTCTCTTTCTATTGTCCGGACTTCCAGCAACAGGCAGCCGCAGGAGAAAACAGTGGATTTGTTTGTTTGTAAATTAAAAGTATTCAAGTGGATGTTCTTTGCTAGTGAACGCTACTAAAGCAAGGCAGTTTTACATAATTAACAGGCAGAGCTCTCCTTACCGGATGAAGAGGCTTCAGAAAATTGACTTGGTTAAAATGGTACTTACAGAATATCATAGAGCTGTTTATAAAGTTATCTAAATAATAGGACTGAGCCTTTGGCAAATATTGATCTGAATGACATTCACCAGTTGTAATGTGCACTGCCATATGTGACAGCATCTCTTAGGTTAAGCATTAGCTCCAGGCTGGCAGAGTTCTGACTTTTGAAGCAGTCATTGAACCTCAGGATGAGGCATAGGACTTGCATGCAACTGGATCACATTCGTGTTTGTCTGCTGTAAATCCAAGGGCAGGCTTAGTCCAACCCAGCCTCCCTGAAGCACTGGAGTCCAACTCTGGAGGGGTGACACAGCAATGAGTAAACGTGGGTGACTCAAGTGTCTGAGCAACATGGAGAACTTGGGTCTGAGGCACCTTGGACGCAGGAGAAATGCAGCTTAGCCCAGTGCTGTTGGAGGATTTATTTTATAATGGTGATTGGGAGGATGAAAGAGTTAATTTAAGCCATCTTTTTAATGCACAGGAGGAAAATCGGCATGGAGCATCCTCTGTGTTGGACTTGGTACTCTCTCAGCTGCCTGCCAAGTCTGACAACGTTAGCATAGCCATTTGATTCAGAAAGAGATTTCGGATTTGTATTTAGAAGACTGCTGAAGCTCAGTTTTATAGCATTCTGTGCTTTTCTTGCTCTGCATTGATCCTGGTTAGCAATTTGTTTAGGCTATCTCTGTATTTCTGACCTCATGAATTACTAAAGAGATCTTTTACTTGACACTTGTTTCCAAGGCAGTCCAAGAAAGTATTATTATCTGAATTTCCTAATGGCAGTTCCTAAAGTATTAGTTTCTTTGGCTAAGAAGTGTGATTTTGTTGGCTCATATTCTTCATTAGACCAACATTTCTTGCCCTCTTCCTAGAGAGCTGATGTCACAACTATGCAGAATATATTCTGAGGGGACTTAATGGATGTCAGTGACAAAACTGAAGGTTTATCCATGATAACACACATGATAATATTTCAGAAGAGGGAAAGAGATACTGCATTTTCATCTCTAATCTTCAGTGCAGATGCATCTGAGATCCATTATTAAACAGATGGCAGGATCTATAATTGAAATGCTCTTGTCTTCAGGATGCCTATACAGGAGGTGAAGGTGCCGTGAGGTGTGAGTGAAGCAAGATAAAATAGAGCCAGTTCTTCTGGATGGGATGGTCTGGAGATTGTCTTTTGACTTGAGTTTATGCATTGAAATACTTAATTTGTCTATGTCAAGCCTGCAGATTGCGTTGGTGAAGCCAGCAGCTGCTAGGGAGGTCACTAAACTTGTTTTCAGTGAGGTGAGTTGGGCAAAGGCAACCAGCGCCTTGCAAAGCCAGCAGCAAAGAGCTTGGTCTTGGCTACAGAATAGACCCACGAGGCTGCATAAATACATGAAGTGCCCGAGCTGATTTTTACAAGCAGTCCTGCACAGAAAGTGCTGATTTGCTGAAAGGAAACTACATGGGCCTGAAATGCCTGTGTGTGTGCAATGGATCGTTTTCCCTGTAGCAGAGACATGTCTACAGGGCACTCAATCCCTGCTCTGAACCAGGTGCGTCATTACCCTGAAGAAGTAGAATCTTCTTTGCTGTAATTAGTATAGTTCATATAAATAGCTGCATATTACAGAATGAAACTCTGAGGCCAGCAATTAGGAAAAAAAAAAAATCAGCATGCCATGTAGGAGAATTGTTTATAGTCCTGGCTCTGAGTTGGGCAGAGCAGCTGCTTTGTTTATCAAGGGAAAAATCTAGCTACTGCTGTCTTAGGATGCAGAACAAACTGTTACTTCTTTTCATGAACTGATTTTTAGCTCCCAGCCAGTGGGACCAGTGTGCTGCTGATACTGGAAAAGCACCATTTGCTGCCTGACTGGGCTTTAATAGGTTGCAAACAGCAGGCAGGGCTTCTCCAGTACTACAGAGAGCAGCCTTGCATTTAAAAAATTAGACTAATCTATTGCAGAGAAGTGCTGTTGTGTCTGATTCTCCTAGGGTAAGAGTCAAGAGCAGCTACCCAGGAGCTCTTGATTTTTAGAAAAATACTTTTGTTTTTCTAAATACACCTTCTCCCCTCCTATCTCTGTTCATGAGTGAATCTTATCTGCAGAGAGTTGATGAGCTTGGTGTGAAGGTTGAAATTTCTGACTGCAGCTCCTGGCTTGGCTTTTCCTTTGTCTTGCTTTTCCTGCATCTTTTCAAGTGCCCCGGGGCAGATGTGGCCCGTGCCATGTGCCCGTGCGGTGCCTGCGGCAATGGTCCCTCACTGCACACCGCGGTGGCTGCTGGTGTGCTGTGCCTGGCAGCCTGAGCTGTATCCCTGCCTGGCCAATTGCCTTTTCTCAGGAATGACAAGTCCGTTCTGTTCAGAGCCCAGCTGCCAACAGCTGTATGCTTGCAGTCGGTGTTTGTACATCCGTGGGGCGAACACCATTGTTCCCTTTGTGCTTAAAAGGGACCCCTGGACCACGTCAGCAGTGTCCAGCCCCTTTGGACCATCCCACATAAGCAAAACAAGGCTGGATTCCCTGCTGCCCTGGCAGTGGGATGGGGATTGGCTGGCTTGTTGCAAACCCAAGCTGGTGCCATGGCCTGATGGATTATTTTATGTAATTTGTCGACAGGTATCCTCTGGTTATGCTTTGCTTTTTTGTGGGCTAACAGTCAGGTAATATTTTGTGAGAAGAGGGAAGGAGAGAGAGAGGAAGAAATGATTCTTAGTGCAAAGATCTTATTAGACCTTAGGAAAAAAATCCAAGAATTTTTAATGCTCTTAATACATTTCCATTTGCTTGAGTAGAGAACAGCTTAGGTGGATTTCTTAAAATATTTAGATGATAAGTGTAGTTTGATTAAATGCTACATGGTCTGCTGCTGAAGCGTTGCCATGATGGAAAAAATCTCCCCTTCTGAGATCAATTATTCTGTGCTGAGGTCAATTAGCAGCACTGGTGAGATGATTCAAGAAAAGGAGCCTGACACTGGGGTACCTCCCAGCTCTTAGCAGGGCTGCAGGAAAGGAAGAGTAGGAATAGATGGTACCACGCAACTGAGGAGACTCACGGGAATTTTATTGCTGTTGCTGCTGCATTGCTGTGCCAGGACTGCTGGGCCAGGATTGCTTTTGCAAATCTTTCCACTCCATTTCCTCTGGCCCTGCTGTCAAACCCATGACTTGCTCTGTGTTGGTATTCTAGCACATAACAGCTCTTTGGGAAGGGTTTTTCCCCCATGACAGAGCTGCATGGTGTCTGTCAGCCAAAGCTCCTGCCTGTGCCTCACTGCACACCTCCCCTTCCCACTCACAGGCCTTTACTGTGCTGGACAAGAAGAGATGGAGATGAAAGGTGTCCCAAACTGCTCCTGAGCGTCTTGGGGTCCTGTCATCTCAGATGGCCTCAGAAAGGTCTGTGCAGGGACCCATGGTTGGAAGGGACAACTGAGCCACTGGGTAGCTGTGGCTGCTGGTGCATTTAATAACCATCAGAGAGGACTCTGAAAGAGCTGTGCTGTCCCCATAAGAAGAAACGCTGTCTCCTGAAGGTGTGCACTGAGAACAGAGGCTTTCAGAGCTGCAGAGATTATGTAGCCATTACATTTGGAAAGATTGCTCTGTGCACAATAAAAATGAAAAGATTGATGTTGTTAGAAGCCTTGCAAAGTGTTAGAAGGAGGGTTATATGCGTGGAAAAAATGCAGCAAGTTTATTTTTAATGCTGTGGACTCTTTTTAATTGTAATGTATTTGTGTCTCCAAAATAAATCTTTCCAATCATAATCAGTACAAAGTTTTAATTTTTCTGGAGCAAGGAATTGAATGGTATCTCAGGAAGAGAGTAATTATTCTTGAAAGAGGAGATGTCATTCTGGAATAGGGCTGTTTTTAATCTAGGATTAGGTGCCCCCATGGGCCATTACACTGCCATACCTGAGCTGCTGGCCACTCTGCTGGAGCATTGCTTGCCCCTTCCTCTGTCCTCATGTCATCTCACAGGTTTCAAATGTTTAAAGTTTGCTTTTCCATACATTATTGTCCCAGGGGGTTAAAAATGAAGCTAAATTAATAGCAAGCTTCAAACTACCAATCCAATTTTACTTGTACATGAAGGGAAAAATGACAGAAAATGTTCAAGTGCTTCAAAGAAGTCATCAGATGAGCTTACCTGTCAAGAGTTTTTAATCATCATATATGTCTGGTAAAGACTGTAGCTATCTTCCAGGGTCAGGCTTGGCTTGGAAAAGAAATAACAAAGATTTTGCAGAACTGGGCTCCTACCTCCAAAGTAGTTTGGACTTTTGCAGATAAATGTATTGACATATAGGATACAACCATATGCCTCCCATCTGTGTTCCTCAGTAAATTTCTGCCCCAGGGAGCTCTGCAGAGGTTGGACACCGTGCAGTTTGCTCACTGTGCAAAGCTGCTCCATGAAGACCCATCTCTGTGTGGAGACTGGTCCAGCCCAGCTGATTTCAGCCTGATTTAAGGGATCATTAAGAAGGAGGCTCCAGCTTTTGGGCCCATGTGGTTGTGAGTCAAAGCACTGGAGAGGCTGAAATGGAAACCACCCAGGGTTTGGAGGCAATGGCTTCATGGATGGCATGGCCACAGGTGACCGCTGGGGTTGAGGTGTGCATGGGCTGAGCGTGTTTGTGTTCCTGTTCCTTCCGTTTTTATAGTCTTTTCTCTTAAAAGATGTTTAAAAGAGGAGGGGAGCGAATGGTGTATGACACTGAAGTAATACTGGATATCACTTCCCACTTGGGAATATTTCCTGGAGGGTTTTGGCTTTTTATAGCAGCTCCAGTGAGCCAGTTTGCTGTCTTCACTTCTCCGACACCCGACACGTGCATACAGCAGGGAGATGGCAAGGTTTCCTCTTGGGTTTCATTGAACTCCCAGCAGAATTTGTAAATCCCCATTCTGAGCATGGTTTATATGTATATTTAAAATGTCCACTGTGAGGGTATATATCTATCATCTCCTTGCTGTGATTCTGTAACCAGATACCTAACAATCCCCTGGCTTCAAAAGTCAGTCCCAGAAAAGTACTTTCTCAAATTATCTGAGACTATAAAGCAATTACAGCCTTGGCACATTTTACCTTGACAAAATGGTCAAAATTTGCATTTGGGGAATGTTGTGCAATTTTTACCTGCCCTGATGTGAATGATTGGCACTGGTGTTTTATACTGGCGGTGAATTAGATTCATTTGCTGACTTACTGCTTTGCAGAAAAATGAAAATGTTGTCCCCAGAGTGTATTTACTTTTTCATGCAGTGGGTAGGGGGAAGCTGTGGTGCTGCCTTTGGAAATTCATGCTTTGGAGAAACGATAGAAAACTATCTGAGAATGATTTCCTTGCAGTGGATTGTCTGAAAAGGCTGTGGAAATTGATGCCTGTTAGTTTTGGGAGGAAAGGTGTTGTTACCAAATGTATTTGAATGTCTTTGTCTTGGTCTTTCTAAAAAAGCACTGCAAAAGTGGACAGGGGCATAAGCAACGTGGGTGTAAAGAGGAGGGGTGACACAGATCTGATGTGATCTTGGATAGCTTTTGTGAGTGTGGGATTTCTCCCTGATGCCCCTGCCACCTCCCAGCAATTTGATTTATCCCAGCAGGCTGAGGTGCTTTAGGAAGAGGCCATTCCCTTCCCTTGGAGGAGCACTTGAGTATGGTGTCAAGGTGTCAGACCTGGCTCCCGGGCGAGAGGCAGAGCTGAGCACTTTGTCCGTAATCTGGGATCACAGAGGGCTGAGTGAGAAGCAGTGACATCTATCACAGCCCCTCTTTGCTCCCCGCTACGTTCACAGGTGAAGAACAAAGGGTTAAACTGCGCACAGGAGCTTGACTCCTGCCACTAGCACTACTGCCAGCTCCTGCCGGCCTTTGCAAGTTGTTTCTCTGCCTCTTTTTTTGTCAGTGAGATGTGAGTGCAGCGTCAGTGGCCTCCCTGAGGGCTGTGAGGACTTGCTGCCATCACCTCTGCCGAACCTCTCACAGAGGAGATGGCTGCTGTATGAGCATTTCTGGTCCTGCAAGTGCAGCAGAGGGAGCCCGGCTGGACTGGTTCTGTGCTTGCTCTCCTGGGGACGTTTCAGCACGGCTGTTGTTTGCTGGGTCCATGAGCCAGCTGTGCTGAGCTCCCTTCTGCCAGGTTTAAGCTGCAAGAAAGCCACTAGCTCAAATTGGGCTTATCTTGGGTCTTTGCTGGGGAGATCACAGGTTCAGTTTCTTTCCATCAGAGGGCTTCAGCAAGGCAGGGCTGAGCACCCTGACCTGTTTAATAACAATCTTATACACTTAACATAGAGCTAATCGGGACTAGCTGGGGTTAGGGTCAGCCAGCCCATGACTGCAGTAATTTTGCATCCTGTTGTTCAGCTGCTCTTGCGTTACCTGACTGATAAACAATTCTGACACTGTGGATGTAACAAACACAGCCCTTTGCAGGTGCTTTCTGCTGCATTGCATTGTAATGTATCCCTGCACACCCCTGGAATGGTGGTGGAAGGGAATACAGCAGTCTGGGTGCTCGAGCTACAGTTCATCACCCTCATTTTTCTGCATCTGTATTGTGTTGACTGTGGTCTAGAGTGGTGTGAAAGAAAAGAACCAGAGAATAGTTGGCTTTGGATATTTAGAAAATGGAGGAGTTTGTTACTGTCTGTCCCTGGGATGTCCCCAGTCTCACACGTACAGACCAGGAAGCATGCTCTGGAATTTCATAGCAGCGCCTATGGCTGTCTGTGTCCAACCCTGATCTAGATGCTAATGTTTCTGTAGTTAATGAGTACAGTCACCAGGATCCCTGTAGGCTTTTTATCTCCTTCTCCAAACAAATCTAAATTCCCGTGTAATTATGGAGCCATCACGCTAATTACAGCCATGGGAAAAGGTTATCCTCATCTGCCAACAGTTCATCCACAATGCTGAGGCACAGGTCAGACTCAGGAAGAATTAATTTCACTGTATTTAATCACGTTAGCAGTTCTAGGCTTTGTTATTATAACAGCACAGACCCTCTCTGTTAACTCACTGTACTGCCGTGTCTGTCACATGTGGGCTTGAGGCTTCAGTGCTCAGTGGCTTCTCAGGCTGCCTATGGATGCGGGATGTGGGGAGCAGGCTCAGGACAGACTGCAGTTTTGAGGGAAGGAAAGAATGCTCAAACCAAACGAAAATGGATTAAGGTCTTCTGTGGTTTGGGATGTCTTATTAATGTTTAGAAATAGAACTCTTAGCTCCCAAAGTTCCAGAACCATGCTGTGTAACAAGTCACTTTGCTGCAGGCTTATCTTTGCTCTAAGTGGGACAGAAGACAATGACTGTGACTGCATTGTGCCTTTTTATTTTTAAATAAAAATAGGGAGGCCACCAGTGACTTTGCTATAAACAATATATACTTTCTTACTAATAATTAGAAAAAAGTATGCTTCACCCATGAAGGTGACATTTTTAAGGAGTTATAACAAGGTCAGGGAGATCTTGCAGCTGACACTGTGATGTGTGCATGGTACCTGCAGAACACAGTGTTGCTGCTCTAGACTTGATAGAGACCTTTTCCCCTTGATTTCCCCCTTCCCTGTGTTACTGCCAGAGCTCTTGCCGGGGCTTGAGTCAGCAGGAGGTCAGCTGTGGGTAAACGGAGGAAGATGCCTCGGGAGATGTTCCAGCTTTGCCCTGCCTCTGTACTCAGCTCTGTCTAAAAAGCACCAAGCCTCAAAGGAATGAATTTGCTGTAGGTTTGCAAACTTGACCGGCTTTATAACTTTAATCGCCCAGAAAGGTACTGGAAGGTTGTTCCACATCCTGCACAGCAGGGACAGCCTTGTCTTTGGTGTGAAGAACTCACACATGATGTGGTCTGCTGCTACTGAAACCTAGGGGTGTAATGGATATTTCCGGAAAGGCGGTAGGGGAGCTGTGTATCTGTGCAATGTGTGCATATAGTGCCACATATGTTTCTTCTATAACCTCTTTCCCTGCTCTGATGTGTCCCCCTGCCAAGTGCCTCAGCAGGAAATGCTTTCAGGTGAGTCTGTGTGTGAAACACAAAAAAGCTTCCTACCTTATCACTCTGCCAGAGACCCTCCTGGGGGATCCACGTTGTCTGTTTCTGTCAGATGATTTAAAGAGAGAGATCTCAAGTATATAAATTCATAGCAAAAAATCATCTTTGTCCCACTTCATAAACTGGTTAAAACTCCTACGCTGATATGCTGAAGAGCAAAGGCAAAACCAGAGGTGTTAATGAATAGATTGGAGCTAATTAAAATCTAAATCTGGTGGCACTGTGATAAAAGCACAACTTTGTTTGCTAGGTGCTGCCTCACTTCATGGCAGATGATCAAGCCACGATTCTCATGAAGTGGCTAAAATTGACCAAAGTGGTCACTGTTCCACATACTATCAGATGCAGCATTTACGTGTCCAGCCAGCATGAGTCTTCCCCACCTGCAAAAAAGTAATAAAATATAAAAAAAGCCACTATGTTGAGGGATTTTTGTCTTTGATTGTAGAATCAGCAGTTTATGCTCAGATCATGGGCCAGAAGTAGGTTTTCTAAAACACGAAGATGAGAATCAAGCACAATTACATGGCTCCAGGAGGAAACACCGAAGTCCTTCTGATCTGTGGCATCAATTATGCAGCAAGACAACTTTCTGAAACTTTCAGCAATAAAAAATGGTTAATTGTATCACAAACAGCAAAGACTATAAAACCTCAATTCACAGCTCAGATCCTTCTCCTCTTAATTTCAAAGAACATACATTATTTTAAGTAAAAGGAGAACTGACTTTTGAAGATAACCTTTTCTTCCCCATGCTCCCCAGAACTTTCTCTTGCAAATTTAAATACTTTGCACAGTCAATTAAAATTATTATCATACCAATTTATTATGGTTCAGCAGCAAAATACACAAGTGGGCATTTTACCAAGTGTGGCTGTAATGGTACAAAACGTGGGATTATGCTTGGAAGAAACAACTGAAAAGTTGCAAATATGTCTGTTCGACATTCCTAAAATGGCAGGTCAGGGAGACACCCTTTGGGCTTTTGAAAGGATTTGGTTGACAGCACTCAGGAAGGCAACAAAGTGGTTACCAAAACTGAGCTGGGACTCTCCAGGCTGAAGAGCTGTGTGAATGCTCAAAGCATGAAGCAGATCTGAAACACTCGTCTGAATATGGGACTGAGGCTGTTACATTGATGAACAATATTTTGTCATTATATTTTGAAAGTTTACCATAGTGTCTGCGGACTTCAGCTGAGCTTCATGGCATTTTGCTGTCATATTTAATATTTACTTTCTTACCGTAATTTTTAAATTTTCTGGTGTGATTTTGTGAACCAGCTGCCCTGGATGTGATATTTTTATCAGACCATCTTGATGGCAAACTAATGGGAATTAAAACTCAACCCAAATATGTGAAGCATAGTCATACTATAACAACTTCAATTTTTAAAACCTATTAGACTGTTGTAGACAGAGACTTAGTATGGCTTGTATGTTTATTTTATGCACAAGAATATTAACTGGCATTATTTGTGCTAGCAGGTCTGGATGGTGTTGCACTTCTGGGAATGTAATGCAGAAAGGATTGGAGGGCTTAGTATCTGTCTGCTAGAAGTTTTATTTAAGTGACTGTCTTCCCTGGCATTCAATCCCTTCCTAACCTGCTGCCCTGATGTTGGTGTTGTAGTTCTCTACAAAGTATTCAAGATTTTTACAGGGTGCTGGGATTTCTGTAAATGGATTTTAGTTATCTGCTCTGAAGAGGTTGAAAAGTCACTGAATTAGACTCTGGAAGAGCTGTTCTTAGTTTTACAGACCATTTGAGCATGACGCTCAATTTTTCCAAAAAGACAACTACTGAGATGAAAATTCAAAGAATAATGCAGTTTTTGTAGTTTGAACAAGGAAAATTTAAAAAATACAAATAAGGTTTTTAAGTTAGACAAACTTCTCAATCTTTAGAAATTTATTGATTTGCAATTGCAAACCATGCTGGCAGCTTTCTTATGTGTTTGAAGCAGATAATCGGTGCTGAAAGCCTACGAATGTGTTTGGGAACTTGAGTGGCAGTCAGCGGTCTGTTGGCAGCAGTGGTACTATTATATTTGCAAATATACTATTACATTTGCTGCCACTGAGTGCTGAGGTGAGAAAGGCCATTTTCAGCACGGAGGTTTTCTGCATGTGTTTACCTGCATTATGTCATGTCTTGAGCGATGATGTGAGAACGAAAATCCATCGTGGTGGTTCTGTTAAACCCTGCTCACAGTGTGAGCTGAGCTGTGGCAGTGCTGTGCTCTGTCACTGAGAACCCAGCCCTGGGAAACTGTACCTAAAACATCGCCATGCTGGGCTGTCAGTCTGATGTAGAGTATTTCATGTCATGTCCAGAGAGGAAAGCACAGAGCTTTCCAGATTTCATGTGCCATCAGAAGTGAGGTGTAGTGGATGGCGGGGTGTCTGGCAGGGAACAGAGGTGGCAGCTCTCCAGGAGGCTTTCCAGCTGGGATGGGGCTGTTCTTTTGCTTGCCCAGTACAGGTAGGGACTGAGACTGCCGCTCTGTAAGAAATAACATCCTGTGTTTGGTATTCCTCTCAGGCAGGTGCCATGTGCTATTTTCCAGTTTCTGCTTTGAGCTCAGTTCAGCCCTCACATGCCACAAATGGTACAATCATAATCTGCAGTGAGCCTGGGCTGCTGCCTGCCTTGGGCAAAATTGAGGGGAAACAACATCTCTGATGGGTTTTGGAGCAAAATATACAAATGTTTTATTGGCCAAAATGGCTGTGCCCTCTTTCTCGTGTTGTGTTTGATGCCCTTTGGGTTTTTTTTGGTGTCCTCAGGTGAGAAAGAGCAGTGGATGGGACAGCATCATGTATGTGTATTATCTAGTCTGTGTTCTAACTGCTTTCTCTCTGCAAAGTTCCCTACTATGGGATTTACGGCTAAAAAAATTTTGTAGGAGAAATACAGTCAACAGTTTCTGCTTAGAAGTATCAGAAGTTTCATTTCAGTGTGCTGTGAACCCTGGGAAACAAAAATCACTTGAAGGTCTTCCTTTGATCGTATTTTTTTTATTCTGAAATAGGTAGAATTTCACTTCTGCAGCCTGTCATCTCAGACTCTGAAGACCAGAATAGTTTTTGCAATTTCCTGGCCAGCTAAGGAGGAAGAGATCCAGCAGCCATGCCCTGCACATACTCTGCTGTACTGCATACCTCTCACAGGTGTCCTCCACAGGCCTGGCTTTTGGCAGCTCTTCCTTGTGATGAATACAGACAGTAGGAAAAAAATTAATTGTCTGTGTTCTGCTGCTCAAATTTATCTCAAGATTTCACTGTCACTTGATTAAAAAATTTGCAAACCAATCTGCAGTGCTAGGAATATGATGGCAAAAAGATTCATGCCTGCACCAAGCTCTAATTTGTTTTTATTACTCGCTTCAAAGCATATAGATAAGTGGCATTTTCTAGAGAAATGGAGTTGATTTTTGTCTACATCCAGTATAAACCAAAAGTAAACAGAAAATTGATAAGGCATTTTTATCTAAGAAAGGAAAAAAATGCTCACACTAATATCAAAGTATGTATTTATAGTGGGATATTATGGTTTATGATCATCTCTGAAAGAATCATATTTTTTAAAACTTCAGGCCGAAGCATCATCCCATTTCCTTTCTGATGCGAACAAGCCAGTTAAAGCTGAAGACTGGAGTTGGGACACTCCATTTGAATGATGCGTTTTTGACAAATAGTTTGCCTGTCGAACAAATGAAACCGTCTTTTTTTTTTTTACTGAAGTATTTGCATATTTAATCTAAATGTGTGACATTGCGAGATATTTTCCGTATGTTTAAAATTTCGGGGAAAAAAATCATGCTGAAGCAGGTGTTTCATTCAATTCCAAACTGACCAAGGTTACATTGTTCACTTCACCAGCAGAAGCGAACTGCTCCTCTCGTGGTCAGTGACACAACACGAAACAGCTGCGAGGCTGCTGTGTGCTCCCTGTGGATGGCAAAGTGCTGAAGTGAGGTTGTAACTAAGTCAATAGGTTTATCTGTTGGAGAGATGTAAAGGGCAAAAAGGCTTTAAGTCTGTGTAATGCCTCAATTTTCTTGGCTTGCTGAGCAGCAGTGCTGTGACTGTGGGGCTGATACCTGAAACAATAGTCCTTCAATAAGAATAGAATAAGAAGTAAAAGCCCCGGATGAAAATAGAAGGACGGAAGTGAAGGGATGTCCTAATTACAGTGGCCCCTACCAGACTCTTGGGACTGACTCATTCATCAGCTTCATCATCACATCGGTGTTATGTGTGTCATTGTGATGGTCAAATAGTCCTTTTGTTTTAGAGGAAAAGAGCAGAGATCTGTATCATTACAATGGAGCGAAGTGAAAATGTGCTGAATGCAAGACTGCTGAAACACTCCGAAGCCAGTATGGTAACCACAATAGAGAGTTCACCGGGAGCAACCCTCCTAATCTGAGCTGTAACAGTAAAAGAAGCAAAGTGTCTTGGCTTTCAATGCACCAGATTAGTTCCAAAGATACCTTGCAAATTCCTGCATCTGGTAGTTTCAATACAGCTGGTTTGGCGTAGCATAGTTTGAAACGGCTCTTTGGCAGAGAGTATTTCTACACAGACTCACAAAATGCCCAATGTCCCACCCGTCTGGCAAATATTTGGTTAAATTGGATGGGTTTGGGAATGTGCCCTGCACACCTGTGGTTGACACTAAGGATTTGTCATTGCAAGTTACAGGACAAAATGATGGGATGTTTTGAAATCATAGTGTCTCAGCATAGTTTGGGTTGGAAGGGACCTTACAGATCATCTAGTTCCAGACCCCTGCCACAGGCAGGGACACCACCAAGACTCATATACCTGTCCCTAGTGCTGGTTGCACTAGGTTTTATACCACTGCCAGCCAAAATGGGAATTTTATTCCTGCTGTGTACTTGAATCAGAGTGAAAAGCCCCACAAATATTGTTGAATTTGCTGCTGCAGTCATTGCAGTACAACCAAATAAAGCAAATACAAGGTCTGGCTTCAGCTGCTCTGACCTGTATCTATAGGGACCTTTGCAGTCCTGAGTTTTTCAGGCACCTGCTGGCAAGATTCAAGGCTGAATTTGTCTTATAAATCCGCTGGAGTTTTTAAAATCGCAAGAGACCAAGTAACAGAGGCTGAAGTATTTCTGGAAAGAGAGAGGTGGGCAGGCAATGGCTCAAGGTTTTCCAAGCCAAGAGTTTGCTTTAGGGGAACAGCCTGTAGTTAAATAAATCTGGAGAATTGTGCTAATGAGGGCAGACTAGAACTGTGCAGTGGGAAAGCTCCAGCAACCTGGGAACTGCTATCAGAATAAATAAGGATGGTTTTATTGTTCTTACAGGCAAGCTGTTTTGGGGGTAGCTGACTTCAAAATAAAATAAGAGACCCTGACACCATCCCTCAAAGCCTTGCAGGGTGCATTTGCTCTGCCGTCAGGCCCTGACTGCTCATGAGCCCTGCCGGCATCGCGCCTTCCTGGGCTGCCCCAGGGCGGGGCGGTCCTGCGCCGCGGCAGCCTAGCGCCTGAGGGGTGGGCTTGGCAGAGATCCGAGATCTGTTTATTTTCTGTTTTGGTCTATTTGGAGAATGCGTTTGTCTGCTGGCTCTGAGACCCCTCCCGGACTCAGCCCAGCAGAGGGCAGGGAATCTGCGGCTGGGGCAGTTGCAGGTTGTACCGTGGGTGCGCTGGCTCGAGGAGCCCCTCCCTGCCACCACATCAACAGAGAGATTCTTTATATGCAGAAGAACAAGTTCAGGAGAGATCAAGGCTCATGTTTTCTGTCTCTTTTCATTTTTCCCTAAATTCATAGCATCATGGTTAATGCATCCAGGCAGGATGTAGAAGACTCACCTCCCCGCTGGGTTTCTATCACACAACTTAACCCGGCTTTTCCCACATTTTAATGGAAATATTTAACGAAATACCTTAGCAGGTGTTGAGTGTGAAGACGTTATTGTGGAAAGCTTCAACTGCTGTACAAGTGCTTCAGGAGAAATGCTGAGGGATTTTAGAAATAAATGTAATTTGATGTTTACCATGAGGGCGGTGAGGCACTAGAACAGGTTGTCCAGAGAAGTTGTGGCTGCCCCATCCCTGGAAGTGTTCAAGGCTGGGTTGGATGGGGCTTTGAGTAACCTGTTCTAGTGGAAGGTATCATTGTCCATGGCAGGGGAGCTGGAACTAGATGATCTCTAAGCTGCCTTCCAAGCCAAACCGTTCTCTGGCTAGTAATTGGCTTTATTCAGACTCTGATTAGTGGATATTTGGCTCCTGAATATATATATACACACACATAGATAGATAGATAGATAGATAGATATAGATATGCCATTATTTGCAGCATGTGGTCAGAGCTCTGTGTGTTCCTGAAGCTGCAGCTGAGTTTCTGTAGCTGTGGTGGAAACAGGTCTCTAAGAAATGGGATGGGGATTCTGCTGCTGGAGCTTTCGAGGGGAAAGGGTGAGAGCAGGTGGGCTCTGGGCTCTGCTTGCCAAGGGTTCTTTACCTGGAAAGAGAGCAATTAAGTGACAAAGGATTTTGGTTATCCTTTGCAAAAAAGCATCAAGTTTTGTTCCCACCAATTCTGTTCTGTGTTTGGTTGAAAACATAATGACAGTTAAATAAGCTTTGCTAAATCTTTCATAAACCACACTAGCTGTGGAGAAGGCAGAGGAGTTAAAATAAAGTCTAGCATTTTCCCTGCAGACTTTCTTGCAGAGACTCCTACAGATACCGAGGTCTGCAAATCTATGGCTCCTGAATGCAGTTGCTCATTTTTGCACTCAGAAATTCCTGTGAGTGGCTCTTTTGAGAGAAATCTCACAGATCCTGAATTTTCCTCTCTTCCATCTGCAGTCGTTTTTACCCAAAACAGTTCCATCTGAAGTTCATTTTCTCAAATTTTCTCCATTTTTCCAAAATTGGGGAATTTTTTTGTGTAAATGTGACAGTGTTTCGAAGTGCACTTTTTTTCATGAAGGATAAGCTAACTATTTTAAAAGGATCAGCTAATTATTTTAAAAGGAACCATACAAAGGGAAGAAGCAGGCTTTTGTGTGCTGTTATGAATTTCTTAGATATTCCCATTTCCTGGGTCTGAGTGGTTTGATAAACTACCCCTGGATATAAAACCCTGTATGACAGTAATCCAGGTCTGCATTTTACAGAGGTTTTGTGAAAAAAAAGAAAAGGCTGTATGTGCTCAAATGCTGATGTAAGTAAGTTATATCACAGGTGACAGCTACATTTCCAATTTTAAGGGTTTCACAGTGCTGCTTGGATTTGTTTTGTACTAATTAAATTCTATTACATCTGAAATGTCCATTATCTTTTAATTATATTAATATCTA
Organism: Amblyornis subalaris; assembly: GCA_018881555.1. Classification (NCBI taxonomy): domain Eukaryota; kingdom Metazoa; phylum Chordata; class Aves; order Passeriformes; family Ptilonorhynchidae; genus Amblyornis; species Amblyornis subalaris. The sequence goes on along the minus strand of JACAXG010000017.1, from coordinate 5,784,909 downwards.
AATTCAAGTTGCAAAGTGTGGCTTATCAGCCTACACAGTACCTTTCACAAAACTGAACTAAATGTCTTGAAAAAAAGATTTTAATTCACATTTATTGAAATGAACGACAAAAAAGCTTATCTCCTCTCTCTCTGCTTTTTCTTATTTATATTCCTAAATGCCTATTTTATCTGGCTTTCGGGTCCCCAGTGTAGTGAATTTTTGCTGTTAAAAATAAAGCAGTCCCTTTGCAGGCAAACAAATGTGCTTCCAAATCAGAAAGACAAGTATTTGGCTTTTGTGCCTTACTCACCAGTGCTAGTGCTGTGAGGAGGAGGTTGGGCTGTTTCTGTGTTGATCCTGGCAGTGTTGGTGTGTTAAGTAACTGGGCATTTCTGCTGTGACTTATGGCAGTTCAAAATATTAAATATTATCCCTAACTTCGTTTTCTGCAGAATAACTGTCACGAAGCAATGCAGCTTTGTGTGCCTCCTTGTTTAACCAGGGCTATAATTTGTGCAGCATGTGTTTGGTGTGGGAAGACAATTTAATGGAGACATATTTCCTCCCATTTACAAATCAAACCCTCCTGGTAAACAATGAGTCAAATCACAGAGAGCTGAGGGAGATGCCTCATCTCTTATATCTTCTTTGCTGGGTCATGGGTGATTTGAGGCAGCAGCTACATTTTCCTGTCTCTGTCAGTCCAGACAGAGCTCTGGAATGTTGGTGGAATGTTGGCTTTAACGCCTCACAGAGTGGTATAAAATGAGCATAGAAGTGGTTTGTATAAAAACCATCATCTACTTTTCTTTTACGTTTGCCTTTCATATTGCCTTACTGTATTTTTAGTATAGTTTGAGGCAGTGACTGTAATGAAGATGCCAAACTTGCACCATGAAATCAGTTCATCATGCAACCAGACTGTGGACTTGGTGTTTGGAGGGGGATGGAATAGTGTACACCATATTCAAGCTCCTTTTAGCCCTTGTTTTGGGTTTAAAACTCTTAATTAAAGTCCTGGGACCAAAATGCTCTTGTCCATTCTTTGAACTCTCAGTAGGGAGACAGTGCTGCCACAAAGAGAACTTGGACCCATATTTCAGCCAGCTCTGTGCAGGTTATTAAGATCACCATCACCAACTGAGAGAACAAAATCATGCAGGGTGTGAATGAACAGGATTCTGGTTAGTATAATGACCCCTATTAAGGCTCAGGGTCCCTTGGGGCAGGTTTTGGGTAATGCAAAACAAAGGGGCAGTCTCTACCTCACCTTGGTCCCACCATCCATGGATCACAGCCTGGGCTGACTGTCCCTTGCTGGCACCTCCGAGGGCTTCAGCAGGGCCCAGCTGAAGTTCCTGCCCTGGGGGCACACTGATGCTTCTGGCACTTCCATGTGGCACTGCTTTCTTCTACAGGTCAGTATGGAGCTCTGGATTGCCTCATTCATTCTCTAAAGTGGGAGTTGAGTGCTCTGGGCTCAATCTGTGTGACTGTACTCACCTCACGTTTTTTCAGCTCATTTTTTTCTTCCAGTTTGTAATTTTGTAAATCAGTTTCATACTTGAGTGATACGAACGTGATATGAAAAGCAAAGCCGATGAAGAGAAGGCCATGCCTCAGGGTCTATTTATAGGACAGTGCACTTACTGGAGCAGGCCCTGTTTGCTCAGGTTTTTAGGCTTTTTGGGGCAGAACCTATTATATTATATGCAGGCTATTCCTCTGCATAGGTCTGAATAAGTCTTAAGATGGTGGCACCCAAATTTTGAGTGGGATCGTTAAGGAGTTGTCACTCTTGCTAAAATGGAGACACTCTCAAGCTCTTAGCAGTCGCTGAGGCCATTCAGGGAGATGTAAAATACTTGTGTTTGGCCAACAGCAGCATCTTTCTGAAAAAGAGATCTGTGTGACCAAGGAAAAAGGTATGAAGTGCAAACGTGGAGCCAGGATGTACCCACCAGGGGCAAGGCTGGTGAGATCCACAAGATTGACTCTGCTGAGTGGTGTTCGCCAGCCTTGCCATATCCTCTGTGCCCTGATAAGGGAAGTGAATTCTCAGAGTTGGAGAAACCACCATCCTGGCTTTGCATATTCCATTCTGAAGTTGCACCTGAAATTGTGACTGTGTAAATACACATTTGACAAAAGCACGAGGAAAATTCTCATAACAGTGGCACTGAAATAACAAGATACTTCCTCAAATTTAGCTCCTTGTTCAATATTGACTCACCTGGTCTAAACACACAGTGTAGGGGGATGTTGACACACCAGCCAACTTGGCAGAACTCCATGTTATAGCCCAATTTTATATTTGTACCTGGCCTACCATTTGATACATACTATGCCTGAGTAATTTACAATAATCGTGTCAAATTCTCTAATCGCTTAGGACTGATTTTCATGATATGTGGGAACATTAAAAACCTCAAGCCACCTGGAATGGGGTGCCCCAACAGATAAGATTCAGAGTTATTCCTTGATCTCTCAGCCTGTAGGTGGTTTTGGTGGACATGCGGATGGGTTTTACTTTGCAGCCAAATCATACTAGAGGTGGAGAGCAGTATTTAAGAAAAGGCTGAGATTCTCAGGTGATATTATTCCAACAGCTCAGACTATTTAGAAAAAAACCAAACCCAAACACAACAAAAAATGCAAAAGGAGACTGTAATACTTTGCAAGACCTCTAATGATAAAATCATTATAAAATCAAGATAAACCTAGTCGTGGAAATACTTGTGAAAAATGTGTAGCATTGATCCTGCCCATGTAATGACCTTGTGCTTTACCCACTAGGAAAAAAAACCTTGTAACTTGCTGCTTTGATATCAGAAAATGTGACATTTGTTCATCATTTTCTTTAACTGAATTAAGCTAGAATTGACTGAGTGGTTTGCAAGAACTAATGAGAGCTGAACACCATCTGGGATGCCTAAATCAGGGCCAAGTTATTAGATGTTCAGAAGTGCCAGTGTGGCTATTTTTGAAGGCATTTACCATGCCCAAAAGTTAACATAATCATTTGGAAAGCTGGTTAATTGTCCCAGAAGCAAAGTTGGTGTTTCCTGGCCCAGATCAGTCAGTAGATGGGCAGAGCTGTTCATGGGGGGGCCTTTGCCTCCTTGTAAAATCAAACGAGGAGGAGAGTGGCACCTCATATTGGTAAGTCCTGAGAAGTCTTTATCAACAGTGTTGGGAAATATTTTTGGGGCTCTGAATTACAGTATCTGGGTGACTGGGCATTTTAGGAACTGTAGTGCCTGTGCTGGAGAATGCTCTTCAAACAGTCCCTGTCTGCAGCTGGCCCTCTGCTGTATTTTGCTCTCTGGAGCTGGTCTGCAAGGATTCAGGAAGAGAGACTGCAACCTTTTGCTGCTGTGATCTCCTGTTTAAGTCCTGCATGCAGCTTTGAAGCAGAGCCATATGAAGACATCACCATTCTGGTCTCATCCTGGTTTGAGACACCACAGAAGAAAATTAAATAAGGAGACAATATGAAAACTGCTTTACAAATTATACCACTAGTATTTTGAAGGCAAAGCAGTGCAAATAAAATACACAGAGCAATTCCAAATCCATTAGCAGCGGATGTGCTTAGAAACCCTATGTCTATTATGGAAATTTGTGGGCAGGTGTCCATAAATTGATAAAAATGCATTCTCCAAGCAATGCTCACAAAGCTGAGGCTGGAACAGTAGTGGGGGAGCTGTGCAAGGCATTGACAATAACTATTCTCCATAACTATACACAAGGAGAAAAAAATACAAAGCAGGTAAAATCAGAATTAATGGCAATCTAACTTTACAAGGAGAAGTGAATGTTTCACAAGTGCCTATAGAAGGAATTGAGTCTGTTTAATGCAGAAATTGGGAAAATGAAGAAAAATCATTGGATATAATCGGGAGCTTGGTCTGAATCACCCCCAAGTGAAAAGCATTTCAAACGTATAGCTGTCTTTGCCTTAGCAAGCTCATGCTATAGAATAAGGTGTAAACAAAATACAGAAGCATGTGATGTTATAGATGTAGTCACTACCTGGTCCTGCAAAAGGGGAGAAGGTATACAAATAATCCTATGGACAATGTTAGCTTTAAAGTAACTTGCTTGTAGGAAATTAGGTCCAGAGTCAACAGAGGACAGTAATAAGATAAATTTTGGACAGGGAAATGGAAGATTACTGTGGGTAATACCGTGTGAGGTTTTAAAGCACAGAACACTCCCTCATGTATATGACCAAGCCACTGAGGCTTGGAAGCTTGCCTAGAGGTGGAATTTGAATTATGGACACTGCTGAGAAAATTCTGTATAAAGTTGCTTCTGTTGAAGTAAAAAAAAAACAAACAAAAACCAAAATAAGCATCTGCTGACATATGAGCATGAAAATGTCACCCACAGTGTTTCAGATTCAATTTAAATGAATAAGCTTGTTGTGGATTAAATAAGCCAACAAAGCATATCTGTGTGAGATATTAAGAAGTGCGGTTGTTAAAACAATGTTCTTTCTCTTTTCTAATGCAACATATCTGAGGAAGGAAGCAAACCAATTTTACCATGTTTTTAATTACAGTTGTGCATACATAACTGTTTGAATGGTTTATACAGAATTGTATCACAGAAGGAAACCAAAACATCCATGTCTGAGCCGCATGGGAAGCTGTAAGAATATAAATGAGGAGAAGAATTTTATTTGATTCACATGGCAGAAATCTGACTGTGTAAATTCCAGTCTCTTCATACTATATATAAAAGTGAGAAAGGGATGCATATGAAGCAGAGATGTCTCTGTATGTTACCTTCAAACCCTTGGGAAGTGCTCATTTAAAGCATTGGGGGATCTAGGTACAAGCCTTTGTAAGCTGCTTTTGATCTTGTTCAGTGAGACTAAGCGAAGGACGTGGCTGAATCTTTGCCTGCGGAGCAGAAGGATCAGGTGTCAGTGATCACACTGCAGGGCAGGTCAGTCTGGTGTGTATTTGCATGATGTCCTTTCTGCTTGATGCCAGAATCAAACATTGCAGAGTTCAAGCGGATTCATGTTTTGAGCTTGAGAGGGGTATTGAACAGGAGCTACTCCCTTCACGGTGTTAGTAACGAGATATGTCTTCTTGTTATGCCAGTGAGTGTAATCTTAGTACCACAAGACTGGGGAGGACTTTTGGGTCTTTTATTCCACCCTCTGTCCTTGGCCATGGCTGCAAATGTTAAACCTGAACCTGACAGGAGAACTCAGGGAGTTCACTTGCTGGATGTCCACACCTGCATGAGCTCTTCAGAAGCATGTTAGGTCAGCTAAGCTCTCAAAATGCTTCTTTATGTCACTGAACAAGAGGCTCTAGGTGACTATTTCAGGGGTGAACATTTAGTCTGCAGACATCCGGAGTTAGGAGAGATAAATGTCACCTCTATCATCCACATTAGGTGGATTATGACCTAGCAAACTGTGTGACTTCCAGCATAGCTCCCTTCTGAGAAAAAGGAGAGAAAACAGCAGAAGAGAAGTAAGAAATTTGACAGCAGGTTCAAATGCGTCCTTCTATGTTAGAGTTGGCTCGTGCCTGACTGTCTTCATTTTGCACCTTTTTTATTAGGTTAGTGGATAAGAGGGGAAATGGATTGTTTTAAGATGGGGTAAGCTGGTAAGTGAAATAAAATGAAAGAGATCCTCTGTGTCTGCAAAAATGACAGTATTCTGGGGACCAACACTGTGCATGCTTTCAGCAGAATTACAAATATTCCTGCTGCAAAGGCAGTGGTGTAGCAGACGGGTTTGAGTGAGAGAAGATACCAGTGTTGTAGCAATTACAGCATGAGCTACAGAGAGAACAGATCTTTGCCATCTTTGTTTCCTGGTGCTTAAGCACAGCAAGTCAGGGGGAAAAAACCCAGAGCACTTAAATCTGTCATGTGAGTGAGTCAGCTCTGTGGTTGCTAGAGGTGCTGCGGTGAAGTGCCTTGCTCTTCCTTCTCTCTCCTTCCAATTCACCTGCGACAGACCAAGAAAATTCACCTCTAGAGGAGTTTGGCCCCCTTGCCAGGGTTTCTCAGGAGTGTGCCCTGCCTCCTTTTCCCAGCAGATATTCCTCTTGCTACTCTCTCTAACTAGTTCGGAGAAAAGCATGGAAGTTTTGGACCTCCACAAGACCTCATGCCTGAGCAAATTCCAGCACAAGCTGTTCCTGGAGAGGATGTACCAGGCTTACGCTTTCCCAGGCTGTGGTTGGCCAGGAACAGGCTGCAGCCTCCCTGGCATGCTCCAGAATTCACACCAGCTTTGGTTAGGCAGCATAAGATTTTATCTGTCTGCCTCAGGGAGTTCCTGCTCTGAAAGCAGAGAGAAAGGGCCATCAAACTTTTATGGCAGGTGGTAGTTAATTTACACGAGAACTCTTCTTCCATTTCAGCACATGGAAAATGTTTTTATAGTAGCTGTGCATGATGTCTATTTCTTCTACATCAATAACCATCTTTTCAGGACTGAATTTATTTATGAAAACTTAGCAACTTTTTCCAAGAAGCATGAACTGCTAGAGAGGCCAAAGATGATGATCTACTAATTGTGAATTTAAAACACCTTTCTTTAGAAACCTACTGTATTTGAGAACCTTATACTCTGTGCTCTGAATGGAGTAGTTTTACCCCTAATTTCTTCTGGTATCTCAATGTTACATGGTCATGTGCTAAGTAGCAGCAGCTGAACTGCTTCATCTGCTCAACACAGTAGCTATGCATCTTATGCAAAACATTTCTTCAGTGATAAACTGTGAACAAGTGTTTCCTGCTCATCTTTGCCATTCCACTAATGATTTTAGAGGCCCTAATGTATCCCACACATTTGCCTTTTTCAAGCATCAGTGTCCAAGCTGTAATTTGTCTGGAAGGCACCCCATGCCCTTGGTGGCCTCAGTCACTCTCCTCTGTCCCCTGCCAGGTTCTATTGTCCTCTTTGGGGAGAACTGCACAGAATGTTAGACTGCAAAGAGTGTAAAAACCAGGTGTGTAGAGTGGCAGAATACTTTTTGTCACAATGTGAAGAAATGATAGATGCTTTGTCCACAAAAAGGACTCCTAGACATGGCCACTGCATAAATAAAATGTCCTTGTAATGAAATCCCTGAATGAATATTCACAATGAACCTCTTAATTTGTCTTTTTTTCCCCCTTTCTTTCTGAATTGTATAAGAACCTCTGCCAGCTTTGCATCTGCCTGGGTGGAGCCCTTTCCTTCGTTGCCTGTTTTGCCATTTCTGCCCAGCAATGTGCTTTAGCCAGGCTGTGCTTCTCAGCATTTCAACGCACTACATTGCATTACCCAGACCCTCCCTTGCAAGTGTAATGGCACTGTTCAAACTAATAGTGATAACCACATAATGAGAACCAGCCACGCCTTTGGGCTGCTATCAGCTACACTCTCTACCAAATTGCCTTGTCAGGGGTTGGCAATATTGGTGGGTAAACATTTCTGAGTCACAGTGTTGGTAGAAGACACCTGCCTGGGAAGCAGGAAAGTAACCAGGTCTACGTAATCCCTGAGCCAGGGAGGTCTCTCCAAAGAGCAGTGCGTTGCTGGAGATGGGTCCAGACAAACCTGCTTTTACCTTTCCTTCCCCACCGAAACACAGCAAAGTTTTCCATGTTTAATCATTGGGTAACTGTTGGGGGAAAAAAATGTTCATGTGTTCTCCAGTTATTAGTGTTGATTAATACCAACCCAAATCCCACTGTCTGAGGACAGCAGGAGCCCCACTGTGGATTTCCAATAGAGTCAATCATTGTCTCTCATTGCAAAGACTGTGCTATAAGGTACCCTTAGATATCAGCAGACTAAAAGCTTGATATTGACCGATTTTTCCTCTTCCTTTCCTTCCTGCAGACGACAGACCTTCACTACAGTTACCGCTTTTCAGTTCATAGTTATGTTTTGCAGCCTCCTCTGCCTCCATGGTGTTCAAGAGGATCAGACAGACCTCACTGGACTCCTGGGTGATCTCCTCCAGGGCACTGAAGTGTCCCTCATTTCACTTTCATGTATTTCATTTCCAAACTTAAGGAAACCAAATTAAATTACCGTCATAGTAGTTTTGAGCATGTGTCTCTACACAGAGATGAATGCAGTTGAATTTGTCCACTTTTAATATTAATTCAGAGTAACTCCCCTGTGTCTCCTGTGCAGTAAAGCCATCAGTGGTCTCCCACAGAGTCAAGAGACTGGCATCTTTCAGAGAATTAGAGAAATAAAAACACCTAGAGCGAGATTAATGTCACTTAACCTCATAAAGGCTCTTTCCATTTTATGCAGAGCAGTGAGGCACAGCTCTGGTGGCTTCCTCTGGACAGGCACGTCAGAGAGCACCCTGGAGCGCTGAATTGAGGACAGCTGATACCTGATGGATGCCTGTCACCATGAGAGATGATTCTCCCACCTTAAGATAGGTCAGTATCCTAAATGTAAAGGAAACTACATCAATTCTGTAAAGTAATTATCAGTGGCAGCTGTAATATCCACTGAACTAACTGTGCTCCAGAAAACTGCCCAAAATAACTATGTAGTGAAAGAGCTCTGCACTGTGAAAGACAAACTTTCTTGAATGTGGGAGCTGGACTGATTGAGATCAGCCAGAATAGTTTGGAATGACTTTCAAAAGAATTAACTTTCCATCTTTTGTTTTATTTTAATCAGTTTTTAAAACTGAACCCTGCAGCACTACCTACTGAAAATTAGTGGGTCACACTCAGTCCCCCTAAAGTACTGTACCACAGGCCAAATTTGAACTGTATAAAAAAAGGTATCTTGTGCCATTAGAGATGCCATAGAGGCCAGCCATCCACAAGGGTTGGTAAGGATAACACAGGATCCATAGGACATCCACACATTTCTGGAGCAGTGAAGGGAGACCAAGCAGGATGTCCTGAAGCACCGCAGATGGCACTGCTCGCTGAACTGCGCCCTTTGCATCCTTATTTCAGAGTCTGGGTCCTCTCCTGTCTCCAATTGCTGTCCTGATGAGAATTCATCTAGACATACCCAGAGCCTTCCTCAAAAGCTGCTAGAACTACTTTGTCAGGATGAACAGATAATTGGGTGAAGGAATGAAGAAATTGCTCACCTGACACCTTCACAGACCACACAAGGGAGTACATGAGTGGAGAACAAGTGCTTAAAACTGCGGTTTCATCAGGATCTGAGCCACCCTGATGGCTCTGTCTTCCCAGCTGTCCTTTTTCCTGTTCCCAGCTGCATGATGGCTCTCCCTCCTTTCCTCCTGGCTCCAGACTCTCTGGTTTCTCCTGGAAGACAGTTCCAAATCGTCCACTCCTTTCTGGTGGATAAACTGTCTCAGAGGAGTGTTGCTATAGTTGGCATAACATATGCATCAGAAAGATGGCTGAGACCAAAGAGGGGACTGGTACATGGGAGTGATGTCCCAAGCCCTTCTCAAAAGCATGGAGCTGTTAAATTGACTCAGATTGCCGTGTGAAAACCCATCAATGATAAACGTCTAAACTACATGGTAAGAATGTGTCCCTGTGAGTTTTCCTTAGCACTTAGAGCATCTGTGTGAGTAGCCAAGTGCTAAAACAGCCATAAGCCCTAAAAAAATCAATTCAGGAAATACTAACAAATGTTGACGCCCTTTACTGTATCCTTCTATCATAATCTGTTTCTAACTAAGAGAGAGCAGCTCCTGTTTGGAAAGACCTGAATTAACCTTCATGGTGTAAGACATTTCTCTTGCCAGACTTTTCTTCCTCATTTGCTCCTCAACACCACTCTTTGGCAACACTTGGACGTGAATTGTCAAGCTACTGCACTGAGTAGCAAAATGACTGCGTATGCAATGGACTGCTCAGTGAGCCAGGTCCCCTCTTATTGGGCTAATTTTATTAATTACAGCGGTTTCTTTATTCTTTATTAATTTCATACATTTTTTAATACATGAAGCAGGTTTACTTTTGCAGAACTATGGAGCACAGTGTAGTATGTGAGAGATGAAATGATCAGCTAGTTAATACCCTCTGTATTTGGCCAGCAGGTCGATGCTTAGTTAGTTTAATTAGGTTAAGCAAGACATTGCCTAAGCTATGCCTCTGCTTTGCCCCGAAGTTCACATTTATATTACTTAAAGGACTAATGGAAATGTTGCTTTGGTTGTATTGGTGTGAGACTGTAGAACATCATTTGCCATATAAATAATTTTAAAATGTTATACTATGCCTGCAAATGTCCCAGGGAAATAAGAAACTAGACTGATTCCCATATAGCAGATGCATAAGCTGTATTTCTGAGAGGATGTATGACTTGTGTGGTCACAGTAACACCAACATCTCTATGGGGAGCAGATTTCATCCTCAACCCATGCTGTAAATCCTGATATGCCTGCACACACCATGCCCAGTGTCAGAATATAGGATCATAGGACAGGATCACAGGAGAACTGAGCTTGTAAGGACTCTTGGGTGGTCCCTAGTTAAACCTTCTGCTCTGAGAACGGTGATCCATGAGTGCAGACCAGGCTGTTCAGGGCTTGGTCCAACCAGGTTTTCAAAATCTGCCGGGACAGAGATTGCACAGACTCTCTGAGCAAGTTGTTCTAACACTGGACTGTCCTGATAATTGAGAACAGTTTTTTTTTATATCTGGGACATACAGGGAGCAATAACTCTAAATCCTAGGAGGAACTAAACTAAAAAAGATTTTTTTTCTGAGATCTTGGCCAAACTCCCGTTGATTTTGTTGGGATATTTGTACATTGGGTAGAAATGTCTAGACTGGTAAGTCTGTGGAGAAGTAGCAGAAATTGTATTAGTGCAGCAGATACCCGAACCAGATGAAGCCCTGTGATAGGATATATATCCCATAACCCAAAACACCCCAGCATGCCCCATTTTGGCATCATTGTGCCCCAAAACATCAGGCTGTTGTGTCTCTGGAGCTGTTTTATGAGCCGAAACACCGGCTGAGCATAAGCTGGTTCCACCTGACTGCAGCAGCATGGTAGGAAGAGGAAAAAATGTCTCTGCAAAGCAGCATTATGAGCCAAAACCACAGACTTTTGCTAGGCTTCAGTAAGCAGCTAACTGCACTTGTACACTTCAGTGCTTTGGGAAACCTTATCTACAATCACCATCATGAATATAATTAAGTGTTTAAACAGCCTCACCCTACTGTGGCGGATCTCTCTGTGGGTTAATCATAAACACAGGCAGAGTCCCTATGGCAGCCAAAGGAAGAAGACTGGTGTGCCTGGCATGTGTGGGATGAGTTGCTGAAGGCCAGCTTGACACCAAACAACAGGAAGGCTTAGGAGATGGAGGGAAAAAAACCCAGGTAATGTCTTAATGTCTGCTCTAGTCTTTAATTTTTTTTGGCAGTGAAAATGTAAGACATTCTGCAGTGAGAAAAAATGAGGTTTAGGAATACTTAGAGACTTAGAATTTTAACATTAATGTGCTTGCATGAGGGTTTCATTTAAGTCTGCAAGTTTTGTATTATTTTTTGCTTTGAAAGTCTTCAAGGGAAGATCATGAATTCTATTGAACTGCAAATGGCAGGAGATGAATGTCCCTGGCAAGCATATTTTCTTGTGTCTTTAGGTCTTCCTTTTCCTGTCCACTGTTTTCTAGAAGTTTAGTGTCTTTAGGATTACCCTGGTTCACACTTGGTGTGAGTTGACCCAGCAGTGCAAGTAAGAGAACAGAAATCCCTTGGCGCGTCTTGTTCCGGGGCTGTGGGGCTTGAATGTACAAGAGTGGTTTCTGTGGCTGCATCAGTTGGCCCAACACAACTGGTATCTCTCCCTGTAATTTGTGATTCTGCCCTGAAGAGGTGCTTAGCCACAGCATTGCCATGTTTCATGGGTAGATGCATGTATGCATCAGTTTACCCATTGAGAACATCTTTTGACTTCAATAGGATGCATCTAAGGGCAAAATTTGACACTTAAATCTTTTAATGCTCAGGTGCAGCGGCTGGAAATAATCTTACTTTCCTGAAATTGATCCGGTTCATGAGCTGGGGATTAGCTCTAATTTGTGAAGTGCTTGTTTTTCATAAGGAAAGGTTACTGGCTTTTTGCTGAAAGAGAACAGAGGAAGATGTGGGTGTTAGTGTCTTTGAGGGTCTGCATATATATATGTGCATATATCCATGTTTATGCGTATGTTTCCGACTTTCTGTTAACAGTAAGATTATTTAAATAGGATGTCCTGCTTATAGTATATTTTCTTGTTTCTACCTTCTTTTGCAGTAGAGCTGAATGTGGTTCTAGAAAACAAATTTTGCCTTGGCTAGTAGACCAAACCCAAAACTTTTTCATGGATTTTGTAGCATCTCTAGAGACTGAGAGATGTGGAACTGAGACCAAAGCTTGGCCAAAGTTCTTAGAGCATTTGCTTAGAATTTTCTGTGAATTAACTTATATAAATAGTAAATAAATGGTAATGGTTAAATAAATTTAATGTAATGACAGATTTTAATTTGTGCCTTGCCCTAAATTCTGGGACAACTGCATGAATTCTTTTTGTGTGTGAAGAGAAAGCCATGTTTTGTTTTAATGGTTTGCTTGGTTCATTGAAACAATCTAAGAAAACATACCTAAAAGTAACCTAGCATTAACTCTGGTAAGATTTAGATCAGATTTTTTTATTTCTTCTGCTGAAATGGATTTGTTCTGCTGAGAGATATATGTGGGTTTGGAGTCCAAGTCATTTACTGTTCTGTGGGACTGATCCTGCAGACAACAGCAATCTCCATCAGAGAAGAAAGAATTTCTAGTTAACAATAGATATTTATTCTGCATTACTGAGGAATATCTTTAAAATAAACAAAATAAGTGTTTTCTGAAAATGGCTTATCACAGTAGTAAGGCAATAGGACGCTGGGTGGGATTAATTTTATCAATTTTAGGTATTATATTGGATCCGGACTGCTTGATGTCCTTGAGGGAAGTATTCTTCCCGAAAAGAATTCACATAATACCAGATAAGCCTTTATGGCTAAATGCTCTCTGAAAGAGCCCCTCTGTCTCCAGTGGCCTTGTAGGAGGATCCTCCCTCCCTCCCTCGATCCCAGCAATGGTGAACATAATGGTGACCTTTATTTCAGATTTGGAGCTATAGTGCTATTCACTACAGCTCAGCAGCTCTGTAGGGACTGCAGCACAAGGAAAAGCAAATCAGTTGTGCTAGGAATGAAAGGTTTTTGAAATAGTGGATGTGGAAAATTACTTCAGGGATATATTGCTTTCCTCCTTCAGTCATAAGAATACCTCAGCAACTTTGCAGAAGACACAGGGATGAGTGGTGCAGTTGATTCACTTGAGGGAAGGGAGGCTTGAGGAGTGGGTCTATGTGAACCTCATGAAGCTCAACAAGGTCAAGTACAAGATCTGGTACAGGGGCTGGGGCAATCCCCAATATTAGTATTACAGAATGAACAGGTTGAGAGCAGCCCTGAGGAGAAAGATTTAGGGATCCTATTGGATGAAACATTGGACATGAGCTGGTGATGTGTGCTGTCAGTCCAGAAAGCCAATCATGTCCTGGGCTGCATCAAAAGAAATGTGGCTAGCAGATGATTCTTCCATTCTGCTGTGCTCTTGTGAGAGCCCACCTGGAGTCCCCTGCCTCCACTGCATCCAGCTCTGGGGTCTTCAGCACAAAAAAGACATGGATCTGTTAGAAAGGGTCCAGAGGAGGCCACGACAATGATCAGAGGGCTGGAGCACCTCTCCTGTGAAGGAAAGCTGAGAGAGTTGAGGTTGTTCAGCCTGGAAAAGAGAAGGGTTGATGGAAACCTTATTGCAGACTCTCCAATATATAGAGGGCAGAATAACATACAGGATAACTTACAGAATAACAGAGAAAGACTTTTTACCAGGGCCTGTAGTGACAGGACAATGGGCAGTGGTTTCAAACTGAAACACAATAGGTTTAGATTGGACATAAGGAAGAATTTTTTGACGAAGGCAGTGAGACACTGGAACAGGTTGTCCAGAGAAGCTGTGAATACCCCAGCCCAGGAAGTGTTCAAGACCAGGCTGGATGGAGCTTGGAGCAACCTGGTCTAATTAAGGGTGTCCCTTCCCATTGTGGGGTTGAGCTGCACAATTTTCAAAGGTCCCTTTCAACCCAAACCAATCTACTATTCTGTGATTCTATGAATAGAAGATTAATTATTTCTCTGTATGTTTATATACAAAGGGGCATATTAGTCATTTCTCCAGCAATCTTTCTTCATATAATGATTTGTATCTTCTTTCAAGTTTGTTTGTGTTTCTTCTTTATCAAATAGTCCTGGTAAAATATGAATGAAATTTGATGCAGACATGATTCTTCACAAGAGGACCAAATTTTATGTGGAGACAGGCTCCTCGCCAGACAGCTATTTTTGACCAGCCATTTACATCTCTCATACTAACAAGTCTTGTGGCAATTGCTGTAATTTGGCTGCTTCCAAACATCTTGAGAATAACCAAACTGCAATAACCAAAATAGCTTGGTTCAACCAAATGTTCTTATTATTGTCAAAGAGTTAATCATACCCCCAAACAGCAAACTCCTTGGAGCTGCACCCTGGGAAGGGAGGATGCTCTCAAGGACATTGATGAGACACAAATATTGAGACATAAAGATGTTTATTGTAGTCATTAGGAATGTTCTAGACATTTTATACAGCCTTTATTTGAACAGCTTCCCTCTACCAACAGTAAAATGAAGGAGCAATATTGATGAACGATGTTGTATTGATGGCTGTGATTAAAGGCGAGAGAGATGTTTGTCCAGAACTTTCAGGCCCTCTCCTTTGAAAGATAAAACTGTCTTTGAATAAAAGGGTGGTTTTGTGGAAAGTCTGGACTGGACACACACATTCTTTTTACAAATCAGGATTTTATGGTAGCAAATGGAAACTGAATTGCTGCAGCACCAGAGGAGACTGATTTCCAGTTCAGTTTAAAGGTGCTTGGTAGCATCAGTGTGAAGCACATAGTCGTGGTTTCATCTGGGATACAGTTAGTTTTCTTTCTAGTAGTTGGTACAGCGCTGTAGGATTAGGATTTAGGATTGAGAATAATGTTGGTAACACACTGATGTTTTAGTTGTTGCTGAGCAGTGCTTACACTCTGTCAGGGACTTTTCAGCTTCTCACACTGCCCCGCCAGTGAGGAGTCTGAGGGTGCACAAAATGTGACGGAAAACAGCCAGGACAGCTGACCCCATCTTATCCAAGGGACATTCCATAACATATGGCATCATGCTGAACAATAAACTGGGGAAATTGACTGCAGGGTGGTGACCTGCTTCTCAGGGACTGGCTGGCCATCAGTTAGTGGTGGTGAGCAAACTGCATCATGCATCACTTGTTTTGTATATTCTCTTATCATTATTATTATTATTTCCCCTTTCATTTTTTTCCTATTAAACTTTATATCAACCAATGAGTTTTCCATTTTTTTCCTATTCTCTCCCCCACCMCACTGAGGGAGAGCAAGTGGATGGCTGTGTGGTGTTCAGCTGCCTGCCAGGTTAAACCAGAACACACATGTATTGTGGCACTGATCAGCACTTCCAGAGGGTCACCTGGTGCTGAGTGGCAGCAGCCCTGTGTCCTGCTCGTAGCCTTTGGAGTCTCCCTGGGATTTGGCTCAGGCAATTATGCTCACACACTACAAGTAATTGTTCAAGGTGTTATTATTTTTCTCTCTCTCTCATGACTAGTTCGGGACTGGAGAATAGAGGAGTTTATTTGGTCTGGCAGGGTACAGGCTATCCAGAGTGAAAATCAAGTCACTCTGCAATGATTTCTATCTGAAGTTGGACACAATTACTGCAGCAGCTATTTCATAAAATGCTCACTTTAAACTTGATAGCTATAGAAATGTTGAAGGCAGCATCTGCTCTTCTGGCTTTCAAAAGATATGTCTGTTATGAAGATAATCCTCTAAAATCATACTGAAGATTAATTTGAAAGTTTTGCAGAACAGGAGGTTATTCTGGAACTGTGACTGGTAAGCTCTAGCATTTCACAGCCCCACTGAGCTAGAAATAAATGAGTCCTTTGCACTTTAAGATAAGTGGGATATTAATCTTCTTTCAAGAAATGTCAGAATCACAAGCTGCTTGCCTCTTCATCTAGGAGCATCTTTTACATTGGTCAATGACTGTTTTTTCACTTATTTGGACTGGAACTGAAGTAGGCACAGTAAGAACAGATTTATAATGGAAGGATAGATTTAAAAAGGAAAGAGATCTAATGTTGTGGTGTGGGATCACAGGGACAGAGGAAGTGAAAAAGTGTCAATCCGTGGGCAATGTAAAAATCGTAACTTTAATCTCATACATARGCATTTGTAAATAGAGAACTATATTATGTGCTCAAGAATTGTCAGTAGATTTTGCTAAAACTCTGGGAGGGCCGTATACATCCCTTATCCTCCATGTTTGCCCATCAGGAGCCTTGCTGCTGGACATCCGTACTTGTGTTGGTAAGGTGAGCTACAACTTTTTCGAGGCTGAAATAAAAAAGAAGCTCCGTGCCAGGTGTAATGACTTTGGAGCTGCTTTGTGCTCACACCTTTTTGTTTATGGAAACCAACCTGCTTGTCCTTCTGAGCAGTGTTTGAACTTCATGTCTACTTGGTAGAGAATCTCACTCTGTGTGTGATAAACCCAGATGCTGAGCACTTCCCTCAGTGAACAGTCTGGCTTTGTTCCTGTGGCAGAAAGGATTTATTTGGAATYAATACTTCCCTGCTGAACAGTCAATGGTTGCATTCCAGTGCAAACAATTTACTGATAAAACAGAAGCATCTTTGCAAATGTCACTGCTTCACTGACATTCACGGTATATTTTATGTCATCATTGGAGAGTGATGGGCCAACCAGTAGTTTTGGGGTTGTATTGGTGGGCTGTATTTTTGGGTCATGAGTCCTGATAGTTGTACTGGGCAGAAGGCAGAGCCTTGTTTCCCCATCAGAGCACAYGAGAGCTCATGATGCTGCCTTTGGCACTGACAGGGTTTGGTACAAAATCAGGCAGCCTTAAGTATGTTTCATATCCATGGCCCAGRCAGCCTTTGATAACCAGGAATGCAAGGGAGGGAGAGGCTTTAACCACAGTGACTTAATTCAGATCTTGAAAAGAGACTAACCTCTGACTTGGGATTGACAACCACATCCAACCATACATAAAATTGTGGGCCAATCCACCTAGATGGGATTTATGATTTCTCTCCTTTTCTAGCTTCCCAGTAATTTGCTGACAAATCTTGCCAGTGGTCTTTGGAAAGTTAAAGACTGCGTATATTTTGAGYGCTGTAAAATAACAAGCCCCTTGGGGAGATGCAGATTGCACAGCTGAGCTCCAAAGCATGGGCCGAATACTGAGACCTGGCACAGCCTATGAGGGGGCTGAACCACTGCCTGTGGGAAATGGCTCGGCAAGGGATACTTGTCTGCCTGGCTTCACAGAACAAAGCTTGGTCAGGGACAGCTGCTGCCCAGGACAGAGACCCAGGCTTGTTTTAACACTCACAGGGCACTAAGTCAGGTATCATCACAGACTATAGACAGATTACAGACCCCTCCTGGCTGACCTGGCAATGAGACTACTCCATGACTTGGTGGCTGAGCAGGTTTCTTTTGCAGACCAGCTCAGCCCCAAGTCTGTCACTGATACTTCATTGCTWCTGCAGATACAGTAGTTTTTATGACTGCAGAAGAAGAACCAAAGGCACTAGCAGGGGTCTGAGTCACTTTGTGCTGCCTGAGCCACRCTGCAACACCCGCTGTGCAGCCAGGGAGGTGGAAGGGGAAGCAAGGGCACAGAGATCTGCCAGCAGCTGCTCACCTGCCTTGAGCAAAGTTGGGATTACAATTCAGGGCTCCTGAGTACCACCCCCTCTGCACTTCATTATGTCTTTCTCTCCCTGAAATAATTTTTTTTATTAAAGCAAGTGCTAAGAGATTGAGTTAGGCATGGTATCACAATGCTGAGGTCCTCTTGGGCAGGGACCAGAATATAATACTTCACTTCCACAAAGCACTTACTATATTTTTCAAATTTGAAATATTTCCCTTTACATCAAAGCATCCATCTRTTCAATATTCAGGAAGAAATACACTCACTGAGGGTAACCCAGCAGCATTGCCCCACACCAGCCAGGTCTTGCAGAGGTCAGCGGGTTCTGACTCTCCATCCTTGTGTGACCACCTTGCAACATKCTCCCCAAAGCTGTAGGAAGCATTGGGAAAATACTCTTTCTGTGGTCCTGTACAGCCACTTCCATACTTCTCTTGGCCCTTGATCAGCTTTCCAGCATCACTTACAAAAGCCAAATTCTGCTCTTTATACTTGGTTTACTTATTTTCAGCTGTATCATTGCCTAGATGCTTCTGCATGGCTTTAGCACATGGATTCTTCCCTTAAAAAATTGAGTAATCCCATTTATTCCCACCCAGTCACTGAAAGAATACACCAATTTATACCTGCTGAGTAGACAGCCTATTTAACTTATCAGTTTTTCTAACCAAGCATCACTTTCTCCAAAAGAGGTTGTTCCAGTGCTTTGAGGGCTCCCTGTCAGCAGATGATTTATGCTTCATGTTTTCTGACTTGCCACGAGATGAATTAATGCTTGTTTATAGCTGCTTGCATTTGGCAGCAACATGCCCAGTTTGGTACCATCTGGAATCATAGAAYGGTTTGRGTTGGAAGAGCCTCCAYCCTGTGCCATAGGCAGGGACATCTTCAACTAGACCCAGTTGCTCAGACACCCATCCAGCCTGTCCTGGAAGGTAGGGATGGGGCATCTACCACCTGTCTCAGCGGCAGGAGCAAATGGCACCAGGTCCCTCAGGGTTTCAAAGGTGATTGAGAACAATATTCTGCACCCATTAAAGAAACTGAACACAAAACATTTGGATCGCTAAGTGCCCCGGGTAGTTGTGAGGAAGGAACCATTTTGTTCTCAGATGCACCAGCCCATCTCTATAAACTCTGTGGTTTTGATCAGAGCACTTTTCAAATCACTGAAGTCTCCTGACACTCTTCCCATGGGACAGGTAAATGTTTTAAATCCATTAGCTGAAAAGACCACTCAAAGCTACACAACTTTATTGACATGGCAGGAACGAGCCTGGAAATAGGCTCTGTATCTTATCCCTTGCCTTCCACTGGAGGCCGGGCTTAGCCCAGGTCTGGTCTACTTTTTTATGACAGGAGAGGGRGTGAGTCACTTTTTTAACATATTGACTATCGAAAACCTCCCCTTATGTAAGCTTTCTCTTTCTTGACACTCCTAAGTATCCTATAACTTGTTGCTGGGCACAGCCCCCACCTTGATTTATCAGGCAGCTCAGAGAAACACCCACTCTGTAAATACAAGGGAGTTTCTGTTCAGCCTCAGATTCATAAAATGAACATGCCAGCACCTTCTGYCCTTCTGTTCCTGTGGCACAGAGCAATCCATTGGGCAGAGGGACCACTGCCCTGTGCTGCCTTGCACAGCAGCCACGGAGGCATTGGCACCATGACCGGTGGGCTGAGGCTCACAGCTGGTGCAGGGATGTTCCTGCTGGGTGAGAGTGGGAGATGCAAAACTGCTCTTTGGGCATGGCGGGAAAAAAATGAATGTAACAAATATTACTGGGGATGGATTTACCAAGGAAAGGGAGAAGAGAGGTAAGGCTAGGGAAAGTGTTCCCCCTCAGGCAGTGATTTGTGATGTGAGTGTTCTGTGATCTGTGATGGACAGCTGGTGAAGGCAGGGCACCTGTGGGGCTCTTTGCTGCTGCTTTCCTGTGTTAACAGCACAGCTGGAACCAGCCCCCTTCATTTTACACCAATTTTAATAACATGCTGTTAATCACCTGCTGAAGACAGTTCCACTTTTGGCTACCCTGAAGCCTGTTCTCCCAACCCTGGAGACTGTGCCCCTCACCCAGCATTTACTGTGTGCCACAGCAATAGCCAGGATTATTTTGGTGACATTTTTCACTGTCCTTGGTACAATGGCAGGTAAAGGCCAGGACCCCACTCTGTKTGGGTCAGGGTATGTTCACAGAAAKTCTCTGCCCTGAAGAGCTTTTAGTTTCTCTAGCAAAGGGTGGGGAAAATGGAATTGTCAGTACAATGGTCATACAGATAGGAAACATCACACAGTCTGATTTCAGTAATTCAGTCTCTAGCTTCTAAATAGCAACCACGACTTTTCTAGTGAGTAGTAATAAATGGAAAGGGTAGTTCCTGGAAGAAGACTCTCCATTGTACTATGTGCTCTGCAAACATGGTTTGATTTCAGAGTGTGTATAGACACACACACASAGAGTCTGCTTCTGCCTTACTTGTTGCACAGCAGCTTTGGAAACATAAACTTCAGGAAACATGAGAAGAAGTTGCATCTGGAATGTGGTCCTTCACGTCAACAAGAACAGGAGATATCACACTCACAGACTTTCCTTGCTGTTACAGCACTTAGTTATAAAACAGTCAGGGAGATTTCTTGCCAGTCTGGAGGCACATGGACTGAGGAGCAGTGTGCATGTTTACATCCACTTAAAAAAGCCCTCTTGGCAGCTCAAGGCAGGCATYCCATATGGCCTGAAGGCTGATTTACATGTGTTTACACATTGAATCTTAACTGTTAAATTTCCTAAGTCTGAAAACATTTCCTATAGAAAATGAAGCAGTCAAGACACACATGCTCTCTACTTTCTCCTTCTTCCTGACAAAGTGTCTCCCCTTTTAATCAAGACTTGGGTTTGTTACCTTCTCAAAATAAAAAAGAAATTAAATGAAAAGTGAGAAAGAGAGGGAGAAGAAAAGGAAGGAAGGAAGGAAGGAAGGAAGGAAGGAAGGAAGGAAGGAAGGAAGGGAGGGTGGGTGCCATTAGGTCAGGGTGGCTGCTGAAAGTTCACCTCAGCTTTTGCTAGTCAAGTCTAATTGAGTCCTCAATGTAGAGCCACCATTTCCAGCTGAGCAAAGGGGTTGCTTATTGGATTGTTTGAGATCTTATGGGAAAGTTGGTCCAGTTAGAAAACAAGCTGCTTGAGACCTGGATGTTGTCGRGGGCTTGCAGCCTGACAGAGAAGCTCTCTGGAGAGGCAAGCAGAGTTTGGTTGCCTGACAGGATGCTGGTGAACAAAACTGATCATCCACTGGTGGGTACTTGGTGCCCAGGACYGTCTCTCCCTGACAGTGTTTTCCTGCAGAGCTCCCAGTTCCRCTTACTCGGTTGCAGTTTCTAGGGCAGCATAGCGAAACCATCCTGTACAGGTCATGAATCATTTCTCAATTCGGCCCTGCAAGARAGAGATTATTTTTATTTTTTTTTAATGTTACCAGACTGTGAGCAACCCCTCCACTGAGAGGSCTCACTGACGGCTCCCAGTGCTCAAGATTTCATCTGGGAACAGGGTGTTTTAAAACCCCACTTTGGTGAAAGTGCTTTGGAATGGCAGCGCTGTGTGGAGTGTCCCAGGGGATCACACTCTTCTGCTGTTGGCCCAGTCTGCCTGGACTAGGTGTGCTATTATGCGCTATTATCCATGTTGCAATTCTGTTCTTTAGTGTAGCTCATGCTTTTTAATGAGAAAGTTATTRAACCATTTAAGGGAATTAGCTCAAGAAACTGCCTGTGGCATAGGCCCATCATTACCCAAAACTGAGAAAGAGAAGGAAGATGAGAAAAAGTAAGAAAAGAAATTGAAGACTAWCCCCAGTAAAAGCCAGCACAAGAACTTTGGACTAATTGCAAAATTCAGAAAGATAAATGAAAAAAAAAGTATTAATTTTCTGCTCCAGTGGAGAAAAAGGAATTTTGCATATGCTTTTTAAAGATACAAGAGTGTATGAGATATCTGATTTAATTACCATTTCTCCTCTGAGCAGAGCTGTGCTCAATCACTCAGGTCAAATGAGTATGATTGATGCTGGTGAAGGGCAGGGCAGCTTCTAGACATTTAGGCTGGAATCTTCTTGAACAGAGGAAGAGCAAATAAGCCTGACCTGCAGAGGCAGCCATCTGCCTGTGTTCTCCCAAAAGAGACAAAATGATAGAGAATTTTGAACCTGGTTGATTGCTTGGGTTGAGCTGCCTAATGTAGTTTAATCTCTCTGTATTTTTCACTCCAGCAAAATTACTGATGCCTCACATGCTATGGGTACTTCACCACAGCAAGGAACTTACGTATTTTGGGAGTAATGAATCCTCCTGCTGGGGTTCAAATATTTAATTCCAAAGGTGTCCTTAATGAGGCATTCCACCTCATAGTAATATACTGTCCTCTTCAAAGATCAGGTCCCATCAGAACAACCTGAAAATGGCCTTTGGGAAGTACAGAACAAAAGTGGTCTTGAGCCTCTGTAATTTGTTCTCAGCAAGGACTGGAGTATGTCCAAGAGGAAATGTCAAGGAAGTAGCTGTACTTACAAGACTGGAGGCAAGACTCGTGACTAATATGATGGTTTATTAACTAAAAATAACAGATATTAAGTCTTTGAACTGGGGAGGTGGGAGAAGTAGAAGGGGGAACCACAATCCAAAGCCCTGTACATGCAGCTGCAATAGAGGGAAGTCAGGCAAGCTATGGATGGAAAAAGAGAGAAAACAGAGAAAAAGAAATTATGTTCTTATTAAAAAATAAGTCAGTGCAAATACAAGAACATWTTAAATAGGCCTATTTTTCTAGAGSGTGATTGCTARGTCTGTCTGAAATCTAAACTTTTTCAAGGTGTCTTGGTGGATGTGAAAATCTTGGTGGCCTTTTAGTCTGGAACTGCTGTTCAGGAGCAGTGCGTGGCTCCCGCAAGTGACTGGCTCCTGCAGATCTCTGCAGAGCAAGAGGAGTTAATGTTTGCACTAAGATAAGTCTTTGTTCTTGTTCAGTGTTTACCAAATTTACTAACCAGGCACCACATTTGCTACCAGCAAGAAGCAAACTTAAATGCAGTCTTAAATGCAAATAGAACAAGAGGAAACAGCCTCAAATGTGGCCAGGAGAGGTTTAGATTGGATATTGCAAAAACTTTCTTCACTGAAAGGGTTATCAAGCAATGAAACAGACTGCCCAGGGAAGTGGTTGAGTCACCATCCCTGGAGGTATTTAAAAGACRTGTAGATGTGGCACTGAGGGACATGGTTTAATGGTGAACTTGGCAGTCTCAGGTTAATGGTTGGACTTGRTGATCTCAGAGGTCTTTTCCAACCTAAACAGTTCTGTAAGCTTGGAGAGCCTGTTCACAATGTAAAAGGTAGCAACTGAAAGAAAAACAGCAGGATGGAGCCCTCAACAGTGATACCTCAGGCCCACAGGTATGTCCAATACCCTCAGGAAATTCTTCCAAAGTTTGAATTATATTCAGCTAATTATATTTAAATAACTTTTCTTGAAGGAAAATAAAATCAACAAGTTCTTTAACGCTTGTTTTGCGTGCTCCTGGGAAGTGTGATTATTATTTCTGGTATATATCTAGTCTATAATGCCTTGTGCTGTCTTTAATAATTTCTAACTGCACAGAGTCATGGGAAGTCCTTCAGAGCCCAGCAGGYGATGGCTCAAGCTCCCTGTAGAGGAAGGAAGGGACTCTAAGTGGTGCAGGAACAAAAGAAGTGACCTCGCTGCATGTAATAACTGCATTCTTTATTTTGTAGGCATATGTTAGTATTTAGTAGGTCTGTAACCCACTTCTTATGCACTGAGATGAGAAAAGTTGTTGAATATGACCACTAATTTGCCCTTGTTCAGAATGTGGCTTCTTTGCCTTCATGACTCATGGTGTATAAGGTTCCCAAATGTGTCAATAAAAAGTCATTGGTTTTCTGCAGAACGGAGAGGGTTTGGAAGAACCAAGGCTGTATGTGCTGCTAAATGGTCAGTGTTTGCAGAGGTACCGTGCTGTGGTGCTGCTGTTTCTGAAACCTGCCCAGAGTTTGGAGTTTTAGGTCATTTGTGGCAGAACTGTGCACAATTCAAAAGTTCAAATTACAGGTTGTTCASATTGTGTATCAGTATAGCTCGTATTTCTTCTTCTGCATCTAGGGAAATAATTTTTTTTTATTAAAATGCTGAAAAACATGGAAGCAACTGGATCGAACCATAAGGTCTCCTTTACCCCAGTTTCTGCCTCCCAAGARGGGCCAGAGGTGGATAATTGGAAATACAGTTTGTGAAACAGGTATGAGCAAGGCTCTCAGCAATTTCATGCACTTAGAAAGTTTATGAGCTGGATGGATATCAGACCCTCTGTTCCATATATATGCCTGAAATCTCTTTGAATTCTTAAACTCAACTACCTTCCTTGCAATCTGTCTTATGATTTATGTGTCTTGCTGAAGAACATCTCATTTGTTCACACCCTCATTTGTTTCATACTTGTTGCCTGGTAATGTCATTAAGCRCAGTGGTTTTGTGATCTGGGGACTGAAACAAAGACACTCCTTCTCTATCCATCTTTCCATGTCAGTCATTATTTTATAGATCACTTCTAAAGGCTCCTTCGGGTGTGGTTAAACARTACAGTAAATTCAGGTATCTCTCAAGAACATGGTGATCACACGAGGCCATGCTAATTGGGGATGAATTCAGCTTCCTGTTCAAGTGCGCTCCAAGAACAGATTAGTTTTTTTGTTACCAGGCTTTGTGCTGGATTAGGTATAATTTTGRAAAAGCTTGTGCTCTGTGCTTTGATCATTCAGACAGAAACATGATAATGAACCCATACCTGGTTCAAATCCAGTGTGACTGCCATGCACAGATTTGGTATTTGTGATCAGGGAATGACCAGAACAGGAGAAATATCCTGTGAGGTCAGATCCCATATCCTTCTGGCACTGTGCTCTTCTCCAGCAGTGGCAAAAGGATGGGATTTTCAGGGACAGCACCTGAGCCTGGGCACTTTCTGTGGTCCATTCTCCCAAGCATCCAGAACATTTTTATCATGAGTGTTAATGGATACATCCCTGTGTGGTCCTTTTAGTATTTTCAGTCTTGTTTCATCAAGTGCATCCTCATTCTAGTGTTGTGGGTTATGCTGAGTAACAAGCAACTCTGCTTTCACCTTATTTGCCAGTTTAAATTTATAAAGTTTCATCCTATTCCCACTCTGTCATCTCCTCTCCAAATGAAGAGTTACAGCTGTTTCAGTCTGTCATAAACTGAGTTTTTCCACCGTTTTTCTGTGCCTTCTTTAACCCTGTTACCTTATTTGAGATGTGGAGACCAAAGCTGCACACAGAATGTGAGATATTAACCTGATTTGTYCTGTGATCCTGTCTTATGATCTTGTGTAGGTTCACAGTACTTTAGAGGCAAAATGACACTTGTTCCTTTCTTCCTAACACCCATCCTGACAATACCCAGCATGGTGTGGGCTTTTTAAATTGATGCTGCAAACTTTGCTGCTAACTTCAGAGACCACCAGGGGTGACTCCGGGACCATCTTCTAGTGTTTGGTTACCAGTTCAGCACTTCTCAGGCATGCTTGATTATTTTTACCTCACTGCACCACATTAAAAACACAGGCTATCATCTCTTTTTCAGGCTGAATAGTCTCTGCCAGGACCCTCTTTTGATCACACTTCACAGTGTTTTCTTTGCATTGCTGAGTTTTGGGTTCCTTTTAAGAGGGGCAGACAAAGCAGCAAGCTATATCCAAAATCCATTAATTTAGTGGCATAAGATGTTCCCTGTCATAGTTTTATCTCATTTCTTATGCTTTCTAATGGCTGATTTCAGGTTTTGACTGCTGCAGTGCAAGAAACTTAAGTTTTACACAGAATTGTCCTCAAAGACAGCAGAATTTCTCCTGAGTAGCTAATTTAGAGCCTGTTCTTTAATGCACAGAGCCAGTGTGTAACTATCCTGACCACTGTATTGTCAACTCACAATTTTGTTTTCTTATTGATGAGATATTAATAGTTGAGACAAGACATGTAAAGTCACAGTGTCACACAGATGTGAAAATCCCCAAGATTCAGAACTGACACCTCTGTGTGTGTGCCACAGCTGTTTTTTAAATAGCAGCYTGTCATACAGGATTCTGTATTCACCTTGTTGAAGGCAGAAAAGCTGAAGCTTTTCTGTTGCAAATCCTTGGACCTGTCAAAACAGCAGAACCAGGGGGAAATCAGGAAAAATGTAAACAAGGCAGCTCTTAAGAGCTCCAAGCTTTGAAAGAACCACAGCAGAAACGATGGATTTTGGGATAAAGACAGGTTCATTATTGAAGCAGKATGAAGGATCTGACAATATACTGAATGAAGCAACCCTGCACTGGGAAACAGAATAAATTAAATGAATAAACAAGCAAAATCTTCACTTAACTTCTGTAATCCTGAGAAAAGAAGGCATGAAATGAGTACATCAGTAACCACTCATTAAGATTTTTTTTTGCTTTCCATATGCCCRAGATCACAGAAGCTATTTTATTTAGCCCTCTTTGATAATTAAATGTAGTGCAATAAATTTCTTCCCTGGGACTTCATTTATTATCACAAATGACATACTATCTTAATAAAAAATCATCCTGAATTAACCAACTGCATACATGACTCTTTTAGATCGATTAGACTTTTCATTTTGAAGTCGTCTTTGTATTGTAATTATATTTTATTCTTTGGAAAAAGGGGTTTAAATTATGAGAATTTACTTYTCCTTTCAATTTTCTTGACTAGTAGGTATTGTGGAAGTGATAAAATGAGCCAAGAGTTGTTCTTATGTTTTGAATCTTTTTTCTTGCATTTGAAAAGAAAAGATAAAACATTTTTATAACCTAGAGAATTAGGTTCCTTTTGCTTGTGTTTATTTCATGGAAATTAGAACTAATCATGCGTAGGTAATTATTCACCTAGTGCAGTACTCTTTGATCTACTGAAAAACTCTTTTGAAAATGAACTTACATTGAAAGAAGTGGGATTTTAAGGACTCGAAAAAAAACACCACCAAGACACCTTACAAAATGCAAATAACAAAATCCAAAGATACAAATCCACCTATCAAATTTATGTTCATGTGTGGGAAGGCTGGAGGCTGTTTTTCCTCTTTCTTCAGTTTCTAACGCTTCTTCCGTCAAGGCAGTCGCCGTACCCATGGCTTACAATCCTGAGGCACTGGAGCTGGCTCAGAGCTGAGCTGCACAAACCTTTGATCATCCCTGAACTAAATCGTTTTGAACGTTTGCTGAGACTGCTGCTTCCAGGGAGGAAGGGACTTGGGAGAAAGAGCAGGGCAGCTGCTCCAACAAGGATTTTCTGCTGGCAGCTTGCTCAGCCTGTCCATATGAGAACTGGATGKTCTCAGGAGATATACTGTATGAAACAGGCTTTGTATCTGTGTCTGTCCTCTGTGTTTCCAAATCTCACTCCCTGGTTTCGTTCCTCTCTGCCCACCAGGAGTGCAGCTCACACACCAGCGCAAGGGAAGGGCATCTCAAGGCTACAAAAATGGACCTTGACAAGTATCTTGATCCAATGCAGGTTAAGCCCAAGTCTGGGTTTTGCTTGAACAAGAGCTGGAAAGCTGCACTGAGAGGGGGCTCTGTGGAAAGGGACAGAAGGTCCCCCCTCGAGCTACACATGCCTGTGTTTAGATGACTCAGTTTATTCTTCTGACTTTATAACTGATGAAGAAGTGTTTCTGCCATCCTATAGTAAGTGCCTAGAGCGAGGYAGATAATCTGCACCCTAGAAGTGCCTGTTTGTCTCTGGATGGCATGTGACCATTCCCACAGCAGAAATCCAGTCTCCTCTTACAGCAACCCTCCAAGCACACAGACGCCTCAAAAGATTTTGCTGGAAGAAAAAAMTAAGATTAAACAATGCAGAGAAACTCTGAGATGCAGTATTAGTAAGGTCATTTGAACTCTCATGCTGACAACTCTGAAGTGCTTTTTTTTGSCAACTTTCCTTTAAATTAGACTGCAAATTGCAATTATTGGATGTCTGAGAGAGTATTATGCTGTGCAAGAAGTGATCACGGAGCCTCTGTGATGATGGGACAGCTTAAATAAAAAAGAAAGGGCATGAAAGCAATTTTTTGAAAGTTGGAAGCTGCCATGGATGAACCTTGACAAGAGGAGAATGAAATTTGTGAGTCTTTTTTCAAAGTGTGAAAATTAATTCAGAGACCCAGCGGACCTGTGACACTGATAACAGGAAATGAACCCTTGTATTTACAGAGTTCTGGTGCAGATGCGACGTGGTCTGAGTATAGCCGAATGCTGTGGCATGGTTGATGTCTCAGTCTTATTTACTGTTTATATCAGGGAAACCTCAATGACTCACAGACATAAGGCCCACATTGTACTGTACATATGCAGGAAAGAAAAAGTTGTCCTAACTTCAGATTTTTTTACAATCCCCATGTGAAAGGAGCTGGGACACTCAGTCCTCTTTGAACTAAGCAATGTTCTCGATTAGCTGAGATGGCTGATTTTTAATTGCTTCTAATCATGGCACTTAAAAACAGGAAACCTCTTGTAGCCTGTAAAAATTCTTTMATCCGCCTTCTCTTTGGACATGAAATTGTTTTATTGTATCTTAAATTAACTTGTTGGATCCAGGAAGGAGCAAAATTTGTATTTGTGCATCACACAGCAAACGGGGGTTAAATCTTCACTGAAGTTTGTCAGTAATACCACAACACTAACAACCTCCAGCCTCACCACRAGTCCATTATAGGTGAATGACTTTTTCTGCAGCCTAAGTCTCTCCTGATTTCCCAGGTTCATGCAGTGCCGTGTTTGTGCCTCACTGATAGCCAGGAGGTCCTGTGGGGAACATGGGCAACATTTCCTCACGRTATCTTTGGGGTTTACCCAGAGGTGGTACACAGTTTTATGCCTGTTATTCATGCCTGACACAGATGGGCGTGAATAACTTTGGTGTCATTATCAAATCTAGTGAAACTGCATAAAAGGCTGAAACTTTCTCTTGTTAAAATTTGAACCATCTTGGGGAAGAGGGGATGGAATAATTTTCAGGTTTCCAGCAGTTGATTGAATTTATRTCAAAACTGCAGAGAAAAACATTTTCTGGAACTCTGAAGAAAGATTAGATTTTTTTCTTCCTTCCAAGAGAACAAACTGTCTACCACAAAAAGAGTATCCACAGAACACTTTTACGAAGCCTAACTGATCTTACTAAGCAGTGTGGTTGTTACCCATGTGCACAGTATTAGAGTGTGCACACTGACACTGGCTGACAAGCAGTTTACGCATCAAAGTGCTGGAGTCTCTCTGTTGTGAAGGATCGATACCTTCAGTTCCCTAAAGACTTCATTTACTTAGTTTAGACTTCTACACAGAAGACTCTCTCTGGCAAATCCCGTGGACCGAGAACACTGCTCTGCCCTCTTGGCAAACAAACCTGAACTCTTCTTTCTCATAGCYGAGCCTTGCAAGTGACCTATGCTTGCTGCCTCTCCCACGCTGTCGGGGGACACTTCTCTGCATGGTTACCTTGGCCAAGGTAACCTCTGGGGTCAGGGGTGCAGGAGAGCTCGGGTGCAGCCTGATGCCTTTTTGTGCCTGAACCTTTGGCAGACTGAAAACCTGAGACTAAAATCTGCTTTACTTAAAAGATAGATTTTGCTCTTGGCACCTTGTGTAGTTRTCAGAAACTTGGCTATTTCTCTTTCTGTCACCCTGTGGCACCTTCTGCAGTTCTGTCTTTAAGCAGTTTCAAGTGTTACGTAAACATAAGAATCATGGAAGACAGCCCAGTTAACACATCAGGCTTTATTAATGGCCATTCCGTCCAGTCACCCTCTGACTCTTGCTTTGCTTGAGGCAATTTTTGTCTGGGTACTACATTTCCACTCATACTGATCAGATTTTAGAGTTCTCTGGCACACAGAAGTTGTGCATTTTCTGCTGTTGTGCCCTGCGTTGCTGACATTCCTTTTGGGCCTGGACAGTAAACTTAATTTGCTTGCTCTGAATAAAACCTTTGAACATTACCAACTTTGCTTTCCAGTCTGCAGCATCTTTTCCTCCATAGCTAAACGCACCTTGAGTTTGCAGATGACTTCAGATGTTTGAGCATTGATTGCAATCAGGTTTACTCAGCTTGTAGGTGCCTGCTTGTTTTKGCTCGTTGGGCTGTGTGCTTCTCCAGGTAAATTTTTATTCCTACACTAATTTAAGCAAGCAAGTCCTCTGATGACAGTGAGGAAAAAATGTGCTGAACGTTTGTCACTGCATGCTTGTGGCCAACATAGAACCTGAAAAATGCTGCCATTATACTAGATCCTCTGTGTTTGTCTCTCACCACCTGGTTTGTTTGTCAGTAGAGTTAATAGCACAAAATTCTCGAGCAGCATAGGTTGTTTCTCCCTCTGAAATATGTGGCATATTTATTTTCTTGGAAGAACTGTAGTATGAACTCATGACCACGGAGGGCTTCTCTTGAACCGATGGAATCAATAATTGGAAAAATAGTACAGAGCAATGTACTAAAAAATGAAGTCCTAGGAGGGTTGAAATCCACCACTGCTCACAAATTTGCGTAGGATTTAGTGAATGTTTCAGGTCTCAAAATAAGGTGTAAAGAAGTATATTTTCAAAGTACAAAGCCATGTAATTTCAACATTTCAAAATGAAATGTTTCAGATATACTGCAATATTACTCTTAATATTTCAATTGGAAAAAGACCAAATTGCCTGCAAACAGAGCCACAAATTTCACTACTATATAATATGAAATCTGAACTGTGTTGGTTTCAGCAAGCAGATAAAGTCTGCAATAGTTGGATTTACATTTTCACCATCAAATAAAGCTAGGTGAATTGTTTGCAATGACTTTGGATGTCTAAGTCAGATTGGCCTAGTTAATTCAAAATTGTAAGTCCAGAGGCTTTTTTAAAAAAGTCTCTAAAGGTCAGCTTGGTTCTATTGATTTCTTATTCTTTTCTTTTCTGTATGTATATTTTATTTTTTTAATTTTAGTTGAGACATTCAAAGGCAAGGGTCCATTACTGCCCACTTCTTTTCCAGTCCAGTTTACCATTTGTGTTGGTTTTGCATGGCCTGGTTTTGGTGGCGGGGAGGGGGTGAGGGGGGCACAGAGGTGGCTTCTGTGAGAAGCTGCTGGAAACTTCCACCATGTTGAGCAGAGCCAGTCGCTGATGGCTTTGATGACGGACATGCTGCTGGCCAAGGCTGGGCCAATTAGAGATTATGGTAACGCCTCTGTGCTAACATATTTAAGAAGAAATCACAATAAAGTTGGGGCACACAGTTGTAAACTTCCAACTAGAGAAGAGTAGGAGTGAGAACATGTGAGAGAAACAACGATGGAGGCACCAAGGTCAGTGCAGAAGGAGGGGGAGGAGGTGCTCCAGGCGCCRGAGCCGAGATGTCCCTGCAGCCCCTGGTGAGGCCCATGGTGAGGCAGCTGTGCCCCTGCAGCCCATGGGGGCCCACGGGGGATGCAGAGATCCACTCGCAGCCAGTGGGGGAGGYRCCCACGCCGGAGCGGGTGGATACCAGGACACTGTGATCCAGAGGAGGTCCCAGTGGAGAGAGAGGCCTTGCTTCCAGGCTGGAGCAGCCATCCTTGGAGGACTGCACCCCGTGGCAGAGTGACCCACGCCGCAGTGGTTTTGGGAGGACTGTCTGCCCGTGGGATGGACTCACGCTGCAGCAGTTTTGGGAGTGCTGCTGCTCCTGAGAGTGGAGCCATGCTGGAGGAGTTCACAGAGAACTGTCTCCCGTGGGAGGGACCCCACGGTGCTGCAGGGAAACAACTCCTCCCCCTGGGCAGCGGAAAGAAAATCCTGGGTGATGAACTGACCAAAAGCCCCACCCCGTTTCCCTGCACCGTTGCTGGGAAGGAGGGAGGGGTTGGGGGGAGACAAAGGTGTTTTTAGGGGCTTATTTTACTTCTCATTCTCTTACTCTGATATTGTTAGTAATAAATTCGCTTTGTATCGTTAGGTTGAGCTTGTTTGCCCTTGAAGTGTTTTCTCCCGGTCCTCTTCTCAGCTCACGAACCCTTTGTTAAATTTTTCTCTCCTCTGTCCAGTTGCAGAGCAAAGGAGAGTGAGTTAGTGAGCTTTTTCGTGGGTGCCTGGTGTTTGGCCAGTGTCAAACCACGACACCATTAAAGGAATAAATTTTGTGTATGTTTCCTGTATTATTGTGGCAGCAAGAAAATACATGTGCGGACTCTAAGGGTCATTTGGACACTGGTTCAAGAGTCCAAAAGCGTTTAAAAACCTGGAAAGATTGAACTACATGCTCCAGTGCTCAGATTTGATTTCTACTCCCCAACCCCTTCTTGAATGATGAATCATGTGCCTTAAAAACACACACTTTGAAAAAGCATGAAAAGATGGGAAAACCATGAAAATAAACAAAAAGCAACCCGTCCTTTCCCAAAGTGTGAGGATAACTGTGCTAAATTGCCCACTTTAATCTCTCAGGGAGGCAGTTGCAGGACAGCTGGCACCTTCCCACCTTTCTCCAGAATCTTGGGTTGAAAGGGGCTCTCAGGGCCATGGTGGTTTTGTCATCAGTTTCCCAAGAAGCAGGGCTGCACCGAGGGTCCCTGCTGATTGTCTTGACATGGTTGACCTCTGATGGCCACCAACTGGGGGCTGTGCTTCCCTGCCTGCACCTTGCCCCATGAACACTTCGCATTCCTGGATGACTATGGCGGGCTCCTGGAAAGGAGTTGTGGCTAAAACATAAGGAATAAGGAGGTTGAACATAAGGTATAAGGAAGACCTAATGAGGCTACTGAGCCACTTTTTATCCAGGCATGATCTGAAAAATTACCTCACCAACCTTTAACTGGGTTGATTGGTTTTAGTTCCCTAATCCAGTATAGGAAGAAAACAGATGAACCCCATGCAGTGATAGCTGGTGTTGAGGCTAGGCAGAAGCATCTCTCTAACACAGCTTGAGCAGAAACCTTGTACAGGCTTGTTCATTGCTTTGCTGCTTGAAGGGAGTGAGAACAAACTAAATAATGTGGTGTATGTGCCACTGATACCATGGGTGTTGTCACCAAGGAATTTACACAAATGACGTTATGTTTATCTTAATTCAGTGGAAAACTGCTTTTGATCTGGATCCTGTAATTTGCCTTTTATCTCTGGTCTTCTCACAGGCATAAGAAATGAACTACATGTGTGGGAATTCAGTAGACTGGAAACTTATCTTTTATTTCCTTTCTTTGCATCTTGCAGTCTTGGTTTGAACAGAAGTTTTGGCTCTTGTCACATTATGTTTTCCTGTACATGGCCAGATTTTAAAAATAAACTAAATTATATGAAGCAAAAAGTCAGAGCTTTCTCTTGTTTGCTGTTGATAAAAGGAAATTCAGAATATAATATCCTTGCTTGCAAATCAAAACTCCCTCTTACAACTCCTTGAGTTAAATTAGAGTTCAGTACAAAAAAGGTTTGAAGATACTGCACTGATCAATTTTCTTTACTTTTTCAGAAAGGGACTGTTTGCTGGCATGAAGCTGAAGAAGAAGAAAAAAGGCGAGAAAGGGTTGACTATTGCAAACAAGGATGTGTTGGGTAAGGCCTCATAAATCAATATTGCAACTGGGAAAAGCAGGTGGTGGGGGATTATATTAGATCTAATTTCATGTGAACTCATTTGAATTGTGTCTCAAGGCTCAGCATTGATAAAAGAGGTGGTAAACTCCTTATCACTCCCAAATAAACAGAGAGTGAATTCTTTTTGCATTAACTATTTCATGAAGTTCAAATTCTGTGAGTTCACACTGCTCTCTCTGGTAGAGCAAACTAAAAATTTCAGCCTGACTCTTACCATAGAGAGATGACATGTTTTGGAAAGGTGGTTTTTTTTTTTTTTTTCCTACTTTAGAGGTAGATAATTCATTACAAGTGTATAATTCCTCCAGAAGTTCAGCTTCTTTTAGAAGCCATAAGTACACAACCTGCATAGGCTCTGATGGCTGGCTGGGCTGGCCCAATAAAGCTGGCAGCTTTACTTAGTAGTGTGTATGTGCCTATTGTGGCTGCACATGGGGTGAGGAGAGCAGCTACAGCCACATAGAAATGGTAAATGATTTTGCACAGGAGGGGAGCTGCTGCTGTAATCAATGCTGGTCGACACAGACCACTACAGTATCTCTAACTAGGGCACCTCAAAAGATAGAATATTCAGTTCATGCTGATAAATTCATGGCTTTGCTCCAAGTGATCTTTTTGCTACTAGAAATCAGAGGTGGGGTTTACTTCCTTGTTTGTTTTCTTCATCAGGTGATCATGATGAAAGTGCAAATTTTCTCCATGACACTCTTGGAAAACAAGAAGAGGGAGAGCAAGAGCTAATGAACAGTGATGCTCTGTCCAATGCTTTTGGATCCTTAAGCCCGGAAAGGAAAAGGTTCTCCTTTATGTATCTTACCTAACATCTGTCTAAACACCTTTTACCACCCTTCCCAGGAAGGGAATTATTCTACAACAAAACATCTGACAGAAAATCCATTTGCTGACAGCAGTGATCCCTTCACTCCTGCTCTCCCACATGACTGAGAGCGATGTACTTGTCAGCTTGATGATATCACCAGATGCTATCCAGTGCAGGGAGAGATTGAAATGGATCCTGAAAGTGCCTCAACTACGCTAAGGAACCCTGCTAAAGAAAACAAGCCAAAGGGAACAGCAATCTTTGTAGCAAAGAGCTTGTGTAGTTGTTCTTTTCATACAGGGGAGGAATGCAGTCTGGTGAGGAATGGAGTCAGGTTTGATGGGATAAACAGGTGAAATCATTGCCATGCATGATAGGTAGCTGCACTGATTTGTGTGGATGCAAAATATTTCCCTATTAACAAGTATATGAGAAAGGCAGAGATGGTCTCTGCTGATGAAATCGAGCCCAACAGATCACAACARAGCTGTCTGCCATAAACAATACT
Organism: Amblyornis subalaris; assembly: GCA_018881555.1. Classification (NCBI taxonomy): domain Eukaryota; kingdom Metazoa; phylum Chordata; class Aves; order Passeriformes; family Ptilonorhynchidae; genus Amblyornis; species Amblyornis subalaris. The sequence goes on along the minus strand of JACAXG010000017.1, from coordinate 5,750,032 downwards.
TGCTTAGTGTTGAGGACTCTTTCCAATGTGTGTCCAAGTACCACCTCTTGCCTAGAAATGTCTTATGACTTCTTTTATCATTTAAACAGGGCAAAGCTGGTGACCAGAATTCATGAAGAGGAGATGAAATCCCAGAACTACCAGGTGAGCAGGGGGTGACGGCCCTTAAGTGCCTGTGAATTCCCCAGGCAGGCTGGACCTGAGCCCAGGAGTGTGCACGGTGTCCTTGTGCCCCACAGATTGCCATCACCATCATCGAGGCCAGGCAGCTGGTGGGTGAGAACATCGATCCTGTGGTGATCATCGAGATAGGTGATGAGAAGAAGCAAACGACAGTAAAGGAAGGCACAAATGCCCCTTTCTACAATGAGGTAGGTGCTTTCTCTTAAAGAAGAAATTTTCTTCAATGGCTCAGGGTGGACTCTGCCATTTGGTAGCTCATAAGGGGATGAATTAAGATTGTAGCACTTCCACGTCTGAGCAGGGAGGTCTGTCCAGGAGACTAAGCCCCAGCAATAGCTCCCTTGGGTTTAGATCTATTTGCTCTTTCTCTTCGCAAGGTCTGTCCAATCTGTTTCACACCCTCTCCATCACATTCTGCCCTACTCCCAATGCTGCTGCAGTTTTTCAAATGATCCATTTGGGACCTTTGTCTATACTGCACCCACAACACCCCCAATCCATTTTCTACTATTTCACTGTTTCAGCCTTTCCTTGACAAAAGTTTATTCCAGTTGGTGACAAATGAGATCATAACAATCCCCCAAACCAACAGGTCCTTTGGGTTTCCTTGTGCTTCCTGTCCCTTTTGACAATACCTTCTGATGCAGACCAAAGCCCAYAGGCATTTGTGAACTGAGTCTTGTGCAGCCATGCAAGGAGAAGAGTAGAACACAGGACTGGGCCACGGCAAAAACATGTCATGGGCGAGGAAAGGGTTTTGCTGTGTCCACCACTGCCTCCCCAACACTCCCAGTGTCTCACCAGGGCTCTGTGTGGTAACAAAAAATGCTGAACCATGCAGCTGACAGTGCTGGCTACCAGCACAAGGATGGTTCTGATCTGCTGTCCCCTTTTCCCACAGTACTTCGTGTTTGATTTCGTTGGACCGCAGGTGTTGCTGTTTGACAAAATAATCAACATCTCTGTAAGTACCTAGGAAAGCTTAGCACAGTAAGTAAAGGTCATTGTTGTTTGTGTCACTTCAGGTATAAATGATTCTTAATGTAGCTAAAAAGAAATCGTTTTCGGTACCAAGAGTGCTATAAAGTCGGCACAAAGCATAGGAAAGAGAAAGGCTAGAGGAGAGGAAAGGGAGGAGAGGAAAGGGAGGAGAGTCAGCTGGCAGAGACTTGAAGAAACATAACCCTAAAGAAAGATTTAGTCTGCATTTTCAGGGACGCATTGCTGGCATGGCAAACTGCAGGGTAGAATGAGAAAATTCGGTTTAGCTCCCTCTTGTCATCACTGTCTTCATCCCTCTAATATTCAAGCTGCCACTTGATACAAATGACTGAGTTGAAACTTCTGCTTTATATCAGATACAACTGTTTCTAACTAAACTAAATGAAACTAATGCAGACACCTTATCCTCAGCAGTGGCTCTCAGGCTGTCTGGGAGTGTCAGTGGTTGGTTGCTATTAGCAGGGGAGTGGTCTCCAAGAGCTCAGTGCTGCTGCCACTGCTCACTGCAACTGAAATCCTAGCAAAACTATCGAGGTACCTTATTGCTCTCTTCAGATGCCTGAAACAAGGTTATGGATGGGTGGGGGTTGGTCTCTTCTCCCAAGTAACAATCGACAGGACAAGAGGAAATGGCCTCGAGTTGCTGCAGGAGAGATTTAGTTTGGATCTCAGGAAAAATTTCTTTAGTAAAAGGGTAGACAGGCATTGGAACAGACTGCTCAGTGAAGAGGTAGAATCGTCATCCCTGGAGGTATTTAAAAGATGTGTGGATGTAGCAGTTGGGGACATGGTTTAGTGGTGGACTTGGCAGTGCTAGGTTAATGGTTGAGTTCCATCTTAAAGGCCTTTTCCAACCTAAATTATTCTATGATTTCGTGACATCTCAGAACAGTCCTGATGGAAGACACAYGTGCTCTAGGACTTGGGGCATTAGATAATGATGTGCAGTTTGGAAGGCCAAGTCTATGGAGCCATGTAAATTACCWTGTCTGAAACTCATCACCACATTTAGCAAAGCTGCTAAGGAATTAAAGACCTCATGAGACTCTGGACAGTGCTTTATTTGTATTATTTAGAAATATCACAAGCTGTGTTATTTTTGAACTCTTTTTTTTGCCAAAAGTCCACCCACTTTGTCAGAGATTTATCTGGCAAATAAACAGTGAGTTGTTGCTACAGGAAAAGTTCTTTTTCTCTGAAGTGCTTGTCCATTTCAAAAAGGTACACCAGGAAAGGATCTGTGCTTGTTGAGCTTGACAGAAACAAGCAGTGCTCAAGAGCTATAGGACACACCTTAGGGATATTCACTGTCTACTTGCTTTTCTGAGCTGCTGATAGAATGACTTTTCCCAGCAACAGAATAAAAAGTGTTCATTTACACATGGACAGCTGGACAACAAGGTTTTCAATGCTAACAGTAAATTGACAGAATCCTAAAGTTCCACTGAAATCCACTATATCACATGCACAGCTCAAACATAAGAAGTTCATCACTACACARGGTATCCACAGATCTGATGTTCGCTTACCTCTGAGGACAAAATTTACCACAGGCTGACAATGGCATSGGAGTAGATATCCCCTCACTGCTATGACACATCACAGTGCACGGCCCCATGGGTATTTCAGATATGATTCGTATATCAGTGCAGTGCCAAGACACCAGCTCTTGTGTACTGCTGATGCTGACACTTTTGAGGGATGTATAATTATTTTTCTCTGAGATATGGCCAGTCTTTCCAATCTCACATTCTTTTGATAAAGATTCCATCTATCCAGTGGTGGAGGGGAGACTACTGGCTTTCTGAGTGCATTGGAGGTGTGGGAAAATGTGTCACCCTTACCTGCTGTATATCTGCACAGTTTCATCAGGCTCAGCAAACTTACTTTATTTATAGCAGATGAAGGTGCAACACTAAGAAATTAAAGGTTTCCTAGGTAAAAGTGACTTTAGAAAAAAACTCAGTAACAACAATGAACTAACCTAGTGTGGGGCTCAYGTATGCTACTGAAAACAGATTCATTACCTTGCAACACAGTTTTGGAGAATGCAATGCATCAGGGGAATAGGAACAAAAAGAGGAAATATGTGTGCTGGGAGTGAAGGAAGCCCTGAGGGATGGAAAGTTTCACAGCACTTGCTTAGGATGAATCTCACTTAAAGAGAAGCAAAGATTGGCAGCCTCCATTATCAGCAATAATTCATGCACCAAATTTGCTTAATCTGTAAAAATGAACTTATCTGCATAAGGAAGCTCAAGGAAAACAAAAAAGCTTAGTGCCCTTGTCCATCAGTTCAGCAGTTACTTTAGCTGTATTCAGACCCTGCATTTGAGGGAAAAATGAGACTTTCAATTTCCCAACACCTGCTAATTACTAGATTTTTTTTTCATTATTATCTTCCAGTACATTTCAGCAAACTTGTAGTAATGCCATAGTAAATCTGAGGTGCCCCTTTCATGCTAAACCTGTATCTCCAGTACTGAAATACTCTTCAGTTTAACATTATATGTGCTTGTCCTCATTCTGAAAATCTGAAGAAAATCCTTCAGTCATCTACAGAGTCAAGTGCGAAAAGACACAAACCTTTAATTAGATATGGTGTGTWTGTGATGCTTCCTCTCAGAGGAGACAAGAGGTGTTTGCTATAAACTTCATGCTCACTTGCTTTGTTACATTAGAAAAAAGCACGCTTGGAAAAAAAAGGACCAGGAAAGATGCAAAGCATTTGATAGAAGCAGTGAGTTATTTCCTCAGCAGTTAAAAACAACTGTACTGCAGGGAGTGGAACAGGGGCATTTACCCAAGGGCACCACATTTCACAAAGCAAACCTCAAGGACAGAGAAGTGAGTTTTACACATTTAATGTTTAATGCTCTCTGAACATGCTGTCATGGAGAAGAAATGAGCAAAGAGCAATGCGACAGCACCACTTTGGACTCACCACATACCCTCCTCTTGTTTCTGAGTCTTGGAGAACCTCGCGGGTTTTTTTCTGCCTACAGAAAGGCTACAACCTTCTTCCCCCTTTAATCTATCCTAGTTGGATCCGTTGATTTGGGTATTTCCATGTACCTCCTCCAAAGCTGTAATATTGCCTGGCTTGAGGGTGAAACCCAACAGTTTTCATGACTTCTTTCCTGCTCCCATTGATACGAAAAATATCTTAGATGTTACGAACCCCATGGACAAAGACTGTCCAACTAGTTAAAGTTAGAAAGAAGTATGTTTAATGACAGCGCTGGGACAGCTGCGTGCTAGGACGTAGTGTCGACTTCTAAAACAATACACAATCTACTTATCTACAAAAGGTTTGAATATTCAAAATACAAATACATAGTCATAGCATAAACACCTCCCATCTCCCACTTCCTATGATAATTAGTTAAATGTCATTAAGCATGCGTACTTCACTTCTTAAATGGGTCTGGGGTCTATTTTGAATTGAGGAATGGGCTTTATGATGAAGTCAGACCGTAGTCTTCATCTCTGACCTTTCTACTTTTGCACTTTTACAATTGATTTGACCCTAAGATCGCCGTGTTCTGCCCTCCCCGTTACCCATGAGCAGATTCTCCAAATAGAGTAATTAATACATGTCTTCCCTCCTTCTGATCTCCCTAATTCAGTTTCTCTATTTCTTATGTGGGTACAGCTGAACAAACTTCTAATGACCCACAATCAGTCAGAGGCCTTCTTTTAGTCTCTTTCTCAGCTAATTATTAATTTCTTAATTAACTCCAGCTGAATCTATCTGCTATATGGCTTTAGCTAACTCAAATTAACTCCTTTAACTTAAAACTAAATTCTTTGCAAAATTTGTGTTTCACCATGTGCCCCATGCCAACCTCATAGGAAGGAGGGTCCAGTGCTATGATGGGATCTGACGGATCAGCACCACGGATTGAGGAAAAACAGTACCAGTTTATGAAGCATTGGCTTCACACTGGTTCCTCTCCCACGTGAAGGCTGTTTAATTTTTAAGCTTTAATAGCAGAGTAAAATAAAACTGCTCCTTTGTCCACTTTCGATTTTTCAGCTCTAGAAACTGCTTCCATGTTGACATGAGGAATTATCAAGGACAACTGAGTGTATTCCCCAAGTCACAGTGGCACACTGACCCCAGGCCTTTAACAGGGAATAACATTATATTGCAACTAGAAACCTCCTGAATTTTCTGGTGACTCTTGATGAAGGCATCAATGATCTTTACTTTGAAAAACGTATGTCTCCTCCTCTTGAAAAGTGTACAAAATAGAGTCCATGACAAATCCAGTGCAAAATCACAGAAGTCTTCCTATCTAGAAGGATGTGTAGGTCCTATCTAGGATGTGTAGGTCCAAATAGAGGGTACGATGTGTTCCAGATTCCTGAAGCATTTTCAGGGGCTTGATTGTTTACTTCCAATATTTAGACTTAGCTTCTGTGGGCTTGAATGGGCTTAGTTTCTCTTTGCAATTTGGGCAAGGTGTTCCAGAAAATTCAGCCTCTTTCAGAAGCTTTTCCACAACCAAGGAATAGGTTTCAACCTTTTAAGCTATTCTGAAACCAGGTGAGATATATTTTTTGAGAAATACAGTTCTAGAGTAAATCTTCCCTTAGAAGATGTTGCCAGCCTCTGCCTTGTCTGCAAAGTGAACCACATGCGAGTATTTGAAAACCAGACACGGAAATACATGGATCCAGGAATGGCAGTTGAAAATTATTAATTAAATTTGAATTAAATTAAATTCGTTACTTGGCAGGAAGAATTCGGAGACAGACTCGCTGGGGCCTGCTTGCCATCTAATTTACATCTATAGCACTTCTGTCATTCCATTAATATTATGGGGGGTAGATTAGAATTGAGTCTTTTGGTTGATGTGCACATCAAAATGTTGCCCAGAAACACTTCAATTCTTTCTCCTCTGAGTGTACTCAGTTCTTATGGCAATTCAGCTATTGTGCTGAAAGAGATAGAATTTCTGCAGCCTAGTGAGAAACCAGTCATGTCCCGTGTGTTTATATTCATTATGAGTTATTTAAAACTGCCAGGATAAGTAATATAACTGCATCTGCTCTGAAGGAGCATCCATCTAATTCCTGCTCTATACAACCCTGGGATGAACCTGTGTGGTTCCACTCAGCTGCAATTATATTGTATTCTAAATTGGCACAATGTTGGGTAAAGAACATATTTCAAATGCTTGCTGTGTCTGCTGTGGCTATGTGCCCCCAGTTTTGGGTGGTGCTGGATGTTGCTGCTTATTACCTCTGAACCAAATGTAATCTTTGGACTGCTCTTTCTTATGCTGACTGGGAAGAGAGGCAGTGACATTCTTTGATCAGCCTTTTTCTAACAGGTTATGCACAATAAACTGATTGGGAGTGTGCTGATAGGCTCCTTTAAAGTGGATCTGGGGACGGTGTACACTCAGCCGGGTAAGTGGTGCATTTTCTGCCCTTTTTCTGTTAAATGAGATGTGAGCCAGGGAACGAGAGGAGAGGGAGATGTGCTGCTTTTCCACTTAAATGCWTGTGGTTTACGCTAAGGGGTGAACTTAAAGCTTTTGGAAGGGTTGTTTTCCTATTTGGACAGCAGAGTACCAGCCAAACTGTTGGAAAGAAGTTCAACACTGAAAACACCTTGGCATCCTGACCATTGGTGGGTAGCACTTTTCAAGGATGGCATTTCTCTTAAGTGGTCAGAGTGTGCAGCTGAATGTTCTCCAGAACACAACTGCACCCATTTGTTACAGAGCATCCAAAGCTCTGCCATGTGTTGGGGTAGAAGGAGTGGAGGGAGGGAGAGCAGGATGGAGAGTGGAAGGAATGGTGAGGAGAGCACGAGACAAGAGGAGGAGCAGACCACAACAGGAGAGAGATGGTGACAAAGACGTGACCATGGGTCCACTTGACCTGTCATCTTCAGAGCTGTCCAGTGCTTTCTGAAATTTGAAGCTAAGAAAAGATCACCTACCTCTCTTTTGGTGTTTTTTTACAACCATCCACAAAATATGTATCTCTTTCTCTTCCATAAACTCAAGGACCTGGTCTCTTCTTTGACTTTGGGAAAGAACATATTTAGGCCACTTGCTGTAGATGTCATACAGTTATGGCAAAAATGTGGAGTCATTCAGGCCACCGTCCTACAAGATTCCCATAAGAGTCAGTAGAGAGAAATATCCTATCTGAAGTGAGCAGTTCTATGTCCATGCTCAGGCTGTGTTAGTCTCTGAATTCTGTCCTGTATCTCCTGCTCACACTTTAACAGGAGAGTGGTGTCCGAGGGTTGATCATGAGCTCATATCCCTGGTACGCTGTGGTCTCTCCTTCCCACTCCTTTACCCACCCAAGGAGATGTCCAAGGACTTAACGTAAGATCTTAGGACCTTTCTCGATGGGGTTGTTGAAGCAGGGCTGCAGCAACGGCTGTTGTGCATTTTCCCCCTTGAAAGATGGAGCTGAACCTACTTTTGACTACTTCTTCTTCCTCTAATGGCTGTCCACTCTTCTTCCTCCCTTCCTCAGCTGTCTGCCAATGCTACAGTGGCTACAGCACTCAGCAAGGGTTTTGCTGCCACAGAGTTCTGAGATCTTCAGACAGTTCTCATCAAAGAGGTGGCCTTTCCTCATAAAGCCTCAGCCTTAGTTCGGCTGCTGAAATCTCACCCAACCTTCCACTGGTCTTCAGTCACTGATCTCACTAACTATTGATAAAAATGAGCTGGTTTCTGACAAGCTCTGGATCAATCCTTTGTTTGCCTTTTTGATTACACAACATTTGGGACCCTCCAGAAGTGTGGTAAACAAGTGCACTTCAGCACAACCCTCCAGAAAACACAAACGTTGTTTGATGTACCTTTTCTGGGAGTGGAGAGGAAAATATCTGCATTTTTTATACCCTCTATTTGAGTGTTTAAGCTTGTCCTTCTTACAGGTCATCAGTTTTGTGACAAGTGGGCACTTCTTACAGACCCTTCTGACATCAGGACAGGAGCCAAAGGATACCTGAAGTGTGACATCAGTGTGACTGGGAAAGGTGATGCAATACAAGCTACACAGAAAACAGCTGATACTGAGGAGCAGATTGAAAAGTACTGCAATAATTTGGTTTGGGTTTTTTTTTACTGCATTCTTCCTTACAAGGTGCCTCAATAGTCCTCTGCCCTCCTTTCAGTCGTTTGCTTGTTAACTCAGGGTTAATAGCAGGATAGCACTGTACACCTGGCTGTTCTGATGTGCTCAAAGAGAGTTTTTACAATCCTCTCATCTAAATTGAAGGGCATGTTAGGGTCACTTCTCTGTAGCTGATAGAATTGACCTAGTCCTCTGGCTAAGTTCCAAATTACCCCTGACAGAAGGTTCATTGATCTGGAACCAACTAATGATTTCTTAAAGAAGTGAAGTAAGAAGAAAAAATATGAGGAAAACCTATTCCTTCTCCACTCTCAGATGTGTGTGTATGGATATTTCCATATCCTTAGATAAACTCACGTGTATTACCATTCTCCTTGTAAAATACAGAAGTTCAAGGTGGTAAATATGCTACCAGCATACTTTAAATTTTACTGAAGCAATGTTTCTGGTCAGTGCTGATATCCTGGACCAAGTCTGTGGAAAGTCACAAAGATGATAGATGACTGGAGCACGTGGTCTACAGGGAAAGATGGTGGGTGTCAGTTTTTTGAGCCTTAAGAAGAGCACTCAAAGGGGTATCCTACATTAAGAGGGCAGAGACAGGCTCTTTACAGATGAATAGCTCTTTTCAGTGAAAGAGGCTTTGGAGGCAAGTAGGAGCAAAGGAAGTTCAGAACAGATTTTTTTTTACCATAGAGATGGTCAAAGGTAACAGGGGCCCAAAGAGAGTGGGAAATCTCTGTCCTTGAAGATATTCAGAATTTACTGAACAGGGTCCTGGGAACCTCACCTGACTGTACCTGATTCTACATAACATAGACAAGTTTGCTGAGTAAAGCTGTATGACTTTCTCATGGTGATCAGATTTTTTTTGGTTTAGATGAAGAAGCAAATTCGTACACATTTTTGTGTCTTCTCAGGATATATGGTAACTCAAGGTCACAATGCTGTTGGAAAAAATATCACTTCATTGTCCGAGTTTTCGATTTTAAGAAAACAGCTTCTCTTTGCCTTTCAGGAATCTCTTGATCCCCAAAGGCTTCCCATCTGAAAGACCATGGGCCAGATTTTATGTGAGAATTTACAAAGCAGAAGGACTTCCGAAGATGAACTCTAGCATCATGGCCAATGTCACCAAAGCATTCATAGGCGACAGTAAGGACCTTGTGGATCCCTATGTGGTGGTCATGTTTGCAGGTCAAATGGTAATTGGGATCTTCTTGATCACAAAAGTAGGCCTTCTTTATTAGCTGTGCTACAGGCAGGTGATTACTCTGATGTCCTTTAACTTATGGTTACATGAATTGAGTAAAACATGTATTTCTGTCATCAGAAAATGTTCAGTTCCTAAATTACACAGAAATAAAGTGGTGGAGACACTTAATGCCAGCAGATGTAGTATCAGCCTCACAGCAGTTGGCTAGAGGCAGGCAGCAGGAAGGGAAAGAGAATTCTGTAGCACTATTACTAAAACATCAAGTTACAAGACAGTGATTTACCCAGCACAGTATTAGGTAAGTGCTATGTTCTGGTCTCCCTAGAGTGAAATAAAGAAGTAGGGCTGAAATCAGTAAGGATGGTTCAATCAGGGTTTTAGGGCTGTGTATTGATTTCTGAATTACTCTGCTGAAATTCAGGACCTTCTCAGCTTTCCTGTGGGTAGAGTAAGCATTTTAGCAGACCGGCACAGTGCTGCCTGGCTTCATAGCTCCCAGAGCAACTTCAGCATCAAAGATGGTGACAGATTACTGTTTAGAAGGGCTTCTGACTTCGATTGAAGAGGGCTGTAGAGGAGGTCCAGGGGCCTGGTCGCCCTGGGGTACGCCCATGAAACACTGTGTCAAGGAGCCTGTCTTGATTATTGGTCTAAGTAAACAAAGAATCAAACTGGAAATGATTTTAAACCAGCAATGCTTTCTGTATGCAAGGAAGCCTTATGGACAGCTCCAGTTAGTCCTTCCGAGATGTTTCAGACATCGGAAGGAGGCTCTTGGTGCTGATTTCATGTTTTGTTGCAAATCCAAATGACAAAGGACTACTTTAACTATCGTGGGTTAAAGCAGTCAAATGCATGCAGCACCTTCAGGCTCAATAGAGGGTTGAAGAAGACACAGAATTGGGTCACTTATGTGAGTTTGCACACTGGTGTGCAAAATATGGTTGTATAGGCAGTGTTGGTGGGTTTCCTGACTTGGTTCTCCCCACCTAATGTGAAATCAGAAGTCCTGCCACGGCCAGCAACCGCATGGACTGTGGTTACAGTCCTGCCATCTCCTCCAGGTTAGGAGGAATAGCTCCAGAACCTACACCTCTTGCACACAGGCATATGTCCAGAATGTGAGCCACAGTAATCATATTTTGTGCTGGATAAATTGCCTCATTTAAGGTAATCCCATTGGTATATGCAGCCTGGCATCTGTAATGAATTTAGTCTTTTATGAGACAAACTGCGCTGCATCATCACTACCCCGATTTTTCAAAAACCATTTGAAGGCGTGCAGTTTGTAGCAGAAATGCCAAAGTCTGGCTTTACAGATACATTTTGTGGATAAGGGCCCTGAAGAATTAGGTTTTGTTCCAGGCTCTGCTGTGTGTAGGTGAGAATTCTTTAGCCGTAATGTGGTCTTCTCTTAGATATGGAGGGCAAATTAAACAAGCTAATAGAAAAGCCAAAGTACTTTCAAGATAGGATATTTGTGCTTTAAAAATGGTCAGAGAGATGTTGCTAAGTGCAATTTCTGCTATACTCATTGCCATTCTCCAGAGTTCAACTCCTCTGGAGTTAAATTTGCTGGACTTTCATTTCAGGGCCGGACAACAGTGCAAAAGAACTGTGCAGATCCAGTGTGGCATGAACAGATTATCTTCAAAGAAATGTTCCCTCCACTCTGTCGAAGAGTCAAAATCCAGGTCTGGGATGAAGGCAGCATGAATGATGTGGCCTTAGCTACCCACTTCATTGATCTGAAGAAGATATCAAATGAACAAGATGGTGACAAAGGTAAAGGGGAAAATGTCTGTTCCAGGATATGCCCCTAAGGTAAAATCTACTTGCATGGGATCTTGGCACTGGCTAATCCTATTTTAGGAATGTCCAGAACTTGAGCGTTGGTTCTGAGAGACCTTCTGTTCACGTCATATTACATTGTGCTCAGTGCATGGAGAGTCTGCCACGGTTGTTCTTGTTAAAGGGCTGCTGCATAATTTGGTACCTTCTCTAAGACTGTGGTAATAGTCTAATCCATTTGGGATGACTGGTGTAAATTTATAGTTCGTGTGAGTTTCTGTTGAGCAATGAAGCCACAAACTGAAAATCACTGACAATCACCAAAAAATCAAAGGCAGAGCAGGCTTGTGTTTTTAATCTACCCAGTAGGAGCAAAGTGTTTATGTAAAGCTCAGTTGGGTGCTCTCAGCCCAGGGAGACACCGTGGACAAGTGTGTTATCCTCTGTGTGAGAAGAGGCTCACTATCTGGAGTCTTTCCACTGATGTTTGAGTCTACATGTATAACCTTGTTTATGTTGCATGACCTATGTGTCAAACATGGTCAGTTATCGCAGCTTAGCAAAGGCACAGTAACTCCTTAAACCTGCCAATTCAAATGTGTATCTGAGTCCTTAATCAAAACATAGAAAAATTCATATAAACTGAGTGACACAGACTTGGAAACAATTTGGACTACAAGAGAAAGCCTCCTTTCCTCTCCCACCATGTCCCAGCCCTTATTCTACAGCAGCAAGCTCTTTTTTCAAGAGATGCAATAGACCTCCTGCCCCAGCACATGTACAAACACCTTCCAAGAAAGAGCTCCACACCAGCAGAGTCGGTTGGGTATTGGCAGAGGCTGCTTGGTTCCTAAGAATTGCCCTGGGAAACAGTGTTCTATATGAAGCAATGCCCACCTGCACAGAAATTAGTCCAGGTTTGACTTCTGGTGTGCAAGACATGAGATTTCTTGGAGCAGACAGTGAGAACAGCATACTAAAAACTAACAGAAAAGCCATAAAGAGTATTTTGTCTCCAGGGTTTTTGCCTACCTTTGGGCCTGCCTGGATCAATCTCTATGGCTCACCCAGGAACCACAGCCTCATTGATGACCACCAAGAGCTTAATGAAGGTTTTGGAGAAGGGGTCTCCTTCAGGGGACGTCTCTTCCTTGAGATTGCTGTGGAGATACTTTCAGGAGGAGCCCGTGAGTCGAAGTTTTCAAGTATTATCAAGGATATCAAATTGCCATCCAAAGATAAAGATTTCAAAGCACTAAAAGGAAAAGACAAAACTGAGAAAGCAGGAGAGGATCGAAAGTCAGCTTCTCCTTCAGATAAAATGAACTCAACAGAAGTGGAAGTTGAGCCATTCGACGTACCTTTAGAGGTCAGTATGATAGTAAGAGATTGGGTGTCATGTGTCCCTAAGCCTCCAAGGATGGCACTGGTGTGTGGATGTGGGATCAGGCCATATAATACTGCTTTTTATGCTCCCTACAGCTTCTCCATGCTTCCATAGTCTTGGGAATACTTGGTGTTCATAAAACTTAGTCTCCTGTCCTTTTATCTCTTCCGCATCCACATGTTCCTACTAGAAACTAATATGATGTAATATCTGCTAATTGACAGAGAGCCAGTGTGGTCAGCTGGGAATTATAAAATCTGACTTCATTAATTCAAGAAAATCGGTAGTAGTCAATTGAAGCCAGTAGAGAACCATTGACATAGAATTTGTGCAAATGCAGCAAGATAGATACAATCTAGCCTGTTTTACTTTCCTTCTTTAATCCTGCATTGCCAATGTTGTGTTTGATAATCTCTTTAGAAGAAGGGCTGAAAATTATGTGCTCAGTTTCAAGGAGTGTTAACTGATGTTACTTTGCCTGATTTTTGCAAATAACTGATGTTATTTGCCTGATTCCACCTGTTATATAGGATTACATCATGGGAAGATCTGTGCTATGATGCTTTGAGAAGGTTGGGCAGTTGTGACAGGGTGTGTGGGCTTGGGAGCTGAGCCAATATTTGAGCTTTGATTCTCTGCTTTGTCACTTCATTTTCTGGGAGCGACAGCAATTGCTGCATATGCAAACTCATTTTTTTTAACCCACTAAATAGGAAAAAAATATTCTCATGACCAATTTTCCTCCCAATTCATCATGTCTACTACAACTACCTGAAAGGAGATTGTGGCGAGGCAGGGTTGGCCTCTTCTTCCAGTCAACTAGCAATAGGATAAGAAGAAACGGCCACAAGTTGTGTCAGGGGAGGTTCAGGTTGGATATTAGGAAAAATGTCTTCACTGAAAGAGTGGTTAAGCATTGGAACACGTTCCCCAGGGAACTGGTAGAGTCGCCATCCCTGGAAGTGTTCAAAAACTGTATGGCATTTTGCGATATGGTTTAGTGGGCAGGTTCAGTCAAAAGTTGGACTTGATGATCTTAGAGGTATTTTCCAGCCTTTATGATTCTGGAATTCTATGACATTGATCAAAACTTGGGCTTTTGTAGTGGCAGTCCCAGTGCACTTCTTAGGATATTTGTGTCATTTATTAGTTCTGATTCTTGGTCTTTTGACTCCATCTCTACAAGTGCATAGGAGAGGAGCAATTGCTCTTTAGTCTTGAGGTGTAGTCTTGACAAGTGCTGTTCCTTGGCCTGTGCCCTGGCATTACTGGCATGAGCGCTGGCTGGAGCAGGCCACGAGTGTGTTAGCAGAGAACTGGCATGGGCAATTGCAAGCTAGTTGTGTAAACCTGTGCCGTGGTCTTACTTTATTTACTCATATAGTTGTAAATTACCTCTGTCTCTCAGTTCTTCTCTGAAGACTGTAATAGAGGTGACATTAGAAGATATTTATTTCCATGTAAATTTTCCTTTATATGTAAGAAATCCATTACTCTGAGTATCTCAGACACTATGATCTTAGGTCCTAGCTAAATACCCCAGGTAGAGAATCAAATCCTGCTGTAACACCAACAGACATTAATAGTAATAATAAGGATTTATTTCTGGATGCTGTGTTTCAGTCTCAAATACATAATGAGTAAAAGGCAACTACATGATAGTGACATTGTTTTGGTTTTGACATTCAGCAATATTTCATGCTACAGTAGACAGTAATTGTATTACAACTTTCTGAAAGGAAAAGCAGGAATTGGAGACATTACCAATAATGCGAAAAGTGTCTCAAAGAGCCTCTGAGACAACAGAGGCAAATTATCCAACCCCACAGCACAACTTTATTGACCTATTCTGACAGCAAGAAGATATTAAAATTTGTTTTCTTTATAATGGGAGATAGATGTGTGTGTCGTAGTCTCTGAACCTCAGCTTTATTAGGCATCCTATGCTCTGGGTTTCATACTGGAAAAGTATAAAAAGCTAGTTAAGCTGGAGCTGCAATCTGTTTGTGCTCTCATCTTTGATATATGATGCTGCTAATCCTTTCATCAAAGACCTTCAGCCTTTTGCTGTGTATAGCAGAGGTTTTTCAAAATGAAGAGGTCATCGGCTGCATCAAAAACTGTTTCTGCTTTTCAAAAGTCAGGGAAACAAATATTCATGTAGAGATGATGTTTTATTCATTGCCTCATGTTGCAGAAGAAGCTAGTGCTGATCTTGCCTAATGGGCCTCATTTTGCAGGTGCCCATATTCTGAAATGAGAAGAGTTTGCATGGGAAGATTGTGGCCGTCAGGGTGTAAATCTGCGGAGAGCTCAATTCATAAAGTCTRTCTCATTTGAGCATAGTCTTAGTTTGGGACTAATAGCTTATTTTGTTAATGACCCAAGAGTGTCAGCAGTGTTAGCCGGCCCTTCTTGAGTGAGAGTCCGTGCCAGTGACAAGCAGGTGCTTGGTCTCCAGTAGGTGTAAACAGAGCCTAGCAAAGCSTTAAAACTCCACAAAAGGCCATTATGCTTTTCAGAGTGTGCTGCTGTGTTGAGACCCTTTGGTTCCTGTGCTTSCAAATTCTGTCAAAAGCTGAAAACAAGGTTACTGGGTTACTGGTTTCTGAGATGTGATGCCAGGGAAGGTAAAGAGGGGAGAACTGCACCTCCCCACACCAAGATCCCATCTTTGGGCCTGTGGTTTAAAACACAGCAGGATAAAAAACCCATGATGGACCGCTTCGTTTCAGTAGGCTTTTGCACAAGGCTGCCATTTAATGTGGACACTAGAAATCTTTGTGTCACTGGGAGCTGAATGTCAAAGTCTTGACTTTGAGCAAGGTCAAAGTCTTGATGGTGCAAACACATGGGCAGTAGAATAAAGTTATTCTGGGGAAAGCAGAACTGGGTGAGCACTCCCCTGCCTGGATGCATTACGATGGCATCATTTAGTATTGCAATGCAAAGGACGACTACTGCCACACTCACTGGTAAATTACTAATATCAGGATGGGGATATTTTGCTGATGTTGTACTAAAAGAGTGCCCTTAGACTGCCCTTGAACTGCCATAGATATATATTCTGAATGATGGTATAAGAGTATGTGAAGATGCTGAAATCATGTGGAGACTACTAGTGAGGCAGAGTATGAAGTGAGTGGTAACGACTTTTATGTAACCAGTTATGATGTAATATTGGCAATATTGACAAAACCAAAGTCACATGAATATATCCATTTTCCAGAGAAGAGCTATTATGACTTCTTCCTACAAAATGTACCTCACTGACCACCTCAGACTTACAGATCTGTGAGCATAACATAGCTTCTAGAGACCTGTAAAGATTCCCATGCACTGTAAAAGAGAATAGAAGGTAAAATAAATGCCAATATTTTCCTCCTTCTTCTCCAACAGATCTATGAAGAGAAATTTGAGGAGTTCCTCCTCTTTGGGACATTTTTTGAAGCCACAATGATTGATAGGAAGTTTGGGGACAAGCCAATAACCTTTGAGGTTTCTGTTGGTAAGTGTGTTAAGCTCTTATCCAAAGCAGAAAGGGAGCCTCAGGAGCAAGGAGATGATAGGTGTTGTTGACAGGTATGTCTCAGGGCTCAGATCAGCTTCAGAGTAGAGCTTACATTTAAGTTAAATCCTGATTATCGTTTCTCTGGATAGCAGTCAAGCTGGGCATACTGATGCCTAGCTGTCTTTACTCCTAGAATGCCCTGTATTAATACAAATCCTCTCACCCACCATATACAGCAACTTAGCCAGTATTCAGCCTCTTAATCACTTGAGAGACCAAACTCAGATAATTTACTTGAGGCAGAGTTCATTCTGTGGTGTCCATTGCAGTTAGTCCCTGGCTGAGAGGGAGCCCTTTGTGGGGAGGATCCATGTGCACTGTCTTGGCCAACCCCACTGAGCTACATGTGGGTCTGTGAGTGTGGCAGGGGGGTGATTTACAGCCAAGACTCAAAATGTGTGCACCAGCTTGTCATAAGATCCTCCTGATAAGTCCTGTGCTCTTCCAGTGTAAAGCAGGACTGTACTCCATGAGCTTCTCATGGTGGAGCTAAATTGTCCTTGGGAGCGGACTAAAGAGAAAATGAAGACATTTTCATGAACATTGAGTGCATATTTTCAAAGCAGAAGAAATGTCTGTTAAGATAGAAGCTTGAATTGGTCTCATTTCGCTTGCAGGGGTTTGACACCAAGAGTCCAGGTGCACAGTAGCACCTTGGCACTTCCAGTCTTTGTGCTGTTGTCCATGACTGTGCTCAGCTGTAAGGCTGTGTGTGCAGGGAGAGATGCCTGTGACAAACAGGGAAATCAACGAATGATACTGATTCCTGCTGAAACTTAGCAGGAAGCAGAGCTGAGAATGACAAGAAACTCATATAATTGGGGAAGAAATAATAGTGATTCTTGTCAAAATTAATGCTAAAGATGAATCTGGCTCTGAATTCTGGATCTGAACATCTATTAGCTACCTGTTGAAATTTGGACCCAAATTTGCCAAGTGGTCATTATTTACATGAAAGGCTGAACCAAAAGTCCAGATCAGGATGTCAGATGGGGTGATTCAGCACATTCTTCTCCTGCAGGGAATGTTTTCTGCCTGTCTCTCTTAAAATCTGTAATTATCAGTTTGATGGATGAACCTCTTTTCCAGTGCTGATGATTGGTCTTTAAGGCAAAATCCTATCAGGGAAGATGATTGTATCATTAGCAGAGCTGTCTGGCATTAGGCTTGAAGCTGGGGCCTCAAAGCATTGCTGTTACTAACTCAGCAACCCTACTATGCAAAATTTACTTGTCTGAAAATGACTTTTATCACTTCTTAGATCAGACTTTGAAATGATCATCTATATGTTGTGAAGAAGACATATATTTTCTCTGTGAATCAAGCCCATATCAGGGCTCCTGAGTATAAAAATACCAACAGCAGTATTGTTTTTATTTCTGAATTTTTTTAGCAAGAGCAGAAGGTCCTGGCAGCCAGCAACCAGAGAATCACATCACTTACTGATGTGATATATATATGGTGATGTATATGTGTGACATAGGTATATGTCACATAGGACAGGTAAGGAAGAACTGTCCTGGAATCTGATGTTCCAGGGACAAACATAACCTGTCATGACCTTTATAAACTGTGGTGGGATTAGAACAGCTAGATGAACAGGAAGGGACAAAGATTTTCCACTGGTATGACTGGTTGTTTTCTTTTTTAAAACCTCATTCATGTTTACCACCTCCAAGCTGCTCATCTCTTGTAAYCCTGGGTCTCTAGGTAACTTTGGAAGTATTACTGAAGGGCTGTCAGCAGGAGCTGGAGGGAAAAAGAAGACACATAATGGAGAAGCAGAAGAAAGCCTTCTGGAAGAGGGGGAACATGACATTTCTCATGACCTTGGAGTACCCTTGATATCCACCACACCCCCCGAGAAGCCACTCATCACAGGTGGGAACAGGTGAGGATCTGTGTTTCAAAACCTTATCATACAGGACTCTCATTCCTATTTTATCATCCTATGAGACTCATTGATGAATCCTGGCAGCATTAAACAATTTATGTGAAATTGGGGCTTTCAGATCCTCAATTACATCTTTCACAACAGTAAATTTTCTAGTCTTAACTGAAGAGAACAGGCTGTGAGCCATTTTATACTCATCTGATCTTGGCCTCGTGGGCTCTTGAACTCTTTCTGAAAGGATTGTGTTACAGTGACTGTACATTGGAAAGCTACAGGAAAATGCAACTTCTTCAGTGCCATCTCTGGTTTAGCATCCCACACTGTGAACCACAAGTGACATCCACCCAGTGACCAGCTTGAGAAGCACAATATCACATGTAAAATATTGAAATCTGTTCAAAGCAAAGTCAGCTTCCCAGAACACTTTCTAGAGCTAATAATTACACATACAGACTTAAATAGCAAGTAGTAACAGAAGTAGGAGGAAATAGTCCTTGAGAAAACAAATGGAGCAACGGATGAAAACATGCAGAACAGTTCTTCTAAATGGCCTTGTTTATAAATAGAAGTGTAAAGGTTTAATTCATTTGAAAGATGATAATAAAAAGAAGTATTTTCTTTGTTGCTTTGGTAGGTAGAACAATTCCTGATATTGTTGACTGCCAAGACTAGATGGTACCCCTTTCTTTAGAAGGCCAAGCAGTCTACAGATGTAAGGACCATGTGGAAAATATCAGTCTGGATCTGTTTGGTTTCTGGACATCTCTAAATTTAAAAAGCACTTTCTTTCTTTTCACAACCAATGGCTCTGTTGGTTTAAAWAAGAGCTAGTGAAAGAAAACAAGAATGAAAACATCACGGTAAAAAATTGTGGTTTGCAGCTAGTAAATAAAGAGAGGGGAAAATCTCAATGCTTGATAGAAAGACAGTTGCCTTTCCTCATTAACAGAACTGCAGATTGGGTACATGGAGAAGGTTATTATCCTCACTGAGAGAGTCTGGGATTTTTTAGTTTTTCCCTTAACAAGAATTTAGATTTAAAGAACTGTTGTAAAAGAATGAATCACTCTTCAAATCTGCTATTGGCTTCTTGGCTCACTCCGGTATTAATAAAGTTTCTCTCATTAAAGATCCCTTTTCCTCAAATTTATGTAGAATGCTGCATCTTTTATTCCCTCCTGTGCTATCTAAAACTGTTTGGCCAGCCACAGATACCAATTAATGAAGTTTTGACTGCCATCTCATAATGGCATCTTGCTGATCTCACCACTGGATATTTTTACTATTAATCAGTACTTAATGGGATATCCAGTAGTTTAGATAAACTGCATTTAGAATCATAAATGAACAATGGAAAACAATAAGAAGAGTGTATTTTGGAAATTAAAACCACTAACTAAGTAAAGGAACAGGCAGAGCAATAAGACTTCTAAAGCAGACCCAATGAAACTGCCAGGAGCTTTCCACATTTTTGTTAAAACATATACCACGGATAAGGTAACACTGAAAAAGTGGTTCCTCAAAATTGTGATAGTGGGAATAATAGATATGAAAGTTCAGTTTTCCACGTGAATTTTTTCAAGGCTATATAATTTTCTTAGTAATTCCAGTGAAAATACTCATAAGCTCTGTGAATTCCAGGTTAACATGTTCATGCCCTGGGAGACAGTTGAATTGATTTTGCCTCTTATGAAAGTACCAAAATTAATGACACCCAAGGCCTGGGTAGCTCTGCTGTGCACCAAATTCAATGGGTAATGCTCACCTTGTTGTAGGTTGTTGAGGAGAAAGTAAATGGAAAATTCTCTTTCTGTTTTGATATCACATAGGGCAGTAAAATGAAGTTGTAGAGAAGATATTAAGCTTTTTAAATGGAAAATATTTGCACAGAAACCTCTTAGGGATGTGTGGAAGTTAGGAGTCGTTGATATGACAYTTAAGAGCAACAAGTGATTTGGTTTCCATGGTCTTGGCTTGGTGATCAAACACATGTGGCCAGTTTAATCTGAAATGACTTAGATTATCTGAGGCCATTAGAGCCATGGTCAGAAGAACATAAAGTGGTTTATAGATGTTCATACTCATTAAAAAGGTCTCCACTGTCTCACCATTAGGGGACAGTGACCCCTAATGAAAATGTGGGGTCCTGTCTTGGAAAATGAGGAGAGCTCTATAGTTAAATCCAGTATGGCTGAGCAATTAATTTCATAAGGCTGTAGTATTTATATAAAGGAGGACAAAGTGCTTATTGGGTACATGGACTTGATATAGTGCCTATCACAGCTCTAATCAAAACATCAGGCTTTGTGGCAGGTCTGCAGAGACTCTGGTTATGCTGGCATCTTGCTAATTTTTTTCAGTGCAAGACACTCGTGCAGCTGAATACACAAAGAAAGCAGAGTTAGAAAAAGAGTCAATAGGACAACTTTGACCTAAGATCAAAAGTGAGAAAAAAGAGAGCAATGGATGCATTTTATCACTGGATTTTTATTGGTATCACTTTTACCAAGCAAGGTCTTGCAGATCAGCTTCTGACAGGGAATGTCAGTCTCCGCAAACTCTGAAAAAGAGCATCTTGTGAAAGTAATGTGGTGTTGAGACTCTGCCATGCCTCTCCCACTGTGCAGCATGTGGAACCCTTGCTTTTGAAGAGGTGGTTAGATACTAATCTTTTCTCTTTTTTCCCTGGTGGCTTCCCACCATTAATAATATTTCAGAGTTTCTCTGCATGCCTTTTTGCCTGAATTTTCTCCCACCCTGGAAAGCACTGAAATTAGATCCATTGACTTCAAACTTTTTTTCTTCAAGGATCTCACAGGTAGCATAAACAATGTTTGTGTTTGCTCTTCTCAGGATTTACTGGTTAGCACATGTGAACACATCCTGTTGTGTCTATGGTTTCTGCATTGTGAGAGCACCAAACAATTTTTTTTGCTATGTCTGCCCTTGAACCTTCATGATCAGCTCCCTGCCTTGTTTTCACAGGAACTACCAGTACTTAGCATATGATGAGAGGAAGCCCTGTGTTTGTGTCAAGAGCTACTGGGGCAACCAGACCTTTCGTCTGTACTCTTCCAACACTCTTGAGAAAATGGCAGATCACCTGGTAAGTGGCAACCATCCTCTCAGGGACATGTATTCAGCAAAGCATAGCAATGAGAGGTCACATTTCCCAAATCAGGCCTTCAAAATTTCTCCCCAGCTGTATTCCTTGCTGTTAATTTTGTGAGACAGTAGCTAATACTAACCCTTTTTCCCTCCCCAAATTGCTTTGAACTATAAGAGCTGCTYAAGTATTCCTGTCCACATTTCTTTTTGTTGCTGTAGGTCTGCCTTCTTTCCTCAGAAATGTTTTATTCTTTGTAAAAACATTCAAACAATTAAAATATGAGATACAGACTAGTTCTGTCTCCTRTGGCTCTAGCTCTGATGTCTTCTTGCCATATATATGCTGGGCATTCCTTAAAGGACAATTTTTGCTCTTAGTTTTCTTGAAAACATTGACAGAGACAGAATGGTATATCATCTCATGGGCAGTCACTGTGATGTCCTAGTTACAGTGTTTTACCATAATTATGGATTTTTTCTGCTCTTGCTTTAAGTTGACTACCAACAGTCTCAAGAAAGTAGTTTTGGGGGGAGGGGTTGGGGTTTTTTTAAAGTGACTTCTAATGTTGAATATTTTCATTTGGGGCACTCGAATTGAGAGTCTGATTCATCCCTCATTTATCCTTATACACTTCATAAGCAACAACACTGAAGTCATACTTATGCAAGGTTGTATGACGAGAAGACAGTGACTTATAAACCAATATTTTGAACCCAGGTATTTGAAAATTAAAATCTGAATATACGTATGTGGACAGATATGTTTGTCAGTACACCAGAACGTCCACAGGCCTTGCTGGAAATCCAGCTTTTTTTCTTAGTTTGTAAGAACAGACTCCATTTCTCACTGAAAACAGCAGGTTTTGTGATGGACCTTCCATATGGATTCAGGTGCCTGCTGAAGTTTAGGATGTTAACTCCAGCAACTTGCTAAATTTAAGCAGCAGGGCTAGAAACAGGACCAAGGAGAACTACCTTTATTTCTCCTACCTAGTGGATAATGTTTCCCACTGACTGATGTGCATCAAAGAAGAACACAAAGTTGCTCCAAGCAGTAATAGCTTGGACTATTAATTGGAAAGACTGGGAAAAGGTCAACATATATCATGCTGCTGGAGTCTTCTTTCTGCACACTTCAAGTGTAGTGATATATCAAAGGTTCTTTCTGTCAGGCCACAAAGTCGCCTCCCTCATTCTTGCTAGTCATAAATGGTGCTGTAACACCGGCAGAATGACAAAGCGCCCTCCTGTGCATAATGGCTTTCTCATGTGTTTTTCATAGGAAGAATCACTAGAGCAAGCAAAAGAGCTTATCAAGGTTTCAGAGACTGCAGCTGAGGAGAAAATGAAGGAGACCCTAAATGCTTTTATCAATCAAAGCAGGTAATTACTTTTGCTAGATGCATACAGAAAAATCAACTTTAATGATGGCTACAAATTTAAGGCTAGTCAAGGAAACTGATGACAATTATAAAAAAGTACAGTAAACTTACTGAGATATATATTTTATTTATTCTGCTGTAAAAGAAAAGGCCTTCCGAAACTGCAGTTTCTATTTAGGCAGAGAAAATATTTTCTTGTTATTTTCAATATTCAGTATTGACAATAGATGACCATCAATCATTGTCATATTATTTTGGCTTTCTGGACTCTAAGAATACAGTATACGTGATAAGTAGGATTTATTAAAGTGTATGATAGACTGTAAAAAAAAGGACAAGGTTAAGATGAAAACAAAGGATTCCACATACTGGTATAGATCACCCAGTGGGATCTGTATCAAATGACATGATTGGGCTTGAAATGGATACAAACCCTAATTTCTAGGTGTTACTAACCCATTTTTGTGAAGTGTAGTGGAGAGGTTTTGGACTGTATTCTTTGAATCTTACAGATGCATAACATTTTAGAGAATTCCAGCATTTTTGCCTTCTGGTTCATGTACTGCAGCAGACACAGAACATTCCAATGTATTTTAGCAGCTCACATTAATAATATAACACATTTAAAAAACCTGTTATTCGTGTGTCCTAGGGCCTTCATGACCACTGCTGAAAAGAAGCCCAAAGGGTTGAACTACACTGCTTTGGACAAAAAGAGACTCATGCTATGCAAGCAAGAGCTGGTATGTGTGTTCTTTTCCTATAAGCATTGATGCAATGATGATAACTGAAAACGCACTGGTTGTAGACATTTTATTTTCTATTTGATTTTACCATATGGGAATGCTTTGTAATCAATAGGATTATAGATTTTTTTTAATAAATCCCACTGTGCTTAATGAAGAGTTGTCAGGTACTCTAAAGTGAATCATAAGATGTTGTTTTTAGTTACGAATAAGACAGTACAGTAATGAGATGATTCTTCTTGTCCATGCATCTTAAAATGGAATGATGCTGAGTTCAGTGGAAAACCACCAAATTAACACTGCTGTTAGACATTTCACTACTGTGGTGGGGCTGAATTTCAAGACTAGTAAGATCTGGCATTTGATATTCGTGGACCTAGTAATCTCCTCCAGGGAATTAGTGAGAAGAAACCAAATTGGGTGAAGGTCATCTGGATGTTTATTAGGTTTATTTACTGTCTGTAGCACAAAAGGTTGTGCCTTCTGTCAGGACCAAGGCCTGGTAATTCTATGTGGCAATCGCATGTTTCTTGGGACTTCCATACATGTAGTATATACACAAAGACAAAATGGGAGACATTCACTTTTTATGTTATCCAGCTCCAAAGAGTTGTTCAGCTTCTGTTGTCACAAAGGAACATGGAACAAAGTGTCTCCATCTTCTCTTTTCAACTTAAATCAAAGACTGTTTCTCTTCCAGTCCAAACTACTAGACAACAGATGAAAAGTATATATTGTCTTTCCTGCCTGCAGGAAGCAATGTCCAGTGATGCCAAGGGAATTGTTCAGCAGCAGAAAAAGAAGATGCCACTGGACGAAATGATTCGTGAGACTCAGAGCTTTATAGATAAAATTCGATTCTTGGTTGATGAGGTAATCCACACAGAATTCAGAAAAAATTAAAATCCAAAACTTGGCTTTGATTTTTGTAATTCCATGTGAATAATAACTCCTGGCTTGGTTATCCAAAGAGTTCTCCTTCGATATCTGGACCCAATCCTGTCTTGCATTAAGTGGAGCTGTTAACAAACCAGGGTAGGAAACGCTGGGCTGTGTGGTGCGGAGAGGATGCAGCACAGATATATTTCCTTTTTAAATAAGGTCATCCTCTACCTGGTGGCTTGGAGAAGTCATCTTTCTGGTCTGAACTCATATCTCCACCTCTGTGGACACAGTGATTTAGACTGATATGAGCTCAGGAGTGTCTATACTATTTAGCCTTAGAATAACAGAAGAATTTATATATTTGGTCAGGCCAAAATCCATTCAGTGCAGAGCTGTCCCTCTGAGAGCTGTGTGTACTAGCAAACCAAAGAGGGCCATGGCTATTCCCTGGCTCTGTGAGCAAGTGGTACAGCCTGGCATGCTTTGCATCCTATGCACAAATTCTCCTCCTCCGTAAAACAGTGACCCTGCTTACAGTTCCTCCGGGGAACAGCCCCTTGCCTGGTCTTTGTTTTAAATCACACTCAGGCTTTGCTTGGGGAAATGTTATTTGGGACAGGGCAAGGTGATCTCACAAGCAGAAAAGACAATCATATGCCAGTGCTTGAGTTTGGTCCTGGTCCTTTTTGGTTTGCTGGTACAGATGAAGTTGATGGTATTTCCATGGTAGTTACTTATGTGGTCTGTGGGTAAGTTATTTTCTGGGACAGAGTCATACCCAGATTTTTAATTTTAGTTTCTCCTGAAACGATTTATGAAGTGGTTGCTCCTTAATCACTCTACAAAGCTCTTTACCTTCAGCTGTAATTAGAAATGGAGGTGTGAACTGCTAAGCATGAAGTGACATCTTCTTTTAGTTCAGGTGCACACCTGCCACTCCACAGAGGCCATGAGGGAATCAGCTCTTAGTAAGAGTGTTTCAACAAAAAAATAATGGTGGTGGCTTATAGAAAGAATTCAGTTTTAGTTCAATATTCCTCATTTAACAGCCGCAGAATACAGTGCCTGATGTGTTCATCTGGATGATCAGCAACAACAAGAGAGTTGCATATGCAAGAGTCCCAGCAAAAAACATACTCTACTCCCCAGCAAAAGAGCAGAGAGGCAAGGACTGTGGGAAGATTAAAACCCATTTCCTGAAAGTAAGTCTGTGGCACAGATAATGCCTGGGGAGCATTTGGTATTCAAATTTTTCCAGGGATTGTATTTTACAGATTCATCTTTGTAATGTAAAAATATGCACATATTTGTATCTGTCATTTATTAATATTTGCTTCTTACATTTATGCTTGTTGTTCTTTAAGCACTGCCAGGCTTTTGATGTATGAGTAATTAATTCCCTGACTACTAGTTGTGGCAAGTATAGAACATTGTTTATCTATGGCTGTAACATAAACAAATAGAAAAGGTACAGCCTCTTTGCTGGCAAAAACATCAGAATGCAGCACATGGAAGTCTGGGAGGAGACTGGTAAGAGATCAGCACCCCGCAGTTCAGCAAGGAAACTTAGGTATTCGGGGGTAATACAGCAATTATTTATACTTCCTATTTAAAACGTGCCTAGGTTTGTGCAATATATGTCCAAAATACTGTTATGRGATTATTCATATTGAAGAAAAGCCTTAGTGGCTATACTCCTACAAAGACAGGGTGACTGGTAGTACCTACATTGGAATATTGTGCAATGTAATTGTTACTACGGCCATCAGGAAAAACCCAAACACTCCAGACAACAGTAACTCCATATAATGACTTTTTAGTGTTTTTTTACCTTGAACTGTTGGGAGTACTCCCACAAAGCACAGCCAAAGAGCAGATAAAAACATCTAAGCTCCTGAGATAGTTGCCATAGGTACTTGTTAAGCAAAGTACTCTTTGCCTGCATGAAATAAAATATTCCACAATTAACTGTCCAACCCCTTCATTATCAAGAGTTACCTTAGCAACACATAATACTAAACCCTGAACTTAGCAGATCTAGATAAGTGGGAAGGAAGAGAAAGGAAATAATACGTAAAGACTAGTAACATTTTATAGTGAAAATGTTTTCTGACCAGCCCAATGGAGTAATATTTCTAGTAATACATGGGACTAACTACTGGAGACCAGCGAAAATGCATGAAATGGAAAGTGGGCTGAAGTCTGGGCAAAATAAGGTGCAAGATAGCACTTATATGTGTGTAGCTCTAAGGCAGTCTGCACAAACCTCTGCATATTAGGCAGTATACATAGACTGTCAGTTGAGCAAACTACTAATTTCTTCCCGAAGAATCAGAGAAGTTTCTTGTGCTAAATGAGTCTTGGGGCCACTCACTGTGGAGAAATGCCATTTATCAGTATATCAGCTCAAAGAATGCTTCTTTATTTTACTCTGGCCTGGTAGGGCTTAGCATCCAGCCATTTCTCTTGAGCTTGTTGGTGATGTTGGATTTTTTTCTTCAGTTACCAGGCAAGCGCCCACTGGGTTGGACTGTGCAGGCAAAGGTGGACATCTACCTCTGGCTCGGACCTGCCAGCTATGCCCAGAGTGCCATGGAGAATTTGCCTGTAGGATATGAGATTGAATTACCATCTAACACCAACTCAGGGCACAGTGTGGTGCCCTCACCTGCTTGCCTGCTGTATAAAAGTAAGGCACTCTTTCTTCTTCATATTTGAAATTAAGAGAAATGGCCCCAAAAGCTCTAGTTCAGAGAGTGCCACAACCCCTATATAAAGTAACTATTGATGATCATGGCTTACCTTCTTTTCATCAGAAAAGGCTAGCTCCATGGCCAAGTCATCAGTTCTGCCACTGCCACTTTGTAGATGTCAGGAAAGGAAAGAACTTGTTTGGTTGCAATTTCTGTTCCTTGTCCCATGGATCTATCTCCTTGTAGAGGAAGCATCCCTCAGTTCTCCTGATGAAGCTACTGCATAGAACACCTAATAGATAAAACAGTGATGGGAAATAAAAATTGGCACTTAATAGCCTTGCAGTAGAGACTTACATCAGTCATTGATTTTAAGTGAATTCAGATGTCTTGCACAACTTCTGAGTGTCTCAGGTCTATCCTTAGTGAGACAGCAACAGCAACAGTTCCCCTTGTCAGATCCTGGTTGGACAGCAGGTGATGAGTCTTCCCTTCCTACCTGTGTGCTGCACTATTTCCATGGAGCTGACATTACTGTCTCCTCTGCCATGATGCAGCCYCGCACCTCTTCCAGCTGAGAGCCCACATGTACCAGGCGAGGGGGCTCATTGCCGCTGACAGCACTGGACTTTCTGATCCTTTTGCAAAAGTTACCTTCACATCACGCTGCCAGACCACGAAGGTAAGTTCCAAAGTCTCTTTTGGTGACTGAAAACTCTTTCTTTTTTTTTTTTCCCAATTAAGCTATGAAAAGAAAAAACCTTGGTTTTGCAAGGAGGTACCTAGCAGGAAAAGTTAGGTGCCTGCTGTTAAAGGGCAGATCCTGGGAGTCCACTGCAAACAAGACAAAAGTTTACCTGTTACCCACTACTCTAACATGAGATGCAGTAGTACTAGTTTATTTTAGCTCAGATATCTGATTCTCTGAGACTACTGGGATTTTGTAGCGAGTATACCTTTCTCTACATCTTTTTTCATATGTTTTAAATTTGGGCTGTTGTCATTGCTTGGTATAAAGGTGGGTATAAAGATGAACCCTATTGGTTCTCTTTTCCTCTAGTCTATGCATTCAATCATTGAGCAAAGTGAGGCCTTTATATGGCTTCTGTAGCCATGTGAGCCAGCATGGCCCTTTGTGATGGAATTTAGCAAAGCACACCGATGATTTTAGAGTGGCAAGATGGAAATGAGCTGAAAACAGAGAGATGGGAGACTTACATGCTGCTAAAATATGCCCATAAAGAATGGTCTCCATCTCCCTCAGGAAACTCCAGGGATCAAATGTTCTCCTGTAGAGCCTCTAGATAGCAGTGGAAACATCTACAGAGTTTCAGCAAGAAGGGCTGTAGTATAGCTCTGGCAAGTGACGATGGTCCCTCACAGAACATGAAGACTTAATTTCAAAGGTTCTGAGCCCTCTGCAAATACCCTAGAGTTAAAATTGGGCAGGAGTTATGAAAAATATGCCACAGGAAGAGTTTGCTGGGCCAAATGTGGTCTTACTTCACACCAAATATGGTCTTGCTCCAGAAAGAGTATTTAACTCTCCCATCCAGCCCAAACTTTACATAAGACTGTTTTAATGTAATTAATTCTAAAATTCCTCTGACAATTTATTCTCTTACGAAGCAAGTTCTGTTGCATGTGCCAAAGGGAGCAAGGAATAGAAACCTTTCTCTCAGTTGTTGATGCCTGTTTGTGCTGCTTTTGTCTCAAAGTTATGAATTGATTTTTTCCTGTAATGTGATTTTAACTTCTAATAGAAGATGGTGARTGAATCAAATTAAAGTAGTGCCTAGATGCACCAGATTCTGGAAAGTAGAATTCGGCCAAGGAAAAACAGGAGTTTATAGGCACAGAAGTGTTAAGTTTATTCACTGCCTGAATAAAATACTGCAACTGATAACTTACATGTTTTTATGAGAGTGTCAGCCAAGTGCCAACAAACCGTAGTCAAGAACTTTATTTCCATTCAAAAGAATAATAGCAGGTTATGAGTCATTTTGCGGTTGGCATATTTTTCCTCTTTAAATGTTATCTTTGTCAAATAGGTTTTCTGCGTAGAAAGCTAAAACATTGTCTGTGATGAAATGCTATAAGCATCTACATAAGCCAAATTACAACAAATTAAAAACTTTTGATTTATTATGAGTAATTAATGAAAATATCTTTTTTTCCATAAAGTGTTAAGTGTCATTACCTTGAAGTAAAAACAAGATTAAAAAAATGTACCCCAGAGAAGTGAAAACTGGCCTCAATTAGGGAAAAGGCTTTATTTTAATAGCATTGGCCATGTGCCTGCCTTCCTAAACCAACAGCTTTCCTCTAATTTTAGTACTGAGGTTTGTCTACACAGCCTGGTTGTCATGTATTGATATGCTTGTGAAGGATTTGTTAGGCAAACAGGGAAAAGGAGAAATTGGAGATACCAGCCTCAAATCAAAAGATTCATATTCTTCTGGCTGGGAGGAGCTGCTGAAAAAYGTGGTGTCTCAAAAATGGCATTGTTCAAGCTGTGGGAAAGGATGTCACCATCAGATGAGCACATCCTGCTGAAGGACTCCCAGCCAACCAGTTCGTAGCTCATTAAACATTTCCTCTCTTCCATTAGATCATTTCTCAGACATTATCCCCCACCTGGAACCAGACCCTGCTCTTCAACAGCATTGTGCTTCATGGTGACAGAGAGGAGATCGCCCAGTTCCCACCGGAGATCGTCATCGAGCTGTACGATGATGACGCAGTGGTAAACTCAAAATTCTTCTCACTAAAAAACCCGGCCTCTTACATCACTGCCAGCATGAAAGCAAAGCTGAGTCACTGAACAGGCATTAAATAGATGACCTTGTTGAATGGAGCTCAGTGTTATTGTGGTTTACAGTTTTACATCTGAGAACAGCCCTGAGATTTACTTCATGTCCTTGTGGCCTTGTATTTTTCCCAAGTGAATCTTGCTCCCAAAGACCAGCTTACAGAAATCAGAAGCATCTCGCCCCCATGTCCCTTGAACACAACTGTAAATATTGTATCTAAGTCTGGGTCAAGACCATGCAGACTCTGACACGGTCTCTCTGACTGAATATAGAGCTCAGAAATTTTGAATGCTATGAAGAGCTGTATTTACTCAGCTCTTCCATCTTCATAGCTGCCTTGCATCTCACCTTGGCCTTTCCTTCAGAAGAAGGGGTTTTTCCACAAATACTAGGTTCTGCATCATCTTGGCTCTTATGACAGCTGTGAAATCTAAATGCAGTTGACACCTGTATTCTCCTTTATTTAGGGTAAAGCAGAATATATTGGGTCTACAGTGGCTGCCCCTGTGGTGAGACTTGCTCATCAAAACTACGAACCACCAAAACTTTGTTACCACCCAGTGTACTGTGGAAATCTTTCGGGAGGGGATCTTCTTGCCACGTTTGAGCTTCTGGAGGTAAACTTGACTTTCTTGACAATTACACTTTTACACCCCGGGGGCTCACGAATGCTGCCACAGCATCAAGGTCCATCACCCTCTTGAATTAATAGGAATTGCAGCTGGAGCTGTTGGGCCTCACAATCCCCATGCAACCCCGTCATCCCCTCCACCCTGTCAGGGGCCACTGTCCACACACACACCACTGCCAGCCCTTTACATGCTCTGAGCCTCCTTTGCCTGTCCCTTGCCCTGCCCTAAACTGTGCTCTGGCCTGAGAAACAACTGTGAAAATCCTACTGCCATTGCAATGACCTGCTCTTTGAAATAGCACATGGCCCTGACTTTACCAGCCTTGTAGCTCCCAATACTGCTTTCATTCTTAGGAAATGGAAGTGGTGAATAATATTGATCCAATTAGGGAGGCTGAGTTTTCAGATACCCCTACCATATTAGAAGAAACATTACATGGTTTCCAGCCGTGAGACAAAAGGAAAATTCTGTTTGCCTCCTGGCCTAGCTCAGCAGATGCAGGACTGGGGTGTATCATGCTGGGATTTCAGGCAATTTCAGTGAAATTTGCAGAGCAACCAGTTAGGGGAAACTTCCATCTGCTGAAAACCTACAGCAGTTTATTCTGAAATCTGAAATGGGAAAAATGAGGAATKTCATGRCACATTTTACAGATAAAATAGGCTTTTAAGCATGATAGCTACTTATGTTTTTGGTGAAAGCCTGAAAATGACACCGTGTGGAATATTTCTGCATTAGGGTGGTGTCACRTGAGAGAGTGAGAGCTTCAGACAAAGTTTGTTAGAGAAGCCCTCCGATTGAGTCACAAGGTGCAGAAAGGACTCCCTTGCTTTCTAAACACCTCAGAGAGGAGCCTGAGGGCGGCTGGATCCAATCTTAGCCCCAGACTATCAACGGTATAAGGAATCATAGAGGTGTGATTGAACATTTGTGTGATTTCACTTTTGGGTGAACAAAAGAGTATTGTATTTTGTTATGCTGTCTTTTGGGACAAAGAAGAAACACTGTTTGGGGGATATATTAAAATATAGTTCTAAGAATTCTCTAGAAAGTTGAGAAGAACTGTAAGTAAAAACCCCAAAGTTCTTTATCTTCATGTGCTGGTGGCTGCTCCCAGCATCAGGGGACTCCTGATTCCTCTTTGTGAGGATGGAAACAAAGATGTCTCATTACTGTTTTATTCTCATTCTGAACCCATAACCATTCCTGTAACATACCATCCTCAATAACTCTGATCTGCAGGTAGTTTGGTTCAGCTGAAGGAGTGTTGTACATGAAGTGAACACTCCTTTCTCACAATGAATGCTGTGTCTTGCTGGAGGGATGAAATAATCTTACAATGAAGCATACTGGCATTTAGAGAAATAGCAGACTGAAAAAATGCAGACTTATGAATACTAGGAGTCTTCATTTTGCTCCAAACGAACTCAGGGTTTATTGTTTGGGGGTTTTTTTAAATCAAAAAAGCAAAGTCCCTTTGTAAACATCCATGTGGGTATTTTGCTCTGGTGTCATTTGAGAACTAGATCATTCTTCACCTCTTGTTCTGTGCAGTTATTAAATTAATTGCTTTGGATTTTTCCTGATAAAAATTCCTGATAAAAATTCACATGTACATGTGAATTTTTGCTGATAATTATGTGAATACTCACCTGTGCTGAAGGTGCTACTCTAGAATTTATGTTTTCCACCCATCTCCTTCTTCACCTACAAGGTACCAAGGAATACATCCTTTCTCCCTTGAGGTAATTAAACTCCAACACAACTGTACATAGACAGATAACCTGGTTAAATGAAGCAGAAGACTTCAACTTCACAGACCCTTTGACAGCTGTATCTCACCTGCTTCACCTTTAAATAGTGACAAGTTAGTTTAGGAATGCTGATGCACTCCAGAAGTCACGCTTCTTTTCCCACAAGCTGCATGTACAGAAACCTTTAGGTACCATGCTTCAAGCGAAAACAGAGGCGAGCTCTGTCTGTAGGTTGTTCCCTGCTGCCACAGCCTGAGCTTCTGAYAGGACTCATCATCAGTTACTGGCTACAGCTGTTTTATGTAGAAATTTGCTAAATCATGCCAGGCTTCAGATCTTCCCTGTATGGACTGAGAACCTCATAAATACACTGTTAAAAATTAGGAAGGTATTGGGAAATGAAGCCAATGAACTTTCTCACAGAACATGACCCAAGCAGACAGCAAGCAGGAGGCAGAAATGGTCAAGCCTCAGAGCTACTGTGGAGCCTGCTCTCCCCTAACCCAGCTGGAACAGGGCAGTCGTGTACATCCAAATGTGGTCCTGTGGGGCAGGATCATGTGCAATCACACACAAAGAACAGAAGTGCTGCCTGCCACAAGATTTTGRTAGCTGCACAGAGAAGACCCAGCCCTAATGCTGGAGATGTGGTTTGCAAGTTCTCCAATGTTATGTAGGAACATTATTCCACAGCAGCTGCAGAACATTATGTCTCTCTGGCCAATGTGTGGTTTAGCTAATGTGTGCTGTCTGTTCACCAGCCCTTTTTACCTGGATTCAGATCTAGAATTTTCCTGTGGGAGATTTCTAAGTAGTTTTGGTCAGGATTTTTGTTGAATACAATTACCATGCTTTCCATTTTTAGTAAATAGAATTACCATGCTTCAGTACATGCATGTCTTCAGGGCAAACTGTGTCCTACTGGGACAAAGGAGCCCTTTTTTTGGAAAGGTGCATAAACCCAATCTATTAAATACTCTTTCTGACGCATGTTTTAGCATCACAGCATGAGAGATAGCATTCGGGGTCACATTCCTTTCACAGCACAACTGTTCTGCTCTGCAACATCTCTTATAAAACTGCACTAAATTGGTGTGTTCTATGTGCCATTCACAGATGCTTCTGATAATGGTTTTATTCTTCCAAAAACCAGCCTGAGTTATGACTGCTCCATTTTTCAGATTCCTGAGTCAGATCCAGACAGCCTTCCCCCACTGGATCCACCAGATATTGGCCAGATTTACCCAGTCCCAGCGAACATACGGCCTGTTTTAAGCAAATACAAAGTGGAGGTGAGATAATTTGAATATTTCTGTTTCCTAATCTCATCTCCTTTTATTCTTTTATTGAACTATAACAACAAGGGATGATGATTTCAAAATCCTGATCAATAGGATTCACCTGAAAAGAGCATGTAAATCCCAAAATGAATGTGGTAAGTTCAGACCAAATTGTTTCTCTGAGGCTGGGCATGCAAGACTGTGCTTCCACTGAGGTCGCCAAGGGCTGTGTCTCAGTCCTGACTTGCTGTGAAGGGACTGCTTCTGTGGAAGAGCATAGCTGGTGGATCCACACTCTGTGCAGCCCAAGGAAGTGTCCACAGGAGAACTTCTCCTGGAGCTGAAGTTTGGCATCAGTCACCTTACAGGCGTTTTCCTGGTCCAAAACTTGAACCAAACAATGCCTTCCAGCTGGGTACAAATGTCCACACCTTCCCCGCCCTTCTCTCTTGCACCATTTGTGTCGAAAGTAGCCTAATGCTAGAAAGTTGGGAAACGTAGCAGCTTTTCTTATCACTGTAATGCCTGGATGCTGCCCAGCCTCACCACTCACTGGCACTCCTTCTGCAGCCTTCACACCACCTGCTTATTAGCCCATTTCTCCATGCCAAGTCAAGGTTTCTGCAGGCTAACAGTGTTTCTCTCTGCACACCACAGGTCCTGTTCTGGGGTGTTCGAGAGCTGAAGAAAGTCCAGCTTCTCTCAGTAGATCGCCCCCAGGTTCTCATCGAGTGTGCGGGGAAAGGAGTCAAATCGTCTGTCATACAGAGCTACAAGAAAAATCCCAATTTCACTGGCCTTGCAGACTGGTTTGAAGTGGTGTGTACAGCATGCTGCCCCTTGCCTACCCATTCTCTGGTTAGGCAAGGTGGTAATTACTATTGTCTTTCCTTTCTTGTCAAATAATTTCCTCTGTGTCTTGATTAAATACTAAGGGGTGTCAGTTCTTGTGCAAAAGCTACTGATTTGAAGATGCTTTAAAAGACTTCTGCAATCATATGATAAAAGAAGATGATGTTCTTCATGTTATGTCCCAAGTAGACAAGGAAATATGTTGCAATCAGATTTTTGCAGAGAGCTTGGAACTTGTTGCCAGTTAACAAGGATATATTTAGTACTTTTTCCTCTTCCTTTCCTATTTTGCTGAGTAGTGTCCAGTTTCCTTTATTTTCTTTCCATTCTTTTAATTTTCCTTTGTTTGTTACTGCGCTATTAAGGGGATTGATCATTTCTGACTTACGAGCTCAAGACCTTTTCACATTGTCACACTTGCTTTTATGAATTGGAAACTTACGTATCAACTCTTGGTTGGGTTATAAAAGCTGGTACTTTCAGTGAACAAAGGTCAGCTTCAGAAAAACATAGTCTGTTCAATTTGCTCTTGTTGCTAGGATCAAGAGAGAATTTTATTTATATGGGAAAAGGATATCAAAACAATAACGTGGATACCGCAGTACAGTTTCTACAGTATTTTTAACTTCTGTTGTATGTTAATGTCTTAAGAGCTGTTTTCCCTTTGATAGTTCATCCTATAAGGCATGTAACACCCGGTGTCCACATCTCATAGCAGGACAAACTCGGGCAGATAGGGTTAATAGCCTTCAACACAGCAGCAGTGACATTAAGACTCACAACTTCCAACACAGCATTCATTCCTTCTTAACGTTCCTGATTCTCCCAGTTTATTCTAACAAGAGATGCTTGAACATGACAGCATGGGATTCAACTCTGCAGCACAGTCAGTACAGTCCACTTGGTGTTCTTAAGAGCAAGACTTTCTCCAGCTTTTGCAGAAAACCATATTGTCTGTGCTGAATGCATTTTGCATTATGAGTATGTCAGTTGCTGAGGAGCGGAAGGGAGGGAAGAGTAAAAGCCTCATCACTGTGCACAAGAAATATTCTACATATGTTCTATATTCTCTAGCAATTCTCATGTTGCTGCCTGTCCTTCTGCACTAGGAGCTGCCTGAAAATGAACTCTTGCATCCACCACTAAGCATCTGTGTGGTCGACTGGAGAGCGTTTGGCAGAAGTACACTTGTTGGTACACATACCATCAATTGCCTTAAGCAATTCCTATGTAAAACCCCACTGGGTCCTCAAGCTGCAGCTAACAGAGTAGACATTGAAGCAATTGAGAAAGGTAAGTGTTCAATTCTGACCCCAAATAAAAAGACAAAGGACCTACTTAGAGGATTTTCACTTAGAAGTGTGCTTTATTGTATTGAGCATAGGGCCAAACCCTTMATCACGTGATTATTTGATTATCATCAAATGTTATAATAGTATTTCTGACAAAATCTTACCTAACTTGCAAAGTTTCAATCTCAGCTTCACCTGAGTCCTCCCAGCCTGCTGAGTTATCCCAAGAAGAACCATTTTTAGCTGATCACACCTAYGCCGAGGTGGAGCAGGGTAAATGGACAGTGTTGGAACCAGACCCATCTCTCACAGCACTTCCTGCCACTGAACAAGAGCACTCTGCCTCTGAGCCAGGGAAAGAGAGGAAACAGAAGGTGGGTACAGTTGAAGCTGCCAGATAACTTTCTCCTGCAGTCTTGCAGACTTTAGCGCCTCCTTAAAGTGGAAATCTCCTACTGACG
This sequence comes from Amblyornis subalaris, assembly GCA_018881555.1. Taxonomy (NCBI): domain Eukaryota; kingdom Metazoa; phylum Chordata; class Aves; order Passeriformes; family Ptilonorhynchidae; genus Amblyornis; species Amblyornis subalaris. Next base: position 5,713,971 of record JACAXG010000017.1, on the reverse strand, counting down.
CCAGTTTTAAAAATTCTGGGTACTGATGTTGACACTCACACTCTCTTGCTGGCCCTCAAGAGAACTAGTTAACAATGCACCTTTGATTCCATGTAATTTCATGACTTCCACTAATAGATTCCTAAAATACTTGCAGACTCAAGTGGGAGAAACCAATTTGTATCTGAATATTTACATCCCTTAAAACATCATTACTTATTTATCTGTGTAGATTTTTCTGTCGTATGGGTTGCTTCTGTGGCAACGTCTCCAATGTGCAAAGTTTTGGCATTGTCAGTAGGAAATACAGAGATAGYTTTAATAACATGATGATCACGATGAAGTGTCTTGGAATAAAAGACAGACAGGAATTCAATTCATTTTATTAAACTCTTGGAGGCTGAAGTTTTCTACATATACATCTGTTCATGCTTAATAACACGAATCAGGTGATTAGTTTTAATCAGTTCTAGTGCTTTCTCCATGATTTGATAGGGTACTAAAAAATCCACCCGACAGTCAACAAAGAGGAGAAAAAGAACGATTGCAGATGAATCAGCTGAAAATGTTATTGACTGGTGGTCAAAATACTATGCTTCTGTGTCCAAAATGCAAAAGGTGAGTCACCCAGCATGCCCAAAACTCTCATGGGTGAGCAGTGTTATAAAAGTAGATTTACTGCTGGATGATTCCTTCTTGGTATTACACTCATAATGAGGAGTTTGTCCTTTGTCTTTTTATTTTGAAAGGCAAAAGGAATTTTTTCCAGTGAAGGAAAACCTGAAGACAGTAAGTAAATTATTTGCATTTTTTCTATTATTTTGTACATACTTTCTCTACTGTTTCTTCTCTTCTGTTTTACTGACAACAATTAATGTCTGGTAACAGAGTACAGATGGTATATTGGGCCCTTTCCTCTACAGCCGATCAGATGGTGGGTGGGTTAAAACTTCACAGTCAGTGTTGGTTAATATGAATTTCCTGTGATTCAAATCTCATGCACAGATTTGCAAAGCCAAAATCCTAAATGGTACAAGGTAAAGATTACTCTAATCTTAGGCTGCATTTGTAACAGGTTCAGGAGAAGAAGCTCCTCTCAATTTTGAATCCAATTTAGGATCAGTGATGTAGGAACAGCTTCTGCAAGGAGACTTGTAGTCATGTGCTGCTTCCATAGCTGAAAAGCTTTGTCTAGCTCAGGTTCTAGCAAATTTTTTTTTCACAAGAACCTAAAAGAATTGGCCAGAAATAGGCTCTGTGTGCATATGTATATATGTCTCCACACATATATATTCCATGGCTTAACAGGTCCTCCCACAATCAAACTGAACTCTGGAAAATTTTATTTTTGGACAAATATGACTGCTTGAGCAGGCTGGAAAAGTAAACAAATATTTACTGTTTACACAGAGCTGCTAATCAGAATTAAATTAAGCACCTTTCARTGCCAGAGCTGACTGCACTCCACCGGTGACTGAGTTGATTTCTGGTTTAAAGGAGGTGTTGAGGTTGCTTTGGATGGTAGACATGACCTAAATATCACATGATACCATCCTGGAAATAGCAGATAATGGTGCTTCAGTGATCATCAGGGCCGTTGAGAGTTAAGGCAGAGATCAGTTTCTGAGTGAAGCTCACTTGTCCACATAGAGGAAATATTTACATAGAAAATATTCTACAAAGATGTGATGTTCACTTACAATTGTGACATTCACCACAGGCTATTCAGGCAGTTGTGGCATATTGGTTCTGACTGATGACTTCAGATCTTTCAGTAAATTCTCTTCTGATAGTTTTTATTACAAATTTTCATCTGTGATGATATACATACGGGACATCTCTGATATAAAATATGTATCTCTAAAGATTTAGTGATGTCAAACATACATGAACCACTTGGAAAATGAAAGTAAAGTGAACTCAAAATCCATATTTCTGCCAAAGAACTAAACCACCTCAGTGTCACTTTTGAGGGCTCACCCTCTTTTTGCTGGGAAGTCCTCTCTCAGTGTTTGGAATACTGGTCTACCTCCTCCTCTTTCTCACACTTCTAGGCTTTCGCCAGGTGAGACACACCATATTTTGTGAAATCTTTAATCAGAGAAGGATTTGAGTCATCCTGATATCTGAAGTATCTGTCAGCCTAAAGAACAGCTTTCAGTTTCAAATAAGCCTTAAATTTTAAGTGAAAGTGGTTAAAACCTGTTTGTTTGCATTGGGGAGGAGCCAGAGAGGGAGGAGAAGTGTGTTCTGGGAGGTGGCCAGCAGGGACAGAGTGATAGAGGATGCCATCACACTTGGTTCAACAAGCTCGTTGTGAAGACAGGCAGCCACAGAGAGCATAAAATGCCACCTCTCTGCGTGGGAGGAGCAGTGGTAAAAGAAAGGATCCCGATGCCTAGGAGCAGAGGAATTAATAGAGAAGAAGCATGGAAGACTCTTTAAAAATGTGTTTTGCTTCCTTGTCTGAAGGATTTCATGTGCTTTGCTGACTAAAACCTACATGATGTCATTAAATTTCTGCAGATAAGCAGACTTCTGACCACATAGCATTGATCATAGAGGATGAGCCAGACAAAAAGAAGGATAAGACATTGAAAAGGAAACAAAAGGAAACACCAAACCTAGCAACACTGCAGGTAAGAGAGAAGTAAGGCTGAGGTAAGGCTGTTGTTATTCACTGTCTCCCCGAAGTTGGACATCAGCAGCTGAGTTTGGCAAACCCTCCTTGCATATATTCCAGACACTTCAAAGTGAATAAAACACACTAAATGATAGTGATACCACACTTCAGCACACAAGACCCATAGGAAACCAGGGTGTCGTAGGGTGGATGTGGCCCACTTGGTCTTAGACATTCAATTTATTGGTATAGACAAACCCAGAGAGACTTCAGAGAAATTCAGTTTTGTTGTTTGCATGTAAAATACTTTAGGTGAAAATCCCAAATTTCATGTTGGTAATACTACAGCCTATTAAGAATGACTTTAAAGATATAGAAAGCATTGCTGTGAGCACTAGTGCATCATCCCTGATGGGAAATAATATTCAACTCACATTAGATTTGGATGGGTAATGATAGAAGGAATTCAAAGAAAACTATGTGAGTTGTGCAAAATGTCTGGAGAGATGAGAGATTTGGAAAGATTAGGACTGTTTAGATTAGATTGTAGCTGAATAAATAGGAATTTGAAACTGCTGTTTCCATTTTTTAAGAGAAGGCAGTAGTATAGGCCCTTCTATTTCACACTGAATAACACTTGATAAATTACAGGGGGATAGTATTGGAAGAAAAACATGTTCTTTGAAAAATGATTTGGTCTTTTAAGCTATCCTAAAACTCTGTCCCCACAGCACTTTATTATTTTCTGCTTTGCTCCCAAGTTCTGACACATTAACATAACAGAACGGGTCAGTACATCAAAACATGATGCAGAGAGGAAGCAGAAGCAAAAAGCAGCACATGCACACTTTTTCACTCACACCAAGGCTTATAAATTTTGGCCCTGCTAGAGTCACTTCCACCTGCTGCATTAATGCATTATTTCAGTAGCTTGGAAAGACTTTTGTTGAGGACAAAACTGGTCCTGTTATAAGTGGAGAATTAACTTTTTCCTCAAGGACTTTTGCAAAACCTTGGTTTTATTAAAATCTGAATTTTGAGTAAAAATGTATTTCTAGTCATTCTCTAATAAAAAGTTGCTATAAATATATTCACTGCACCACAAAATATAAGCATTCTTCTATTTTCAAAGATTTATGAAGGAGACTTGGAGAGTGAATTTAATAACTTTGAGGACTGGGTGAAGACTTTCCAGCTCTTAAGAGGAAAATCGAATGATGAAGTTCATGCTGATGCTGAAGACAGAATAATAGGAAAATTTAAGGTAAGTTTTAATGTTGATTAAATGGGTAATAATTTAGAGACTTTAGGTTTTAATACATATTTCAAGTATTCCAGGAATGAAAGAAATAGCCATTGATAGTCTATTGTAAATAGGATTACTTTTATTTTATCTAGAGTAATGTTTTTTCATTTCCCGTTTTCTCATAGACAAAAGCAGCATCCAGCACCGGGTGTTCACTGCTGTTTTGAAACAAGGAATTATAAGGAATTTTAAATTACAGAAGGGGAAGAAGAGATATATTATGTAGTCCAGATTTCCCTAATGCAACTTCATTACTGCGCTATCAGTTGCAGCACGTTGTCTGTAATTTCATGTGATTTAAGTGGAGGCCCTCACAGCTACAGTATGATCCAGGGCTCCGTCAGGCAATCTGAAAAGTTCAAAGCATGAGTAACGTTATTAGGATTTCAAGCACTTTGTAGTTTAGAGGAACTGATTAAASTTATTGATATCTCAATTAGTTTGCAATGCAAAATTCTGTCCAAATGACTCGTTAATTGCTTTCAGGCAGTATGAGCTACTCAGCAGCATGAGTCAATATTGATTGATATGAGTTGTATGGTGGCTGCAAAAATACAGTTGGATTCCTGTCACGCTGTTGTGAACCTTACCCAGTGGAATTATGAATTTGCCAATATACAGTTAGGGTCAAAATATTATTGTTAGAATATTAATGATAAGAAAACTGGATTTATTAATGATAAGAAAACAGAACACCTGCAGGTGTTAGTTTTAAATAGTCAAATAGAGAGCTAAGAGCATGCAGGTACTTGTAAACATCTAGATGTGATAGTACCATGTAATAGAGAAAAGACATTTTAAAAGATGATGTTTGGTGCACTGAAGCCTGTGTTCCCTGTGGGTGGTACCACGAAATAAGTTGCATGAGTGATGGTTTTTTTCATTCAAAGGGTTGTTTTTGTATTGCACTTGATCTATTTTCAAGGGTGATAAAAGTCWGTGTGTTACCAGGGCTCCTTCTGCATATACCCAAGTCCTGAGGACAGCAGCTTGCTGGATGGAGGGCAGCCCCGCATCCTGCAAGGGATACCACCAAACCACTCTGTCAAAGTGCTCATCAGGGTTTATATTGTGGCAGTAAGTAGACAGATGCTCTTTTAACCTTGAAATAATTTGGAAGTTTCTTTTCAACTCAGTTTACTTTCAGAGTCTTTGCAGTGAAGCTTCTGAAAATCCTCATCCATGTGGTATATTTTTTTTCTGGTCATATTTCAGACAATGTTTCATACCGTAGAAATGGGTGTTCAGAGTAGAAAATGTTATTATATTCCTCATGAGAAATCTGGAGATTTCTGCAAGACTGGAGAATCACTTTACTTGTTCAAACGGAAAGGGCTGGATACCCAACTAACATAGCATAGACAGCCTGTTCCAGACATGTTATGCAAATGCAGCCAGTTTTAATCAGTAGAGTTGTTTCAAAATGACACACATTTAAACAAAACCTCACTAAGAGGGAAAAGGTAGCATATTTTGGGGAGGCTGTGAATTACACATTATCAAAGTGGTAGAAGTGAATAAATTTTGGGGTCAATAAAGGTAGAAATATAGAAGGACAAGATTATGAGAGAGCACGGTGTGAGAAGTAAAAAGGGTAAAAAAACCTGGTATTTCAGAGAAAAAAGAGAGCTGTAGGCAGTCTAAGACTGAAAGATGGCATGCAAAGAGACTGTAGTAACAAAACAGAAGAGAACAGCAGGAAGATATTGTTTTATTTCCTGAATGAATACAGAGCTCTTTTCCAACCTGAACAATTCTGTGGTTCTATAAAGAATTGTTTTGYACTGTTCAAGGATTTAGAAAAATATTTTTGGGAAAGCTTTTCTGAATCCTACATGCACTTGTGCAGACAGCTTCTTCCTCAGCCTTGCCTCTCCTGCTAATCTTTTCCCATCATTGTGGTATGACAGCACTTCCAGCTTTGCAAACTCTCTTCTCCTGCAGACCATCTTTTCCTAGTAGCCTGCAAAGCTAGAGGCCAAATTTTAAATTACATGAGGCAAGCAAAGCCCCTGCACTTCCAGAAGACCCAGGACTGGGCAGGAAAACGGTAGTCCAGTGTAGTGGCCATGCTGCAATTAAGAAAACTTCTTGAGGACACAGTTTTGTTTCTTAACAGGCATTTAACCTCAGCCCAGCTGATCCAGATGGCAAGTCAGATCCCTACATTGTGCTGAGACTGGGCAACACAGAAATTAAAGACAGGGAAAACTACATCCCCAAGCAGTTAAACCCTGTATTTGGAAGGTCAGTGATGGCTTATTTTTGTATTCAGTGTAATTTGTGATTTATCACTTGCTACCACTGTTGCTGTTACTGTCACAAAGTGTTCACTATATGTCGATTTCCGCCTGTTTCAATGTTTTGTAATTCTGATGGGTAAAACTTTGGGATTTGGTGTCACCCTGTATGATAATAAAATATTTAATTTTCATACCCGCCAAAACACACCAAGTAATGCAATCTGTGAGAGGTTTTGCAAAATGATGGGTGAGAGGAAATGAGACAACAAATGATAATTGTCTCTGCAAATTAATACAATCATTAAGTTTAAAGCAAAATAAGTGTCAGAGCAGTAAAGTGTGATTTCACAATCTTTGTTGCTCTTTCAAATTGTGCTAAATAAATCTCATAATTTCAGGATAGATGAGCTTTTTTAACTCATAAAGCCTTCCGAATGGGGGAGACAGAGGCAAGCTGTTAGTAAATATCCAGTTTGTATTATCAATGCCTTATACTTATTATATTTTTAATGCTAATACCTGTGATTTTTTTCCAGTAAATTTTCCTGTTTTAAGAAGGTTGAAAATCTTTTGAATTGGGATGGAGTTATTCTGTAAGAATGTTAAAAAAGAGAAACTATGCTGCTTCGGACTGAAAGACCCCTAGAACAGGGGGAAAATGTACAAAGCTCATCCTTCAGGAGACAAAGCTCAGTTTTGCCTGTCCTTTGGAGAAATCTGGAGCCAGTGTTGTGGTGATCAGGATGTCCTATCTTTCACCAATTTGTCAAATCCCTTTTACAATCACTTTTATATTTTCAACTTCCCTAAACATCTCAACAATAGTGATTCCTATCCCTGAAAAAAGCACTGAGTGAAAAGGGAGTTCTTATCTTTGGTTTTTTGAGATTTGTTTAGAACTTTTGCCTGATCATTTTGTTGGGTGCCTCCAAATTCCTATATTCAATATTTAACCTGCCACTTTTGGAAGAAAACAGAAAAGACTAAGATGTCCCTTTTGGGGATTCTGAAAAGCATGTGAGAACTCTTACATACAGCTTCACTAGCCTTACTGAATTCAGGATTGCAGGATTGTCCACGGGGTGCTAGGGAAGCAGGACAAAGAATATACTTTTGCATTGTGTGTTTCCAGCATGTTCAAATATTTAATTGAAGGAAAAAGCACTACCAGAAAAACCCACTGCTTATTAGAAGAAACACTACTCACACACTGTTTGCATGGCATTAACTAGCTTAGTCTTTTAGGCTTCAAAATTGATTTGACTTCATGTAGGTCTCAATTTTTCCTGTAGATCATTTGAAATTCAAGCTACATTCCCCAAGGATTCATTGCTCACAGTCTTGATCTATGACCATGACTTCATTGGGACAGATGATCTTATTGGAGAGACTAAAATTGATTTGGAAAATCGTTTCTATAGCAGACATCGAGCTACCTGTGGGTTACAGAGTCAATATGAAATGTAAGTACTTCTTCAGACAGAAACAGAGCTCACAGTGAGTGACTTGACTTGAAGGAGAAATTCCAGATGTGTTCCAGATATTCTGCTTTCTCCAGCACAAAAGTGTCACAGGGGGTATTTTAATTAAAATTCACCAAAGAGCTTAGTGGTGGCTTTGGGTATCTGCCAGCCTCAGTGGGAAGTGGATATTTTAAAATTAACAGCACTGTTTGTTCAATAAGTATTTTAGATAGTAAACAGCTGATGTATAACATACCTGCCTGATAAACTGCCTTTGGACACGCATAAAGGCAAATGGGAAAAAGTCTCTCAGAGCAATTATGCCAGGGCTSTATGCTGCTTTCTGTTATTCAGCTGCTACTGGAGTGATTGCAGCAAGGCTGGTGGGACTGGCGTGGCACTGGGGGGAGTGGGAGCAGAGTGGTGCTGCTGACATGGCCTCTGTAACAGGGTGAGTCATGGGGTGGTGGGGCTGAGGTCCTGATCCCTGCCAGACAGCTGCACGCTCAAGGATGTTGTGCATAAAAATTAATTAATGCAGAGAGAGACGATCTAAAGTAACTCCACTGCCCTGTGGCAGGGCACTAACCTGGGAGATGTGCGTTTGGGGTTCTTCTATGAATGTTTCTCATTTTATCTACAAACCAAGGGTGGACAATGTCAAAAAGCAATCTAGAAATACAGACCAAACCCAAAGCTTCCCTTGCCAGCTCAGTCTCCTGTGTGAGATATTTCTCCTCGTGCTTATTCCAGGTCCCAGATAACCTGAGCTTCTCCTTTGCATCAGGGACCTGCAGAATAATTCTCCTTGAATGGAGGCAGCAGATGTAAACTTGAATCTTTTAGGTGCAACAGGGAATGAGCTCTGTTCCTTTTCCTCATGGGAAGCATGCCCATGCCATTACTTTATCTAAGCTGTGAGCAAGGCTGCCTCAGCCTTGTTTTAAGAGAAAGGGGTAGTTGATCTCCAGGACCTGAGCAGACAGAGGGGGTCTCTCAAGTAAGAAGTAGTTCTGGACAATTCAAAGGAAAAGTTTGCCTGATCAGGTATCAGGGCCACTGACCACAAAGCGAATCCCTGCATGGAAATTCCTGATTTGTCGGTGCACTCTGCTGAAGGAAAGCCTCACATATTTTGCTTCACTCTGTTCCCTCCTTGCAGAGAAGGGTACAATGCRTGGCGAGACGCGACCAAGCCGAGTGAGATCCTCACTAAGCTGTGTAAGGACTACAGAATAAGTGGGCCCTTCATGCGGCCAGGGGAGATACAAGTAGGAACAAAAGTCTTCAAGGGACAGACAGTCTTCACAGAAGATGAGAACGGTAATGAAGACATTCAGCATCCTTCTGTTGCATTGTAGCAGTACCAGGAGCCTGCCAAGATGGAGCTGTAGCCCTGTTGTGCTGTGCACTCTGAAGTCAGATAACTGGAGCCTGTGTCTGCTTTCAAACACTCATATAACTGTGGCAATGAAGGCTGTGTTTGTATCAGCTTTTGATGTAGCTTAATTGCAAAGAATCTGTAGGGTGAAACAGTTGTTGCTAATCACTTGACATCCCCATGGCGGCTGTTGGGGAATACCTTGGACTAGCTCCTACCTGATCCCAAGGATGGGATGTCCAGGACTGATTGGAGTGCAGGGGATCCTCTTGAACATGTCTTCTGGCTTTAGTGTTGGTCTGAAAGGAGTCCAGCTTGCATGCTCTGAAATCCTTCCACACAGCATATCAAAGCATGGAAAGTCAGGGAGAGCCTTTCAAAAAGTGCATTCTCTGTCCAAACTAAAAGACTAGAATAAACAGACCCAAAATTGAGAAGAAGAGGGAAGGGAAATACACTTTTGAAGAGAGTTACTCAAGGTCAAACAAGTCTGTGACCATAGTTAGATTCCAGGCCACTTACCTGCCAGTCCTACCTTACCTACTTGTCTTTCATCTCTGTTGTTTTTTTCCTCCTCCTACTCTGACTGCACTTCTGAAGCACTGACAGAGCACTATGAAAGTCCAGGTATCTGTGGGGTCCATGAATCCAGATAGCAGAACAGAACTTACTTTCAGAGCTCCTAGGTTAAAAACATGTCAAATCAAAAAGGACCCTGAGTTTTTATATCACATCGGGGTGCAGTGGGACAGAGTAATCAGTAAAAGGTGCCCCTGCCCAGGGCAGGGGGGTTGAATGAGATTGTCTTTGAACATTCCTTYCAACCCAAACCGTTCTATCATTCAGTTTTATACCTAGGATAAGGAAAAGAGATGTGAGGATGGAGCCTTTCAAGGGGAAAAAAAGGAGCTGGTCTTGGAGACAGCAGTGGACATTGTGGCAGTGTAAGAAAACCTCCACTCCCTTATCTGTGTTGATTTGTCTTTGACCACATTCTTCTTGGCAACTACAAAATACAGCTCACACCTTGAGTGGAAGGCTGCCAAGGTAGCACTGTTGAAGGGAAAAGAGTTGACCCACTTTTGGTTTCTTGGCCTGAAAGAGATTTTTTACTCCAGTATTGCTGTTTGTTTTCCACTAGCAGATGACTGAGAGTGACTACGAGCAACAGGAACTCTCAATCAAAATTCTGGTTCACTAAAATGAGCTTCAGACATACCAACGTCAGTTAAGATGATGGAAATCAGAAGCCAGGAAATATAGAACCAGATGGCAAAGACCAAAGTACTTATGTACACAAGTTTTTCAATGTGTTATAGAGAAGTGGTTTATAGCATACAGTCTTTGCATAATTTCTATCCAGATTGCTGTTCTGACAAGTATATCTGGGTCCTTATTTCCTGATGGGTTTCTGTGGTAGCCATCACTTGTGTCTGTAAAACTAACAAAGACCACAGATTTGAGCTCTAGAGGTACTGAAAAGGGGAAGCGGTACCACTTCCACTGTGCAGGCGGAGAAAATTATACATTTCCATCCAGCATTAGCTTGCAAGGGAAGGAATAATTTAACTTTGCCCGAGGAACAAAGAAGTTAGGATAGGATAGGATAGGATAGGATAGGATAGGATAGGATAGGATAGGATAGGATAGGATAGGATAGGATAGGATAAGGATAGGATAGGATAAGGATAGGATAGGATAGGATAGGATAGGATAGGATAGGATAGGATAGGATA